>OW679199.1:21836232-22132426 GCA_940337035.1 Agriotes lineatus
CCCATTGTTTAGAAAAGTGCAAGCTTGTAACCTTGACTGCAGGTGAGTAGAGGGAAGTGGATGGTTCTGGAACCTCCCCCCACCACTTGACCTTGAGTTCAAGGAAAGGCCACGTTCAAGCCCAAGCTCACTTTCGAAGCGAGGCCACGTTTAAGCCCAAGCTCACGTTCGAAGCGAGGCCACGTTCGGAGCGAAGCTACTGACAGTAACCTTGAAGAATGAGTATAACAGGAAATGTAGTTTTGTGTTCAGTAGTGTATCGTGTGCTGTACTAGCAAAAACAATGGAGCAAGTACAAAAGGTTGGTAAAACTGTGAAGCAGCGAGTGACTAACAAAAACGTGAAACTGTCATATCCAGTATTGTTAAACGCAACAACTTATCAGCTGACTCAGTCAAGAAATAAATCTGTGAGTTTGGGCTTGACCTGTTATGGATCGTTCGTGCCGGCAGTGGTAATTAGTGGGTTTAACAAAGATTTTATCCTGTTAGACGAAGGAGAGTGGCTGCTCTTTGTTGCAAATAAAGATGTGATAAATAGGCACTTTAACTATGAAGATGAAGAGTCAAAACCGGTGGATATAAGTCCTGGTAAAAGAATATATTTCCAAAAAATCGGAAACAAAAAAGTGATAGTGCTGCAGGAACGTAAGCGATCCCAAGTTTATCTCGGAAATAAGTCTGTAGCAGAATTGTGGGATTTGTTGCCGTTGCTGCAGTCTAAAGCTGAACTAGTGAAAAGTCAGATGTTTGAAAAATTTTACAGCAGTGTAATAGACAGTGTTTGGATTTACCCGGCGACTTTAAAAGAAGTATCGAAGAGTCTTTGCCACCCATCCAATCGGAGAATGTGAGCTGCATGTATGAAATGCTAAAGTTTACTTCGGACATCATTGCATATGATATTGCGTTCAAAAAATACGCACCACAGCAATAAGTGTTTATCATGTAGTTATAACGATGTAATAAAAAAATTAAAAGAGTTAAAACATTTATTATACAAATAACTTACTAACTTAGAAACTAACCTAACTTAGGATGCTGTGGGTGGCCTCACAATAGCTGTAAAAAGAACACTTAAATAGTTTCTTCAAAGAAGCAAATCAACTTTTACGCACATAGATCACCCACAGCATGTCTGGTAATTCGAGGTCCCTATATACTTTAAACCTACATCCCAGAAACCACCCCGACTCTAGAAGGGTGCCTTCCGAGATGTAGGTTGAGTTTTTAACCAAGGCTATGTCGTCCTAAACATAAATGTATCGTGAACCAGATTTACATATATATATATTTTCTTACAGTCCCATATTTTTCGATAACATGCTTCACAAGTTGTTTTTCTAAAAGTATAAAAATTTATTACATCAACTATTAAAATTAACACAAAATTACCAAAAGACGACATGGGCGGTCCAATGACAATACTATTTAGAAATTCTTCTGTAAATTTCTTATATGTATACTGTTTAGAATATGAAAAATAAGCGTCTTGCCTATTCTGTTCGTTTAATCTGAAAAAAATGTTAAATATAGTATATGACAGTAGCAACACAATTCAAAAAACCGCATACAATTATCTTAATAAATATAGAAGATACAAGCATTTTAAAATTTTCGTAAACAGCATTAGAAAAAATTAGAAACATTAGAAATGTAGTACATGGCAGTAGAAACACAATGCAAAAGACGGGGATCAAATATCTTAATAACAACGGAGATATGAACATTTTAAGATTTTGCCACAAAGCATTAGAAAAGTATTAGAAAAAAAAACTTTTGTGTGCGGCATTTTGCCGTTGTTTTTTCAGAAATTTTTCTTTTACTGAGTCCAAAGACATTTTCACAGTACAGATATGGACATATAAGATAAAAACGTATATTTACAACAATATCTTACCAGTGGAGTAGACTCGATTGAAGCAGACTGTGATTTTGCATCCAAAAGCAAGTTGTTTATATATGCAGTTCCCCCGATTGCCTCTTGACGTAAGGGAAATGGTAGACAATTCATGCTCCAGAAATGAATTTTACCTATATCTAATTTGTAATTAGAATTAGAAATCTATTTCTAACGCCATTACATTGTAGACTTAAAAAGCAGCAGTTTGACACAAAACACCATAGTTTTAGTTGAAATTAGATAGTTATAGTTATTTGGTTGTATGTAATATACTCTAATAATCCATCAGTTATTTTTGAATTATAGCAATAACATCTTTAGCTTTCAATTAGATTAATTAGACAGTCATTTATCTATTCTAATAAGCAAGTAGCTAAATTTAGAGAGATCTACTGCAGGTATTACCAATGAAAACGGATTTCTTGTATTGTTCTATGACGTAAAAAGTAGATAGGCATTTAGTTGTTCAAGTAGCTAAATTTAGCGAGATCTACTGTAGCCATTTGCCGCAGTATTAGAAGACGAAAAAGGGATGTATTATATTTGGAGCAGCACCTGTTTGGTAATCCCCAGTGTATGCATAATTATATACAATAAGACACCGTTGAGTGTTACAATAAGCTCTTTCATATAATCCTACAAAATTAGATAGTGTAGTGTTTTCCCTGCATCTTAAAATTTAAAAATTTTGCGGTAAAAGTGAAAACAGTCGTCTTGGATTGATGAATTTCTTTGAATTAGTAAATATATAAACAAGTAAAGCCTATTATTGCATTGACGTTAGTAATAGACAGGAGACAGTAGACATCTACGTTTTTTAAGTTTTGTGCCTACGTGCACAAAAGCTTGTTCGTTTGAAATAGGTCATCTTAGTGCGTTAAACAAGTCTGCATAAAAACAACTTGCATTTTCTACAGACAGGTTAATCTGAACCGAGGCTGACTTTTGAAAGGTGAACGCTGCATTACAAGGCTGCAAAGGACGAATAAATACATCTCGACGGTTGAATAAGAGCTGTATTAAAAATCTGCAATTTAAAATTGGTTTGCTTTGTTAATAACACCACGTTTATAGCATGTTGCTATTTTAAAACGCTTTTACCTAGTAAAATATGATTTGTGTACCGCATCTGAAATAATAAATACGTCTTTGTTGATAGAACTATGGCAAATAAAAATACTCGTGTACGTTGCTATAAGCGGTAGGAAATGATAATTTGAAAATAGAAACATTAGCAACAGTGTTTTGGTATATTAATAGGTTGAAAAATATTTCACATTTCAGTGTTGGAAGCCATTAGGAGGATAGATATTAAAGCAGTGAAAGTGTCTCATATGCAGTATGCATTTAAACTGTAAATTTTAAATATGTTTCGTATTATATATTGCCTGCTTTTGGGGGAAAAGCTATACAGCATAACTGCATGATGCAGCATGATTGCTAGATTACACATATATGTTTTTGATAAATAAAAAATTGTCTTTCATGTTTGAAACCTCGCGTTTTATTAATGTGAATACAAATTCTAAAATTAATGCAGTTAGTTAAGCCTATTACACGACCAAATATATATATAAATATTTGCAGCAGTGACACAAAATTTATTAAACGGTTTAAAAATATTAGATGTATAAGCCAATATTAGAACACCATGTGCTTAAATGTATGTGTGAAATATTTTTAAATATTTTAACATGTTAGAACAACAAATAGCTGTTGCATTAGTTTCGTACTTTATAATATCTAAGCAAACTGTGTTAGACAATTACTTTTTTCCACATATTGCCAATCAAATAAGATTGAAGCGCTTTTTTGTGTAAACTATATTTTAAACTGTCTGGAAAATGTAGGTGTTTCAATGTTAACTTGAATTGCTGTCTGCAAAAAATATAGGCAACAAACCTAAAGATATTTCAAGGCTAACTTCCTTTGTGTGAGCTGAGGTAAGCAAAATGTAGGTTGCAACGAACTCAATTTCAACTGGTTTGCGTGAGAAAGTCGTCCTTCGCATGTAGTATAAATACACTTGGCTAAGATGGGAGCAACCATTCTCTTGCTTTGCAATGGCTAGCAACAGTGCTGTTTGTGCGTTTTGCAAGGATGTGATTTTGCCAAAAAAAATTTCAAAATTTAATAGGCTCAGTTTTAAAAAATCGGGTACCGTTAAACTTTGCGCCTGCACGGAACCAAGCGGCATAGCCCTCAGTTCCGTACAGGCGTCGCCGCAAGCCACCATAAAGGTTTTAAGTGACGTAGTAGTTGCGCCTACTTACGAAACCATTTCCCAGAGTAGTAGTCAAGGTTCCAGCAAAATTTTAAAATCGGCTTTAAAGAAAGGTCAGAAAAGGAAAAATCCAGCAAATTTCAGTTTGGCGAAATATGTGGAGCGTATTGGTATGAATGTGGAGACTGCGAAGAAAACGGAGGAATTTGAGGTTCCTGTGGCAAAAATCCAAAATATGCCAATGTTACCTGAGTCTCCTCATCTATCGCAAACGAAAATGTTTATGGAAACGTTCGATTTTGACGACATTGCATTGGAAAAGGTGGCTTCCGGCGACGGTGCGGCGCAAGAGTTTACAGCCCTTGTAGATGGTTTGGAGATAGACTCTGGCTCAAGTCGACCGACGAGCCGAATTTCGAAGCGGCTAACAATCCAACACTCGGAAGATGTGACCGCAGCACCGTCTGTAATTGTACAGGCGTCTCCGGTTTCGGGCGGTGCAGCTGTCGCACAGCACGTCACCGCTGTCATGTCCTCAGCCACTGGGAGTGACGTAGTCGACACTGTGGTGTCGATTGCGTCTACCCCGCAGAAGGAGGAGGAAAACATGGATGACATGTCGCCATCCCAGCGTGCCGAACGTAAATACGTGTCTAATCGCAATGCGATAGATGCTAAAGCGGCCGATCTTTGCAGTGGAGAACATTACATAAGGTATATTAGATATTATTTTTCTATCCATATATGTTATTTAACATTGAAGGTATTCAGAACGTGCTTTTCCCAGTTTAATAGCTTATATTGTTATTAGCTCCCTAGAAATTAGAGCCGCCAGCCTAGAAGCGGCTATGCATGATGAGTACCTAAAAAGCATAGCTGCTTTACCTAAGATCCTCCACGGCCACAGCGCAACTAACATGGACATCTTTAAGAATGCTGCGTTAGCAAGGCTAGAGCTAATCCAAGATCTGTTAGCTGTGGAGAGTGCGATTCGTGCAAGACGTCAGCTGCTCAATAAAAAGACTAAGTAAAGAGTAGATAATCGTTTAACATATCATACACCCCTAACACAAATAACCTCCCCCCCCCCTATTCTCTCCAGAATGTTCAAAGCGAATCCTCCCCGTGGCGACACCAGGGAAAATTTAAAAATGCAAAATTAATTCCAAATTTGTATGACAAACACAATTATATTATTCACTATAGAAATTTGAAGCAATGCTTAGAGTCTGGTTTGATTTTGGTTAAAACACATAAAATACTTAAGTTTAGACAATCTCCTTGGCTCAGATTCTACATCGATTTAAACACAAATTTACGTAACCAGTCTGACAATGAATTTCACCGAAACTCATTTAAACTAGCTAACAACAGCGTCTTTGGTAAAACCATAGAAAACGTGGGCAAAAGGGTTCTTGTAAAGTTAATTAGTCATTGGGAGAAAATTGGTAATAGAATGGGGGCAGAAGCTTTGATATTGAAACCTAACTTTAAAGATAGAATTCGGTTTGGGAAAAATTTAATAGCAGTAGAAATGAACAGAACGTCGGTTTTATATAACAAACCCATTTATGTTGGTTTCTCAGTTTTAGATCGTTCGAAAACGGTAATGTACGATTTTTATTACAAATTTTTGAAGCATAAATACGACCTTATTGTGTCTCTACTGTATACAGACTCGGATTCTTTCATTTTGGAAATTTTTACTGAAAATTTTTACGCGGACATGCAAGAGCACCTTCATCTCTTTGATACATCAAATTACAAGAATGGTCTGCACGGAATTCCGAGAACCGAGTCTGTTGTTGAAAAATTTAAGGGTGAGTACGCTGGGGTGGCTGTGTGTAGCTATTACGGGGTCGGTGCAAAAACATACTGTGTAAACGCTGTTGGTAAGGAAGCCAAAAAGGCGAAGGGAGTTGGAAAGAGTGTTGTTCGGAATCACCTCACCACCGAAATTTATAAATCTGTAGCCGAAAACAAGAGGGAAGTTGTATTTTGTCAGATGTATGTGTTTCGTTCCCGTTTACACACTATGTACACCGAATTAATGAATAAGGTTGCGCTTTCTTCGCGAGATGATAAACGCTTCCTTATTCCTAATACTACCAAAACCTTAGCGTGGGGTCACCGTGACATAGATGATGATAACAGTCGTCTAGACAACTTGCTGCGCATTGCCGAAACGATGACGTAGCAATATGTTCGCGAAACAGTATTCGTTATTACTTAACAGCAGAGGTCCTACACGGCAGGAGCTTTCTTGTACTTTGTAGGTTTAGTTATTGTATATAGCAATTATAGTATAGGTTAGGAACACCAGCTTGTATGATATAGGTAGTAAGTTAAATTTTACGAACAATCTGATTGTTTGGACCAGCATTACCAAGTATATATGTTATTTAACACTGTAGTCACTCATGTTCAGCATTTACAATAATAAATTACTGTAAAACATAAAAAAGTTTTTATTTAAAGAAAATAAATGGTAGTAAAACAAAAAAAGTGTTTTATTGAAAGAGTTCTATAGAATCATAGTAAGTTATACAACATTGTTTTTGGATATCCAGGAATTGTGGCGATTATCGAATCCCAACCACTTTACGTAAAGCTGATTACCCTTCTTCTTCAACACCTTTACTACCAGGTATACGTCCGAGTGTTTGGTTTTCTGTAATTCGTGCTCGTGAAATCCACCTTTGATTTCCTGCCCTTCCTGATCGGTGAGTCTGTAGGTGGTAGGATTTGTAAGTCGCACTGTGGCTATTTTGAATATTTCGTTGCTCCAGCTGGGTGTGTAGCCCTTGCTAAATATCGAACGATATTTACTAATGCGTACAGAGTCCCCTTTATAAAACTTTTGAGGTGTCGGATCTACAGCTTTTGTGACTGTACACGGTGTGTAACAGACGTTTGGCATTTTTAAGATTAACTTCAGCCGGCTTCATACCTGTTGTGCTATGCCTAGTTGTGTTATATTTCCTTAAAAGTTGGGGCAGAATGTCCAATCATTTGTAGGACCCTTGCAAACTAAACTGCTTCCACATAAGGGTGTGGTTACATCTTTCTACGATGCTGCTTTTCATAGTTGAATACGTGTTGTAATGATTTATCTTGTAACCTCACATCAATGCTTGAAAATCGCCGTTATAAAATTCTTTTCCCAAATCGGTTTGCACGTTTTTAGGAGATACCTTTATATTAGCAATAACTTTTCGCATAGCTGCCGCTACATCTTTTCCCGTTTTCTATTTTACCGGAAGAGCCCACAAGTATTTAGAAAACGCGTTATTAACGGCTAAAATGTATCGATAACCTTTATTGCTTCGTGCATATGGCTGCATCTCCACCAAATCCGCTTGTAGTAAATCATGCAATCCTTTGAGAATCACCCGTCGTCTCTTGAAATTCCTTCGCGCCGATTTGTGAAGTTCTGCAACTAGATCCTGCTTAGGACTCATTGTCAAATGTTGCTGTATCGACTGCTATTTAAGCAGCAGTTGCACGTATAACTCATTGTCTCGCCGCAATATCTTACCGACAAGCGTGGTGTGTTTGATGCCGTTGATGTGTGATACTACCAAAGGTCCGCTGACTTGAACACTTATTATCTCACCGATCGTTAACGGAAAAATGTACTCCTTATTACCGAAAATTTTGGAATATCCGCTTTCATCGTACCCACGCCCCACTAGCAGTAGTGGTACTTCTATATGGAGTTGGTTTACATTTTGAACTTTCATAAAGATATGTTTGGGATGAGAACCGTAGCGCGCACTATGGTAGTGACGTCCAAATTTGTCTATGGGCATTACTCTATCGTCTAACACCTTCTGATCGTAATTCAATAGGTACTCTGCTTATGTACTCGCCTTAGTAAATTATTTTCGCATCTCGTAGAGCTTGGGTGATGCTTACGATTTCGTTGGAATGACCGGTGTGCCCCGCTACCTGAGAGGCTAGTAATATGGGCAGACGATCCACTAATAAATTTGGATCCTTCCAAGGAAGAAATTCCACTTTTTTATTGGTTACCGTTAATAATCCTCTACCGGTACGCTGCACTCTCGATGCGGCTCTGGCAGGCTGTCTAACGCCGGAGGATGTACTCAGGGGGCGTACTACTTTTATATATTTCGAGCCGGTGTTGCCGCTTATCCCTTGGGTTGGATCGTAGTTCTTACGATTTGCGGCGGACCGGTTCACTATGTCTTGGTAATTGTCAAGATCTTTGGTTGTATAAGTCAACGGTTTCTTTTTGAACATCAATTCGTAAAAGCCGGGAGTGCCTTTGTATACTATTCTATTGCTGTGATCTGTAATAACCATGTCCTGACCCTCAAAAGTAAGCTGTTTATTCCCAATTGCAAACTTATCAGTGTCTATGTCCCATCGAACTCCATAGTGGAGATCGTACTTGCTCTCTGTATCTCGTATCATCCCCTCGATATATTTTCTAGCTAACCCTGAGAACTGTTCCAGGTATTCCCCTAGAACTTCCGGTTCCATCATTTGTAGCACGATTTCACTAGCCTCCGCTACCGAACTTTCAATTGCCGCTTCTTCTTGAGCCTCCACCTGTTGCTCCTCATCCGGTAAACTCTCATACAATACTTCGCTGTCAAGAAATCTAGGTGTGGATGTTACCAACGCCGAAGTCGACGGTCCGGGAATGGCAATATCGGGGGTTGACGCTCGTACAGGGGTTTAACCATTTCTCGGACGGGGTAGGATAGATGGTGTGGACACTCGCCGTTTGATGGTTCTCAGCATGGGTCCTACTTCTTGCTGTATAGTTTGACCACCTTCTTGCTTGATGGATGTTAGCAATTCCGTGAGTGGCTGGGAAATTGGTTTAAATTGCTCCGCAAGAGCCGTCCGCAATTCGGCGATATCTGCTTTTAAAGTTTCATATTTCCGCCTGACAGGCAGAACTAGGCAAAGAACACGGATATAAAAAAGGAGCAAGCAATACAAGGAAGAACAAAAAGTAATGTTAACGAATACACACAAAAAGAAATAGGAAGCTGTTTTAAATTGGGTATATGGAATTTACAAGGCATATATGAAGAAGGGGCAATAATAAGTTTGGTAGAGGAAATGAACAAGTATAACATAGAAATAGCAGCTTTACAAGAAACGCATTTGCAAGGAAGCAGCATTCAAAGGATAGGAAACTATACACTATTTACAAGTGGCAGCAGTAGCAGAAGATTCGGAGTAGGATTTTTAATAAGAAATACAATAGAAGGCGAAGTGAAACATTTTGACCCAAAATCAGACCGTCTGTGTGCTATAAGAATTAAAGCAAAGCACAACACCCTAACCATAGTAAATCTACATGCACCAATGGAGGAGAAGGAGGAAGAGGTAAAAGACGCGTTCTTTGAAGAGTTGGAGGCGATGATAGAAAGAATCCCAAAAACAAAATATTAAAGTTGTAGTAGGTGATGCAAATGCAAAAGTAGGAAGAGAGGACATATACAGAGAAATAACAAGAGGAGAAAGCAAACACAAAGCCAGCAATGATAACGGGATCAGGCTAATAACATTCGCAATCGAATACAACATGAGAATTATGAGCACACATTTTAAACGGAAAGACGTACACAAGGGAACATGGAAAATACCGGGAAAGCATGACACAAACCAAATAGATCACATTTTAATAGACGAGGATGCTGCCAAAATGGTGAAGAATGTAAAAACATTTAGGGGTGCTATGGCAGACTCAGACCACTTTCTTGTCATAGCAAAAATTAAACTGGAATGCACAAGAAAGCAGAAGCAAAAGAGCGAAAGAAAAGCAAAACCTAACATGGAAGATTTTCAAAAAGAAGAAGTACCTAATCCGAAGGTACCAAAAAGAGATTGCCCAATTTTATAATAGAAATAATGAGCAAAAAGGAAAGGAAATTGAGCAAAACTGGAAAAAAATGGTAAACATAATAAGAGAAGCAACGGAGAAAAACATATCAAAAATTAAAGGAAGCAAGAAAAAACATTGGATGGATAAGATGTGCAAGGCAGAGCTGAGTGAAAAAAAAACAAATTATGGCAAAAGATGCTACAGACACAAAGGGAAGAAGATGTTAATAAATACAAACAACAAAGGAAAAAAGCAAAACAAATATGCAGAGCCCGAAAAAGAGAATTTTTAGTGAAAAACATAAAAGAAATAGAAGACAAGTACAGGAGAAAGGAGGTTAAGAACTTTTATAAGGATGTGAAAAATATTAGGAAGGGAAACCAGGAAAGAACAATTATCTACATCAAAGATGAAAATGGAGAGTTAGTAGGAGAACAGCAAGAATTTATGCAAAAATAGAAACAATACTTTGAAGAATTATTAAACAGTGATCAAGAAGAAGAAACTAGAACATCTTATCAAGAGGTAATGGCAAACGAAGACAATATCAAAGAGCCAACAAGACAAGAAATTGAAGGTGTCATAAAACTGATGAAGAATAACAAGAGCCCAGGAGGAAGCGGTATCATGACCGAAAATCTGGAAAACGGGGGGGAATGCCTAATAGAGGAGATGTATCAACTTATAAAAGAAATTTGGAAAGCGGAATCAATGCCACATGAATGGAATAAAGCTATAATAGTGCCTATATTCAAAAAAGGGGACAGGACCAAGTGCTGTAACTACAGAGGCATTGCTTTATTAGACACTGTCTACAAAATTCTGGCGACATTGATAAAAAAAGAACTAGAAAAGTATGCAGAGAGCTTACTAGGCGAATACTAGGCGGGGTTCCGACAAAACAGATCGACAACAGATCAGACATTTCTACTCAAACAAATACTCAGAGGATGCTACGAATATGAAATTCCAACTCACATGCTATTTATAGACTTCAAATCGGCTTATGACTCGATATATAGGGGAAAACTGATAGAAGCTCTAAAGGCACTCAAAATACCAACAAAAATAATTAACCTTGTTAAAATGACGCTAAAGCAAACAACAAGCGCAGTGAAAGTAAATGGGTACGTGACGGAAGAGTTTATAGTGAAAAAAGGAGTTCGTCAAGGGGACCCGCTCTCTACGGTATTGTTCAACCTAATATTGGAGAAAGTAGTAAGAGAAAGCAGGATAAACAGAGCGGGAACAGTTTTCAACAAAAGTCATCAATGTCTTGCGTATGCAGACGACATATTACTAATAGCGAGAAGCAGGAAAGAATTAAAAGAAGTAGCAGAAAGACTGATAGGAGCAGCAAAACAAGTGGGTTTACAAATTAATGAAAACAAAAGCAAATACATGGAGCTCAAAAATAAACAAGGATCAGATAATAAAAATAACTTAAGGATAGAAATAAAAAGTGGAGAAGAAGTAGTATTTGAAAAAGTAGAAGAATATTTATACCTAGGGGCCCTCATAGACAATAAGGGTGACGAAGAAACAGAAATTAATCTAAGGATCGCTAAAAGTAATAGAAGCGTACATGGTTTGAATACACTGCTTAGATCCAATGACATCTCACGTAAAGTAAAGATACGATTATACAAAAGTATAATCAGACCAACCTTGATGTACGGCTGTGAGACGTGGACAATGACTTTGAAAAACCAGCAAAAACTAGAAAGGTGGGAAAGAAAGATTCTACGAAAGATCTATGGTGGAAGAAAAGTGGACGATATATGGCTAAGACGCACAAACGCAGAAATTTACGAGCTGTATAACGAAGCCTTCATAATCCAAGTGATAAAAGCCCGAAGACTACAGTGGCTTGGACACATGGAGAGGATGGATAATAACAGAACTGTAAAAAATATTGGCTGGAAAATGCCGGAAGGGAAAAGGAAGAAGGGTAGACCAAGAAAGACATGGAGAGAAGCGGTCTGGGAAGACCTGCAGGAAAAAGGTGTCAGAAACTGGAAAGAGATTGCAAGAGACAGGAAGAGGTGGAAGATCTTCACAAAGCAATGGGCCTAAAAGACCTGTAAAAGCTTATATATATATATATATATATATTTCCGCCTGACAGCCTTTCTAGCTTTAATAAGATCGCTTACTAACCGTTTGTCCATGTTGCTATTACTGTCGTTGTTCGTAGACTAATAATTTGTACAGCAGTGGTCCATGCCTATATAGTGAAATAACTGTCGAACCCTTTTCTATAACGACCGGCGTTGATTTCGCTTTCTTTGTCGATAACTAAAAATCCATGATCTTTGATCCAACAGTGCGAACATAAGTTTTTAAACTTTTCGAATGACATGTCTGTGTTTACATGATCATCGTAAATGAGTTTAAGATTGGTGTGGTCTTGCCGGAATACGATTATGATATTCGCATTATCTCGTACCAGTTGTTTCGGGATTGATGAGTAAGTCTGACAGAGGTAAAAACAATCTATATTTCGATGACGTCCGAAACTAAAATAATCTCTAATTATGCTTTGAGTGTTTCACGCCATGTCATCAAACACAATAACAGAATTTTCTTTCGCCTAGTGTGGTTTGATAACCTCACACCCCTCGCTGAATTCGTAGAATCCGATTTGTTTTACTGAATTCAGGAGTATCTTCAAAAATTTGTATTTAGGTTAGTCAAGGGTTTTGGAATACAAATACAAGTTTTCAAACCGCAACCCATTGCGGTGCACCAAAAGACTGATCATCACATTGTTTTTCCCAGAGCCGGAAGGACCAATGATTAAACCCCTTTTACATCCCATACCGAGTAAAGTGCCGTGTCGTCTGTACCTCTGTGACATGGAATTTACTGTATGATTTACTACCGGCAGCGAACATTTTTGTTTCACAAGTTTGACGTTCTCCATCGTTTTCGGACGGGGACGAACTAGCTTCTAACCGCGCTGTGTTAAGTATATATCTACCCCTTTGAGCTTCACACCGTCAGTAGCTCTTCGATGAGCGTTTGTTTAAGATGAGTTATACTAGACGTAAAACTCGTAGTCGTCGTCGAATCGTAAGACGGAAAGGTCGCGGTTTGTTGAACGCCCTTATTGACAAGTTACCCTTCGAATTACATATACCAGGTTACAAGTTTTGCGGACCTGGTACTCGTTTCAACAAACGACTTTCTCGAGGTGATCGAGGAAGAAACCCTCTGGACGAGGCTTGCAAGCAACACGACATCGCATACTCACAATCTAGCAATCTTTCGACACGTCACGCGGCGGATAAAGTTCTTGCACAGAAAGCTTGGGAACGCGTTAAAGCAAAAGACTTTACTCTTGGGGAAAGAGCGGCAACTCTTGCTGTTACAGGGATTATGAAAGGGAAAACCAAACTCGGCATGGGAGTCTCCCGGAAACGGAAGCGTACAGAACCCATTGCTGCTATGGAAACACCCCGGAAACGAAGACGTACACTACCTATTGCCGCGCAAAAATTTGGTACGGGGGTATCTAGAAAACGGAAGCGTACACTACCCACTGCTGGTGTGACGGTCCCCCGAAAGCGAAGGCGTACATTACCTATTGCCGCACAAAAATTTGGTACGGAAGTATCTAGAAAACGGAAGCGTACACAACCCACTGTTGGTGTGAGAGTCTCCCGGAAACGAAGGCGTGCACTACCTATTGTCGGTATTGCGCAAAAATTTGGTACGGAAGTATCTAGAAAACGGAAGCGTACAAGGTGTAGTAGGCGTAAACGTATTGGAGGCGCTGTCGTTTTTAAATCGCGAAGGAAGCGCCGAATTCGTTCTAGAGTAGTACCTGTTCCCAAGAGAGGAGGTATATTGCCGCTTGTACCCATACTTGCTGCATTAGGAGCATTTGGGTCCCTCGGAGGCGGTGCTGCAGCAGTCGCTAAAGCGGTAGGGGACTCAAAGGCTGCTAAAAAGGATCTCCAGGAAAAGGAGCGGCATAACAAAGCTATGGAATCCATTGCTCGAGGAATAGGGCTATATCTACGACCGTATCAGTCAAAAAACTACCGTTAAAGCTACCACGCCGAGCGTTGACGAACATCGATATTGCACAGTACGTTAAACGCTTAGAAATTCCCCATTTTAGGTTAATATTTATGCGAGATGCCCTACCCGACAAAATTCGTCAACGAGAATGTGGTGTTACTAACTTAGGCGATAATGTTGGACCTGGCACACATTGGACAGCTTACGTTAAAGCGGATCGATTTGTTCTGTATTTCGATAGCATAGGTCGCTTACAACCTCCTCCCGAATTAGTAAACTACTTTCGCAGCGACGGTAGCAACAACACAATTATGTACAACTGTAATAGATATAAAAAACTCGCGTCATACACATGCGGACATTTGTGTCTCAAATTCTTATATAACTTTGCGAAACCGCTTTTGTCGTCAGTTTAAGTGTTGCGCTTTATCATGTCCAGTATATTCACTCTTACGGGAGATTCATCTGTTCTTACTGCAAATTTTGACCCTCCCATTTTCTTAGACGATGGTAGCGAATACATCTTGTGATTGTTAAGTTTCGAAACCTACTATACTATTCCAAACGTTAGACCCCCCAACAATGAATTTCATCTTGTTGGAGAACCTCCTATTATTATACCGGAGGGAGCATATGAAATTACCGACATTCCCGAGTTTTTACATAACCAACTCGATTCTGATGTGGGTGTTAAACAGGTACTGCTACGTGGAAACAACAGCACCTTAAAAACCGAAATAAAGTCCACCGTTCCAATCGACTTTCAAAGCGACAATACTATCCGGGACATGTTAGGCTTTGAGAAAAAAGTTTATGCTGCAGATAGGTGGCACACAGCTGAACATGTTACGAAAATTTTAAACATCAACTCAATTCTTATTCATTGCAACATCTCCGTTGGTTCATATAAAAATGGTAAGCCCGGCCATATCATTCACCAATTCTTCCCCATAGTACCGCCCAGGTACAAAATAGTGGAAACCCCTAACCCAGTCATCTATCTACCGATCAGCACGAAACAGATCACTAACTTAACTATTAAAATACTAGACCAATCGGATAATCCCGTCAGTTTTAGTAAGGAGACCGTCATGGTAACATTACATTTAAAAAAACTGTGATGGGTTTTCGATTTACCACTCCATACCGCCCCTGCTTCACTTCCTATAAGAATCGTCGCCCACACCCTCGTAAGATCAGTACGGCTTCGTCCACCAAGCAGCTAACTAAAGCAAACAGAGACTTCTTGCGGTCCTTGGGCTTTACAATAGTGCAATGAGTATTTTAAATATTGGAGAGCGAATCCTCGTCGACACTTCCATCATTAGCAATCAATTGCACACACATCAACCGTATACAAACCGTTTTGACTATAACGATGAAATTCGAATTCCAATTCCCGAAGGTATGTCAACTCTTCCCGGCCTGAGCTATCTGTACCTAGAGGGAAAGTTGCGGAAGGAAAACGGTGACGTTACAACGGCTAAATTCCTTAACAATGGTTTGGCTCACTTATTTAGCGAAATCCGATACGAAATCAATGGCGTCGTTGTCAACTCTGTCACCAAACCTGGTATTACGTCTACTATTAAGGGATATGTGTCCTACAGTTCCGCTGACGTTAAAAAGCTTTAAAATGCAGGTTGGTTTGCCGGTGGCGATCCTCCCATTACCGATCAGGAAGGTAACTTTAGTGCCTGCATACCGTTGAGAATGCTGTTAGGATTTGCCAAAGATTATGGAAAAGTAATACTTAACATCCGACAAGAATTAATTCGCAGCAATACCGATGCCGAAGCCGTATTCAGTGCTACCGTAGGGAAGACGGCTAAAGTTACGATTGACAAACTATATTGGAAGGTTCCTCATATAACTCCAGGTCTTGCTCAAGAATTAGCCCTGACCAAATACATCGATAAAAATATTGACACTCAAGTCGCATTTCGCAGCTGGCAGCTCCATATCATACCTGGTGTTCATGCTGTGACTCAACATTCTCACGCTATCGCTACAAGCACAAAATTACAAACCCCCAGATATGTCATCGTAGGGTTTCAATCAGGTCGTTCGGGGCTAATCGCTAAGGACAATGCTAATTTCGATAAAATTGGCCTTACCAATTTCCGAGTTTATCTGAACACCGAACGATTCCCATACGACAATTTACATAACAATTATGCACTCAATCATTACGCAACGTTATACGACATGTATTCCAAGTTTCAATCATCTTATTATAGCAAAATCGATGAGCCCTTCTTCTCCCGCCATGACTTTGCAGACAAAGCACCCATTGTTGTAATCGATTGTTCCCATCAAAAAGACTACCTTCATGCAAACGCTGTCATTTTTCGTGTTGAATTTGAAACTTCCGCTAACGTGCCAGCCAACACAACCGCGTATTGTCTCGTTCTTCACGATCGGGTTTTTACTTACAACGCATTGTCAAAAGCAGTTAAACAACTGTAATTTCTCGAAACACTTCAGTTGCACCTCGACTTTTAGCGTAACTACATCGTGCTCCATCTACCTAATACGATGAAGATCATTATCGACATTCAAGGTTTTAAGACGTCAGATAAGCACTTTAGCCCAAAAGAATTGGCCTCCTACGACGGTACCTCAGTCTCTTACTACATTTTTAAATCTCCTTTTGCCTTCAATTCCTTAACACCTCATTTACAACAACAAGCCCGCTGGGTAATGACTAATCACCATTGCATCGACTGGAATGAGGGATTTACTCCAGCATACATGTTTCCTGCAATCTTGCGACGTCTTCTGCAAGGTATCACCGAAGTATATGTGAAAGGTCGAGAAAAGGCAACTTTTCTACGCCGCTTTACCTACTACCATCCCAATCATCGAAGTGGAAGAAAGACCGGCCCTCACACCATCACAACCCGCTTGTTTATATCATTCCAAACCGATTTGTTATTGCGCTTTATCTAACGTGTATCATATTTATAATCACTACATAATGGAATAAAACAACCTTTTTTAATTTTTATTGTTTTATTTGTTTACAATATATATAGTTTAACTACATGGATTAAACATCTACGTACTAGTGGAAAAGCGTTCTACATAAATTGTCTGCCTATGTTCGGCGCACAAGACGTCTCGCAGTACTTCATCCATAGTAAGTATCCTCCGATGGAACCGCAACCTATTCACACCTACCCATTCCCACCGTCCTTTTCGAGCTTCTCGATACGCATACGCCCACGTATGCAAATTGTACATCTTATTCTTCGAGTCGTCAAACTGCACGTTCTTCTTCATTTTCCTTCCTCTCTATAAAGGCTTTTACTTCACACATATGCCATTTTAGGCCAAGACTATCCATTAAATCTACAAGGAGGCCTTCATTTATGGCTCCGTCTAAAAATAGTCGACCGACAGCTGCACCATTTTTGTACTGTTTTTCGTTTTTATACAACTCTTCGTCACTGAATCCGGAACGTCCTAATCTATATATGACTTCGTGCGACGCTTCAAAAGCTAAATCCTTTAACGAACTCATTAATCGTTCAACCGCACTAGGTACGTCTCTTGTAGCCGGTCGAGCAGCCTCTCTATAATTCATCCACATGACTACACTGCCAACTGACGACTGAGTGCTTCCACTTCGATGTCACACTTTACCATAGAACTCGCGAACGTTAGCACTTCCACCATACACGCAGTCTTTTCAGAGTTCTCCTCAAGCTGATCCACTACAGACCATACATTTACTAAACAGTCTCCACAAAGGTTTGCTACGCCCTTCACTATTTCTTTATAGAAACTCTCAAAGTGCAACGCTTTTAATTGTGCGAATCACACTTCCACGAGTTTCTGCAAGCGCCACAATTCTTCTACAGTTTCGCTCGCTAAACGCACCTCTGACAAGCCCACTTCCTCCAATTTGATTATTTTCCTTGTCTGGATCGCTTCAAATACAATTTTCTCCTTTCCTATTTCCAAAGCTGGCCACTCACCGTCGAGAGAATAGAAGTAGTTGGAAATCTCCTTGATTTGCAATCAGGGCTGTCCACTCCCATTCATTTAACTGCACCCAGTTATTTTTGTCACCCCGTATTATAATACTTTGTTAGATGATTTTCGACCTCTTTCGTTTTGCTCAAAATTACGTTGAGTTGATGCCGCTTTAATAGGTTTAATTGTCTTGATACATTTCTGAAGACGGCCCTGACTAAAGTTCAACCCTGGATCTTAAAGCTACATTTTTAAATTTCATTTGGCCCAAACAGTAATGCGTTCACGATCCGCAGAATTCGTCCCGTAAGCGTTCTCTTTTTAAATTCGAAACAAACGGTTTGCATTCAGCAACAATACATTTAGGCAGCGTAGCTTAATATTTCCTGTTAATAAATTCAACAACCGCGTTAGTTTATTAAAAGCATTTCCGTATCGTTTATATTTCTCCGAATTACAGCGATAAGCTATTCTTTGTTCTCCTTTTCGCGATAAGACCGTTTCGAATTCCAACTCTTCTAACTTACTCACTGCCCGCTTTATTCCAGCCTGTGAAAATAATTTTCGAGCAGGTACTTTGTCTGAAGCAATAACGAAATTAGGCCTTGAAATTTAGTGTTTCCTGTCAACAACGTCT
Organism: Agriotes lineatus; assembly: GCA_940337035.1. Taxonomy (NCBI): domain Eukaryota; kingdom Metazoa; phylum Arthropoda; class Insecta; order Coleoptera; family Elateridae; genus Agriotes; species Agriotes lineatus. Next base: position 21,854,875 of record OW679199.1, read on the forward strand.
AAAAGTTCTTGAAAAGTAATCTTTGTAATTCGACACCATGGGATTCATTGCAACAGCAAGAAATTTCTTCCAGAATCTTGCCCACGCTCTGCGTCGGGTTTTGGGCAAAGGAAATAAGGTTTGATAAGCCCTTAGTTAACCGCACATCTAGAATTATCAGCTTCGGAGTTTGAAGTTTTCTTCCGTTGTATTCTTCAAGCGGAGTCCGATTTGAAATTTGAATCGGTACCCAGCACTTGAGTAAACTAGACGTGGTGTTTTTTCGCACCCCGGTTCGCAGCTTGTGCCGCGAATCGGGGGGAGCTTCTGCTAACATTTGGTGATTAACATGGTGAATCCTTTTTGGCTTTTGTGCGAGTTTTCGAGTGCCTTGGGGCCCGTTAATGGCGAGTGCAGTTAAACCCGAATCTTAGAAGCGAAGATTTATTCTTGTGTGTCTTTGGAAGTGCCCGGTGGGCGTTGGAAGTGTATTTAACTAGACGTTGTTTAATAAAGGGCCGATTTTCGTTTCATACAGCTGGTCTCCGGGGAGACTTTTGGCACTCTTTGCCGATTCGATTAGAAACGATATCTGAAGAGCCTCAACTAACGTTTTTTTCCCTGTTAAGTCGGGAAAAAACTATTGCGTAATGCATATCTGTGTCAACGTCGGGTTTAATTGAAGGAAGGGGCCGCCGCGCGACATCGTATGGTTTGCTGTCACTTCTTCGATTGACGGTTGCTGTCGACTGTCTTCAGTTCCCTCGAGTCCTGCTGCCTCTTCTGGAGAATTTGCTACACCTTTTGCACGTCTCGCCAGGCCTCCACGAGGACGAGTCCATCTGCATCTAACACTGCATGCTTCAACTCAGGTAGGCGCCTTGTATTGTATCAACTAAATAACTCTGGTGTCTAACTTAAGGTGCGATTTTATATTTTATTGTGCGTCAGTGCTTATAAACGTTGCGTACGTCCGCTAGGACTAATGATCTGTCTCAGTTAAGGTTTACCAGGAACTTTACTCCTGGCGTCCATTTTATGTCACTTGTTTTGGATAATATTGTGTTTTTTTGTGTCTTTGTAACTAGCCCTTAAGATATATTTTGGTTTTTGTAGGGCCCTCTTTCATATTCACGTAGGATATCTTATTACTAAATTTAAACTCACCTCCGGGCGTTTGTTTTAATGTACCGATTTGTGTAAGCTGTCATTTGTTTCTTTAAATAATAAACTTGTTAAAGTCAGTTCATTCTTTTTATGAATTTTGAAACCCCTTCTGGGTCATTAATTAATCCAGTGTGGCAAAGGCCAAGTGTAATTAATTTTGTAAAGTTAGAGCATGCTCTTTTGATTAAGCGAGCCCCGAGATTTGGGCCAGTCAGTGTTCTTTTGTTATTCTTTAGTGACGGTGGCCTTGAAGGTAAGTGATTTACCGACAAGGTCACCCGGCTACTCGGAGGAGGCTTAGTGAACAACAGGCTGAGGTGTTGAGCAACGTACCTGGAGGACTTCTCTACAGGCTACGTGTATTGTTCTTGGTTCTAGACACGTTAGTCACCCCTAATCAGAACCAAGTGGCGCTCAGGCATTTCTTTTTCTGTTAAGCAAGCTTTAGGGTGAGTACCCCGTCGGTTTTTCATTTAAGTCTTCGAACTACCCCTTCCCGATTGAGCTAAGTGCGGGTAACCGGAGCAACAACATCTGATCCGACCCATTAAGATCTGTGTTTTCTGGGAAAGCCGGCGAACCCTGTAGTTTGTACCCGATTTTTGACAGTGCTCTTGATTAATGTCTATCTGAGCATTTAAAACTGTAACAACTTGGGTTAAATTGCAAACTCCAATCAAACCATGCACTGACGTACTTAGAACTTGATTTATTTAATTTGTACGTCCTACTATTCAGAAGTTCCGGACAGAACAGTGATTGCGGCTTTCTTGCTTTATTACTCTAAACTACCTCGATATCTTTCAACAAGGCTTCCATTTCTGCACGACTATCGGATGCTACTACCCTTGCAGACTCTTTTACGCGCTTTTATTTTCACATTTCCAAGGTTACATGTGGTAGCAGGTGACCGTAAACGCTGACCTTGAAGTCATGTTTACTGCACTGCCTTTTTGGACTCAACAATTATGGGAACCTTGAGTTGAAATTTCACATATAGCATATTTGGCTCGACTGCCCAAAATTTTAGCATATCACCCCTTTTTAATGTCTTCCCGATCATTTCGTGTAATTTATATGACCCCATCTTGTTGATATAAATTTAGGTATTTTCGGGATAAAGTAAGACATTTGTTATTTCAGCTTTACGGAAGGGAATAGTATATTCGATGTCACCATGCGCTAGGATGTAACATCTATCATTATTGAAGGCGCCGGATACTAGTTGTAAATCTCGTGCATAATATAAAAGCTCGCTTAGCTCTTCAACTACAAACACCTGCTGGTGTGACGTGGAATTCGCATGCATATGTTTGCCAAATTTATCGATAGGCATTGCTCAAGCGTCGAACTGGATATGAATACCGAAAGCGTGGGCTTCTACTTATAAAATATCAATAATCATAGACGTCGCTAGGAGTGCAATAAAAACGCCAGACACCTTTATATACACATATATTTAATCAGTCCAACAATAAGTAATATATACTACATCCCCATCTAATAATTGAGCGAGAAAGCGCTGAATGGGGACCTCCACATGTTGCCTCCACCACAGGAATGGGTCGCCTTCGTATGTGGTGGGTAGCGTCCTCAGGAGGGTCAACTGCCATAGACGCTCGCTTCTAAGACTCATCGAATAGTCTATTGTTACGACAGCCTGGAGTTGACGAGCTGATGGAAGTCGCGGTTCGAAGGTGATGAAGTATTTAAACTCCTTGTAAAATGTGGGAGCATCTTCAAAGAGTGCATCAACAACAATATCAGGCATGATGACTGGTAGCTGTGGTGGAAAAACGTTACGCTTTATATGTGAATCTCAAGGTAAGACCCTTGACCTCCATCCTTGACTACGCTCCTATATTAAGTTGTCTGTTTTCTGTAGCAGTTGCCATAATCTTCCAGCACCTACCATAATCATCAAGCAGCTATGGCAACTAACTTCAAGAACGCAGAGCAATTTTACCGTCATTTTCGTCGGTTTTTGGCTAGTTGCCCTCCAGCATCCTCTCAACGGTCTCTCCAGGCAGTGGTCACAATGGAGTACGCCTTGAACCTACAAGGAGAGACCCTAGCGGAGACGACCCCCTTACGGACGTGGGCTGCACCCTTCGACGGATCGTCAGCTGTGTGGTGGCAGACCCATATCTTCAAACCGGTGAACCGGCACCTAGGTCGACTGGAGGGTGGGAAAGTTACATATATAACATATACTTGGAAATAAATATATTTACAAATATTTCGGTGGTTTTATTTCAAAGTTTATATGGCTTTGCTGCGATCTTCGAGAGTGTGACCTTGAATTGTAGAATATAAAACTTTCGCAAACGTGAACGTAGTTAGTTGCCATCATGAGCTCAGAACCTCGATATCCAGAGTTTGCAAAATACTCCAAACGGTTACGAACATTCAACGATTGGAGTCGAGGTCAAACTCCAGAATCGCTAGCAGATGCCGGTTTCTTTTGCATCAGCAACACGATTAATTGTGTACAGTGTTTCTACTGCGGAGTTCAAATTTCTGGTTGGGAGCGCAATGACAAACCCCTATCTGAACACCTCCGTTGGTCACCCAACTGCAAAATTGCCAAGGTCTACCAGCAATTACAAACCATAGAAGACTTGACTATGCAACTTATCGATGCGATGCATTTTTCCCCCGGGGTAGATGTAGCTGGCAACAATGGAACGGGCGCGACCGACAAAACAAAAGCTTGCTGTTGTCATAAGTGATGCAAAGTGCAACACCAAACCATTCACTAGTTGCCATCGACTTGTTGAACATGCTACCAATACAATTTTTGGTTGCTCTCGCTGCAGTTCATGATGGGATTCTCTACGTCCTTCAACCGCCACGGTGTAGTTCAGCTTCTTTCGCTTACAATGATGGAGTGCATAACGTGACGTGGCGTAAAATGGATACCAGTTCCTTGACAACTATTTCCGTTTTTAAAATACAAGTGAACAACTTTACTGAACATAACGTTTTAACGTTTGTAAGGGAAGATAGAGGGTCGGCCTTACCTTTTGGCGAAAGTTATATTGGTTATTTTGCCGGCTGGTAATTATCGGCCTAGTTGGGCTAGCTCGCCGCGAGGGTCGCAGGGTTCCAGCTATGCTGAAAAAAAAATAGGAGAGGGCGCCAGGTCCTCGACTCAGATCCAATCCTTCTGCCGGACCGTACACAAGGTAAGGACAATTGCCAGCAGATCAAAAAAAAATAAGCTAACCAACAACCAATGAATAGATCACAGCTTTATTTTAAATATTGGTGGGTACTATAGTGCGTAACAAGCAAAATCACAGCAGGCAGTAAATATATGTATATAACTAACAGCAACAAAGAAAACACACAGTAGGCGACATGCAGTAATAAATATAAATTTCTGTATATTAAACAAACAGTAGACAACGAGCAATAATGGCTATAAATATCTGTGAATAGGCTAACGCGTTAAAATGTTGCATGCACGGCATGAACCAATAGAACACCCTACTCAGGTGTCGACATTCCGCGAGGGCTTGAAATAGCACGGGGTTTAAGCGAAACGTAACGAGTATTAAATTACGCGTAAGAATAGAATAGACGGGAGGTACCCTGTGAGGCAGGATATAGCAAAGCCGGGTTATGCAAGCGCACAGCTGATGCGAAACCCCGAATATCAGCTCAGAAAGATTCTAAAGTAAATACTCAAAAATTTCTAGGGGTCAAAACTACCAGGATATATGACCCTATAAAAGCAGGGTAGTTTTCTCAGTGGAAATACATCAGGTACATACATGAACGCTAAAGCAATCGCTTGAATAAACCTTCGGCAAACTTGTACCTACGTAGAGACTCGCGAATAAATTACAATAACGCGGAATTGACAAAGATTCTACCGGCGGCGGGCCTTGCGACACAACCGTTACTAACCCGAGATTAGTTATTAGACAAGAACTTAAACTGCAAACGTCAGGCGGCTGACACGCAAATGGCGACGAAATAAGTGACAGTATATCAAACAAACCGCAGGCAACGAGCAGTAAGTACAGCTTTAAATCTGAAATAATTGAACGAAAGATCTAGCATACAATTTGCAGGGGAGCTCGATAGGGCGCGGCGGCCGGCGAAACCCCAGTCTTCCGCGGAACCTAAACAGGGCGCTAGTAAGTATTCTGACATTAATTTGCCAGGCTGCACATAAATGCAAATAAGGCAGCAGTGTGAAGACTAACTAACCTGTAAATTCGTAGGTTCGGCAGAGAGCCGTGGCTCGGGGCTAATAAGCCGCAGAGCTGCCTTCACAAACTCGGGTAAGTTCGATTAATGGTTCAATAAAGCTCACTAAAATGCACAAAATGGATGCTCGAAATTTGCAAAAGCCCTATTATAATAACGCATCAGATCTATACAAAAGCATGCACTAATAACTAACTAAACGAAGCATTGCTATGCCCAAAAATTATCACACATGCCCTAACCAATAACGAAACGAGATACTACTAACTATCTATAAAATACACCAGGCGCAAATAGCTATATCAGTTTCTTGCCTGTAGTAAAAACATGTCGGATCCTGACCTTCCTGTTGGCTTAAGGGGGCGAAGCCGGCTGAAGCAGCGAGGGTTTTGGCAGTCGTAGCGGAAGGCCGAGCGGGCCGGGAAAGCGGTGAATATGTCGCAGGTGAGTGCAATGCTACACTCTCTAGCGTAGCTCCCAGGAATTGCAAAACTCCTTGACAACTCGATAATTTCAGGAGCCCAAATCGACGGTTTGGATGCCCGCAGGGTGCAGCCGAACAAGGAATGCTAAGCCTCTTCAGGGAGGAGTTCAACCTCTCGCAGGAAGCGTCCAGACTCTCCCAAGATCGTATCCGACAGGAACAAGCATCCGACAGGAATTGGCATCCGACAGTAAATGGTATCCGACAGTAAATGGCTATAACGCACAACGCCCAAATGAGTCCCAAATAAGAAGAAACTGGCCTTATCTTACCTCACGCTGGAATTGAGCCAGAAGAAAGGGCAGAAACAATGCTGGCCTCAAACGAATCCGCAGTTGCGAAGGACGTACGTATAACCAAATCAAATACGAAGGTCTTAAGGGCACATGTGCTTTGTAGGTCCTCCGAAAAATCAAAACGGAGCTGAGCTACACTAATTAGCTCACAAATTTAAGCACACGGCCGAGGCACTAGCAGCCTGCACCAAGTTTAAAATGGGAAAGGAACTCAAAAATCCACCAGTTACCAGTTATCAAAACTTTCCAAAATTTTTGGGCCAGAAGATGCGAAAAAAACAGCCTAAAAATGTGACTGCAAGAAGAGATATCCTTTATCTAGCAACAAATAGAATAGTGCAGAATAATTTGCAACAAGGGTTGCCTAAGCGCCATATACAAATATCTGTAGGAATATGACCAAAATAAATTTAATTAGTAAAATATGGGTAATTATTCGAAGAGTTGCTTACCAAACTGCTTGATAATTATAGGAAAATAATTAAAAATAAGATACAGCTAATTATACCTAGTTTAAAGCATGCAAAAATTGTCAAAAGCCAACCATAAATATTCAAGTTCAGAATTCAGCTAGCAAAAGTTCAATACTACGGGGGACGCTCCAAAAGTATCGTAACACGTTCAAGATAAAATACCATTTCCCTTCATATGCGGTAGATACGAATTGGCGAACGATATTGCTAAAAAATAAACCTGATGTCTTGAAGAAGCTGCTTTCACCCGCGGATAATTCCTGCTGTATATCTACTATTGTTTTAAGCACTATTTTATTCGCTCTAATGTGTATGTCTGTAACGTTTTTCTTAATCTGTTGGTATTATAATCATTTAGTCTAGCAACTACTGTAATTACTCTTTGTATGTGCATCTTAAATAAAACTTTTTATTAAATTATGTGTATCTTTCACTCTACGAAGGTACTCTGGATGAGTAACCAAATATTCTATCAGACTCGATGGTCTAGAGGTAAAGATACCCTCGGCTGCAGATTGCGCTGCGGATATACAGGGAGACCTAGGTTCGAATCCTAGTAGAGTCATAATTTAGACATGAAGTATCCTAGGCGTTTACTTCATGCCTAAAATTTTTTTTAATAAATGTGTTAAGCGCAGTCTGTTCTAAGCACTACTTAACTCTTTCTATGCCCTTGTCCGTAAACGCGATCTTGACCTTGAATTTTTTTAACGTAGCCTCAACCTCGAACGCGGGTTTGACCTTGCACGTGGCCTCGCTCCGAACGTGGCCTCGCTTTGAACGTGACCTTGAGTTGAACGTGGCCTCGCTTCAAACGTGATCTTGGGCTTGAACGTGGCCTTGCTTTGAACTCAAGGTCAAGTGGTGGGGGGAGGTTTCAGAACCATCCACTTCCCTCTACTCAGGTGTTTTCTGCTTCGTGCATTCCAGGGATAGCGCTTATCTTAAGTAGATTAGAAATGTTATATAAGCTAGTATTATGCACTTTATTGTCAGTTCCTAGTTCAGAGCTTAACACGCTTGAAGTAAGACATTGTCTTGCAAAAGCCTGTTCTAAGACTCTAATATATTTATGTATTGTAAAATAAGAATAAAATTGTTTTTTAAGTCGTTTCGGCGGCTATTTAATTTAACTTACGTTGTAACACAAATGCACTGCATCGTATTGCCGATGCAGTAAGCATGTCCGCTGGCTATATCAATACCACCTAAGGAAAGGCCTCAGCTCTCTGGCGTCACGGGATCGTAACGTCAGCCAAATAAGGCCAGTTATGCCCGCCGACGTGAACTATGAATGCAAATCGTAACTACATATTTATTGCACTTATCAATAAATGATAATTGTTTAGCTTTTTTTTTAAAGACAAATCACTGAGTGCCTTTGCTAGTGTTTGGTGGTGTGCATGCGAGTAATTTATCTTCAGTATTGCAAAAATAAACATGTAAATAACCGTTACAGCTGATTGTGAAATAAATGTATTGTTACCAAATGGCGATATGCGACTTGCTACTAACTCTACAAGCAATAGCTATTTTAATTAAAAATTATTGTGGTAAAGTGAATAATAGTATATTGAGCAAATAAGATAATGGTAGATTAAGTGCATTAACAAATAGATAAACCAAATCTGGAGTTACATATTTTATACCTAGATTAGAAAGTGTCCTATTAAATTTTTGGATCAATACTGCGCTACTTATACTAAAGCTTTGTATTCAAAATTATGGTTTTTGCTTCGAAACCTTGTTTTCCATTACAATAAAAAGAAAATGAGGAGCGACTACAGGCAGAGTTCACGACCCTTACTTTTTAAGTTATAAACACATATAAACACTCTGGACCCATGCGATTTATTAGCCATTTAACACTAAATTCTACTGACGGGCGGTCTTCCTGCGCTGACGTCACGCCGGAGAGCTGCAGCCAGCGGCCTTATTCTTTAGATGGTATTGGCTGTACACGCTCTGAATCGCTCAAACGCGATTGTTGACATTTGTGTCTATTTTCTTTGGAGCTGCAACACATTGTTCACAAGTACAGCGTGGTATAACATTAGACGGCATTTTAATTAAAATAAATCAAACCACGATGAAATAGATATAGTGGGAAATTTTTGATATAGACGTTTTTTTATATTACCAGATTAGCACATATGGCCAAAAAGCTTAACATTTTACATCCGGTTTGACACGAGGACCGGACGCCAGACAGTGGTCTCAAATACCGGACTGTCCATGTCTGGGTGAAAACCGGGCGAGTGGTGCCTCCAACATAAATACGTTGAAAATGCATTTAAGCAGTTAGCACTTCTTGACTGACCTAGTAATTTAACGCAATTATGCTGAGTTTGCTGTCGCTAATATTACCGTTTGTTATGAAATGTAACACGTTTGGTAGAATTGCAATTAAACTGGGCCAATATTATAGGCGGATCCAGAGACTGCCTAATGGGGTGTCAACTAATTTTTGTAAATTGAACAGTAAGGCTAAACTAATAGTTTAGGTAGGTAATGTCTACTATGGGATGGACTAGGTAGATATTGAGATGGTTTAAAGCTCATAATTTAGCTCTATATGCAGAGAGAAATATTGAACAAAGTCAATGAAAGCACAGAGTTGAATTATTTTATTTAATTGCAATTTAAACAGTAGTTGAAGTTATTAAATGCATTGGAAATGAGATGCAAGAATTATAATTAGAGGGATAAAGGCAAGCATAAGTAAAGCAGACTTCAGAGGGATTGAATTTGAAGTTTGAGTAAAAGAAAGATATAGATGGCTAATATAATATAAGTAATACGATAGGTTTGAGCATATTTGAAGCCGGACCAAATATAATTAAATAACACAAAAGGTTGGTTATGTGCATACTGAATGACCGTAGAGTTATTAATAAAAATACAGGCCAGTGAAAAGCCAGCAAGCTGAAAGGTAGATGAAATCGAAGCAAGATAAAATAGAAATTGCAAAGGGCAATACAGAACGAGGGCAACTGAATAAAAGAAAAGCCAGTGACATGTTTAAAATACGAACTCAAGTGCCAGTGCATTTTAAAAACTAAGAGTTATAGCAGAGCAGTGATTACTAAAACGTTGTATGTGACGAGAAAAAACAATTTTATGTATAAGAAATAAAAACAATTTTAGATTTAAGCAACAAACATGTTATAAAATTGTATTCCGTTATCTGTAATTGTAATTAAAACTAGTTTCCTATAAACAATAATAGATCGCGGTTATCAAGCAACGCGATGCTGTTTTGTCAAACGATCGGAACAATTGCTGTAAATTGACTACTTTGGGGAAAAATTGTGCTCCAGTAAAGTAATGTTTTAATATAATAAAGTGTTTTACCAAGTTAAAAAGTACACCATTTATTTATACTCATTACCAGGCATCTGTGGTAGTGTTTTCAGAACGTTCTACGACAAAAACATTATAAATTTTCCAAACCAACTTCGGCTGTGAGTTGCGGCACCGACACCTGAGAATGTCGACCTTCGATACCGTGCCAGTTGAGCTGCCAAAGCCAGGGTTCTCCATTCCAACGGCCCAAGGAGGTGTAAACAAGCATCCTGAACACGATTTGCTGCCAGGGAAGCGACTTCAAGCGCATAAAGCCGTCGGCGTCATCTAGCACTATCTTCGAGCCCAGATCGGCTAGAATTTAAAAGGTAGGAGTGGCATGTTTTTGTGTGTTTGAGAGCCGGGAAAGTTAATGTACGTAAAGAATACACCTTGCGGAAGAGGTCCATCGCATCTCCGAGTATCCAGTACTGTCCCAGTTTGAATAAATCGCATGGTGTCAGTAAAAAATGCGGTTTTGCCAGAGAATTTGAAGCCAACACAGAAAGTGGAACAAAAGAGCAGCAGGCGTCGTTCACGTCACTTCTAAAACAAAAACGAATTAGTTGTTGCTAGGCGGGAGTTTTGCTTCAATTTACCTGACGTTTTCTTGCAGAATTTCACTTTTGAATCTTAAAATACACGTTATATGCAATAACGAATTTCTGTAGTAAATGTCAATTTTGTGAGGTTATGAGTAACCGAACCTAGTAGAGCAGTTGTACTAAATTAAATTGCGTATATGAGCTACGCTGAGTCAAATATTCTAAACAATCATTACAAATAACACTCAAATTTTAACCCAACCCGAGAGATGTAGTTTTGTGTTCTTGTCGGAGCTAGCCCAGAACAATGTTGCAATTCGATAAAATATAGAAAGGGGCAGTTAACCATTTTTATTGAAGTATAATAAATACATTTCATTTTGATTAGCCTAAAATACTGACAGGCAAAGTTTACACAATAAAAATACCCTGAGAATTGTGGTGATTTGCCCTATTTAATTATTTATATTCTAATTAAACCCATCATTAATACAGGGCTTCGTTCCACCTCAATATATAGAATTGTAGCTATATAGGCTATACAAAAATAACAAAAAAGTTAACTTTATACTATTTAAAAGCAGGAACAATAAACCGTTCTAGCTATACTAAAATAAAGGTAAACTATATACATGGTCTGCCAACGATGGGGGGAGGGAAGTGAAAAATATTTCTAAAACTATGAGAGTTACATAAATATTTTGCATAAAATATTGTGTATTGAAAAGTTGTAAGTACAAAGGTGGTGCATATGGAATGTCCTACATTCAGGTAACTTGAAAGTTTTGCATTGAAATACTAATAATTTTCATGTTTGACGCACCTACCACACGTAATGCAGGTCTAACTATGTTTGCCGACGACACAGCTATCATCACACAAGATTACAATATTAACCAAGCAGCAAGCGATTTTCAGAAAAGCGTGGATGATCTTAACTTGTGGTTTAAAAAATTGTGCATAACAATTAACCCCAACAAATGTGATGTCAAAATCTTTACCCTCCGTCTGCCATTAGACCCGCCGAACATTGTTGTCAATGATACGTCCATACCCTGGAACCCGAAAGATAGTGCTGTCAAATATTTAGGAGTATTTCTCGACCGAAGGCTAACTTGGAGCTATCATATCAATAAGAAACTGACTTAATCATATGCAAGACTGGCAATGCTTTATCCTATCTTGAACAAAAAGTCGTTGCTGAAAATAAAATGTGGAATCTTAATTTATACAGCCATTATTAGACCGATTTTCACATATGGATGCAGTGTCTGGTGCGCAACGTCTAAAACTAACACACGTAAACTTCAAATTCTACAAAATAAAGTGCTAAGAATCATAACAAATGCTCAATGGTATGTTAGGAACTCTCAGCTCCACAGAGAAACGGGTGTTCCCACAATCGAAGATTTCATAAAGAAAACAGCTCAAAAATTCTACGACAACATTCAACAGTGCAGTGGTGCAGTATATTATAACATTGGCAGTAGTCAGGTTCATACCAGATTAAAAAGAAGGTTACCTATTGATATATTAAATACCGACAGTGAATAATATGAAGTGTCAAACTCTGCACTAATAACTGTTATAATAGAGTAGTGATAATGGTCTGATAGACTCATTAGTGATATAAGTGCTAAAACTTTTCACTCAACTCTGCCATGAAATAGCATACGTGCTGAACTGGTATAACGTGGATTAAAAAAAAGTATATTTCGAAAAAGTATTTGTCATTAACTTCCAATTTCATTTCAGATATTAAATTAAGTTAAAATCCTATTGTCTCCCAATTAGCTTCATTTAATTAAATTATAAATTCTATTTCCTTTCTTTTCTAAATACATCTTAATAATTTTGATATCCATTTCACATCTAAATTCATCTTTGTAATTTTTGATACCGTATTTTTTTAATCTTATTAATCTGATTTTTAAACCCTTGTACCAATACCATAACAATATACACACACCGGCAAAATTAGAGGAACACAAAAAAGTCATATTTTCCGTATGTTTTAGGATATATATGACTCAATTTAGTTATAAATCTTACTTCTGCAGGTATAATGAATAAAAAATAGCAATCTAACATTAAATCTAGCCACCCATTTGACCTTAATTATCATTTGTTTTATTGTTGACAAATTGCTTGGGTTTTTGTGTTCTTGAAAAGAAGTGCTGATTTCTTGGTTAGTTTACAACGAGAGTTTACGATTTTGTATTCTGTTGTTGTGAAAAATACCCGATTTAAGGGCAACTGATGTCGCTAGAGCTCTAACAATGGTCGAAAATGGCTACACTGACAGATCGGTCAGCAGAATCCTGAGAGTATCGGTATCTGTTGTACATTGCAATGTAAAGGGGTTTAGCCAGGCTATTTCTTTCACAAGAAAACGTGGCCGAGGTAGGAAACAAGCAACAACTGCAAGGGATGGTCGCTTTATTACACTGCAGACTCTCAGAAATCGACGTTTAACGGCTGTTCAGACCACAAATGCCTTAGAAGATGTGCGTCACGTAAGTGTAAGTGAAAGAACAGTCAGGAGAAGACTGAACGAGGTTGGATTGACTTCCAAAATTCCTGCAAAAGGGCCAAAACTTGACGTACGGCATCGTACAGCAAGACTGGAGTTTGCACGTGAACACCGATTTTGGACTTTGGAACAGTGGGGTAAAGTTCTGTTCACCGACGAAAGCCACCTTTGTATAAATGTGATTGATGGTAGAGAGAAAGTGTGGAGATGCCGAGGGGAGCGATATTTACAATGTCTATTGTCCCCATAGTCTCATATGGAGGAGGCTCACTTATGGTTTGGGGTGGGATACGTTTGAGAGCGCGTACGGAATTAGTGGTTATTGCAGGAGGTTCCCTGACAGGTGCACGGTATATTACAGATATTCTGCAAGATCATGTTGTGCCGTTTGCCCCATTTATAAGGGAGGATTTTGTCTTAATGCAGGATAACGCTTGCCCCCATGGTGCTCGCTGTGTTTCGGATTACCTACTCGAAGTTGGTATTCATGCCATAAATTGGGCAGCACGTTTTCCTGATATGAAGCCCATCGAACACATATAGAACATATTGGGGAGACGGGCCCGGGCCAGAAATCCATGGGTACAAACCCTAGATGAGCTAAAGACGGCACTAGTGACAGAGTGGAACACTCTGCCTCAACAAACCATCGATGGCATCATCCATAGTATGAATAGACGTATGGAAGCAGTAATCAGAGCTCGTGGGGGTAACACTCGTTATTAATTACACCCATACGTTTAATACCATAATTTAAAAAAAACTTTTTATAAGGAGAAGGCAATTGTTTTTGTTCTGAAGTTTTTCATTGTACTCAGTAAACTGTTTGAATTAGGTAGGTTCATCTTTTATATCGTTGATTGTTATTCTCTGAAGGTGTGTATTGCTAACATTAAAGATTAGAACATAATTCAGTTAAATAATGTTACAGAACATCCCAAACAATGACTTTATTTTGTGTTCCTCTAATTTTGCCGGTGTGTGTATATATGAATTGTATTCGAAAAAATAAAACACAGGTTTTGTTTCAAATATTAAATAACAATCTTTATTTATTTACTGCTTTGTAACCTAGCGATGCGTAACCAGATTACATGTATGTAAACCACTACAGTACCTTCTTCTTTTGAAGAAAGTAGCTCTAGCTTGTGAATTCTAATATATTTGCTAATGGGCCAGTTGTGGCTTACATTACAGCCAACGTAATTGATACTGTCAGTCCTCATGAGCCGTATTCCGCAGGCCGTAATTATTGGTGAATTTACAGATACTTTAATGACCACCTTGCACTTACTTTTTGTGGTGTTGAGATTGAATCCATATCCGATATATACCAGTGTCAATAATGAGTTGGAGTCCTGCGAAACTGGTGGCTATTAATACAGATTTTATTTAGTGTTTTTTTAAATGTAATGCATCCTGTCTATTTATACATGACAGCTCGTTGGTGCCAGTAGCGGCTTTTAGGAATACTCAGATCTCTATCATCAAAACCCGCTCGGTGGAGAATGTCGATCAATCTAATCGTTCCTTTCTCTCTCGATTGTTTTTTCGAAAGCAATGAAGTACATATACACTGAATAATCGATGCCTCTAAATCTTTAGAGCACGACCTAGACGGTTAGCAATATTTTTCTGGTTCCAAAACTGTAATGGGAAGACAAACTTTATTATGAATCTGGGAGTGCATTATTTGGAAGAAGATGTTTAGGACGTGGCTTGCTCACCAAACTAATGGTTGGACATTAATTGCAGCTTTTAGCGTGTGCTTTTTCGGGATCGCTATAAAGGTCAACTTCCACCAGTCGGTTGGTATGGAACCGATCGCATGTGCTTTACTAAAAAGATAAAGGTAATATTGTTTACATTCAGTATCAAGGAGTCTAAATATATGTAGCGAGCATACATAGCATGCACCGTGGTAGATTATTACTCCTGCGAAAAAGGCTGAAAGATACAGGACATAAATCCTGGAAAACAAATTTGGCGTGCTGACAGTCCTCCAGCGAAAATCGACAAGAGAAGCAAGTAACTGACAAGTTACAGATAAAGATGGTCGCGAGTGATTAACAACATTCGCTGATGTAGTTTTAGTAGGCACCAGTATTAACGCAAATACGACAAATTAACGCTACTTGCGGCATTCTGGCACCGCAAGGGCGTCGCTAACACGCTGCAGAGATTCTTATTTTTTATGTAAATGTTTACCTAGAAAGAGCCAAAATTACAAGATGTTACGGTCTTGAACTGACTTTACGACACCGTACCGGCTCATACATAAACGAAACGGCCGGCGCGTGCCGTAATGGACAAAATCGGGACGAAAGTTCTCCTAGGCCGCTACCCATGCCGGCTAAGGCATCAGTGGAGCTGGGCGGGTCCTTAACTAGATTACCAAAAGGGCAACGGCCAGAGGGTCGGTAAATAACGGTAAAAGTAAATAGGGCGCCACCAAGTCTGTCTTACAACATTCCCATAAAACCGGACCTGGACGGTTAGACGGGGCGAGAAATACACAAATAACTATTTCGAGAAAGCCGACGACTCCCAAGCTGTAGCGACGAGTGTACCGACTTACCTTTGATGGCTCTAATCTGCTTTCCAGGTTCCACCTTACATTTATCTGCACAAAGTATATCATAACCCTGAAAATTAGCATGCAATCGGCACAAAGAAAACAACAGGCAATTTAAACAAACCGGTATATTGGTCTACGCACACATAAACAAACTTGGTAAACAAAAGGTCGAAAGGGTTTCCACAACAAACATTATTATTCAAATCGTAAACAAAGGTTTTCATAACTAAACGTCACGCACAAAGCTGTAAATCAAGCGACACTGAGCAGTAATATTACGTTAACAAAAATTCTTAAATGAAATGCTTAATTAGCACCCGGATTAGTGATTGAATTGGTGCATTTTAACTGTACTAAAGCAACTGCATAAACGAGACTTTGAATCGGTACGTTACTGTTACATTAATAGAAAATTGGTATCGAAAATTATCTAATTAAATCTACACAAATACTCTAACATCGCCTGATATATTGCGCTACAATGTAAATTGATAAATAAGTCGGTAACTTTTAAATGGTGACGATAAAGTGGTAACTACATAAAACACACTGAATGGTCTGACCTGTATTAGCTTCACCTGGCTCTACACTTCGGTACTGCAATGGGCTCGTCTCACAGCGTAGGGAAGGTCGCAAAGCTCACGGCTGCAGATGCAAACGACACTACTAAGAAATCCCTCTCAGGACACGATATGCGGCCCAAAGGAGCGGCGAGGACTTGCATGAAGACGGTAAACAAGGCACGCTTTCGTTATAATCCCACTATGGCTGTGGTAAAGACGCCGACAAGGCACACGGTACTCGAAAGTGTCCGTCAACAATCGGGTCAAATAACACCTACAACTTTCTCGCGGCCGAAACTGAGGTCTCTGCGAACTGCCTGACCTCGGGAGCACTTGATACGAAGGTAGCCTTCTCGGCAACGGTACGAAGTCAAAGGCAGGCGCGTCCCCCAAGCGTCCACGACGCTCGAGGACGCCATCCACGGCAACACAAATAACGAACGCTCTACTCGGCGACCTGATTTCAACTGCCACGAAGCAAATATAGTTCAATGGATTCGGGAAAACACTGTTACAGCACAAATGGACAAAAGACACGCCGCCATAACGGCACAAAAGGAAGGGACGGCGCCCCGCACAAGGCGAGACGCCGGCCGCCTTGGAATTACTCTGCAACGACTGACTTCTTCGACAACCCGAGACCGAATGCCCGAAACGACCGCTAAAAATACTGCATCTGGGGATTCAACCGCCAAACGGGTGACTACGACGGCCAATAGCGAAGCGCTCAATAAAACAAATAAGTGCCGGTGACAAAGACAGCCAATGGCGAGGCGCCCAATAAAACAAATAAGTGCCGGTGACAAAGACAGCCCGAGGCCTCGCAGTCACACCAACAGCGTAAATTCTAGAAGGTTCGGAAATCCTGCGAGCGTTAACACCCGATTGTCAAAGTACCAACAAAGGGGTGCCCCGGATGACGAGAAATACTGCGCTTGAGGCCAAATGTGTGCAAAATCATTATTATGGAATTAGGCGATGAAGCCAAATAAGTAACTAAAAGGGTTTAACATACGGGCACGCTGCCCTAA
The DNA here is from genome assembly GCA_940337035.1 of Agriotes lineatus. Taxonomy (NCBI): domain Eukaryota; kingdom Metazoa; phylum Arthropoda; class Insecta; order Coleoptera; family Elateridae; genus Agriotes; species Agriotes lineatus. The sequence goes on from OW679199.1 coordinate 21,872,090, forward strand.
AGCCTAGGTGGCTAATTAAAATACAAAATGACCTGACAAAGAATGGAGCAAAGCGGAAACACCCGATCTACCGAATTGGAAAACCATAAATTCCTTCCCTAGTGCAAAACTTTCGGAGAGACAAGATAAGTTATCACCTTCGATGACAGGAAATTTCCAAACCAACCGAATAGACGGGGTAGGGGAGATTTTTAACTGTTAGCATGATAGTTATTAATCGCGTATTATATTTGTTTGTCTATGTATTTGGGCATTGATTTGAATATGTGGACATTAAATTAAGTTTTATTAAATCGTTGTTATCTACAAGCAATTATTTCTATTTACATAAGTGTAAATTAGCAGCTAAGGATATTTCGGCCTTGCTGGTTTTCTTGCCTTTAATATTTTACAGCTCGTTCAATTTCTTCTAAAGTTATAGCAGGAACTATTACAATGCTCTGTACTTCGATTTCAGATAGTTGAGCTATATACTCTTTCTGTTCCTTCAACTTACTTTGGTCATTTACAACAACTCGACGCTTTAGGGCATAAGGGAGAAGGAAAAGGAGAAGACAACAAAGGTGCCCTATGTATCAACAAGGATATTAGATATTTTGTTGTGTAATCCGGCCGGCTACTTAGTTCGCTTTCTTCTACAAATTTAATTGGTCGTGCTTCCTTTATAGGTCTTCCTATTTCAGAATGTATGTTCCCAAACTACGCTTATCTTGCAGCACGTATTTTTCTACGTATTTCTTTATTGACGGTATTATATCTTACGCTGTTTTGGTTTCCAAATTTCCATTTTCATTCATTAGACCCAAGATTTCGTAAGTCGCCCATGTCTGTTTCTTGTGAGTGGTCGTCTTCCCCTAGATTTTGTCTAACGTACTATCGTTTTGATCTGATTGCAGAAGTCTTCGATATTGTGCTGCTGTTCTACCCCTTAAAACTTACCTTACAGAATACCAAAAACCGTTTGGTGGTTAGCCTGGATATAGCCTACGTGGATTTTTTTGTGAAAATAGTGTTGTTTCATCTTTTTCAGCTTTTTAGCACAAGGGAAAGTGGACTCTAATTGCATTTTGGTATCGCTCTTTAATAGTTCATTACGATAGTATAAGCCATGACGTCTGTTTAACAGGTCTAAAGCCACAAATAACTGGGAGAACTATCACAAGGCTCTCACAGACTATGGCAAAAAGCTCAAGGCAGCTAAGATAGCAGCCTGGAAAAAGTTTTGCCAAAAGATGGAGACCACGCGATCCACAGCTAGACTCCACAAAATCATCTCAAAGCAAGCCATGAACCCAGTAGGAACTCTTAAAAAAGAAAGCGGAGAATACACTACAACGAAAGAGGAGACGTTATCTCTTTTGATAAAAACTCACCTACCCGGAGCAGTGGAACAACCTACTCTGGCTGAACCCAATCATACCCCTAGGAGGGAAGACTGGGAAACAGCTAAGAGAATAGTCAGCAAAGAAAGGATTAGATGGGCAACTAGCCTCTTCAGCCCTTTCAAATCCGCTGGAAACGACGGCATACAACCCGTAATGCTGCAGAAAGGGATAGATATACTGCTGAACCCACTCAAAGACATGTTCCAAGCAAGTCTTGCCTTAGGCTACATTCCCCAAGCCTGGAGAGTGACTAAAGTAGTATTTATCCCTAAGCCTGGTAAGAGCAGCTACGCAGAAGCTAAATCTTACAGACCTATCAGCCTAACGTCATTCCTCCTTAAAACGTTGGAAAGATTAGTAGACAGGTACTGGAGGGAGGAAGCCCTAACTTCACTCCCGATTCACAAATATCAACATGCTTACCAAACAAGGAAGTCATGTGAAACCGCCCTACACCAACTAGTGGGGAAAATTGAGAGAACCTTGGAGTACAAGGAGTACGCAGTTGGAGCAATTCTAGACATAGAAGGTGCCTTCGACAACACCTCCTACCACTCTATTGAAAGAGCAATGACAAACCACCAGATCGATAACACCACGATAAGATGGACTATGGCAATGCTCAACACTAGAGTTGTAAAAGTCAAGTTATTTGACAAGGAAAAGACAGTGCAGGCGACAAGGGGATGTCCACAGGGAGGAGTTCTTTTTCCACTCCTGTGGTGCCTCACAGTTGATGAACTGCTGATCCAACTAAATAACAAAGGCTACTACACTCAAGGATACGCTGATGACATTGTCATACTGATTCAAGGTAAATACCAAAGAACCGTAGACAATGTAATAAAATCAGCACTAAAGATAACCGAAGAGTGGTTCTAGAGAATAATCTTAGAATTAATCCCAGCAAAGCCACTCTCGTCGCTTTCACTCGTAGAAAGAACATCACGAACAGAATCAACATAAAACTGTTTGAGACAAATGTCAACTGGGAGAACGAGGTTAAGTACTTAGGTCTAACCATCGATTCCAAACTAACTTGGAACCCCCACTTAGACAAAACAATTACCAGGTGCAGACAAACATTAGTAATTGGGAAAAGAGCCATAGGTAGTACGTGGGGGCTCAAACCGGAACTGACCCTCTGGCTGTACAAAACCATGGTTCGACCAATACTTTCATATGGAATAATCGCCTGGTGGCCCAAAATAAAACAAGCAACTGCGATCCACAAAATCAGCAGAATACAATATCTAGCTAATCGGTGCATCACTGGAGCCTTTAAAGGCACCTCAGGACAAGCACTGAATGTTATTTTAAATCTGCCACCTCTGCACATCTTCTTGGAAGGTAAAGCCAGAATGGCAGCCTACAGATTACAAAGTACTGGTCACTGGATGACCACAGCTAATAATCTAGGACATGGCAAGATCATGTCACACATCAACAACCCAATATTAGAAATGGGTTCTGATCTTATAATCAAAGCCTATGACTTTGAAAAGAACTTTACTGTACACACAAGTTGGAATCCGGACCAACTACCAACTCCAACAAATAAGAACATCATTTTTTACACTGATGGATCTAAGTTTGAAGGGGGTACAGGCTCCGGTGTGTACAGTACCAATCCTAGAACCAACGGAAAAGTCAGTCTAGGAAAGTTTTGTAACATCTTTCAGGTTGAAGTACAAGCTATTAACGTATGAGCAAACATCAGCATAGAAAAGAAGCTGCTCAATCGAGACATACACATTCTCTCAGACAGTCAGGCAGCACTGAAAGCGCTAAACGCTTTCAGTACTTCATCGAGACTGGTCAAGAAATGCAAATCCAAACTTCAAACTTTAAGCCAGGGAAATACAGTAAAATTATGCTGGATCCCAGGTCACCAAGGTATTGAAGGAAACGAGAAGGCGAACAAGCTCGCAAAAGAAGCAGCCCGTAATGCAATGACCGGTCCAGAACCTGGTGTAAGCATTCAGAAAAACCAAGCCCGCTCAGCCATTAATAAATGGGTCAATACCGCACACCAACTAAGGTGGAGAAACTACAATCAAGCAACACACTGCAAAAGATTGCTAAAAACTCCGAATCCACAAATCACCAAAACCCTGTTGAGACTGAACAGAACTCGACTCAAGCAAGTAGTCAGTCTACTAACAGGCACTGGAGCATTCAGAGAATTTATGCACAGGATCAATATCTATAGAGATGAACCTGTTTGCAGACTATGCCAAGAGGATGATGAAACAGCCTATCATATCCTCTTTGAATGCCCAGCATTAGAGCGTAAAAGACACCAACTCGATTGGAGCCTTAACTCTATTGACAACCGCAAGCTAGTAGGGGACATTGCAAGTCTAGTAAAAGATACGGATGTCGGCCTGGTAACTTGAAAACTCCCGACAGTACAAAAAGCCCAAAGGGCTAACGTGCGCATGCCAGCAAAAGGCAGTCGTGGAATATAATCTAATCTAATCTAATAAGCCATGCTTGCTGGAGATTTCCAAGAGATTATTCGTCATTTCAGTAGAGATTGTTTTCTTCGCAGAATTCGACAAAACGGTTTCTTTCTATCAATCTGCACTCCGAACACGAAGTGGCTAACCTATTATCCCTTCCTCGGCCAATTTTAGTATTTATATCCTCTATAAAGATGGTTTTGGGATGTCTCTTCTACTGTTACCAACGCAATCTCTTCTATTAAATGTAGATTATGATTCATCATTTATTGCAATATAAGCTTCATTTCGCTATGACATGGACAGCTGCTGTAGTAATTATGTCTTCTGCATTTAGGATCTTTTGTTTGATTTGGAGCTGCTTACTGATTTCTACTTGATATTCTATTTTCGGTAAGCTAGTTGAGATCTGTCAATATTTATTACTTTTTGAGTGAACCTTTTAGCTCTTGGTTAAATCTTTTAGCTATTAGAAGCAAAACTTAAAGCAAATTGAGTTTAAAAACCTGGAAAGTGATAGAAAGACGACGAATCCTGAAACCAGACAAGAACAACAACAAAGAATAATGGACGGAACTAAACAAGTTAATTAAGAAATGTATGCGACAACATAATAAGAAAATTATCCTTAAACCTATAGAAGTAAACAAATCAAAAAGCTATCAAAAAACAATTGGACTTTAGAAATCAAGAAATCGTAAAAATACAAAACGCGCGCGGAAAGGTTCTTACAGACAGAAAAGGTATTATTGAAGAGATTGAAAGATATCACGCAGAATTATGTAAATCTACAGTTCTACCACACGAAGAACAGAACAAGATTAGCAAGAGAACTATCCAAAACGCGGATTGACAAAATATCCAGAAAATCAGCACAGATGAAATTGATATAGCACTGAAAGCAACTAAAAGTAGTAAATATTCAGGACCAGCCAATATGACAAAAATACTGAAAGAAGCAGGCAACGATCTCAACGAATGGTTAGCAAAGCATTTCAATAACAGTCTCCAGTTGGGAGAAATTCCATAATCTTAGGAAATGGCAGAAATAAGTACAGAAAAAAGGAGATATTGCGAAACTTGAGAACTATAGTAGACCCATAAGTCTCCTGTTACAAATTTACAAATTGTCCACTCGCATCATAACAAATCGACTGACTAAAAAATCGACTTCTACCAGCCACCTAAATAGTAGGGAGGCCAAGTGAATTAATAATTATTTTCGTGGGACTGAGTAGGTTTATACCGACAAGTGATACCATCGTAATTAGCGGTGTTTCCTCAGTAGAAAAACTCCTGTTGTCGCTTTCTTAGCCTGTGGAGTGACGAGCTATGGCGTCACAAAGGTAGTAAAATGGTAGGTTTCAACAGGTTTTTGCAAATATCTCGTTACCTGTAAAGTTTACTGTGAACTTTACCTTATACAAAATTAATCTACATTTAATTTACAATAAAAATGGTTTTATGCATTTTTGCAGTCCAGTAAAGGATTAGGTACGGAGATATGGAGGGGGTAAAAATGTAACTTTTTCTGTTTGGCAAAAATTCAAAAATTGCGCCTATGAATTAGTAATATTCGCTCCAAGTGTATTATATAAAGGGTTCAAGGAAGTGGGGAGGCGAGATGGTTATGGTGAAGCACCCAGCACCAAAGACGTCATACTCGTACATTTGCGCCGATCATCCACTACTACACATGTTGAAGTGAAAGTGGAAGATAGAATTAATGTCACTCTTGGACAAGCAAAATTTCTAACTAATAATAAATACAAAATGCAACTGATTGCTCTAATCACTGTACACAACAGGAAGCTGGCTGCAAAGTGATTCAGGCAGAAGGTAGTGCTGGTCAAGATCGTTTTTACAGCAATTGACGAATCAAAGAAGGAAACAGAGGCTATCGTAATTGGCAATGACACCGATTTATTGGTATTGTTGGTTGTTCATGCTCCAGCCAACAAACAGTTGAAGATGATTGTACCGAAGAAAGGTAACCAAGAAGAAAAAGTTTACTGCACTGGTGCATACAGCGTGGTATCGGGGAAATGAAGGATGTTCTCTTGACAGCTTACACTTTCGCCGGATGTGATACCGTTTCTTCAATTTATAGAAAGGGAAAAATAACGCCTTCTGAAAAAGTGCAAAGTGACAAGGAGGTTTACACAAAGCTGTTGACTTTTAACAACCCCAATGCAGATCCAGATGCTCTAGCTGATGCTGGAACCATTTCTTCCTTTCGATATTTGCATCAACAAATGCAGATAATTTGGATACTCTGCGCCTTCAATGTTACTTGCAGACCATCGCAAAGGAGCCTGTACACACAAATTTGAGGTTGGCTGTACTTTCCCCCACTTTAGCAGCTGGACAACAACACTCTTATAGAGTTTACCATCAAGTGCAGCAATGGCTCAATATCAATAAAGATTCACTAAAATGGAGTTAGAAAAGGATTGGCGGTTATTTTAGTCAAGTTGCAACCGCAAAGGCAGCTGATTCTGAAAAATTGCTTTCCCTCAGTGTTTGCACTTGAGCGTCGTCAGAGTGGCTAGAAATGCTCAAATATGTGCAAGAATTGCTCCGGACATAGGTGCACCAACAGAGATGCACTAATTATTGACGACGGCACCGATGAAGATAATCTTCAACATGAAAAAGAGATTAACGATTTTTAGGTTACTGATTGCTGTAATTTATTATTATGTAACTACCATGTACGTTGTACATACCACTTTCCATCGAAGAACATTGAATTTACTGAAAAGCATGTATTTTGAAGAAAAAAAATTCATTATTTTTTGTATTAAAGCTTATTAGATAAAGTTTGTAGTCAACGTTGTTTCAATGCTATCCACATGATTTTATATTTTTAGGAAAATATGACAAAAGATGGAGGTAATTTAAGTAGCTTTAATTATAAAAGCTCAAATGGGAAAGAGGAAAACGATATGATGAATTATCTAAAAGGAAAAATAGGCAAAATGAAGATAAAAACGACAAAGGAGGGGAGCAATGTAGATATATTGTCAGATTCATACACATAGGCGTACATACATACATACACACATGCAAATGTTCCTATGTTAGTGATGCGTTACTAACTACTTTTTATAACGAAACATACTCTTTATAACGAAACATACTCATTTTCAAGTGATTACGATGAATCCCAAGCTAACTAGAAAATAATGACATCATTGCCCCCTCAATATCTCCGTAACTCTTGTCTAGAAGTCAAAAATGCATAAGACCATTTTCATTGTAAATTAAATATAGATTAATTTTGTATAAGATAAAGTTTGCGCTAAACCTCATAGTTAACGAGATATTCGCGAAACCCCCTCCCGCCTAAACCCGACGCGCAATGTTGTGCAACTTTTTACCACTTACTAAGAGGAGGGTACTAAACAGTTTGTTGCTGGGTAGAACTTTCTTTTTGGATGTTTGGTTTAAACCTTGGTTTTCTGTACTAAAACCTGGAACCAAGAATGGTCATCTTTGTGACGTCATAGCTCCTCACTCCACAGGCTGTGCAAGCGACAACATGATTTTTCATAATCGGGAAATACCACCGAATAAGAAGATACCACTTGTCGGTATAAACCTACTCAGTCCCACGAAAAGCGTTATTTGACGGGTTAATTTAGTTTGGCCTCTCTACTATTATACGTATCCAACGAAATTCGTAGATTAACAACCGCCTACCGCTTCACCCTGATGGGGCACGAAATTTGAAATCTAGGTTGCTGGGTATTGCTGTTGTATATAATTTTTTTGAGGTATTACATTAATATGAGCTTCTTACGTTTCCTTCCGCGCAATGCCGCTGCGGATCTTTGGAGATGTCTAAATTTTAATCCGAACAAAGAATTAATACAAATTTTATACTCTCCGGGCCCCGAAAAGAGACCGCTCTGTTAACATGCGTCACCAGGTAACGATTGGAAACGAGCCGTTAAACTGCTAGTTTTGTCGCTAACTATAACTGATCAACAGCTAAACTCGAAGGTAAAGGAAATTTATAAACTTTACTTGGTACACCAAGCAGGTCATGTATGGTGTCAAAATACGCAGAATTAGTTCAGCTACAATATTATGTAGATCAAATAATTCTGGCTGACCTTGGAAAAATGTTAACCCCCATTGAGACGCCGATCGTTGAAAATAGCGGCCTCAAGGGCTTTAAATACTCCAAAGATCAGCAACAAAATTTAGCCAAGCTTCCTGGCTGAACCAATTCTGTTCGCCTAAAAGCTTTGACAGTCCAGCTTTAAGGCCGAACTACCCCTGTTCGCCTAAGGCGTTGGCACACTTTTTGTGGCCGAACCATTCCTTTCTGCATAAAAACTTGACAGCTTCCTATGCGATCGAACCTCCATAACTTCACCCAGAGTACGCAAGCATCTTTACCGGATGAGCATCCCTGGTCGCCCCCAAGGTACAATTCTTCGCCAAAAGGCCCAATCAAGCTTCACGTCCGCAACAGCCCTGTCCAGGTTAAACCCCTTGTTTGTTGGCACTACCAACCTGCAGCACCCTCCAGCTCGTTCGCCCGGCTCTTCGCACCTGCAGCACCCTGGACGTCCAGGTTGAACCTCTTAACGCGCGGAATTACGCATCCTCCAGGAGGCCGAACCGTTGCTTATCCTCGCTACAGCCACGCCCAGTCCGAAACAGCCAGGATTGATCTTTTTCTCTTTCTAAGCCGCGCATTTTAGTCGAGCGCTATCCCTTGCCAAACTTGAGACCGGAATCACTGCTTCCCATTGGAACAAAGAACCAAAAGAGCGCGTAATACACGCACCCTAATTATTGTGCATATATGTGCAGATGTATCGACTAAATAAAATCGCACATAATCAATCTCCGCTGCAGTGTTCTGATTAACACACCAACCCCAAGACGCCGAGCTGATTGTCCGAAATCCGTTTTGAACATATGAAATTAATTAGTGCGACAAGGAAGACATACACAAAATGAGTAGCAGAACAAAGATAGAAAGTAATCATGGCTAGGTAATTTTTTAAACTAAAATTAAATCAATGAAACAAACAAACACTTCTGTTATATATTTTATCTGTCATTAAGAGTATAAAGTGAGGTTTAAATAATTAAAATAATTATGTAAATAGTACACAATAGTATATTTAAACCTCACTTTATACTCGTAATGACAGATAAAATATTTGACAGAAGTTTTTGTTTTTTTCATTGACTGAATTTTAGTTTAAAAATGTACATAGCCATGATTACATTCTATATTTGTTCTGCTACTCATTTTGTTTATGTCTTCCTTGTCGCACTCATTAATTTCCTATGTTCAAAACGGATTTCGGACAATCTGTATATATATTGTTAACATATTAATCAGCTAAACTAACCAGTTCGAACTTGTTCGAACTTATTCGTCAATCTGTCCGAATCTGTTCGAAAACTTGTTTAGATTTGTTCATCAACCTGTTGCTAGCAGTGACACCTATCAACCAAATTTTCAAGTTGAATTGTCTTCGGTAGTATACTGTTTCTGGAAATTGCAGAAAATATAAAAAGTAGCACTAGAGCCACAGTGTTTCAGATTTATTCAATTGAATATATATCTTTGACTGTTTAGTGAAGAGTATTTCCATCGATATAAAGCAAAATTGAAAGATAGCGTGGATAAATTTCAAGAAAAATAATCACAATTCAAGGGGAAGATATGGTCTAATAACATAATTATTTTTAATCTATTGTTTAATTTAACTGTGATATTTTTCTCACAAACGGTAGCAAATTATGAAGGATCGATAAGATCCATTGTTAGTAATTTAACACCATCGTACATACATGATGTCTTCCAGTCCAGTAAAACTGAGTAATTCTCGAAAGTTAATTTGAAAATATTGCAAAGGGACGTAAAATTGAACAAAAATCGTTAATTTTGCTTAATTAAGATAAGTACGTGCGATTTTATATTTTATTGAATTAAAAAAATGGTTATTATAGTGTGCTGAAATACAAAGTATTTAAAAAGTGTACCACAGTTTCAGGACTAAAATACCTAGATGCAAATTTTAACGTAGTTGATATAAACCGTCCATGTTCTGTCCATTTCTACGTGCATCAGGATTTTTTTGTTTTACAGTCTTGTAAACGGTTAGTGCGAAATGATGGTCGTTGCAGGTCGTTGTATATTTGAGCAGATGGATCTTCTATTAGAGCAGCCGCACGTTTCCTGACGGCGTATCTTCGAGCGTCTAATTTACATTCCCTAACAAAACAGAGGAAGCTTTTAAAATTCTCCGAAACATTCAAATAATTCCGGCATTAATTTCATTGGTAGTTTGCGACACTTAAGCTACTGCATTAGAAATTCCCACGATCAATACGAACGAAACTCCGTGAGATGAAGAAAGTTGTTCTACGAAAAGTACTTAAAATTGTCTAATGACTAATAACACGGCATTTCTCTTGCGCTTACGCCAACATTAATTTCGGCTCCAGCACTAATAGCACTCATTTGATGTAATCAGACGTCAATGTTACCAAATTAAGAGTTTTACTGCTTTTTTGCCTCAGTTTAAGCGTTTAATGTTTGGTAATTATTATGTAACGCATGATGGGTTTTAACCTATTCGATAGTGGCGGTTGTTTGAACACTCTTGATGCGATACTCAAAGAAATATACATTTTAAATGACTTGTGATTTTTTGGTTTTGTAACTTATGCAGGCCGAGCACGGAAAGCAGCATGGCATACCTTGTATCACATTACCAAGAGATTTGACCTAACATAAGTTTGTAGTTCATGTGTAGCTACTCAATTCCTGAATGCAGATTTTCATGAAAAGTGATTGATCATAATTAATTGTACAATTTCATTTAAATGAAATCAGTGACATCAACTTTTCTTGAAACAAGTAGCGTTACGAAGAAACATCACGATGGCTGACTCACAAAGCCAACCGATAAGACCATCGAAAATGTTAGGGAAATTGTTACAAATACATCGGAACCTTTCTTAATCGGTTACTTGTTTTATAGAACTTATATTTTGAAAAAATAATACAGGTAGGGTAATGTCGGGTATCATGAGCATATCAGGTAATATGAGCACCTTACAAATCTCACTTAAGAAGCTGAACCGTAACGACATTTGTCCATATTCAAGTACACTACGCATTGTTAGTCTACGCACACACCAGCAGAATAGGCCTAGTTACCCCAAAACGGATACATAGTGATTTAGCGGCAACAGTACGAGATAAGTGACTTTGTTTACGTGTTTTGCAGTTGGTTTGTAAGGTTACTGAGCGAAAAATAGTCAGACGTTTCAACTAATACTACTTTTGCATAATTATGGACTATTATGTCGTATGTTAATAAGGTCAGTACCTTTTGTTTATAGCATGGTGCTTTTATAACTTCGCTTTTGTGAAAAATGGTCATTGAGTGCAATATGAGCATGGGGGCTGCTCAAATTACCCTCACGTGCTCATTTTTCCCACATATACGTTTGTAGTTTATTTTATGATATTTCAGACTGAAAATGGCGAACAAACGCTCCCTCTGGTCAGATGTGCAAATGAAAAATGCAATAAGGGCAGCTTTGGAAAATAAAATTTTGGGAAGAGACAGCCGCTAAACATTTTGATGTGTCTCATCAGACTGTACGACGGTATTTAGAGAAGGCCTGCTCATGTCAGCCTTTTCATTTAAAGAAAAGAGTAAGACGAAAACCTGTGTTAACGAAACAACAGGAAAAGGAATTGGATACCGGGGAAATTGGATTAGTTCATGACATCCTAAGAATGGGCACAAACAGATTGCGCAGGTGTTGACTTGAAAACAAAATTATATTTGTGATTTATGTCAGCAGGTACAATGAATAGTATGACGTACCCACCTGATATGTTTTTACCTAATAGATAAACTACTGTTTATTTTATTTTGCTCTTTTTTAGCTTTTCATAATCGTAATGTCCAAGTATTACTGTTAATTTTGTTTGTTTTTTAAATATTACGTTATTTGTTACGAATTTTACATATTTGTTCTTGTATTAGTATGGTAATATACAATATACAAACGTTTTTTTTTCTCCTATAATCGGTTCTACTATTTTTTCGTCTTTCACATGCTCAAATTACCCGCAGGGGTGCTCATATTTTAAGCAGTTGAGGGTATTATGGGCAGATTTGATAAAAACTTTACCGACCAGATTTTAAAAATTCTGAACAATTACAACCAAGTGAAGGTGCTTTTTATGGGGATAAATGTCTGCTGATACTGTATAACCTTCACTGTAAAATGAAACCTTAAATTATAGAAACTACAGCCATAATCTCTTAAGGTGCTCATAATACCTGACTTTACTAAATGTGAAGTATGAGACTGTGGTTACCAGAAAACACATATTTTTGCCGTGGAAAACTAGTGGACTTCTTTTGGATTACTTTCAATGATTCTGAATACGTCTAAGTCAAGAAGTGGTGGCAATGAAGATACATATTTCTGGATTGCCAACTCAGCTAGTTTAAAAACTAGGTTGCTGGCTGTTGCCGTTGTAAACTTTGCTAAGCTACATATTAATAAACTGGGCTGGCGAGTATCACGTTCATTTCGACGTCAGCATCTATTCGTGCGTGATTTCCTAGCGTTAGCCTTAGTGAGTTACCCCACCTGTAGTTTTCGCTAACAGCTACTTGACTGTTAGGTTTTGTTTAAAGAATGTCGTTTGGACTGCTACTTTTAAGATCAAATATAATCGTTGTTACGTGCTTGATTTGGGTTTCCACGTTCTTTGCCCTGAGTACTGTAATGTTTCCTGGTTTTGTTAGGCCTCTCTGAATGCGTTATTTTGATTATTTAGCTCTGGTAGTTCAATATTTTCCTATTTCAAATCTGTTTGTTTTGAAGATTGGAGGTTAGGTGTGCTCATGTACCGTTAGTGATTTTTAGCCTATATATCTAAGCGGGATCCCATAATAGGGATTGCTTTTTGTCCCGCAGGTGTGACTTTACTTGTAAGATCATTCATGTTATTACATTATTTGGTGTATCAGATCGTACCTACGCGTGATACCTCGTACGGTCTTATCTTTTCTGGCGTTTTATGTTGCTTAGTAACTTCATTCTGCGGTCATGTTTTCTAGGATTATGTGGTCCTACTGTGGCAATAAAATTGCGTATCGCCCCGCCTCCCAATTTTTGAGAATTATATTTGTTCCAATTGGACGAATTGCTGCCTTATCTCTTAAAAGACTGTCTGCCAAGATTTCTAATTAAGTGGTTGCTTTATCTCCGTTTCCAAATCCTTATTGTTGGTTTTTCGGAGGGTATTTGAGAAAAACACAATCTGGTGGATTAATACAGAGATAGCATCATTCTAGTTATTCTTAAAGTACATATTGGCAGTTTGTTCCTACGCATTTTTTATATCATTTTAGATACTCTACTTAGGACTGGAGCTAGATCGCTAAACCGATTTAAGCTTTCAGGAAGTTAGGTTTGAGCTAGATTTTGGTTTCTAGGTCTTAGTATACAGATGTTATATGTTTCCTTTGACACTTTGTTTTTTTTTGTCGTTTTCGTAGTTTGATCTTTTTGCATACTCTGCTACGGTTCTATTCAACACCTATTTCAGATTGAAGCCACATCAATTTTTCTGATTAAAGCTGGGTTCAACAGATAAGCTACAACTTTGCTTCACTCTAACTGACAATTTTTGCCGAACTTCAGAATTGATTAGTGTGAATAAGTATATGAACTCACGATATTTACCCTGTTTTTCCTTTTTCACCGTATTTTACCATTTATTGCTGTACAATAATTTTATGTGTATTTCCTACGTACCTCGCACTTTGTTTATTTTTTCTCAGCTTATATTTTAATTTAAAATACATAATTAGGCTGTGAACGCTACGTGTACACGTCGTGAGTTTGATATTGGGTTCGGCTCAATTACTTTTGTACCTTATTAAATATCATAGTTTCCAAACTCTTATTACGGCAGGAAGAACTATGCCCTTATACATATTATCTGTCCCCATTTCTTGAAAATAAATATCACGTATATTGTGCCGTATTTATGTTTTTTATAATATGCTACAACTTATCAAAGACCCTGCGTCTGATAAATTTATATTTACAATATCCCCCTGCAATGTAGGTTGCGATTACCGCAGAATCTTTGATCTTAAGATTCTAAGTTGTTGAACAACTAAGTTGGTGGCGCGCTTATATTGTTTTGGATCATTTTGGTGTTAACCTACACCTCCGGAGTAACTGGCCCGTTGAACGCTGTCGGTCATGGACTATTTTGAGTATTTACAGCTCTCTAGCCTGCTTATATTGAAGTGTTGGGATATTATCATTACTTTTCTATATTATTTCTGCCTATTAGAGCGTTCGGCGGTCACACCAGTTCGAACTTGTTCGCACCTGCTCATCAATCGGCAGCGAAGTTGCTAGCAGCGATAACGGGTCATCAAATTTTTAAGTTGACTTGTCGTTGGCTGTAATACAGGAACCTCTGTTGCAATGTTCCGATTTCAATACATACTCTATGCTATCTTATCGACTGCGCAGATTTTAGAATCACCGGGAGTGGGCCACTAGTGTGATGTACCGCAAAAAGCTTATATAGATAATTGAAAATGTATAAAAATATATATTGCCATAAGATGTATAGTTTGTTCCAGAAATATTTTCCTGACGTCGTGTGCGCATAAAACATATACGGAAACGAACTAAAATTTTGTTTGTATCTGTTTCGTCTTCCTTCCCCTTGTTAGTGGAAGAGAACATTCGAAATCAATTGACTATTTTCTTCATATTCACATAACGGCAGGGAAAAGATCCTTGAGAAACCTTGTACCTATCAATAAAATTAGTTGTGAAGGTTTAATCGAATGTATTCTAATCCTTACATTTGCTGTGTACAATAATTGTGGAAAATGAAAACTACAGAGATAGTTTTCTGTGTTAAAGCAGTTTGAAAATTTTAGGTTTCGCGCTTAGGAGGGAGAAGGGATTTTAGATTTTCGTTCCATTCAGCCGTGGCACTTCTACAACGAGCGCGGGGTACAGCTCTTCAGTCTTGTACTTACCTTAAAGCAGAGAGGTTGCTGGCAAAGTGAGCGTTTTTACGTTCCTTTTACACCCGCCGGCGTTAGATGGGCTAGTTAGTTTTAAAGTCTACTAAAGGCTATAAAGCAATGTTTGCGTATTGTGTGTGAACTGTTCCTCAAGATAGATTTTTGTTGAAGCTTTACTTTACTGAGCAGGCAAATTACAACAAATGTATCAATCTAATTGGCCTTGCAAAACGCAGGCTATCACTTTAGGTGATTTTCGATTGCGGTTTCTTTTCAAATAATCGTGGAAATTTTATGTCGACCTTCCAATCGAATTTAAGAAATTATTGACGTACTGCACTGCAATGATCTAGTATCGTTTCTGCAACCCGATGCGTCCCTGGAATTCGTTATTGAGGGCTGGCCGCTCGTCCGATGTTCATTTTGTGAAGCCCGCAGGTCTCTCGCCCGGCTTGTTAGTCGGCGACTATCAAGCCCCCGGCTCAGTATTTCGGTCGACTCCCTGGCCTGGACTTCCTTGCATTCTTACATCTGTCGAAGCTGCACCCAGCTATAGCATTTTTCACTTATTTTTGCTTGTTTTTGACTTTCAATTTTAAATATACTATGATGTGCTAAACGAAGTTGAGTTTTGCATGTGTATTTAGCAAGTAAGTTACTGCTGTTCATCCTATCCACCTTCGCAGTGTATTGTTTTTCCCTATGGAACAGGCAGCAACGGTTGCGTTTTGAGCGATATAACTACGACAAGATATAAAACGCTTTTAGAAAAGTACACTCAATGTTTTGTTTCAGTCCTGGTCTTCAGCTGGAGGCAATCATACGTATTGTTATGAACGAAGTGTTTGATGTTTATTTGTAGAGCGCAGTACATTGAGCGTATTTTGAAGTTGAATATTTCAGAAGCACAAAAATAAGGCGAAGTACAAAAATAAACTGACGTCCAAATTTTGGAACCGAGCACCCCAAATGAAATCATGCATTACTGCTACAGTTACAAGCAACGCTCGAAAGTCTTTGCTTTGAAGGGCATGTCAGTCATCTCAAGGTCATGTGATTTAACACTTTGAGGCCTTTTTGTGTTGTCAGTTCTAGAAATCAATTTTTAATAACCCCATCCATGGCCTTATCGATACTTCGACACACTCTTGGCATGCAGCGCTTTTTGCCATGCGCTCTTTAGGACGCCCGTTCCTTAAGACGCAATAATTTAGCCTTCGTAATATGTTGAAGCTGTGTTTTCAGTGTGGTATAGCCGTTATCATATTATGTTATATACATGATCGCGCCATATGTGTGACGGTTAAAAGAGTCTTGAACTATTATTGCGAAGCCAAGCATATATGTTTAAAAAATTATTATTTGATTTACCAATACTTTTACCGGTGAGCGCGGATGGAGCAGAGATCGCTGATAAAGTGGTATTTCAGATTTAAAGCTGGCAAGGGTTAGAAACTCCCATTAACATCTTTCAATAACTTTAAAAAAATCTTATCGGGATCTAGATTCCAACTCGTGACCTCAGACTCGGCGATTGTGCCGCTCCGCTATCTTGATGGGTTAGTTGCGCAATGTATTTGGTAGCCGGAACACAAATAAACAAACGCATGCAAAAAACGACCAATCTCGCCCAAAATCTTTCCAGTTATTAATATACCACACAAACTGCCGAAGGAGTCATATTGATATGTTATGTACTTCTCGAGTTATCGTGTTTACATCCATCCTGCGTGATATACTCCACTTTACTTAATTTTTTATATGCCATGAAGCGATCAACCATCAAGTTTGAAACAGTTTTTGGGATTTGTACGTATTGGGAAGAATAAACGTATTATTTTCTAATTTATACATTCTTTCGTTGGCCGCTTACGAGTCTGTTTTGACTAGGGTTTCCAAGTCCCGGGACCAAAAGAGTTTTAGGGACTTACGAGATAAATTTCAAGTCCCGGGACTAGTCCCGAAAATCCCGAAAATGGTCCCGAAAGGGAAATAGTGTTCAGGTGAAATTTCCGAATACAATGTCTACAGAAAAACAAGTGTTTTAAGTCAAATAAAGTATTTCTGTGCTGATAATCTGCGTTGGGGCTCTTCTATAACTTCATTGCTTTCTTCTTGTATTAAAAATGTCGGTCTTCATCTTTTCCTTTTGTTTTAACTGCAAAGTGTTTTTGTAATCCTTTCGTCAAGCTGCTTCTGATTATGATAATTTTATAGCAACAAACTTTACATGTCGCCAATTGTTTATCTTCAATATATAAAATTGTTGTCATACTGACTCGTTATTTTTTTATGTAGAATGAAGGTAGGTTGCTAATCGGAATTCATTCTAATTGTACAGCTTTAGCAGACAAAAAATATAAATTATTCAGCTTCTTTGCACATAATTTTAAAAGTCTACAAATTTAGTTACATTACTGTTACTACGTATGCACACGACTACGCGTAAAATATATCTAATTCCAACAAAAGAAACAGACAAATACATAAATAGGAGATGATATGCAAATGTGGCTGAAACAACACACAGGTTTAATTGTAACCTACCGAAAACAATACCTCTCTTGCCTAAGCAAAACGCAAATAATGCAGAATGTGCACGAGACATGAGTAATACGCCGGACGCCGGTGAATACCCGTCCTAATTCTCTGATATCGAGTATACGCACGCATGTTGACATGGCTGGCTGTAGTCCCGGGACTCCGTTTTTGTGGTAGAATCCCGGGACTCTCCCGGGACCAGATCCCGGGACTGGAAACCCTAGTTTTAACCACTTAACCGATTCAGTTGGGTTTTCGTTTTTCTATTTCTAATATTGAGAACCTTCAACGCAACCTGTATGATTCTACGTCCTAGCCAAAAGAGTTTAAAGAAAACTTGAATGATTTTGCAAATGCTCCTTCGATTTTGCAAACGAGTGACAACTACTTGGGACCAAGTCTAGAGAATAAGGTCTAGGTTCAGAACTAGTTATCCTGTTAAGTAACCGCCCTTGTTTTGACAATAATTTGGCGTAGCAGCAATTTTTCAAAATATTTGGCAAAACAGTTTTTCTCCGTTGCCGTTCAAACTCCAATTGTGCTCAAATTGAAATACAATCTTGCTCCATGCTGCTGCAGAAGTCATACGCTTAAAAATTGCGAAACATTAATAACTCCATTACAAGCCCCATTAAATCCATTAAGTAAAACTCACAAACAATTACTGCAGCAGTATGACAAATGCATTATTGTTTCCTAAGAACTGTGGTGAATGGTATGTGAATGTAGAAGTAATTGTGAGTGTCGTAAATCTGGAAATATCGTAGAATTACAATAAACACGACAACAAGAGAACCAGGAAGCTTCCTGAAATGTAGCTAATGCACAATTATAAAAAAATACATCTGATAAAAAAGTTTATTGTAAAGGTTATGGGCGATTACTGAGTGTAATTTGGAAGAACATGCGATGGAAAATTCCCACATATAGTTAAATAAAATCAATTAAAGCGACCTAAATGAGGGAACTGTGTAAACGCCTCTTTAATCTCAGGAATAATGCGCTCAGCAGTGAAGTTTCCACTGACCCGGAACTGTTCCGGGTTACCAGCTCTGATCATTTTGCAACAAAACTGCACATCCATTCAGTATTCTGCGAGGTCTGCGTTGCACATCATTGCAGAAACATGTACAATTGTACACTCCTGGGCATCAGTTGCATTTGCCTAACAATGCAATTGTAAATCTTGCATTTCTAGGATTTCAACAGGCTATTTCTGTATGAGTAGTTGTTACAAGAGTAACCATAACTTCTTCCTAATTTATAAAAGGAATCCTATTAAGTTAAGTAATTCCAGACTTGTGTTTTACAAATTATAAGCATCGGAAATCAAAGTACTTCTCCCGATTAATATAAAACAACTTAAGAAAAAATTATCCAGTTTTGTGCTGCTCCTTGAGTTATAGAATAGGCCACGCACAATTTTCTAGTCTTTTTCGATATAAACCCTCAAAGTCACTGGTGTAGATCTAGCTAACAGGGGAAACGAAATATTATATTTCTGGAAGTAATGTGTGTTGCCTATAGCCAAATATCAAAGGAAAAATATTTAAAATTTCGTGCTAAAAAATAAGGGCCAAGTTATGTTTTTGCTAACAGAAATATAATTTGTATGAGAAATGTGAAAACGCTCGTTAAATATGCAGTGACGAAGTGGAGTTGTATAATAATAATAATAATAATACTAAGCTATGGAAGCATATAAATTACAATCCAAGTCATTTTTTGTAAGAGATAAAAATAATAATTGAAGTCGCTTGATTCAATAATTGAACGTACGTCAATGCGTTTTTATTATGATGATTTTTTATGGTTAGCTCAATTTGAAACCTCAAAATCAGGCGCTTAACTGTTTAATTAGCACTAAGTATAGGTTACAATTTTCTAATTGTAATATTTTCTAAAAGAAAATGTTTACTCAGCCATAACCTGCATACAAATTTACAATTTTTCAATCAATCGTGACCAACCCAAAATTAAATGAAATATCTCATGAAGCTACACAACTTTTATCAAGACAGCCACCGCTTTGGTGTTAAAGGAGAGTCGGAAAATTAATAAAAGTCGAGCATGTCACGTCGGTTGAATGTAAACACAACTCGAGAACGAGATGACCTATCAGCATGATTCTTTCGCCAGTGTGTGGCATATTAATGCAAAGAACCATTTTTTTTTTCGAAAATGTGGTAGCTTCTCTTTCATATTGTAGCATTTTTCTAATTAATTCCGCTGGGGATGATAATTACACTTAGATTACTATGCTATGAGGTCCTGTTTATTATCATTTAGAGCAGGGCTGTCCAACATGTGGCCCGCGGGCCGCATGCGGCCCGCCAGGATATTTTTGCGGCCCGCGGATCGAATTCCCCCTTGAGTCCACCATTCCTGATCCTGTCCTCTCCTTTTCTACCTAGGCTCTCCGGTCTGACACGCTAAACTGTCTAATGGAGTAGGCCTCCAACCTTTACCAGACCAGGCTTCAAGAGAGATGACCTGTTGTACTGTCAGCCCGAGAAGTTCAAATTTTCCGCAAGAGCAAGACCGCAAGAATTCGATTTTACCTTGATTGTTGAACTTTCTTGGAAAATCGAATCCCTGAGGCTTTAACCCTGTCTTAATACGCTGTGCTGTCTTGCAGGGCTAACCTGTAGGAATCGCAGCCTCTACCCCGCTTGTGAGCGGCTAGAGTACTGCAGCCGCCATAAACTCACACGCTGGGCCCCTTTTTGGTAATTAAAAGGCAAATTCACTACCGGGGGAATGTCAACATCATTTTCCGGCTCAAGGCGAATAAATTCCATCTGCAGGATTTGACACCGCGTTCGCTCCAAGAACGATGCCGACGGTACCAGCAACCTCTGCACCAGGATTAAGGCACTAACGCCCGCCCCAGGTAACCGCTAAATCGCTAAATTCACCGGAAAATTACAGCTTCAAATCACTGATGAGTGGAAGGTCAAGTTTGCAGTAACAAAAGACTCACTCAGCCCATTTCCCGAAGAATCGGCGTGCGTACCGGCGGACTACCAATAGGGACCCGCAACACTCGCCGGTGCATTGGGTTGCAGCTCGACCCACGAAACCAGACACCGTCCCAGAAGAACATGTTAATTTTAAATAATGTACAACTTAGATTTATTTTTAATTAATAATTGTAACTAGCTAAAAACATAATATTTGTTTTGGTAATTATCTGGTGTTTTACCTAATCGAATATATATTTGAGTGAACGTAATTCTCCGATTTGAGCTTAACCCGGAGGGTAAATCTTTGACGCTCTTAGTAAGGGGGTGAAACGTCACATCTCTATACGTAAATTTACATTAATTGATGTATTTTTTTCTTTTGTCGGTATCTCAAAAACGGAATTAACCTAAAATGAATAGGATTTTTTTGTTTAGAGTCACTTCTAGAACATATGGTGTAAGTTTGTCGGTTACCTCAGGGAACACCCTGTATATCTCTTTTATGTTTCAATGCTTTTTGTAATGTAACCTAAGCTTCTTGAATAAATAAAAATTAGTATTAAAATATACACGTTTTATATTTATTACAAATCACTCACAAAGTCGGATACGACACATTTTAAGATGCGGCCCTCGTAACCATCAAATTTTTTACAGTGGCCCTTGGGGCCCTTGAAGTTGGACAGCCCTGATTTAGAGTAATAAAGTCAAGTATTTCAGTTACGTATTGC
The DNA here is from genome assembly GCA_940337035.1 of Agriotes lineatus. Classification (NCBI taxonomy): domain Eukaryota; kingdom Metazoa; phylum Arthropoda; class Insecta; order Coleoptera; family Elateridae; genus Agriotes; species Agriotes lineatus. Next base: position 21,893,253 of record OW679199.1, read on the forward strand.
AGTTATTTACACATTAGTTATCTTCTTCTTTGTATGCAGCAATTGTTTGATAATTTTCAATGAAAATATAGGATGACCAAAAATTATTTTCATCTAGTATTCCTATGGAAGAGTTCTTAATTTATGAATGCAACTACGTTTATACTTAAATGTAAAATCTGATACTTGATTTTTAAGTGACTTATAGTATGTATAAATTAGGAACTATTCGATAGGTGAAAATATTTTTTAATCGTACTCTGGTTTGCATTTACTTAAATCAGTTATTTTTAACATTTGGCTCTTGATACATTTTAAGATTTACAATTTTCAGCTAATAGCTTTAAATAAAAGTGAATGGGTTCCAAATTACAATCTAAGTTACAACAAGATTTGGCCCAGCTACACTGGAGCTCAGTGACACCAATCAATGATCCGTCAATATACAGCGAATTTGTACGTTCGTGTACTTTTTGTTTTTTTAGTTTATTTGAATTTCAATAGATTTAACTTAGGCGCTAAGGCGTGTGCATCCGGCAGAATACGTTGAATTTTCACTTGTATAGTGATTTAGCAATCTGACGGAAGGAGAGATTTTTACCGTGAAAACGCACTTGAGTGCCAGGATTGTAGATAAAGAGTCATTCGCGGCGTGACACTTACAGTGTGTTTTTCGAGCATTCGTGCAGCCCAATTGCATCCACGCCCAAAAGATGCATATCAGTTGAAATTCTGCGGCGGCTGCTAGAAGTCGTTTCGAGTCAGACCCGATAAATATGCGGCTTTGAATAACGAGCAGTTGTGAATACAAGCCGACAGTACATCTAGCCAGTAACTGTAAGACTTTCAGACAGAGGTTTACGCCGTGGATCAACGCGAGGAAGCCTGCCATAGCTTGCAAGCAGTTGCATTGCGTACCTGCACGGAATTAGTAAATCTTGGTGGTCGTCCTGTTTCACATTTGTAAAATTAGCAAAATGCAACACATTGCATCACCGCGCATCCCAAGTCGTAAGACATTTTTGGGTTCGGCCTATAGACATCGAGGAGACTTGTGACGATAAGCGTCAATCTCCGCGTGAGTATTAGATTACCTCTGGAGACTCGGAGAAATACAGCACGCAAACTACCGCATATAAACCAGATTTTCATGCACTTGAATGTCCGAGTAGAAAAGACAATTATTTTGGCTTTTCTATACTTATTGTTCAAATATATGTATGCCAGTCAAAATTATTCTAATTTGGTTGACTGGTAAATGCGTGTAAGACTTGAAATTTCTCATATTTTGATATTATTATTTAACACCGTTCGGTTTGGACCATTTATTTTAGGCTTTTTATTTGTTTCTTTGTTTTATTTGTGTGAATTTAAAGCTAATATATATTTATGTTACACGGATTGTGATCAGATTGGCTTTTATTTGAGTAGAAGCTGGGGTATATCTTTTCAATGTGTCGAGGTACATTGGATCAACTTCCGGAGCTTTATTGAATTGAAAATCCGTAACCTCGACTAGAAAAAAGTTCTCTTGTTGTAAACTGAGCTAGCTGACAAGGAAAGGGCAAATGAGTATACAAATGAAACATAACGATGGGGCTACCGAGCGCCTCATTACAAAGTTTATCAAGTATGTGAACAGTAACAGAAAAGAAGTTTCTTTTCTAGGACGCAATAATTTAAATTGTTATAAAGGTTTTTAATATCCGACTAGCACCAAAGCTTAAACAATTAATTTTTGAAAGTGAAAAGTAAATTTGAAAACGTTTTCTATTGCTAATTGCCTCAACATTGGTGCCATAGTTCAAATAAAATGTTAAGTACATACATTCGTCTTAGGCTATCGCAGAAATATGTTAGTTTTACAGTTTTCACATTATGTTTTTATTCACTTTACTTAATTGACATTTAATATACAGCTGGAAGTGCATGTATAGAAGGTGAATTTGCGGTTCCAAGGGCAGGATTTTTTTCTTTTTTACGTATCGCATTGCAACCGCATTAGTGATGGGTTTGAGAGAGGAATGTGTCATAGCTATTTACGACATTAAGTGGGTAGCTAAGCATTTATGGCCGAGCTAGTACAACATGGTCGAGCACGTCGGGGAGAGACACGTGAACTAGCAAGGCGTATATTGTTTTTGTATAATCACCTATAATACCATGAGTAGTCAAAGTTATGTCGACTATTTTTGCGGTGGTGTCACGAATGTCCATTGCGCTTTGGTACGATTAGGACGAGTGCGATAGCACGAGTCCTAATCTCAAGCGCAATGGACATGAGTAGTGATACCACCGCAAAAATAATCTACTTAACTTTGACTAAGAATGGTATTCGAGAGACTATTTAATGAACCAAACTACTTTTTCAAATTAGTTTTCAGTAAATCTAGCAACAAACTGCGCTATTTCTATAGTAACAGAAAACTAAAATTGACTTTTTCTAATAAATATCGCATTTGTTAAAAATAGTCCAGGGTAATACCACAAGCAGTGGATATATTTTTGACAAATATTTTGTCGTTTCCATGTAAATTATTGCGTTTAAATTTCACGATACAAAATCACATCAAAAATGTCACGAGCCGAAGGCGAGTTACATTTAAATGTGATTTTGTTGAATGAAATTTGCAATAATTTCTATGGAAATGGCAAAATATTTAAAAAAATATATATCCACTTCGAGTGGTATTTGGGACGACTATTTAACAATATTAATACATAACGATTAACTTTATTGAAAAATAATCCAACAATTAATATAATTATTCATTCTCAATTAAATCCAGCGGAATACTTCCAAAACACAGCATTTTAAAATTTTTAAAACAAGCCACACAGTTTGTTGGGGTTTAGTGTTACGTAACCTAGCGATATCACTAAGGACAGAACATCGTTTCTAAGCGATACTTCGCAGCAAGGCTATTTATTTTTTGAGTACGTACCACAAAGCAACCACTAATAGAGAAGTTTCTTAAATGCACCTGTCAAATAATTGTTAGGGACTGGCCCACCCGTCGGAGGGCGCTAGTGTCGCCACTCGGAAAAGGTTGTGAACCAAACTATAATTAATTATGGGTCGGTATGTGAAGAAGTGTTGTTTCAAATTGTGCCGATTTAGTGTAGGAGACACAAGTTTCCCAACGGCATAGAAAAACCTACTAATAGAAGCGTTTTCTGAATGCATCTGTCAAATCAATTAATTGTTAGAGATTGGCCCATCCGTCAGGAGGCGCTGGTGTCACCTGTCCGCCTTTTGAAAAGTGCGTAAATAGTAAACTCATACGTCAAACTGACACCGACAAATCATTTAAAATGCGTGAAAAGCATTTTGAACCAAAGCAAATTGTTGCAATTGAGCACGACTATTGTAAGATTGACAATACTTATTAAACAATATTGCTATTTGAATTACTTAAATATATTTGTTATTCGCAAATATTTTCTTTGAATTTTCCATAATTATTGTAAACTTCAGAACCTATAAAGATTTTGCATATTCCGATTTATGCGGTTCAAAACTTTAAAATCGAGATTCTGATGAAGGCAAATTATGTATATGCAAAATTTGTATTGGTGTTGACAGTATATCCTTGATTAATCCAAATATCGTAGTAATGGCGTATTTAAATTTTGCCGCCTTGCTGGAATAGTTTCTGGCCCACCCGTTGTAAGGCGCTGAAACTTTTATTCAAGCTTACTGTTTGAGAAATCGCTCTATTAGTGGTTGCTTTGTGGTACGTACATTGTTTTGTGGATATTTTGCATGGTGCCCAATATTCAGTGATATACTGCTGTTATTGGTTGAAAAAAGCAAATGTCTGCAATGTGATTGGCTTATATGTTATAGTGTTGAATAGTCACTTGAATACCTTCTAGGAAGATATATCCACTGATATTTTTTTGATTGGTCAAGAAATGTCAGAATTCTGGATTTTCATTGGTCACTTTTTGACAGATGACAGGTGAATTGAATAGTCTTCTATATATATATAAATCAATTGCCGTGTGTTAGTAACGCAAAAACTCGAGAGCGACTTGACCGATTTGGATGATTTTTTTTGTTTTGTTCGTCTTACTCCCGAGGTGGTTTAGCAGAAAAGAAAATTCGGAAAAATCAAAAGGGAAAGCCGGAAAATTGGAAAATATCAAGAGTGTGTTTTCTATACACTGTACGACTTTTTCCAGTCATACTTTTATGACTCTGTGCTTACTGGTTAGAAGGGTTCTCCATCATGTCATAATCCAAAACAACGTTTGCCAGGTCAGCTAGTACTGAATAAAAACAAGAACCATTTTGATTATTAAATAATTATCCCAAATTATTTGCTTTGAAAATGCTGTTTCGCAGTACTGAAGTGTATTGTTGGTGGAACTGCCACTCTGGTTAAATTCGGGGTTAGGTTTTGCGTAAGTCTAACATAAAACAACGCAAAACTTAACCTACTAACCTTGAATTTGACAGACTGGCAGTTTCACCAACAATACACGTCAGTACTGCCAAAAGTAAAACACGAATCACAGGCGTCCTTAAGTGCTACTGGCCTAAGCCTTAAAAACGTACCTACCGGACTCGGTGTTTAGCTGGTAGATAATTGCTACTAGACCACTTAAAAAAACATAATTAAAGTCAGTTTTCAGCTTTGTGATCTTGTATAACTTTGTTATTTATAGGACATATTTTTCTTTCTCTTATTATATGCCAGTGGCCAGTGGCCCGTCGAAAGTGAAGAAGAGTTTCCTTATCGGGAGTTAACGACTACCACAGGTGTTAGCGTGGTAGCATACATTTTTTAAAATCCAGGTGTTGTCCCCGGGCATCGCACCCGGTCCGGCTGTCTGAGATTCAAGCGTTTTGCTTGCTCGGCCATCCGCTTATGTATAAGACTCAATAATTGAGAAAATGTGTGATCTGTGTTTGGTTATAGCATTTTGCACTCGGATGTTTGTATGAATTTGAAATTTTTTCTAGTTTAAAATAAATTCAAATTCCTCATTAATAATTCTTAATTTTTCAAATATCGGAGTTTTGCGTTAATTACATTTATTAATTACAATATTCCAGTAATATAAAAAAGTTAGCCGTAAAAAGCTGCTTTAAAATTCTTATCACTGAATTTACTTAGAATCTAAAATAGTAAATAAATTAGTAAAAAGCATATATTGTCCAGAATATTTAACAAAAATGAATCGACGTATAATTGATTTAGATTATAGAAACGGGCTGGCATGGCGTTGTGACCAATGCCATGCATTTTCTTATACGGATGGGGCCATAATTATACCGGGTGTCCATTCTCAAAGTCAAACATAGGCAATTGACATCAGTGCATTCACTCGTTCTTCATTGAAATAATTCATTTTTTTGTAGATAATTTTAACAGAAGTTGACAGAAAATACCTGATTTACACCAACTAATTTCCAATTTTTTTGACAAATGCTATCGAACTTGAAAAGCAAGGCATGGCATATTAAAAAATTCCCAAGTTTTAAATTAGTTTTAAAATAAAAATCGCATCTTGAATATTATTAGTGGTATGTATCATTTGATGCGTAATAATTTGATCTTTTCATTGATACCATTACCTTTTCTGTAAGTTGAATTGGCGAGCAGGAATCGGCAAAAACGTTCAATACAATGTTAATCGCCCATGTTCGACTTTGAGAACGGACACCCGGTATATAACAGCAGTGAGATAACATGAACAAAAACATAGAATACTTGAGTAAGAAAGAGATGGCCATACGAAAATATTATTTTAGTAGGAATGTTTAGGTGACATATGTCACGTCACGCACGAAAGGGGTGGCCAGTTAAAAATCCATTTCGTGGATCTGTTAACTGGCCACCTCGTTGTGCGATTTGACGCCATTAGATTATTTTCTTGGAGGATATGTAAAGTCGTATGTCTATGCCGATAAACCGGAAACAATTGAGCACTTGTGTGTGAAAATTGGACCTTCAGATTACGTCATGTACACGCCAACCGCGGCGATCACATGCCCGAAATCATATTCAAACATAAATGGCATAAAATTATCTTTCAAATAAAGCCAATTTCATGGATATTAAGGCTGGCGTTTGGCTTATGTTGAAATAATAGGGAAAGATTGATACATAGGAATCACGTATTGTCGATTCACACGCGTCATATGAAGTTATACAAGGCTTCATTTCAAAGACGAATGTTGGCAGATCGGCGTAAACTATTTTATAAATGGTAACAGATTCGCTTGCGCTGTAAAATTGTATTCAAAATATCGACGCTTTTGTAGGCATTTTTCATTTGTATTTCTGTCATCCAACAGTAAAATTTACTTGTGAAAAATAGAAAACAGAAACTGTAAAATAGCTTACAGGAATATACGATTTTTGATCTTTCATTTAAGACCTCAGTGAACTATTTCTGACGTTTAATTATTGATAGTACGTGATTCCTAAATAAATTCAAGCTGTTGTCATTTAGGACGAATATTACAAAGCCAAATGCCGGTTATCGGTGCTGTTTTTGCAGACACCTGATAAATTTCCACATAAATAGCGTATAAATAGTTTAGGCATTGTACGACAGATGTCGTATTGTCGTTACAAAGCCATATACAAAACCAAGGTTGTGAACATGGCACGTACGTGGGACCCGAAAATAAAATTTAAAGTCCCGCACGGGCGGAGTTAAAATCACGCGTTTGCCCGTTTGTCCTATGGTACGGGATTGCTAATTATTCGTTAGAATCCCGACATACTTTCATATACTTTTGCACTATAATTTCTAAAATGTTATTAGGTAGATACGTAGGTAAATGAATATTTTAAGTTATTTAATAAAAACCGATTGCAAAACCGATAATAATTTAATAGAAAGCTACTAGATAGAATGAGCAACAAAATATATGTTTTTCTTTTTACCTATATATTAATAAGAATTTTACACTAACAAATGCCTATAATAAATCAGTATTGTGTGATCTTCCATAAAATACAAGATACAGTATTGATTTGCAGTAATTTTGGAGGTTCTTTAATTTTTCCTTTCTTTCTTTCTTGGTAAACCAATAGCTGTTAGCGATCTTCCTCTAGGTCTACCTCGAGATTTTATTGCTTCCTAAAAATATGTGATTACTAAAATCTAAGAAATGTCCGTAAAAGTAAATGCTTACAACATACCGGCAAACAAATGTTATGTAAACATGGTCGATCATCAACAATTTCTGAATAATTCATATCACAAACGATTTCTTCTTTTGTCTCTACAGAATGGGATTAATCGAATTATAGAATATTATTAACATTTTCTTCGCTCATAATTTCTACCAAATTTTTGGTGCTTTGGCAATCATGTTCTACTACTAGTAGATTATTATTACTGTAATAATCGTGTTCTACAAATCCTTCGTTCAATACCAAATTATTGGTGTTTTGGCAATTACTATATACGTCGTTTTGAAAATTAATAATTTCAACGTTCTCGTGAATGCAAAGTATTTTATAACATAATACTTTAATGTTGAGTTTGCGGTACTGTATAACTTGGGGCAGTGATTTTTAGCATTGTCAAGAGTTTTGCAATTTAGTTTCGAAAATTGTACTTTATTCTGTTTTTCATGTAACATTATGGCTTCATTTAATTCTTCATAACTGTTAAAGGCATCGTTTATCATTAATTCATATGAAGTTGCCATTATCAATCAATAACGTTAATAACAGACGACAATATTAATTAATATACATCAATGAACAGAACAGCTGACCAACACACTATAAGAACGAGGAACGGATAAGAGTACAAGAGGAAAGACCGCGCAAACGTGTGATAAAACTTCGCCCGTGTGGGACTTTAAATTTTATTTTCAGGTCCCACGTACGGAACTATATCCACGTTTTGCAATGCAATGGGAAATGCGAAATTTACAATACGGTAAATCGCGAATACGAGTGACAGTGAATGATTATTATTAGAGCTCGGATTCATAGCTGTTTTGCTATACGTAATAATTAATAGCTGAACAGAAATGTTTAGAACGAAATATGAATTATGAAGAAAACAATTGTTGAAGAATATTTATTTTTAGGTTGAAAAATAATGTTTTTCCGCAACCGTCTTGAAAGTCATTACTACTAAAATCTGTCATTAAAGTAGACGTTTCTCTTACTTTTATAACAGTTATATTATAGAGTTGTTGGGAACCAATTTGCTTTACATTGTCACAAACTCACAGTCTCTTATAAAAATATTATACAGTGTGGTACAAAAGTCTGGAACACCTGAAATATCTTGCAAAATCCTGTTTTGTGGCAAAACCGCTTGAAGGGGTCAAAAAGCATTGTAAATTTGCTATCTTTTGAAATACTCTAGAACTATATACAGTGGCGTACACCAGCAGGGTCAATTGGAGCATTTTTTTAAAATGATAACCCCAATATTTTGTTCGAGGAAGTGGAAGAGCACATCGTTTTGAGTATTGTAGTATAAAAGTTTTATGAAGTTGCATAAAAAAATTTTCGAGAAAAATGCAAATAAAGCAAGATGTTTCAGGTGTTCCAGACTTTTTTACCACACTGTATAGTCGTACAATATGCAGCCTTATGGAAACGATAATGAAGATTATTAAACATAAAAAAATTTTTTAACCTGACTTGTTCAGCTGCTGTACGCGTTAATCGATACTTTTGATTGTTTAGTTACAAAACCGTTGTTTTAAATAACTAAAATATTTTATAATATTAATTTTAATCAAAATTACTATTTATTTCTAACTTTGATACGGCCCTGTCGCTGGATGCGCGCCTCTAAAAAGCATTATTTTATAGATGTTTTATAAGGATCAACTAAATAGTTTAATTATCACGTTCAACACAAAACTGTTGAATGTAGATATGCAATGTATAAATAAAACAATTTTAAAAATAATTTGTTTGACAGTATCTTGTAATGCTTAAATAATCTATTATAAAGTGGTAATCTCATTTCCAATGTGTTAATATTTGAATAATAATTTACTGTTGAACTAATTTCAGTGACTATTTCCCGCATCTCCTATTATCCAATCAAACGCCATAATTTTCCAAAATTCAACAATCACGTGTTTTTATAGTGGCAAAAAATCAAAATTTTTCCTTGAAATTTTATCAGTTTCTTTTACCACTTGTATCCATGGAAACCACCAAATATGTTGTTTTAAGCAATGTGGCATTTGAAAAACGTCATTAAACTGTCATTGTGAATATATAGTATAAATGTCATATTAATTGTATACTGATACAAAATTAACCCATATTTGGGAAATACTCCACGAAATGTGTTTCGGGCTCATGATTTTGCTCGGAACACGTTTTACTCAAGATTTGTTGTTTTTTGGCAATGCCCTCAACAAAATAACTTTGACAAATTCCCTCATCTATAAAGTTAGTTTGTCTTATGACATTGCCAAAACAAGAAACTTTCGCAAAACATTTTCACCGGCAAAATCATTTGCCCTTAATACATTATTACTGATAAAAATTCAGTCATTAAAATAAGTACATTTTGGCTTAAATATCATGAATCTGGGAAGTATATAGCTGGTTGAAGAAGAGATTTTATAACCCTGTATAGTGTATATGCTAGGATACCTGACTCTCGCTCAGGAGACCCGTGTTCATTTCCGCTACCGAAAACTTTTTTAAAAATTGAATTGTAGTTTATAACTTCACGTATAGTACAAATAATAATGTAACAGATTAGTTTTTTACGTAATACGAAATCCTCCCATTCTATGAAATATTTAGAATTCGTGAAAACACAGTTTACCCCATTTCACCCCTTAGGGGTAAAATTTCGAAAAATTATTTCAGTCAGTCTTATACTGAAATGAACCCAGAGCGAAAAAAATCATTCTAACCCCCTACCCCCTTTCGGTTTTTCGTTTGTACCGCTTTAGTGGTGAAATTTAAAAAAACTTTAAAACCCCTTTCTAAAGATTTAAAAAACACATCTATATACCAAAAAAGAATGCTCTAACTTAACAATCACAGGAGATACAAGGAGTTCTATACTTCACCCCGAATGCAGATTCGAACTTTAAGGGTTGATTAGGGTAAAATCCCGAAATGAGTTTTTAGACATTTGCATTGGTTACTTATGCAAGCAAACACCAAGTCGATATTTTACCGGGTCTAAGAGATACTGACGAATTCGTGAAAACACAGTTTACCCATTTTCATCTCTTTAAGAGTAATTTTTTCAAAAAATAATTCAAAATGTTAATTACTTCGTTACATTTTTTATTATTTACCGACAATTAGTATTTTTTAGAAATGTAAATTGGATAAAGAAAAATCTCATTTGGACAACTATAAGAAAACATTTACAGGATTTTTGTAACATTAATTCATTAACAGGGCTAGATTAGAGTTTCTAGAAGCCATTTAAATAGCTATCAATTAGAATTGAAAAATATTTCTCCTAAAAAGCGCCTTGCATAAAAACGGAAAAATTCTGCAAACATACTACTTTTCGGTAAATGATAAAAAATCTAAAGAAGAAATTAACATTTTATATTATTTTTTCCACTTATAAATCTTTAGTCTTCACATAAAAATTTTTGATTTTAATATTAAGTCTTGGTATGTGAAATTTTGAAAAATATTTAAAAATTTCAAAAATTAATAATTAGCTAAAGTTATAAAAAATAGGAGTTTTCTGGCCTGGAATTGTTTAGTTAGCTAAAACTAACACACTCTAAAAAAATCTGATTGAAATCTTACTTAGTTTACTAAAAATAGCACTTTTTGGATTTTGACAATTTCGGAAAACTCCATTTTCTAAATAAGTAAAAATCACTCGGTATATATGATAGGGGCTAAATAGGTTTTTAGACAAGCACAAATTATTGACGTAAAAAGTTGTTTTGAAAAATCAAAATAATTTTTTTCCCATATTAGGCCGACTTTTTGGCGGTCACTGTACATAATAGATTCAGAATTTGGCAGAATCACTTGGTTCCTGTTTATTTGAACTAAATTTCACAGATTTCTTTGTTATAGTGACTGAAAGGCCAAGAAGCATAAAGCACCGGATTCAAGGTAAAATGAGGTTTCGATAATACACACATACAAAGGCCATGAAGCTTATTTTACTTAAAATCACAGAATAATCTTAAAATTATCTGCACCGGCAAAAACATCTGTCCGTGTTTTTGGCCCACATCTGCTTAGAACACACCTGCTCAGCAGAGAAACAAACCCTTGCATAAGTTGAATAGCGAGGTAGAAATTATACGGTGGAAAATTCGAGTGCGTCTATATTAATACAGATACCAGCACCACACAACAGGATAAAGAAAGAGGGAAGATTGGTGAATTTTCTTCGTTTCAATCCCCAGCCTTAAAAACATCTTTCTGTGTTTTCTTTCAATTTAAAGTTGTATCCCTCTAAAAAAACACCCTTTATGTATGGTAAAAAATAGAATTGGGAGAAACCTTTCTTTTGGAAAAATGCAAATTTGGCAGCACTGGTGTTTGTAATTTGAGTCGTAGATTCCGAAAACTGTAAAAGATACCGGGTGATCCATTAAAAAAAATAGTGTTGGTATCATTTCCGGTGAAACCGGAATCCAATAATTTTGACTGTATCTCTGTCAATCCGAAATTATATCTAATATCCTCCTGCACAATTTCATCGAAAGAGGTTCATAAATAAACGAGAAACAAGCATTACGCATGACTCTTGTTTTATTGCCACCCCGTAATTCTGTACGTTTAAGGTTTTGGATTATTTCATAAAAGTAATCTATACATACCTAGGTGTTTTCACTTTAAATATAGACACTTGGAGAATCGACGTTTTATTGAATCTAAGTAGGTTGTATTTGCACACATTAGCGGTGAAATTTTGCATTTGTGAAAATGATCAATCAAATTATATTCGTACAAAATTATCACCTGAATTCAATTATCTACGTGGAAACTAAGATAAACATGTTTCATGTTAATGGTTGTGTGAGTATATAGGGTAATATTCAATAGTAATATCCCGAGTGTATGTACAATTGCCGATTTTTTTTTCAAATAAATTTAAAAGAGGCATTTTGTTTTGCACAAGGTATATTCGACACATTCGCCTGAAGAGTTATTTTAATGCTAATATCTATTTTTAAATTATAAGAACTAAGTTAACATAAACCTACATACAAAACCAAAATTATCTTTAATTTGAATGTGTTGGCAATTTGCACTAATGCAAAAAATGCAAAATATCGACATAATTATCGGTGTCACTAGAATGTGATTGGCTGGAACTCTTAAATTCTAGCTGTTTTATTGATCAAACATTTTTGAGGGAAATCGCCACATTAATTTTGCAAATATCTTGTACGGCTTTCAGGTTTTTGATAATTTATTAAAAGTAATATAATATTATACAAAGCGTTTCCACTTTAAATACATATACTTGGAGAATCGATGCATTAGTGAACCTAGATGCTGTTTGTACGAAGAATTTTAACTTATAATATCTCAGGTCGACTGAACATTAACAATAATTTTCCCACTCACGAATGTATTTAAAACGTTCAAGTAGCACATGTTGGTGCTGAAATTTGCATTTGTGATAATTATCGCTTCAGTCATACTAAAAAAAAAAATACTTGAATTCAATTAATTGTCAACATGTTCAGACATATTCCTGCTATACTACGTTTAACGAACAAATTCAGTAAAAGCCCCGCCCACAAATGAGCGCTAAATTTGAACAAAATATTACTGTTGGTAAACCGGTTGTACACAGCTCAATTTTGTTTGAAATTACATAACTTTTGATCCTTTGATTTTTTAATCTGTTCGTTAAACAATTTATTAAATGCTATAGTTGGAGCTGGGGCTTGCTCAGGATATATCCTCAAATCTGTTTTAATTTTTAAAAATCAGGAGCAGCGAAAACAGCACTGTTTGTTTAAAAGATTCAATATTTAACTGTGACGTTTGTACGCAACACAAATAAAACTAATAATATAGCTTCTTACCTGGAAGTGGTAGGTTCTTGCAGCAAACAAGAGGTGACTAAATGCTGTCGGAGAAACATATTCTGTACTGTTTAAAAATTTTTTTTGTGGGTTACTTATAATTTCTGTTCGCTAGTTGGTTACTAGCAATGGGAAATACTAAACCGCTCTGTAATAAACAGGTCAGAGCGTTGCAGGTAAGAAATAAGAGAGAGGTATCAAAGAAATGTTTACAGTTGCGCATTATTTTTTATCTATTGTTGCCAGTGCAATAGTTCAAGCGACTAGTTGACATCTGTTAGCAATTTCTAAAATGGCTGTTACTTTCCGCTTTTTTATTGATGTCCTTGTTTATTTGCGGATTGAAGTGGAATTATATTGCACTGCGTCATAATAATTGGCTTTTGTACACAACTGTTAATTGATTTTAATAACGTAGAAAATATTAACCGTTTAACTGATTTCTGACAGCAACAAACAATCGCCACTTCTTTAAAGCAGCAACAATAACAATAAATTACAGATGGTTGGGTGCAGAGGAGCGTTAATAAAGATAACAGTAAGCAACAAAAATATATTAGATCATAAAACACAGAACACAAGAAACAACAACTCTTATAATCACAACAAGTGGCTTTGTTGGCTGGCCATGATAAAATGCAACAAACCGCTCGTTTGCCACTTATTTGGCAAGGATTTCTATGAACACTGCTCGAATGCCAGCAGTAGCTAGCTTATATACCGTGCAATTTTTATAAATTGCATTTTATCATAGCACTTATTAAAATTACAATTATATAACACGCACGCACGTGCATGCTTTCTATGGCAAAATAGCACACGCTGGGTTAGTGAGGAAAAATAACAAACGTTTAATTACGCTTAATATTATGCTGATTGGTAATGGCTACAATATTGTTACTTAGATAAAACTTTACATAAATTTGCATTACGCTTACTTTTGGCTGAAGTATAACAGCTGGTTGATTAGTATTTTATCTGCTACGTTAATCGGATACTTTCGTCGTTATTACAGCGCGACAGTCACTGGGGTTGCCTTCGACTTTTTCTGCATAATTTTGCACCTAAACAGAACGTTTCTTAAAATTTTTTTTAAAGAAAAATACGCATTTATTTCAATTACAAATAATGTTATCAAACTCTAACTAACCTTATGGAAAAACTACCCCACCTAACAAAGCAGTGCATAATCTCTACCCTTGAAAATTAATTGATCAAGGTTCAAATTACTGGCATTTATGTAACGATTATGTGTTTTTTTAAATCGGTTTAGCTTAGAATTTTACGATTTTTAAAGAACCATTTTTAAAATTGATGGTTTAGCTTCAAATCGTTTATGAAATTTAGGATTTAATCTAAAAATCAACTCAATTCTAATGTGTTGGCATTTATACAAGCAGGGTTAGCTTTCTAGTCCTATGAACTTAAAACGTTTCAAAACTCACATTTAGAGGTTATAGTTTAGTCTCACATTTGAAGATTTGCAAACAACTATTTCTGAATGATTAGAAAAACATTGTGTTTTTTAAAGTTAGCACAGTTTCTTACTAGTTTCGATTTTCAAAATTATCAAACTTAATATCTTGAAAATCTTCAAATAATATATTTTTAAAATTTATAGTTTAAAGTTTCAAATTGTTATTTTCCATGTTGGCCTTACCTTCCACTGGTTTGGAATGTTTAGAATATTGCGATTGCCAAATATTCACTTTTAGATTATACTCAAATTTAAATATTTGCAAATAAATAAATAAAATATGAAGAGAATTTCAAGCTCTTGGCGCTTTTCCAAGTTTTTTTTAAACCTCAAAATTGATACTTTATAATTTAGTCTTATTTATTTATATATCGTATGGCACATTAGATATCACACATCTTGTAGTTAAGCACAACTGGCGGCCAGACAATTCTCACTAGATAATCATCACGAATCTCCTGGTTAGAAGACATTATTATGGCCCAACAAAATAGTCTTGAATTTGAGGACATTCAAACAAACAATCAGTTTTAAATATTTCCAAATAACTACTTTTATAATCGTTAGTCGAGTCTCAAATTTGAATAGTTTTAAATAATTCTTTTTAAAATTTCTGGATTAGCCTTAAAATTTGAAAAGAATTTCAAGCTGTTGGCGTGTTGGTAACAATTAGGCACGACTGTATTTTTTCAATTGCGACTAGCATTTTTGAATCGCAAGATTTATTCTTTATAATTTAATCTCAAAGTTAGGGACGTTCAAATAATTTTTAAAAATAATCGTTCATTCTTAAACAATTTAGAGCTTCGAATTGCCGTTTGCGTAGCGGTTGCAATATCATTGTGCTTTTCAAAGTTTTATAGTGTGGTCTTTTTGAATTTAAAATATTTCCAAATATTTACTTTTAGAATCGCTAGTCGAGTCTCAAATTTGAATATTTTCCAATAATCTTTTTTAAAAATGTGTGGGTTAGTCGTAACATTTTAAAGGAGTTTCAAGGGGTTGGCGTTTAGGTAATGATTAGACAAACACTGGATTTTTCCAAGTGGGCCTAGTTTGATAGTCTGTTTGAATCTCAATATTTATTTGTGTCCAAGTTTGGGAAATTTCAAATAGATAATAATTTTAAAAATTTAACGTTTACTCTTAAAAGTATAGATTTTCTAATTGTTGGCGTTTATGTAATGATTGCAATATTATTGTAGGTTTCCAAGATTTCGTCGCTCCTGGTTTTTTTAATTTGAAGATTTCCAATTCAATGAATTACTTTTAGAATTTTGAGTTGAATCCCAAGTTTGAATATTTTCAAGTGTTCCTTTTAAAAAATTGTACATTAGTCTCAAAATCTGAAGGGAGTTCAAGCTCTAAGCTCTTATATAACAATTACACCAACACTGTGTTTTCCCAGGGGGACTAATTTGCTAGTCTTTTTGAATTTCAAGATTTATTCTTAATAATTCAGTGTCAAATTTGAAGTCACTCAACTAATCATTTTTTAAATTCATTATTTAGTCTTAAAAAGAGTAGACTTTCAAATGTTTGTATTTATGTAACGATTGCAATATCATCGTGGGTGTTCGAGTTTTCATAGCTTGCTATTCTTTTTAATTTCAATATTTTCACTTAATTACTTTTAGAATTTTTAGCCGAGACTCAAATTTGAATATTTTTGAAAAATTCCTTTAAAAATGTGCAAATTATTCTTAAAAAACTGAAAGCAGCTTAAAGCTGTTGGCGATTAGGTAACGATTAGACCAAGACTTTGTTATTCCCAGGGGCGCTAGATTGCAAATTTTTTGAATTTCAAGATTTATTCTTAATAACTTAGTCTCTAATTTTTAGTTACTCAGCTAATCATGTTTTACATTTATCGTTTATTCTTAAAAAGTATAGTTTCAAATTGTTGGCATTTATGTAACAATGCAACATTGTAGTCCTTTTGATAATTTTTTATTTCCAATTACTCACTTTTAGAATTTTTAGTCGAGTCTCAAATTGAATATCTCCGAATAATCCTTTTAAAATTGTGGATTAGTCTCAAAATCTGAAAGGAGTTTCAAGTTTACTCTTAAAGGTGCAGAGTTTTAAATTATTTGCATTTATGTAACGATTGCAATATCATCGTGGTTTTCTGAGTTTGCCTAGTTCCATAGTCTTTTGAATTTCAGTATTTCCAATTAACTACTTTTACAATATTTATTTGAGTCTTAAATTGTAATATCTTTAAATAATTCTTTTAAAAGTTTGTGAACTAGTCGTAAAATCTGAAGAGTTTCAAGTCCTTTGCGTTTAGGTAGCCGGTTTGAGTCTCAAGATTTATTCTTAATAATTTAACCTAAAATTTGGAGTAACTCGACTAATTATTTAAAATGTATCATCTACTCTTAAAAGTGCAGAGTTTGAAATTATTGGCATTTATGTAACGATTGCAATATCAACGTGGTTTACCGAGTTTGTCTAGTTCCATAGTCTTTTGACTTTCGATATTTCCAATTAACTACTTTTCCAATTTTTATTTGAGTCTTATAATTGAATATCTTTAAATATTTCTTTTAAAAGTTTCTGAATTAGTCTTAAAATCTGGATGTTTCAAGTTCTTTGTGTTTAGGTAACAGTTGGACTAACACTGTGTTTGCCAGGTGGGCCTAGTTTGCTGGTCTTTTTGAATCTCAATATTTATTCCTAATGATTTAGTCTTCAATTTGAAGACATTCTAATAATTTTTAAAGTTTATCGTTTATTCTTAGAAAGTTTATTTATATAACGAGTGCAATATCATCGTGGTTTGTCGAGTTGTCCTACTGGCCTAGTCTTTTGAATTTCAACGTTTCCCATTAATTTCTGGTAGAGTTTTTAGTTGAGCCTCATATTTTAATATTTTTAAATATTCCCTTTAAAAATTTGTGGATTAGTCTTAATTTCTGAAGGGAGTTTCAAGCTGTTGCTGTTTAGGTAAAGTTTAGACCAACACTGCATTTTTCCAGATGGGCCTAGTTTGCTAGCCTTTTTCTTACTATTTATGTTCAAATTTGAGGTCACTCAACTAACCATTCATCATCTAAAATTTATTGCTTCTTTTTAAAAGTGTAGGATTCTAAATTGTTGCTATATATGTAGCGAGTGCAATAATCATCGTAGTTATTCCGAGTTTCTCTAGTTTATTAGTTTATTTGATAAGTTGTGTATTTTCGAATAATTCTTTTGAAAGATTGTAAATTAATCTTAAAATCTAAAGAGAGCTTCAAGGTGCTGCTGTTTAAATAACGATTAGACTAACAATGCGTTTTTTCAAGTGGGCTTAGTTTGGTATTCTTTTCTAATTTAAAGATTTACATTAATTTAGTCTCAAAATTGAGGACTTTCACATAACCATATTTAAAATTGTTGGAGTCAACGCAACATTTTTAATGTCGTTTTACTTTTCCAAGTTTTCGTAGTTTCCTAATCCTTTTGAATTTAAATATTTCCAATTAATTATTTGTACAATTTTTAGTTACGATTGAAATTGTAAATGCTGAAGTAATTTTTTTTAAATGTTGTGAATTAGTCTTAAAATATGAAGGAAGTTACAAGCTCTTGACGTTTAGGTAGCAATTAGACTAATACTGTGTCTTCCCAAATGGGCCTAGTTTGCTAGTTTTTAAATCTTAAGATTTATTCTTTGTGATTTAGTCTCAAAAGTGGGCACTCCAATATAATCATTTGTTACGTAACGATTGTAATCATTGTGATTTTCTTCTTTTTTAATTTAAGAATTCACAAATAACCATTTAATTTTTGGTGTAATCTAAACTAAAATTATTTCCAGGAGCAAACAGTTCAGCTAATGTTGAAAGAATCAATTAACCAATTTTTGGTGTGACGACATTATTTGCAATTGTTTTATGCACAGTCTCTATCCAAAACAAACCTTCCAAACAACCGAAATGTTTACACAGGTGAAAGTCAAAGGCATCCCTTGATAGCTTGTTTAGTAACATACTGGTATTTTTTCCAAGCGTCGTCTTCGCAGTCGCTTACCTCCTTGAGTCTTCGCGCAAAACCCTCCTCGTCGATCTCCTTATCAACCCCAGGGGGCGCAACGATTTCCCTGCCGTGCTCGTCGATGATCCTGGTGACGACTTCCGTGGACCCGCACGCCCCATCCTTTTCCCTGGCGATTTCCGAAGTGAGGACGTACGAGGCCACTCCCATAGTGTGCGAGTGCTGCACCTTCAGATGCGTCGTCTCTGTGACCTCTCTGACGATCTTTCCTGGGGGCACCTCCGGCGTGGGCTTCAGGATGGCCTTGGCCGGCGGCAGCTCCGGCAACCCCACCCCCAGCACCATCTTCTCTTTGGAGATGTTGTCCTTGGCGTCCCTCTTGTCGTATTCCCACCAGGGAGAGTACCGGTGCTCGCACTCGGAGGCAGTGTTGTAAGAGGAGGATCGGGAGTGCGGCAGGGTGCATTCGGAGGCCGTCACGAACTCCTCGTCGGACTTCAGGTCCTCCGTCCGCGGTGGGCGGATAGGCAGCGATGTGTCCTGCAAGCAAAAGTGGGATACTCAGTATCAAAATGTACTCCAAGCAGAGGCGTAGCTAGAGATTAACGGACCCTGTATCATAATCTGCCAAGTGCCCCCCAACATCAGGGTATTATCTAATAAACGTATAAACATACGATTTCAATTTTAATTTTTTAACAAAACGAAATATAATTAGAAAAACTAATAAAAATAAATAATAAGAAAAGTAAAATTTAATTACATATTTTTACTAACGGACATATTACGTAAAAAGAGGGGTAAATCATAGTTTACAGTTTACATATATTTACATAAGTAAGGAACAAGTAAATGGTAAATAACAAGAAAAAGGGTTGAAGTAAATAATAATTATTTACAGAGTTACTCTCCTCCGAACTGTTTACTCTGCGTAAATGTTTATAAGACGTTCCATATTTGGAGATGATTTAAATTTTTTAAGCTCTTCCTTTTCGATAGATAATATGGCTAAATCCGATAACCAAACACTTTCCGTCTATATAAACCTAAATTCAAATAAAATTTATATAATTTTTTTTTGAGAGCTTGAGTGCTGGTGGGCCCCCTGGCTCGTGGGCCTTGTATCATTGATACGGCAGAAATAGCAGTAGCTACGCCCCTGACTTCAAGGAAAGTAATGAGTAGTTTCTGTACTAAGTATTTTAACCCAGTGCTTCTTAAAATATGGCTCTCGACCCAAAAGTTCGCAAATTAGTGTGAGTGGTAAAAATAATAAAAGCCAAATATCCAGTTACACGATCTAGAAAATAAAATTAATATAGGTTCCAATATGTCCGTGAACTTGTATATGTAGGTTGGCATTGGAATTATTTCAAGGTGACCCAGGACATACAGGAAAGTATAAAGTTCGTGTTAGAAGCTTTTATGCCAACAAAAGTATAGTTAGATCATATATTTTAAGTAAAAACAGTAAATTAAAAATCTACAAAACTATAATAAAGGCATTTATAAAAAATGATTGTAAGGTGAGCGGATGGCTCCGCCTCTCAGGCGGCCGGCCCGGGTTCGAATCCCGGCGACTCTAGAGTTTAAAAATCTCACGCTCCCCGACTACCACGCTAACACCTGCGGTAGTCGTTAACCCCTAACAAGGGAACTCTTCCTCAGTGTCGACGGGCAAGGCCAGCCACCTACCCGGCCTAAGGGTAAAGAGCGTTTATAGAACCACTTTGTGTTTAAAACAGGCCACTGGCCAATAATAAGAGGAAGAAGAAGAACATTGTAAAACCTGGTCAGCAACTAAGAAATTAGAAAAGCAACTAAGAATGCGTGAAAGAAAGAAAATACAAAGAATGTAAGGACCAACCACCAATGAGGATGCAACATACAAGATTATAAGAAATTATGAGTTTTCTTCCGCGTACAATTTCAAGATCACGTCCTGATCTTAGACTGTTGAAAGCGATAACATTTCGTTCGTCCATCAGCGTGGAGCTATTCATTCCTGCACTGATTCAAGCAAGCATTTTTACACTTGTCTCATGCCAACCAACGTGAGACTGACTAGTTAGTTTCAAATTCGACCTGGAGCTATTAAGCAATGTTTGCGTCTGGGGTGTGAATTGGTCCTGGAGATGGACGTACTGCATAGACAAATTACGACGTCGTTTTGTCTCAAATTATCATGGAGATTTATTATTATGCCTAACTTTTAGTCAGATTTAAGGAATTATTAACGTCCTATACCGCAACCTTCTCGTGTCGTGTTAAACTAGTGGTTGACTTTTATTGTGAATGGCAGTGCACATTTGCATATTTTACAGATAAAGCATTCCATCAATTCGAATTAAGAAAGGTTTTAAGTCCGGAAGCGAGCGTAGCACCATCTGCTTCACCGTTGCCGACTATATTTCCCTGGTGGAACCTTTCTCGCCTTCTCCAAAATCAACCAGGGTGACGCCCAAGTAATAACAATTATCTTAGACGTCTACTGAATTGACTTTTATATGTAAATCCAGAGTAAAACACTGATTATATCCCACTGTAGGTAGTCGTATGTATTTTTGAAATTTGTTTTCGCCTGCGAGAGAATGATAACATGATTGATAATGCAATGAAAACCGGCGAGAGAAAGAAAGGTAAGTGGAAGATCTAAAAGGTGGTACGTTTGTATCCTAAACGACCTAAGAACAATGGAAATTTTGAGAATTTGTGATTTTACTTTTGTAAGCTATATGACGTGGATGTGTATTTTCAGGGGTTTTGTTTGTTAACGCTTTACGAGCGGACTTACACTGAAAACAATCATCGATTGACTCTGGGACAGATTTGGTCTTATTGGTGAATTGCTGCACCCATCTAATTATTGTTGGCCGCCCACAATCTCTGGTATTATTAGGTTTCTTTGCTATCACGTAGTCTAATGCTCAGTCGAATTTATTTTCAGACCTTTTTTCTTTTTTTTTTCTCGTCCCCTGTCCGTTGTACTTTTTATTGAGCGCTCCTTCTGCGACATTTCTATGTGGGTCGTTAGATTCGCCGTGCTACTCATCGACCGTCCGAGGATGTGTAAAGTGGCTCCACGTTGCAGGCCTGCCAACCTACTGCATTGCAAATTTTATACCGGAAAAAGTCGGACTATCTGCAATCGCAAGCTGCTCGTCCCCCTTCTGGATTTTCCAACAGGCGTCGCAGCTTTTAAGGATAAGTATTTCGATTTTTGCAATTTATCACGCTTCCCACTATGAGAGAAGATTATGATTTCTTGAATCGCACCTGTAATGAAATTGCCCATCGCAGATCTTAAAGTTTAGATCAGCAGCAATCCACCATCAGCTGTTATCGATTTAATTCTATTATAAATTTACCGACGATGACCAACGATCTGCTGTCTACGACATTTCATTCTTTTTGCATATACTTTTAGATTTTATACTGTATATTTCGTTTGTTAAGAATAATAAATGGGAAATTCGATTACCTACACATACATACGCGCGCTGTTCGGTTATCAGACGAATGCGTTACGTTCGGTGTGAGTCTTCGGCGATTGCATGCGCTAATCGCCTTATTTTATAGTTGTTGGGTGCCAAGTGATGCTTTTCATTTAAGGCTTTTTTTACTACTTTGCTCAATCGATACCGCGTTCTCTTATCAAATTATGCCTTTTCATTTGCACGATCCTCTTATACTATTCGTACGTTGAAGTAGTTGTAATAATTTGAATTTTGGTTTTGCACCCATTAATCTGGTATCACTAATATGAGAGTTGCCTCGGACCGCATACTTGACTGGAACCTCAATTCACTTTATATCTTCCTAATGAGTCCCTTAAAATTGCAATTTATAATTAAGGTGCCTTGATTAAACTAAGTTTTTCAGTATATTTTTGATGTATTGTGATCGATATTTTGGCAAAATCTATTGTTTATGGTTGTTACTAATCATTGTTGTATTTACTACCTCTTTGCAATCTGTCTTACGTCGCAGCTCGACCACTCCATATGGTTTAGCGGTGCGTGTCGCGGTAAGTTGTTAAAGCTGGTGCTCATATATTTATAACGCTTGCTTTATGCCCACAACCCCTTTCCGACATTCTGTTTGAGGTAGTTGTTTAAAATATTTACAAATTACGACGTCGATATTAGGCACTTTCGATTATTATTATATTTTACCCTAAACTATTGGAATAAATCAGTCGCAATGAATATTCTGGTTTGGATTAGACATTTCTAAGTGTTTTATGCAACACTAAGCTAAATAACAAACTAAAAATATAAATATTTTAAAGGAAGGATAGATGGAAAGTTAAGATTTCTCATAATGGGTTTTATTTTATTCAAATGATTTTTTCTCATTGCAAATCATATCTTTCATGCTAAATGTTTTACATTCAATTATAATTTATTAAATTTAATTTAGTACGATTTTTTTAGATTTGATTCAAGTGTATTCAATTAGATTCCGTTAAATTTCTTGCAATTCAATTATTCTAGTTCGATTTAAGAACCGAATGGAATAAAATTGATTACAATTAAGTTTCTCCCCAAGCTCAGTCACAACCATGTGTAAGTCCGCACTGCCAAAAGTATTCAAGTAATTTTATTTAAATGTAGAATTTCTAATATTAATTAATACTTCCAGTATTTGTACTTGTACTTAGCACTAGAAGTAAAAAAAATAGAGTAACTATATATACTGAGTAATGGGAGGAATTCTTTTGATACTTGTCACAAATCTGCCTGCACAGAGTGCCTGTTTACGTTATTTGTCTGGGATTTAGCTATATTTAGGTGGCATTTGTAAATTCGTAAATGGGTTATGTGGCTAATTCGGGGGCCGCTTGGTGCTCCATCAATTTTCGCCAATGAACCGTCTGTAACATTTCTAGCTTTTCCAGTACAACAGAAATATTTTTAACGGAAATATTTACATTATAAATTCAAATTTATTTTAAATTGTTGAATAGATGTTTGTTAAATCCTAGGGACAATATGCATTAAAGCTGCCCCCATTTATATATTGGAAACTAATATATGCTTTACTGCAGTAGGCACTATGCAATGCATGCTTGAATAAATTCAAATACATTTTAAATACTCGTACAGGTTTATAGCGTTCGAATACAAACACTTAGTTTGCTTATTCACCATCGGATAAGGATGACGGATACTTTTTTATTTAAGGGTAGTTTTACCATAAAGCAGAATTTAAATAAATACAATTATTTGTTTGGTATAATTTTTGAATTATCTACTAGCCGTTTCTGTTTACTAATCGTCAAAATCACTCCTGTTTAGTAATCGTCAACATATCCTACTCCAGAAACTTACTTTTAGACGTTTTTAATATGAAAGCCATCGAATAATTTCAAAATGTATCTCTACTATTATTTATGAAATGAAGAAGAAGCTTCTTACGCTTCAGCAACAAAAATAATTTTACATGTTTCTTGTTTATAAAAACAAATTTTTTGAATTACTCAGAAAAAACAAACCTAATTTACGCTATAAAAATCGTACATCTGCCATCAGAAGCCTGAAAGTTATGCTTGGCAACTGAAAGTTAAACAACCGTACGAAAAGAAAATTATTAAAGAGACCAGCAACCTTTGTCGGCGGATTCCAAATACTAATTGTTTTATTATTTTTAACTCGGGACACATACCGCTGTCTCATCATATGCTCATTCACGCCAAATTTAATTTAAAGTTAAGAATGGAGTATAGAAATGCATATTGATGATATTCTTATACCTAAATGTACTAATTAGTCATACTGTATAGTCGTTACCAAGTTTCCAGATTGGTGCAGGTCTTTTTTTTGCAATGGTATTGGTTATTATCAGTATACTATTAGTGGACGAAACACGAGTTTCGTGACACTAATTAAGCAAGGCCGATAACTAAAAAAATAGCTAAAAGCATCTAGTGGTTAATCAACCTGTCTAGCAATTGTCGGTAGCTATTACGATTCACACCGAAAAAATGAAATCTGAGTGAGTGCGCCATGTGTTTTGCAAACAGGTTGAATGCAGTTGTCCGGCACGCCGAGAAACAAATGACTGACTTTGTGGGGAAGACGTTGTTCCCTTATTTATCGCCCCAGCTGCGCTTCGCTTCGCTAATTTAAGAGAAATTCATTAATATAAATTAAAAAAAGGATGCATCGGCCGGGAATCGAACCCGGACCGCCCGCGTGGCAGGCGAGCATTCTACCACTGAACCAACAATGCTTCGTTGAATAAGGCGCTGCTATAATGGTATATAGTGAATCACCCGAGCTACGCTTTTTGGGACATAAGGGGCATCCCCTCATCGAATATAATATCCACAAGGGGACTATGATAAATGCTGACATCTATGTCAACACTTTCAAAAATCTTCTCAAAGCAATTAATGATAAATGAACCAATTTGCCCAAGCGAAAGGTATTTGTGTTGCATGACAATACGATCATGTCTACGGTCCGGACCTGTATTCATCCGACTTTCACCTCTTTAGAATACTAAAGAAATACCTTCAAAGACGTCGTTTTGACTCTAATGACAGCTTAAATAAAGTCGTTGATCGCTCTGTTGTGAATCAACAGGAAACATTTCTGTACAAGGGTATGAATAAGTTCGCTAAGGGAGAAAGGGTACAAGTGTGTTGCAGTGAGGGCGGACTCTACTGAAAAAGAAATTGTCAAAAAATCGTATGTTTTTTGTTTCATTGCTAGGTAAATTTTTTTTCTAGTTGCCTTCATAATATGCTCCAAGGACAATTTTTCGTGTTTACATATTTCTATGCATTCAAGATTTCTTGAAACAATTAAAGCAAATGTCTATACGATCTTAAAGAACTAACAATGCCATGCGGTTAATACACAAAACCTAAAAACCAAGTCACAAATTTCAATAACTGCTTTCTCAGTATATTATGCGAGTGTGGAAGAAATTATCGATAGGCGAAACAAAGAAATATCGGTATGTTAGAGTGATAAAGCACAATAGGGTTGTGAGGTTTTCTTAAACTAGATGAGCATGTTTTTACTGAAGACTATCGTATCAACTGAAATGAAAAATTGTATGCTTGAAGGAAATTCTGTTTCAATGCATGTGCGTGAATCTGCACATTCCGTTTCCGAGTTTTGTAACTATTACCAATCGTAATATTGAGGAACCAGCAATACAGACATCTCTTCTTCGAAACGAGTTTAAAAATTTCTAAACGGCTGCTGACAGTTGTAAATTTGTGCACTAGCAAGTTCGATCGTAGATTGAATGGCCGAAAGTACCTAATGTATTATTATTCATTCATTCATAATATTTAACCTCGTTTTACCTTTCGGTACTATGCGACTTATATTACACTTTTCCACATTCAAATACATCACACACTCAACAAACCGTAATCTAACTCAAAGCTAACTTAACGAACGAGTACAAATCCATAGCCATTCCGAAAAAAATCTCGGTCATGGCCAGATTTGAACCATTATTTGAAGCATAGCCAAGGTCAAGCGGTTAGCCCTATGCTCTATTATAAACTTGGAGGAGAGCGACGGGACAATGACATAATTGTGGCTGTAGAGAGAAGAACAAGAACAAGAAATGATAAAGAGCTATTATTTTACATTATGGAATAATTTTAAATATACCCTATTGTAGCGGTCCCCATTGTTTATTTACCGTTACGTTGTAGCTCTTTTGAACGCTTTTGCAAGTTCCCTATGTTTATTTTGGTTGTTTTTGGTAAATTTTGCAAATATATATTTGGTGTCTTGTTCATCATCGCGGAGCACTTCTTTTGGTGTTTTTCTGAAATTGACGACTTCTTTTCCAGCCTTCGAGGAAGTCGGTTTGTTGCCGGAGGGACTTATAATCGGATTAACTCCCTTAAGCCGGCTCCATCTAGTATCATAGTGAGTTTAGGATGGTGTATTATTATAGTTTAATTATGCATTCTTTCTTCACCTGGATCCTGTTCGCTCCGTTCTAAGGCCGTTTTACACCTATAGGTATGAATTGCATCATCTGTCTCACGTGGCTTGACTGGAGATCAATGCGTTTATCGGCTTACTTGCCGGTGCTCCCGGTTTTGTGCCTCCTTCACTATTTGTGTAACCCCCTGAGTGTTTCATCTTTGTTTTATGGACTTGGATATCTGTCTCGAGAGATATTTAGCGCCAATATGCCCCTGTTCGACCTAATCTACATGATAACACAAGATCAGTTTTTTTGCATTTTGTTTAGTATTAACAACATTTATTATTTCCTAAATTTCAATTGTTGTCTATTATTGTTATACGAATGCGTATTCATCTACTGATTTTAACATTAACCTTCTGCAATGTTTAGTATTGGTCGAAACCAGCAAAATATGTGTATTGTCATTCATTTTGAATGTCAACGACGACCTTTATTCTTTTTGAAGCCATTTTTCTGTACTCATGCATTTTAAATTCATTTAAGTCTTGGTACTTCAGTGTTATTTTTGATATTTTTCTTGATACGATATACCGATACTTTTGTTTTTTTAAAATAGGTTAATGTCAGATAGAGGCCTACAACGATAAGTGAAATTTTGTTTAGACTTCTAGTTAGATTGAGTTTATCGTTGTTACTGATGGAAACCCATGTTGTTTATAATTAGTACCTATAACAGCTTTTTTAATCCTTACGACCATATAATCGGCGAGGATTCAAGCTAGCCTAGGCTGATACTGATGATACGACTAATACATTGAAACAGTCTGTGCAATGTGAAGAACAAACGCAGAGCATTCTCGATCACGACTGATTGAATTATATTTAAAGATAAGAGGAAAATTATGTAAATACATACAAGTGGATATCAAACGTGTGTTACGTTAAAACAATTGTTGTTGAAATTAACGATGTTTATCTTATAAACTATGTCCTTTGTAATTTGCCTTATTTATTTTTCTGAAATATAATTTTTTTACAATAGTTTTTTTAAACCTCTGCTTTATAGTGTCTCATTAAGCAGATCCCCTTTTAAATTTTCATATAATTCCGTCGTTATCCAAAATTAATTACACATAAATAAAATCCCTCGAGTCTTCTCCGCCTCTTTCATAAAATGGTAAAGAATAACAATATTTTGATTAGGCTTAAATTTCCAAATAATCTACATACTGGTCTTTCAATCAACCGCAACCAAATATGGGCCTGAGTGTTATTAGATAATGTCACTTTCTTGCCTTATTAATCAGCATTAATTAGACCAAATTATTCAGCGAGGCGATTAAACGGGGAAACCGTTCCGCCAGCAGGAAACCCGCGCTCGCGGAATATTAAAATCCAAACACGATCGATTGTCAATTTTCTTACACTGCGTCCTTTCACGGTGCAGGGTTTAAATACTTCCACTCCGCAGGTTCGTTATCAGTTCTCCTCTGATTTCCAAAGACACAAGCAACATGCGTGGCCAAGCCGTAAGTACAAGTCAAAAGTGAAACGCGCCCTAGCTTTGCCTTTGCAGGTTTTTGCCCTACTAGTCCTAGCTGTCGCCTCCGTCTATGGGCAGGGAGGAGGAGACCACCACCATCATCACCATCTAGAGGAATACATCGATTATCAAGTACGTAACCCAATAACCCAAGTGTTTAGGGATCAGCTAATCACACCCTGTTCCAGGCCCACCCCCATTACCACTACGACTACCACGTGCACGACCTGAAGCACCACGACGTCAAGAGCCAGTGGGAGACCCGGGATGGACACAAGACCAAGGGCCAGTATACCCTAATCCAGCCCGACCACAAGAAGCGCATTGTGGAGTACGAAGCCGACAAACACGGAGTGCGCTACCACGTCAGGTTCGAAGGGCATGGACATCATTGAGGCGATCTTTAGGATTCTAGTGTAGTTTTGGTTGATTACGTTCCCTCCTGCGTTCTTTTCTTGTTATTGTTGTTGTATTATAGTTGTTTGCAATAAATGTTTTTACACAGTTTTCGGTTGTGTTACACTGCTCTGAAATGAGGAAAATGCTGATTGAGGAAGCAAAGCCAGACCATTATGGTGATTGCATTGATTTGTTTGTATTTGCGGCGTGGGTTTCACCTTCATTATGCATAATTAATTTGCTATTTTCTCGGATACTAAAGTGAGCAAGGAAGAAATTTATGGTGCATTCCAGTTATGCGGTGCAGTAAAACTAGTTTTCAGGTTTATGTATTAGCTCCGCTGACACAAATCGATACAAAGAAAGTTGGTTTGAAATTTGTTGGTGTTGAAAATATTTTACTTCAAGATAAAACTAAGTATGCATTGTAAGATCACTGTAGGAATAAAAGGCTCCGTTTATAGCAGTATTTAAAAATTGGTTTATCAATCATTACAGTTTTTACGTGTATTTTTGTTTGTTCAAATCCATAAAAAGGACTGGGAACAAATTTCGAAGAACACAAATGTATATGACTATCGACGTTCTAGTCTCACAAAGTTTAAGACGTTAAATAGAAATCACAAAACAGACCTAAGTCTTACCATAAGAAGAAGAATGAAATGAAAACGAAGGCAACAAAAAAGATATAGAAAAAAAGAAGAAAAACCCTTGTGTTTTAAAATTAGTAGATGTAAAAGGTCATCTTACGTCGGTAGAGCTTCAGTTTCGCAAAGAGTAGCTTGAAGCAAGCGCAAGAGAATGAATAGTTTCTTCGGGAAACGTTATCGTTCGCAGCTCTGATATTAAAAGAGGTTTCTATATTTTGCGTTCAGTTTGAAGACGCTCATATACATATCCTAAATAAACGGTGGGTTTTATACCCTGTAGTTTTCATGGAAAAGAAGGTGTTTTTCATAGATAACCACAGTCGATGGAAGAGGTTGTAGCGTAAATTATAATATATTCCAGTTAAGTGTTGGAGTAAAACTAGTCGTTTTCAGGTTGAAGTATTAGCTTTGCTGATGCAAACTGACACAAAGGTTTTTAATTCGTAAATACCGCTTTGTAGTGGGTATAAACTGTAAAATCAGTGATTAGGGCTTCTAACTTTTTTTTAATTCTACAGGAAGAGATAATCTAGTTATTTGTGTTTCATAACATTTAAAAGCCATTTAGAAAATTAAACAATGCTGTAGGTGTAACACTAGAAGAAGGCGAAGCTAACACAAACAATGGAGACGATGAACACGAAGGTAAAGATGAAAAAATTTTAAACAATGAATGTTCTACAAATATGTACTTGGCATTCACAGTTAAGAGGACGAATAAGTGTTAATGGCTCCTTCTATCTTTTGCAGTTCTGTTGCTGATGTCCCGGCAGGAGATAAGTGGTAAAAATAAATTAATGTAAACTGTAGATAGACAAGATGTGGTAATGAGTAAGTAAGAGAAGCCATAAAAAAAGAAGGGTATCATAGAAAGTTTGTACAGAACGAAAACGGGGCAAGATAGAGAGAAGAGTTCATTGAAGAAGTAATAAAATAAAAAGAGTAATAACGAAGGCTAAAGCAAACAGTTGGAAAGAGTTCAGGAAAAAATAAAATAAAGTAGTCAAGTCCACAAAGCTGTTAGCGGACTAAAAACCTGTAAAACGCTTAGAGAAGATAGTATCGAGGCATAATCGATAAGGAGGGGGGGGGGGGGCAAACGTCATAACATGGCTATGGAAGATCTTTGTACAAGTACCAATTTGCTTATCTACAGTGTCCACATTAATACTAGACGCGTTCTAGTAGATCCAATGGGTAGTTTCGTTTTAGCCTCTTCGGTTTGGAAACTGTGAATATATTGACTACAAGGTTGTTCAGATGGGTTTTTATATGATCTTAATATTTAATACTGTATTATT
This sequence comes from Agriotes lineatus, assembly GCA_940337035.1. Lineage (NCBI taxonomy): Eukaryota > Metazoa > Arthropoda > Insecta > Coleoptera > Elateridae > Agriotes > Agriotes lineatus. Next base: position 21,923,497 of record OW679199.1, read on the forward strand.
TGATGGTTTCCTTGGTAGTATGGATACTGAGGTCCATGTGGAGTACATCATTCGGCACAAACCCCGAAACTTTTGCGTTTCTGACTGAAAGCGTTACATTTTGTTAATGTTTGCCAAAGTGTATCCCTTCGTCCTTGTCGATCAGTGGATTGGTTATAGAAAAATTACGCAATTAGGACAGAAAAGGCCACAAGTTGACGGGCGAGAACTTTGTTACAACAAAACGGTAGATAAAATACAAGTGCGATAACCCACAAAACTAACTTAGCCCTGCAGCAAAAGACGTGCTGCAGCTAACTACAAACGAGAAATGGGCGTGATTATTAGCGATAGAGTTGTGAATGTTTTAGATAGTTCATAATTAATGTCCAACGACGCCACACAGTCTAAAATCATGCAGAAGGCAAATTTCTCAAACTGCGAAATGAAAATAACCGAGATTGTCCAGAGAGGTGTGCTTCGCATGATTTCTGGAGTTACCACTTACCATTGGTGTATGCGTTTTCTGTAATACCTTATAAGCCTAGGTTTAACTATGCTAAACATGTCCTGTGAATTGCTATACAATGTATAGGTAAGTACACAATACACACGGGGGCGATATAAATAAATCTATTGTTACTCTTGTCGGCTTCTAGTGAAACCAGCAATTTACTCCATATTTACAGGCAAAATTTAAATTAGCAATTCCCTAAGTAACGTCACTGTATGTACAGTCTAATTTGGAAAATTAGTATATTTCTCAGCCAGTACCGATTTGAACCTTATTAAAAAAACAAAGCAAATATCTCAAATTACGATTATCATACGTCACAAGGGTCAACAAGACGTCCTTTTCGTAATAATCTTGAGCAGGCAAAATTAAATTACCACAAGTGATCATAAAAGAATAGTTTACAGCGGCTGCTTTGAACACAGATTCCCGTTACGATAAACTGGATAAACATGTTTTATTAGTAGTGAAAATTATTTGAATCGACTTTTGTACATTTGCTTTGGTACGCCATTGTTTCATCCCCCTTTCAAATTGATTTAGACGATTCTATAGGTTTCTTGATGCTATATCTGTAGTGAAATAAGAGTAGAAAAGATGACATTTCGGTAGGTGGAAGAAAAATTAACAATTCAAGCTGACGAAATCCTTATGAGTGCAGATTCCCAAGAACAACTTGAGATAATAGTGCAAAGACTCAAAATCATAAGCCAAAAACATGGTTTGGCTTTGAATAAAAATAGGAGTGATCATCTATAGATAAAAGCAAATAAATACCACTAATGTAGGGGGGCTCCATGTCGTAACAAATTTTATATATTTTTTTATTCATTATCTCTAGCGGGATCACCATTCTGTGTTCCAATAGGAAGGATTTGAGTATGTAGATGATTAATCTTCTATGTGGCCTTCCATAACGCAAAGTCGGAATCTTTAGATGCTGATCAAGTGTCAAGGTAATTCTGAAGGTCTGCTCGTTTAATGTTGTTTTATCGTTGAGTACACAAATACTTTGCCATTTTACCTGAGATCTCTCTTTTTTGCATTTTTGCTTGTTTACGTGTGTATAGCTGTTCCCTGGATTGGTTTTAGCAAGTACTGTACAGCTTCGTTCATCATCTTTGCTCTTTCTAAGGGGGGAATTACAGTTAGTTTAGGTTTAAATAATAAGCAATACCCAGTTTTTGTTCAGTTCCAGTTTGTTAGTTTCTCTTCACCTGTTTTTTCTTTATACTGCATAATGAATAATTTGTATTTTTCCTAAGGAGCTTTGAAAGAACAATTCTTAATTTGTAAAAGGGTAAATCATCTTGTGCGTGAAGCTCTTTCCATAACTTCGCTTCTTTAGCAAAATATCTCAGTAATCGGTAGCCTGCCAGTTAGATATTGGTTGAATTACAAAATACTACCACTAAAACTGTCCTTGGCATTTTCCATTGAAAGTTTCTTTATTCAAATATGTCGAAATGTTTCTCCTGTTATGGCTATACCCAAACAATGCGATAACCTCGATGAAGTGTTTAACTTCGTGTATGATGAAGTTATCTTTATTCGTTTTTATCAACGTTCAGGCATTTGAGAATCATCTTTGCGGAAACTTTTGTCATATGTCAATTATTATGCAATTTACCACTGCATCACAGCAATAGTTTTAGGGGTCGTCAAACGGGTCTTTGCCCGCTGTGTCTCAGCTCACCACAATAATAATTAACAACCTTCCAATGTATAACCAAGTGGAATGCTGTATCGCCCGACGTTTTGATTGTATTAATCAGTTCCGTTTCGGTATTCTTTTATTTGATTTCTTGTGTATGAGTTTAAAGTCGATATTTACTACTTGTATTACATTGATTGTAAACAGATTGATTTTTAGTGCAGTGGAAGCGTTGACTATTTAGTTTCAGATCTTGAGCTGCCAAAACTTTGTTTTATTGATTATTATCAGTAACCTTGACTGGGAATCAAAGGTAAGATTTCTCTTGTAACATGAGTTAGCTGGCAACAAAGAGACAAATAACTATTTAAATATTAAGGCTTATGAAATGTTTATTTTTCAATACGATTTGCAATGGTGGGTTCGAACTACAGTACGACTAAACAAGGAGTGCTACAGTATGGTGCTAAACTAAGGGGCTGAACCACGTACTGTTACAGTCGTTGCTGAAAGTATCTGTCACTCATTCACATCAGTTATTCCTTCCATCTAATCAATGTTTGCTACTTAATTTTATCAAATATTTAATTTTCTAGTGGCGTGATTGCTTTAAAGGGAGAGTGATTTTTCGTGGAATAAAAGGATGCTTCTCGTTTCAAATTACTGTTTTCCACATTAGATTTTCATCTTTCCACAAGCTTGAAGTAAAAACAGAGAAAGAAAACACCATTTTTTAACACTTACTATTACACTTCAATGTTGTAAATTGTAGAACTGGTATTTTTTAATATTTATTAAATTCCTTGAACATTACGTATTCTTAAGAAACTTAAATATAATTTGAATAAATTATATTGTACCAGAGTAATATGATAATGGAATTGAATTCGTTCAGCGGTTTGTAAACTTTATGCTTGAAATTCGCGTATTACTAAAAAAAATGACAAATTTTATTATACCTATTGTTATTAACGCCACAACTGCTGATTAAATTTTTAAATTTTTATTAGAATCAGGTGCGTGATTAGAAAACGTGTTAACCACTAAATTTCACTTCTGAGCTGTTTTGTAGCAGCCTAGAAGCACATAAAATTGTTGTCTAACATATGTTCCCTATTTCCATGTGCAAGCCTTTACTTATTTTCTGTTCGTGTTTAAGCACATTGTGAATCTATCAACAGCTGTAAGAAATGTGCCGGTTCGAACTTCTAGCTCTTGGAAAAAGGAAATTAAAATTTGTATCTTTAAATGTTTGGCAAGAGTAAATAAAGATTCTTGTTACAGAAACTTTTTTTAAATTTATATAGTTTACAACAGTGCTTACAAATCCAGTACAGGCTCATCCAACCTTCACTAAAGACAAAGTACAAAGCGTTGTAGCTCACATTAGCGCAGAGGTTGGCTCTTCATTAAATTTTCGTGTAATTGCTAATTATCCTGTAAACTATGCCTTCTTGGAGGTATAATTCCCTGCACTCTATGCGCGCTAAATCACGCTGCCATAATAACTTTGTAGTTTAATACTTTCCCATACACCACAAGTCCTGGATGTGGAGATTTTACGATAGCTTGCGGACAACAAATCATTATGAGACAGCAAATAAGTAAATAAGTATATGTTCTCGAGGGAAGTAAATCATCGCCGGTGATTTACTTCGAGTTCTTGGTTTTGTTCTCGTGCTTGTCCTTTTTGCAGAGCGTTGATGCGTGAGGAATTACTCAATTACTGCAGCATCCGCCTCTAGATGTCGTTTCTGTGCTAGTTCTAGTTTCTAATTCTAGGTAAACTTGTGTTGAGAAATATTGAATTTCGTCACATATTAATAAGAGAAGAAATTAAATAAATTTAGAAAATACAGTAATCTTTTGCCCTGGTGTTTTGCACCTTGTGAACCCAAATAAAGATATTTCTAATTTTTAATTGTATTGGTGGCTTGTGAACCTTTTCCCTCTCCAGATGTTTTGCGCCTGATATATAAACTACCCTGATGGCTAGTCTTTAGAGTTTGAGATTATTTTCTCATCTATTGTACTTGGAGCTATATAAAAAGGAAAATCATCCTTGCAACTTGCACTGCTGTCGTTCACAGCTCTTCTGCTGGTCACTCGTCGCCAACTCCAGGTGTATTATATTCGAACGATAAATTAAGTCACCTCGTTTCGCACGGCTGTCACAGAGGGCTTTAAAAATAATCACCCCTAATGTTAGTTATTAAAGCTCTCACTTCGTTGGCATTGGTTCACAAGGTGCATCTCACGCAAATAAAAACATTGTTGGGTATTTCTCTACAGTAATGATATGAATGAAACTTAGTTACAATTTCGTATTAATTTCTAACATTATCCATTTACTACAGTTACGCACAACTCTGTTTACAAACAGTAGCGCTATAAAACAGAAAGGTTTTTCGTTGTACTTGCACGTTAAGCAAAATAAATATTGTAAAACTCTTCCAAGGCCCAGTTATTTTAAAGACAACTAAAAATAAGCAAGCGCTGTGGAAATAGCTCTAACTGTCGATATTAAATATCGAGTTGGACTGTGTCCATGGTATCTGCACAATTATAAAATTAAATTGTGTCATGAACCTACGTCAACCGATGGTCCGTTTCCAATTAATAGCTGTTTATTAGTTGACTTGGCTTATACTATTTCTGCAAGGCTTTAATTATTAGCAGTAGCATAATGTTTTTTGATTTTATTTTGTACAATTTTAAGTCAAAGTGCTCAGCTCATTTACCCGTTTACGTTTTGTAATTATAAAAACATCAACTTAGGAAATAATTAGATAATGCTTTAACAAGTATTCTAATGATGTTATATATTGGTTAGCATCCAAAACGTTTCGGAGTAGTTTATTCTAATTATACAGCACTTTACTTTTGCAAGATGACAGCTGATTTCTTCGGTATATTAAGGTAAACAAATACTGAGGCTTCTAATTATAGGAAAATTTCAAATAAAATAATTTACAAAATATACAGTAGAGTAATTTATTACATCACTCATTACTGCAGCTATCTGCTATCATGAAGCAACTAAAAATAGCTTGAATAAGGAAGTAAGTGAATAGAAAAGTTATTGAAGATTAATATTAGCTATAATTCTTACCCGCAGTGCGCTAAGACATGTTCATTAAGCCATTAAATTAAAAAAAGTCCGATGACATCTCTGTTGTACGACATCTTCCCGAGGTTGTCAATTTATAGCATCATAAATTTCCTCTCCCAGGCTAAATATGTGTGTACATGCATAAATATAACCCGTTAACATTTTCAGAAAACAACATACGAGTACGAGTTTCGTCATAGCGGTCAGTGGTATGTCGTGAGGTATGATTTCTTGGGCTTTAAATGATGTACTGCCAGAAGTTTTACAGTTCATTCCCAAGTTATGGTGGAGATTGTAGATATATTTTCTATGGTTTTCCAGTTAATATGTTTTTTAATTATGAAATTACAATTTAAACCTGTAAAAAAGTGAAAAACAGGCATTTTTCTGTAATTTGTAAAGGTTTTGGTAAAATTTCCAATAGATTTATACAAAACGGAGAAAGTCGTGATTTGTATGTGTGAGTGAATTTCGTTTATGTGGATTTTAGTCTCATTTAATAATGGCAAATCTCCTGAAAACGATTTTTATTTAAAAAATTAGGTCGGGCTACCAAAACCACCAATTTTAATGAGATATTTTATCTTGAATGTATACAAGTCTCATTAATAATTTGTACTTCTATTTTTTCCAACAGCTTTAAGTTACATTAAAACGATTACAGGAATAGAAATATCATCTCGCACAAAGTACGTCTAAGCCTCGTTAAAACAATTTTATCTATCGCTTACGCGACACATTTCAATGATCGCATAGCAAAAAATGTGATTTGTTTGGATGCCTGACCTTGTTTTTGGTGATCGATAATCTCGTTTGGACGACTTCAAATCTCGTTAAATTTAAAAATCAAGTCTCGTTTATCTTCAATGACTACAAGTATCATCAATGATTTATCTGCTTTCGAACAGTTATAAATTACATTAAAAGAGTAACATAATTTTAAATGTCATCTCACGCAAAAAACTTTAAATCTCGTTAATATGTTTATAGTTATCGCTTGTTAGGCATGCTTAATGTCAGATCGCATGGCGAAGACAAATCTTGTTCAAACAAACTTAACGATCTGTTTAGAAAACTTATCTCGTTTGAATGTATTCGTTTAACGCCACTTTTGTTTAAAATATTAAATCTCGTTTATAATCACTAATCTGGTGCAAGTGATTTTAAATCCAGTTAAGAGGATATATTATCTTAAACCATTACAAATGTCATTACTAATATATACTTTTCTCCCCTTTGCTGCAAATTTAAATTACATTAATTTAATTACATGATTTCAACTTTCACCTCGTTCGTAGGGTTTTAAATATTCCTTAAGCGACACGTATCGAGAGATCCAAAAAAAACTGTTCCTCAGCGGGCTGTGGAAATTCAATGTATGAATAATATGTTGGTGACACTGTACGTCAATGTCAAATTCGAGGTTATCAGGTTAAATTTTCCGTCAGTTATGACACAAAATGACGCAAATCCTAACCTGCTAACCTCGAATTTGACATTGACGTACACTGTCACCAACATATTATTCATACGTTGAATTTCCACAGCCCGCTGAGGAACAGTTTTTTTTGGATCTCTCGATATAAACAGCGTCAGGTCACATTGAAAAGACTAAAATGGTTTTTAGAGGACCGCATAGAAACAAAATGTGACTTTAATTTCAAATATTGAGTGTCGTCAATAGAATCGTTAATCTACGTGAACAAAGCTTTCATCCTCCTTCCAGCGATTTTAAGTTAATTTAAAGAAGTTTCATTTTGTCGTCTCCTTAAACTTGTATTTCGTCTCGTTAATACAGTTATAAATATCGTTCTAAAAGCTCAAGATCGGAGTACGTAATAATACTAGTTTTAATCACGTGATCAAGAATTTCATCTGCTTCAAATGACCATAAATATCATAAACTTCTTTATAAATTTTCGATATCGTCTTGAGCCCGCTTGAAATAAAATATATTTCAGAATTTATAAAATGTCCAGTTAATCTAGTTTTAAATAAAGTAAAATAAAGTACGTACATAAAATGCTGGAAATTTTATTATTTAAATCGTATTGATATCGTTTAAGCCAGATTTCTTTTAACGTGATTAAGCAAAATTATTCATTAAAAATATTTTAAAGTCCTGGAAATGTTACAGTCATTTTAACGAGATAAAGGTAATTTTGACGACATTTGAAGTCGTTTAAACAAGATTAACATTTTTCAAAACGAAATTTTGAAGATTGATTTAACGTGATTGAATGTTGTATAAACCTTACTTAAAAGTCTGTTCAACGTAATGTTACGTTTTAACTACGGTAAAGCTATGTTAACCAAATTTATGGTCGTTTAAATGGAACTAAAGGTCCTGTCCTAGAACCCGTAGTGAATTTTACAATTCTTTCTGTTTATGTTTTTAATACGAAATTAGTTCGAGCTGTAATATTTTAAAAATATTAATTAAATGGAGTTTGTTAAAATCTACAACGCCTCCATTTAGTGGGTAAAAATTTAGATGAATGTGTTGATGTAAGGCATGCCGTAATATTGAAAATTACTTTTCTTAGTTAAACAAGTATATAGACAGCTGTATTAACACGTATTGGATCAGCTCTTTGTCCTGATGAATGCAAAAAATAAAATCAAATTGTAAAATAGAAAAAGTTCAATGCCTCCAGCTCTAACTCTCCTTTGTGTTTTTAACTAAGCACGGTTTGTATTTAGCAATCACATAATTTTATTTTACGTTAAATATAGACTAGTCTTCAAATAGTTCCATTAACATATCAGGAAATACAGAGACAGCTTTCCAAGCACATTTTTTTCTATCGCTAGATAAGCTTGTAAACGAGGCTAGTATAGTACTCGTATTATTGTTGCAGATCTGGTTGCTCTGGTTGGTGAAATTGAAAGTGTACTGTGTTATTTATTAGTTGGCTAATAGTACGTCCATTATAGGTAGAATTTTTTGTTTGAAAACAAGGTTTTGATACGTTTGAAGATTGACTAATCATAACAAATGAACTGTTATTGTTTTGGACATGTTCTAAATAAACTAACGTTTAACGTATTGCATTTTCATCAATTTCAATGTTTAGCATTCTGTGAAGAAGTGTGTTGTTCAATTTTGAAAATTGAAACACAAGAAGCTGATCTTGTTTAAACAAGAAAAAAGTAGTAAACATCGTTAGCATCGTAAGTAACTAAAAAAACTCTCAACTGCAAATAAATAATAAATAAGGTATAGAGAGAATTATTCAAATCATTACAATATAATCAGAAAGTTAAGAAAAAATAAATTGCTACCGGGATTTAAAGAAATGCAACATATTTTTAAATATTATTAAATTTTTAATGAAATAATCTGAAGAGCGACTGAATAATGAAACAATTATTGCCAATAAAATTTTGCCTTTCTGCTAGACGAAATGTTAATAGTTGTTTTCAGGACACCATCACCAATTAATTTTTTCCAATGTGTATCTGCACTTTTTTATTATTTCACTTATTCACTTGTATCATAAGGTACGCACTTACGTATTTTTGCTGTTTTGTACACAAAGAACAATCATGTATTAAGTTTTACATAGTAGTTATTTTACATCTCAGGAAAACAAACTGTGTGGAAGAAGTATGATCTTTGTCAATTACCTTTGTGTGCGTTAGATTTTATTCTGTTTTTTAAATTGAGAATTCAAGATTTCTTTAATTTTCAAATCGGAATCGCGATGAGGAGACTTTTCGATTTAGAGGTATCACTATACATACAAAAAATTTGAAGAAAAATGGGAAGTTAGCAAACAACAGCTCGTTGATCCGCGCCTTGAAAGAGTGGTGTGATCTGTAGTAGTCTCTTTATTTTGAAGATGAAATATCTCATTTAGAACATAGGAGGCATAAGTATATTTAAGTATATATAAAGTATATATAAAGTACATATTAAGTATATATAAGTATATATAACGAAGTAATGCTGAGAGTAGTTCAAGGCCAATAAATAGCATACAGGGTAACCGTATTTAGTTGTTTTGAGGGCTACCTTTGTAACTATTATAATTGGCACAAAAGTTAGTGAATATGTATTGGTGTCTTCTGTTGAGTATACTCGCAGTTCGGGTGGAATAAGCAGAATTTAGATTTTTTATTTTTAACTAAATTTTAAAAATGTTAAACTTTCAAATGCATTGATTTCGGAAGCTTTCACAGCCATTGTCAAGTAACAAACGACTTCCGGGATTGGACCCAGTCATTATCGAATTCTTCGAGCAAAACCTCACAGGTTCTTCTTTTACCTAAAGATAAGTTAAACATTATGTCATCTAAAGGTATTTATAGAGTCCCTTGCTCTTGTAATGCTGTATACATTAGTGAAACAGGACGTTCAGTGAAAACTCGCATCTCTGAGCATCAGCGCTGTCTCGGGTCTCGTTTCATCATCAGCCATCGCCGAACATCACTGCGACACCGGTCATAAAATACTTTTTGATGAAACTTCCATTGTCTGCAAATCCCCATTCTTCTTTAGTAGAAAGATTAGCGCAGCCATTAAGATTTATAAACACCCTAACAATGTCAATCGATCTCTCTCAACAACAACAACGGAGGAGGAGGAAAGAGATCTCTCTCTTTTCCTCCTCCTCCGTTGTTGTTGTTGAGAGAGAAAATTCTCGCTTTTTCCCTTCCGGTCGTTAGAAGAGTTTCACCTTTGGGGTGGTTTACACGTTGAGTTATCGTGCTCTTTTGTTTTTCCTCCTGATGAAGCTCTTTATGAAGGTGGGCGAAACGTTGAGTTCTTCGACCTCAATAATGACACGGTGCTATCCCGGAAGTCGTTTTTTACTTAATTTCAAATGCATTTGTTATTTGAAGAAGAAGAGACAATGTTATATACATTTTTTATCTAAGAGGAGTGCAGGATTAAACTGACGTTTCTAATATCTTTTGTTGTCGAGCTATGAGTGAAACATTTTTTGAAGATTAAGGCATATTTGGCTGTGACGGCGTTGAAGAGTCTATATTTTATCTTTTCAAAACTATGGTTACGTACAGAGTGGAGGGAAACTTATAAACCGATATGGGTTTGCAGAGGTAAAATCATAGACCAATACAATCTACATTTTGCTAGTATTGAAATATTTCGAGAAATGTAGTTAATGTCAAGAACCTTCATTATTAGCATTAGCCACAATGTAGCTTCAATGTTAAATTGTAAACCAAAAAACTGTCTTATCTAATTAAAACAAATGTTATTAACATTTAAACAGTAAATAAGAAAATAGATAAATACAAAAATTATGTTACTGCTAAACAATACCTCACAAGAACTTGTACTCAGTTGTATAAAACTTCAAAAAATACAGAAACTGAGATCAGTTTGTCAAGATAGCGGCCAATTTTTACTAATCTCTTTTTGAAAAATGGTTAATTAAAAGACTACGAATCATAAGGCCATTATGAGGTAACACGCCATCATGTCGAATATCTAATAAATTGTTATTTAATATCATTCCAATATTTAGAATGTCAGGCCTAAAGATGCACCAATTAATTAGCTCCACGTATTAAAAAATAAGTTTGATGTCCTTATTTTACATATAGGAGTCTTAGAGACGCGGCAACAATTTAGGCTATACAAGATAAACTTTTCGTGATAATAAGTGTTTCAGTTTCAGCATTCTCTTGAACTATTAAGAAGTTCCTCTTCTTGATCGCGATTACGCTTTTGATGAAGAATCCACTTGGGCCGCGAAGAACTGCCACGGCAAGGGCAAGTTACTTTAGGTTTCGAAGAGTAAAGGAAGTGGTTGGTATTGTAGCTTATTAGCAGATTCCTCGTGTGGAATTCCGAATTTTCGTCAACTTGTCGTTTTAATATAGTAAGATTAACAAAACCGGACTAGTGGGCGATTCCCGAAGTGTCTTTGACGTACCAAATATATTAAGATAATGTCGTGGAGCACTTGAACCTCAAACTTCTTTGAATTGGGTTGTTTGCATCCATCGCATCTACCCTGGTGAAGATGTTGAGCGCAGTTGTCCTTTTCGCTTGCTTCCGCACCGATTAATTTTCCGCCGGCTGTGACGGAACTCCGAATGAGAAGTTTTATGATCGATGTAATTTGCACTATTATAAGTTGTGAATTATTAGCAAATTTCGACGGAATTAAGGTATTACAATCACCTTCACTCAATAGTTTAGGCTTTCGTTTTACATTATTTGATTCAATGCGCCTTATTCACAGCTGTAGGGCTGTTAAAGGCTATTATCTTCATCGGTGTTGTTATAGACTATTAACCAAATTAATTTTAGTATCGTTAAGAGCATTACTAACAATACACGTTTGCTTATGGCACTTAACGAGACTCGTTTGACTGGTGCAAAACTCGGCTCTCCGCCTCGTTTTGGGAATCAAACTCGTTTCGTTAAGATGCTCATAATCAAACTGGTATCGTTAATATCTATTAAAAATTGTAAGTTGTAGATGGCGTCATGGTACGCCAGTTATATTCCTCTATTTTGCACGCCTGCCTGACGTCACCGACCAGATTAGATGGGTATAAGTGCAACTGCACTGCCTTTTTTCTTCGCCTTCTTTTAACTTCGCAATTTTGACATTCATAATTGCTTCGATATTTAGCTGTTATCTATTTGAGGTATTATTTACTGTGGGTAAAACTGAAAACAGAAAGCTCTCTTTCAGGCAAAGGGAAACGCATTTTTTTTAAATTGAGCTAAGTTCCTGTACCTCTTTGGTGTAAACAAAAATATAGAAGCAATCTTCGACTGAGCTATGAAACCCTTATTTAGTCTGTTGCGCTGTTTTTAAGGTTGTAACAATCTTTTTGAATGTCCTTTAATTTGGTACCGCAGCTCTAGTCGTCCACTAAACGTTTCGTATACTATTTCGTTAGCACTGCCATTGTAAACAGATTTTCAACATATCAAAGTATTCACGATTCGAATACGAATCAGCCATGGTTTTAAATTTAGACGTTCTATGAAGGTAACATAAAGGAAAATTTTTGTTTTATAACTGAACGTACATCTAAGACTAATGCTATAATGACAATTGAAGTTAACGGAACTTCGGGCAATAAATCCACACCAGCGGATGGGTGCTTAGTTTTCGAACATCTTATATAGAAAACGAACTCTGTAAGTAGGTCAGGGATGATAAATACCATACACCTCTCGTATATCCCGCTGTTTGGTATCAAAAATGTAAATAAGTTGAACTTTTCAATGCTGCAATTTATAAAAGATGTTTTTTATGGGCCCTTGGGTATATTACTTTCAAAGAAAACAAACAACTGACTGTCATAATCTAGTTCACACAACTTCAGAAAAAACTACGAACCTCGGAGCTTGATATGCTGCCCTCGTAGGCTTTCTTCGTGCTCATGTTGATTATGGTGGTCGGGGTGGTCGATGCGCTCGTGCTCGTCGAGCTGCTGGCGGTCAGAAGGCCGCAGTCCTGCTGGGCGCTACGAAGGGCTTGGTCCAACTCCTCTGCCAAGCCGGTCACTTCCGACAGCCTCTCGGAAATCGCTTCGACAGCTATTACGTTGTCCTGCACGGACGGGTCGTGGATGCCGGAAGCCTTCTCAGCATCGGTGCTGTTGCCACTCTCCGACGATCTGGAAAAAGAGCTGGCTGTTGTAGTTGCTCTTGGATGCAAGGTTTATGAAACAGTAGAAAAAAATCAGTAATAGTGAAAAGCTTTATTTTAATATAACTAGTGAATCACCCGAGCTACGCTTCGGTGGGAAAGGGTGCTACATGTCATAATCAAAAACGCATATAACTTTACCAATTATACATACAAAAATGTTGATAGATGAACATTCAAATTACACGATTTAATTTTTCTTTTAAATTTGTGAACGTACTACATCAGCTGTTTCAACCGGTAGTAATTTAATTTTACTCTACTTTATCGTACTTTTTTTAAATAAAATCCGGACTACGATCTAAGTTTAAAAATTAACAAAATTTTAAGCTATCATCCAATTTAATCGGTCCAGTATCTTCGGAGGAGATTGCAAACATAGATACATACATACAAGGAAAGACACCACCGATTTTATGGTATAGAATTATAGATAATGGTGGATATGTCAGTGTTGATAATAAATATCTGGAATGGTTGCAAGCAAATAATAGTCAAGGTGTGAAATCATCAAAATGTATCTTGGGATTAGTAAAACGGCATTCAAGGTCATCAAATGGTAAGTTCTTTTTATGGATAGGTTTATCTTTGCAAATGACAAAGTTATTAGCAAAAGCTATTTTTATCTACTAACTACAACTACGGCATTAAAACAGAAAGAAAGGAGTACTAACAGACTTCTTATACCTTTTTATTGACTTATTTAGTTTAAGATCATAGGTTTAGCATGGCAAAGAAATTTAGCGTAACGGGAGCTTAGCCTTGCTCGCCTGAGTGTGTTCAGAATAACATTTCAATATACAGCTGATTTGTACATGTCTGTTATTTGTTGTTTGTACGTAGATCGAAAGAATTACGTCTAGCCAAGTGAGTGAAATCTAAACGCAAGCCAGTGTGTTTGTGGATGTTGCGCATACTGCGTTGCAGAGCCGGAAGCGGTTAGATTTTGCAGATAGGCCACTCTCAACATGAAGCTCGAGAAGGGAAGGTAGCGTGCACTATCGGAGTGAAGATGTTTTGTTCGCGGGCACAAGAAAACGAAGGGCGACCTAGTTTTGAAGTTGCACACAACGCTATCTAAAGCGGAGTTTCTACATTTCTTGGGGATATCCTAGAGCGAAGAGAAGCGTTGAAATATCAGCCGGTTAATGAGAGGTGCCAACTTTCTAGTTTGCCGAATTGGTGGTCATGAAGTCAACAAGGCGGCCGTGTCATCAACTGAAGTAATCTAGGTACTTTCCAATTTGTGTTCGCTAGCCATTGCTCAAGGTGAATGATTCAGACCGGATTAAGTTATTAGCAAGTGTCCATTGCAGCAGGTACTGTTCGTTATATAAATGCGGGGTAGATACAGCTGTTCGCTTCGTGCTTCAGTATTTAAGTATATTATTAGTTAGCGTTGTCTTTTAAAGAAATATAAGTATGTTTTGTTAATTTGTGTGTAAACAATTAGCCTTTTATTTGAATAGGTTCTTGAAGCTACCCTTTTCAGTTCAGTACAAGTCCAGGTTAACTTTCTGTTCAATATAACTAGGTCTCCCCTAACCACGGACTGAGATAAGTACAGGGAGGGGGATTTCATTACTATTGAGCTAACTGACGATAAGCAATTAATTTGTAAAAACGGCTGGGCTTCAAACCGCAGGAGAATAAATATGTAGGAAGTTCACGAAGCTTGGAAACATGTAAGGTGTTAAAATCTCTTAGATTGGACAATATCAACAGAGCTAAGCTAAATACAGGGTGTGATCGAAAGTGTGGCGTAGATTTTAAAGTCATGAAGTATGAATAAAATCAACACAAAAATGTATTTGTGTAATGTTTTTCCTATAGTGGATGGTATATACGGGGTGCTCGGTTTTACATCCGATATATTGGCAACGTTCTTGTTAAAAAACGTATTGGTTAAAACATTTGAGCAGAATATAGAGGAGAATTTAAAATTTCCTCTAAATTGTGGTCAACTTTAATAATTTCAACAATCGTATATGTTCCCTAATAATAAAGTTACCAACATATCGTACAAAAATAAGCGCTCTATACACGGTGATTCAAAAATGGCGCATTTCCTCTGGAGGGGTTCTTGGGGACTACTAGAGGAGTACGGGAAAAATCACAAAACAACTTTCCAATCATTCTTCTGAAATATTAACAGCTGAAGATGCATTTTGAAATAAGCTATTTACCAATATTTTTTAAAAATTCAACGTTTGAATTGAAGATTATTATTGTTATTAAACATCACAATTCAAAAAACTGACAGTTTTATCAAACTTACCTAAAATTTTAGTTGTCAAAACTTCAGTTTTTGGTGGCTAGTGATTGTAAAGATTTTTTTGTGATTTTTTTCCGTACTCCACTAGTAGTCCCCAACAACCCATCCAGAGGAAATGCGCCATTTTTGAATCACCCTGTATTAGGGTGCCACTTATTTTTCAAATATTAAAATTTATTAAGGGCTCCCCCTAAATTTGTTCCTTTGGATGTAACAAAAGACTTCTGAACATTTCAGCTAGGTCGGATAATATTGACCCATGCCGACTTAAGCGTAAAGTCTTCCTGTGTAGTGTGTAAATTACCTTCTATCGGGAACGCACTGAAAGTTTTATTTTATAATTTAAGATACAGAGAGTTCGACTTATCTACCAGTATTAAACACACTGCTGAATAAATTATTTTGTATTGGAAGAAATTCAGGATACCGACGCAAAATCCTGATCAAATTCGAGCGAAAATTTAAAAAAATGTACGAAAAGTGAAGAGACCTCCAGAAATATGAATCCAAAGATTCAGCACTTTTAAAACAGCGAGAAACTGCTTTTTGGACAGTAAAGTAAATTGTAAAGTGTATAACACTTCACTGGTATGGAAAAATGTTATCGAAGTGTTCTGGTGGTGGCAAAAAAGTAGAGAGATTGGCGGTAAGAGCTTCGAACGTTGAAATATTATTAGGAATTCTCGACATTTCTTCTTCTACTGGTGCAGAGATCAGTCAGTTCTGCTGTGTACGACATTGTAGATAAGTGGGGTCTAATCAAAAAAGTTCAAGCATTATCTTTTGATATAACTGCTTCCAATATAGGCAGATGGAATGGCGCTTCTCCGTTATTCGGGAGAAATATGAATAAAGATGTATTATTTTTTGGGTTGCCGACACTATATAGCTGAAGTAATTTTAGCAACTATATTTAAACATTTCATGCCGTCCTCGGGTCCTAGTATTGTTTTATTTCAACGATTTAAAGAACACTGACCGAAAAGAAAAACTGATTATTGTGCGAGTGGTTGAAGTAATTTATAAAGAATTTTAGGGGAAAATGTTGGATGAAAAATGGTCAATATATGATTACAGTTTTTTGAACTCATATTATTATTTTTAGGATATCAAAATAATTCAGTCTATTGTATTTAAGCAACCTGGAGCTTGCCATTATGCTCGCTGGTTGGCCAAAGGCATCTATTCCCTAAAGATATATATTTGTTGAGAACAATTTAAACTGACTTCAACAGAGATAACAGCGTTATTACAGGTTAATGATTTCATAGTGAAATGTTATTGTCAGTATTGGTTTGTAGCTCATCTGGCAGAAAAGGCGCCATTAGCTGATTTAAAATGTTTGAGGAGCTTATACAATTACCCCATTAAGGGGGTTGCTGAAATAACAGCGAAGAAATTAGTAAACCATTTATAGTATGTAAAAGATTAATGTATTCATTTATCTCTGTATGACAGTGATGTAAGTAACGAGACGAAGGCACAAATATGTAAACAAATTATCAATGAAGAAGACCAAAATGACAAAAATTATGATTTCGGTTATGTCAGTCAAGGTGAAAGAGACGGCGATGAAGATCAAGAGGATGTTGCCAATCAGGTGCCCAAGAAATTTATTTTAAGAGTGAAGGATGTGTCAGAGTTTCTACAGAATGAAGGCAGTTGCGTTCTAATTCAAGAGATATGCGGACAGTCCAGACATTTCTTTGCCAGATTTTTAGTTTCCAACAACGTTTTAAATCGACCACAGATTGAAAGAAAAGTTGTTCCGAGTTTATACAAAGAGAAGAGGTTGTAAATAATTTGAAGAGACAAGTGATACGGCCGAGAGAGAAGTGAAACTTCTGACAGATTGCAATGACAGCGTAACAAAAAGTATTGAGCAGCAAATATGTTTATTTCAAGTACCCACAAATCTACAAAATATTTTGAACAATTTGACACTATGTTTTGTTTTCCTTTTTTTAGGCAATTACAGACTGTCGACAAGGGTATCCAGATGCAAATTTACAAACATTAAGAAAAAAATATAGGTATTATTTTTTTAAATAGGCCTAAATTTTTATTCAACATCTGTGTTAACATCAGAATTATTTTTACAGATAAGAAGAATCCTTGTAACACAAAAATTACTTGATCAGAAATAAATTATATGGTTATACGTCATGAGATAGAGTAATTTTTCAATTTGGTTAATCAGTCAAACATTACGTGAAAGTCGGCATGGGTTAATATGATCCAATTTGTCTGAAATTTTAAGGATTTTTTCGTTATACCTAAAGAATAGCTATTTACGTTATTAGACCGGTAGCAACATTTTCATGGCCGCGCCAATACTTTACAGGTTGAGCCCGTAGGGCGAGACCTGTATGTTTGGCAAGGCCATAAAAATGCTACCGGTCGTGTATCGTATAAGATTTTTTAGGATACGAGTCCGGCCTAGACCAGTAGTAGAACTGCCGGCCGGTAAATTTTATCTACCGGACTCGTTTGTAACTATGTAAACGCTAGTTACCAATGCAGTATCCTAAAAACAAATTTAGGGGGCCAAGCAAAATACTTGAAATTTTTTTTACCTATAAATAAGTGGCACCCTACTCTATATATGCTATACAGGATAGGACAAACGAAACCTATTACAAATCATTACTCTCCGAAGATAGGAATATAAAATAAACACCAATAGATATGGTGAGGAACAACTAGATAACAGAGTTCGTGAAATAAAGCCAGGTGAGATTGTAAAAGCTATATTATTCAATAAATATCTAAGAGAGTGTGATACTGTTTCTTATATAGGAGGAGTAACCAAAAAAAGTGTATACGCTATTAAAACATCAGTTTAGTATGTTCTATTAGAAAATTACATTGTACAAAATACGAAATGAGAATGTTGTAGAAGAGAAGGAAACAGTATTCTACCAACTCTATATTTTGCGGATGATCAGATTGTTATTGCATCAGAAGAGTATGACAGAATTATTTATTTATTTATTTATTTTATTTATTTATTTATATCGCACTCAGCCAACAGCCGTTAGGCCAATTATAGGCGTCGCTGTGCATTTATGGAGACTTCCAACCCCACTAACGACTGCCATGATGTTGTTATGACCGCCGGGACAAACTATTTCCGTGACAGCCGTATCACGAGGCGCCGAGAGATGCAGCCGTGGAACTCCCATCCAAGTTCTGACCAGAAAGAGCGTTGTTTAACTCTGCTGATCGAACGTGGACGCTTGTTCAAGCTACACCACCTGGGACCTTATGATGCGTAAACTAGATAAGGTGTACAAGAAATGGGGAATTGAAATAAATTATTACAAAAAATCAAACTGTTTAGTAATAGGTATAGGAGAGTTAATCAAGCTTGATCTGGGAGATAAGATTATAAAAGCCTGTGGTAAATACAAATATCTAGGATTACAATAAATCAAGAGGAAGATAGTACAGAAGAAATTAGATTGGAAAAAGGAAGAGCTTATGCAAATAAATGTAATCATGTATTATGAAGCTAAAACATGTCTGTTACAAGTTGGAGATATCGATATAATAGATGTGATCGAAGCAAACAAGTTGATCAAAATGGCTTCTCGAATGGACTTCTAGCTTTGTTCTTCTACAAGCATATTAAGATCAACCATATCAGGAAAGAAATGGAAAGCATACCTCGAGAATCGATTCGACTTCGAACCATACAACCGCCACTCCAAACAGCAATGTCATTAGAAAAAAACCAAGATCTGATTCAATCACCAATGAAATTATAAAATAGAGCTGATACATACTCTTTGAACAGATACAAAAACTCTTTAAAAAATCATAAGAGATGCAAAGGTGCCCCTCCAAGGAAAACGTATCATTACAATACCCGTCCTTAAAAAAGGTGACTGCTAAACACTGGACAGCTATAGATGAATCACGCTCCTCAACGCAAGTGCGAAAATATTTACGTCAGTAATTCGGGACTGGTTGCAAGAAAAAATAGAAATAGTAGAAGAACAACAGAGCTTCCGAATGAATCGAGGCACAATGTACGCAATCTGCATATTACGACAGACTATAAAGAAATCCAAAGAATATAATTAACCTGCCTTTCTCTACTTCGTCTATCTGACAAAAGTGTTCGACCGTATCAAGAAATAAAATATACTTAAAATATTCATAGCTAAAGCTATACGAACACATATTATAAATGTAGTAGATGACATACACACACACACACAACCACAGAATAAAAATTCTGGAAGGTATGGATTTGGGTCTAGGACATCTCGGCGCCGCCACTTCGGCTCCACCATTTCGGCGCGGGACCAGCTCGGCGCCGGGACAACTCGGCGCGCAGTTATCTCGGCGCCAACCAATTCGGCGGAGAGCCATCTCGGCGCCGGGCCATCTCGGCGCCGAATTCAAATTGGCAAACTACAGTGTGCACTACTTAAGAAAATCATTATAAACAAAATAATCAACACGGTGATCACCAAAAAGCTGGCATCAAATGGAAATTTATTTTATGTAGAGTTTCTTGGAAAATCAAACACTGGCGGCCAGAGGTGGTTGAAAAGTAATTACAAATGGGCCAAACAAAATTTTTCACGTAATTTCCGTTATTAGTAAAATTATACAGGGTGTTCCATAAATATACCGACAAACTTTTAGGGGTGGTAGTGGACATCAAAACAAACATTCTTTGCTTTATAAACATATGTCCAAAAATGCTTCATTTTCGAGGTTGAGGGTGTTAAAATTTGTAAAAAAATGGTCAATTTTTTTTCCTCAAAAACGAAGCAACATACGCAAAACCCTTTATGGCTATTGTACGACCAATACTAATTCATGAACGTAATGAGATCGCTACTAGACAGAAAAACGAGTAACTCCACAGAGAAAGATGCAAATTACGAAAACAAGAAAGTAATAATGGAAAGAGTATGTAACAAGAATGGAAGGAGACAGGCCAGCTCGAATTTATATAAAAAAGTAACCAAAAGAAATAAGACATCCTGGACGACCAGCTAAGAGATGGTCCCAAACCCAGTTCTTGTCCTCCAAAAACTGTAGCACGACATACAGAAGGATTACTCTTAGTTTTCAGCGGTAGAAGAAAAAGATCGGTGCTCTCTGCGCCAACGCCATTGGTAAATCGCTGAATCCATCTTTAAACAAATTTCCTCCGTCTAGGCTTCGCAATAATTACGTAAACTCGACGCCCGCGTGGACAGTGGTTAACCACTCTTATGAGCGCCAGATTTGTAATAAGTGAGACCTCGGTCGCCATTCTCAGTTGGGATGCAATTAATGGCGCTCTTCCCGGAAGACTGGTTTATGGGAAAGAGTAACCTGACCACACACGCTACACACACTATAGACACTAATATGACAACTTTAAAGTTGTATAGTGTTGGCGGCCAAACATCTCGGATCCCAGAGTCGGGACTCCTGCTTAACTAAGCTATACGATAAATAAATAAATATTTACGTCACATATGGCACAATCATGGGTATAACATAAGATAATAACGGCCATACTACATTGAAAACACGGGTTCAACAGATTACGAACCCTGAATGTGTCTTAAAAAGGCAAAAACCAGCCCATCTATTAAACATTTTGCAGCTCATAATTTCGTTGTGATTTAATTCGATTTAAACGAAACACTGCAATAACACAAAAAACTTTAATCTACAAAACTAATCTTGATTCAACTGTAGTACACACATTTTAATGCTGATCTTAAGATCTAATCCTCATTTTAGAATTTCCATAGCAATTTCGAAATTGTAATCTTAACTTAATTCTTACTTCATTTATAATTCTAATCAGATCTGAACTACTTAACCGAAACAAATTTTCAAAATTTGTAGGTTTAATCTTGAAAGATTGCACTAAATCTAAAAAATCAGAGCGTCTGGGTGGTTGAGTGGGTAAGCAGCCTGCGTAGCAATCAGGTGGAAGTGAGTTCAAATCTAGTTATAGCTGGTAATTTTCTCGGAGCGGCAATGGATTGGAACTCATTTGTTAATGTAACTTTAAATTAGATTTAGGAATATTGAATGTGGCGTGTGTCTGAATACGAGGAAACTATGAATCAATGAATGACTCTAAAGTTTTAATCTATTAGTATCAATAGGAGTTTTAAACATAATTTTAAAACTTTCATAATAATTTAAACATTTCCAACTCAATCCCGATCGTCCGTTTTGAATGTGAAATTTTATTAACAAAACCCAATGACAAAGCTTTGCTCAACCTTACTTTTAAGTTTCAAATTTTAATCTGTAGGCTGGAGACCCCAATACACTGTATTTTTTAAAATGGAAAATGTTTGATGCATTTGCGTTCATACAATTTTTTTATATAAAATGTCAGTTACTTGAAATGTAAATATTAGTATTTCTGTGGGTCTATTTGAGTCCAGGTATTCAAGTTAATTTTGAAGTACGAAATATTTCCATTTTCCTTGAAATTTGAATTCCCATGTGGAAACATATAATTTTAGAATTTGTGTTTATTCTGCTTTTCGTGGCTTTAATTGATCTGCAGTAATATAGAAATTATGTGCTTTAAGCAAAATTAGATTGTCTTGGAGTACTTGCATTTGAAATTGTACATTATTGTTGAAACGTTAACATACGTTTGAGACGGAGAATGGATTTAAGTTGAAGTTCAAATTGTTTCTTAAAAATAGATTTCTTTAATATTTAAAAATGGCGTATTTATAACTTTCTCGATATTACCGCTCCATGTTTACTCCCAAATAGTTGACGTGTTATTTCAGTATCATAAACACGCATAAAATGAATACATTTTAGCACCTTAGCTGCCTTGAAAACATTTGCAGGAGTCTAAATTCTTTGGAAACTTTAATATTTCCCAAAGTGAGCTTTTGTACGTAAAGCAATAAAATAGCAGGGTACCTGCGTTAGAACCCTGCGGAAATAAAACAATTAAATATGTCGTTTCCATTCGGCACGAGACCTATGAAAACAACTCATTTTGTGTTTTTGAACTCAGAAAATTTCTGCGCTCGCTGCCAAGATCTAAGTTATATTTCGAAAAATTATGCATGTTTCCCGCACTGTAAACATTCATGTCAACATTTATGCCAACGTCCATACCCCATAAACATGGGCGAAAACTCCCGCCGCCTCCTGGGATAAAATTCGCGGTCACAGCCGTAGGCAGAATTGCGGGGGCGATTCTAAAATTGTACTAAGTTTAGACTGCAGATAGCTGTGTATACGAGGAAAGAATTATTGACATCCACATAATCATAATTAAATGCTTCGACAATAGCCAGGGCGCAAAAATAGCGCAACACTCACATTTAAAAATGCTAACCTATTTCTAAAACTAACAGAAATAATTAAGCTGTGCTGCTAAGAGCCTTTCGGACATTTTAGCGAATGGGCACAAAGCCAAAAATTAATAAAATGCTTATGTCTGCCATGCGTTGACTTCTGACGTGCTTTTGGATTCCTTATGGGGCTTTGATTTGTCGTATGGTAATTCTGGTAAAAGGCTAATAACTGAAACCGTTTTTGTCATTAAAATGAAATCGTAACGCACATTTTGCAAGAAAGAGAATGCAGCTAATTTATGGAAAAATCAGCAATTACCTCAAGAAATTGCACTCGGCAGTCGCACTGGATAATACGAGTAATTGCTAATTATGGAAAACTTACGTAACTGATAATTAGTAAAACATTTAATGCGCCGGTAAGTGCTAACGCGACATAATTAACCGATAAAATGCGGCAATAAAACAGCACACGTGCTGCCTAATTCGCAAATGAGCCTTATGGGCTGAAAGTATCGAAAGTGACCAAGCGTGGCGGCAAAAGCTTTCCAAAAAATCCCCTTTGGAAATACTGACCCTGCGTTCCGAATTCGCGCAAAACGCCGGCCGGCTTCCGGATTGCAACAGGTGGAAGTATTTCCAAAGTGGCAAAAATCCCGAATTATTTGATGGCCACTTACAATCTCGCAGGCGAGGTGTTGAACTCGGGCCGGTTGGGTCGCCACTGCTGCTTTTGCGCCCCCCACCACTTTTGGGTATATTCGGATTTGTTTCCAACACACTAATCTACTTACAGGATTTGACTTCGCTAAATGTGCTTTCTGGAGCGCCTCCGCTCAGGTTTTTGCTGTAGCGGTTCCTGGAATTCAGGCAATTTTGGAGGAAGCAGCACAGTGTCGGTGTGAAAAATCACGAGACTGCAGATTCCTAGTTTGCAGAATTGCGAATTTGTTTTTCAGTAAGTAGTCTCTATACAAATTTTGCAATGCCTGATTTACTTCAGTAGCTATCATTCTCATATAAATTCGTCTTTGGTTCTGGACACCAGATTAAATTCTTGCAGTATGTTAATGATATAGTGTTTGAAATTATTTCATATACTCTAAGTAGAAATAAGTCATGGTTGGTCCTACGCTCGGATAAGAACGCAGAAGGGTGAAAAATACTGCTATAAACTTCTCTTCTCGACATGAAATTATAGTCATCCGGCTACAGGATATAGGGATGGGCGCGTGAAAA
Organism: Agriotes lineatus; assembly: GCA_940337035.1. Classification (NCBI taxonomy): domain Eukaryota; kingdom Metazoa; phylum Arthropoda; class Insecta; order Coleoptera; family Elateridae; genus Agriotes; species Agriotes lineatus. Next base: position 21,947,220 of record OW679199.1, read on the forward strand.
CAGTCGGGTCGCGCTGGGTCATGGCGGGTCCCGTCGTGAATGTGAGTAATATTTGAAAATCGGGCCGTGAACGTGAGTGAAAATTTCCAAGGAGTGATTCACGTTTCACACTAATTTCACGTTAAATATTTATTAACAAATAAAAGACTGCAAGGTGCCCCGCTCTCCCGATACCCACCCATTTGGAAGATCTAGAGCTGGAGGTCATTGCATTTCTGTGTGGCAGCCTGCGGCGACGGAACTTCGCACCTGTGTCGTGTTGTGCATGTTGTGTCTACTGTCAATCGCGTGTCTGCGTTTATAGGCGGCCAGTTCTTCGAATGTGAAAGTACTTTTAATCCTAGGAATTAAAAATGCTGCCAAGCAACATATACCTTCTTGTACTCGTATCAGTAAGGGACACGTCAATTCCATGACAGCTTTTGGTATTAAAAGTAATGTCTTTGAAGACGGTTGCAAGAAACGTTTTTGCGAGAAATCAGTATTTATTCCTTGTCGTAAGCTATTGTAGTCAATGTTAATTTATTTCTTTTTATGTCTAGTATTTTGATTGCAGCATATCACGTAAATTATTTCACGTCCAAACATATTTAATTTTAGAGTTTTTAGTTCTGTTGTTGGTTTTTTATTGGTTTTAAATTTGAACATATTATTCTATCTGAATTTGATTTTTCAAATAAAAGCTGCGGGCCACGTCCCGAATGGAGTGTCACGCCGTGAGCATGAGCGAACGTGATGTGAGCTTGCGTGAACGTGAGTGAATACTCACTCACGCGCCCATTTCTGGCCATAAACTAATTTTAGAGGGTGCTCATGGGATTTCAAGAGAGTGAAATATTATTTTTTCATTGAAGGACTAAATACAGCATTTACATACAGGGTGTGACGTAACTACGTTAAAATATTTCACTGTGGTACTCGTTAGCAAAATCTTTCATAGAAACAATTGTCCAAAAATTCTTCGTTTTCCATATAGTTTCCTAAAAAATATTGTCTTCTTCATATTATTTCGTTATTAGTGCAGCCATTCAAACCATATTTCGTATATAGTACACTTAAAATGTAATATTATCAAGCTCGACAATTAACCAAAGCAGAGATATGGGTAATCATTGTCATAGGTTTAACACAAAAAAAACGCAGGTACACTCTGTAGAAAATTACAAACATTTTACTGTAAGTCAATTAATTCTAGGCAGAAAGTATATCTTTATTTTTTTTTACTATCTTCCATAGTTTCTTAGTAAGTTTGATTTTTCTAATTTCTGATGCAATACAGAAAGACAAACAATTTTCTCTAGACGGGAATTTGTTGCCTTGTCTTCAAACTCATGATTTCTGTAATGTCAACATATTTTTGTCATTTATTAAGTAATTATTGTCTTACATTTAAATTTTTGAATTTAAGACAAGTCTGAAAAGATGAAGATATCTGTCATCCCTATTCTAGCTCAAGAAACTATGAAGAATATGGTTACTAACACTATCATTTTGACCAGAAGATATCGGGTTTGGCGATTATTCTGAGGGCTTCGGGTTTTCAATAAAATTTCTTGGGTTATCTAAAAATTCATATGCCTACATGGATTGCAATTATTTTTTTATTTACATTCAAAAGCTCCAGAGCAGTCTTTGGCAGAAATTGCGCAAAGTGAAAAACATATACTGTAGACAATAATATTCTTACTTTTTCAAATTTTGTTTCTTACTAGTATAGTTAACATGTTGACTGCCGATTACTCAACTGTTATGTCACGACAGTTTTCTACTGGAGAACAATGGCTGAACTGCTGGGTCAAACGCAACATTATTAAATTAATCAGTGTTGCTTGGGTTTTGCTGGAGGCACTGTGTTTTATGTCGGGTTCTTGTAAGCTTATAAATACGTATTTACCATTATTGGTTTTGCGGTTGCCTTTGCAACTTTGGTGAAATGGATGGCGAAGGTCCAGAACCGTGTAGACCTAAAGGAAGCTTTACGAAATGAGATAAATAAAGAATTTTCACAGAATTCTAGTGGATGAACTGAAAGTGATAAAGAGGCGTTTCAAGAAAGTAAAAGGGAGTACCAGCAGGATCAAACAAGTTTAAAGGAAGAAGAAGAAATTCATAACCAGATCAACCAAACAGAGCAGACAGTTTATTTTAGATAATGTCTCAAAAGCACTGTTGCAAATAATCAGTGCCGACGAGAATCGATAATCCTAACCTAAAAAACTTTCCATTTTCAGGTAAATACACCTGGACTAACAGTAGATAAACTATCTGATGACTCTATTGACATTTTTCGTCTATTTCTTTCGGGCAACCTTCTTGTATATTTTCAAGTAGTTGAAACAAATCGATACGTCGAAGAGTTGATGCGGAGCTGTTCTAGCTTTTTGAGCATAAAGAGACGGATTAAATGGGAAAATTCGGGGCCGCCGTTAGAGGTGTCGGGTCAGGAGCAGCCTGGTCTAGTATCCTCGGCGAGGGAGAGTTTTCAAGCTACAGGTGTTGGCCTGGTAGCCCGTACTAGTATCCGAGACAAGTCGGGCAGTCGACTGGGGAGCAAGGAGAGGAGTAAACCTTGTTTTAGTTCCGAGATGCGCCAGGCCGTCTTTAGAGACATGCTTCTCCGGAGCAGACCACACGAGTTTATCTCTTAAAACTTCAGGAGACCAACCTGTTCCACAATTGCGGAGGTTTGCGTATTAGGAGGGCGTGTAGCTGCGCAGCAGTGGGTGAGGACATTCGAAAGGAGGTGTGCACGGTGCTGTAGAAATGCTGAGCCATAGTACAGAAATATGTGATATAAAGATTACTCTAAAACGGTTACTGCTCAACGGTTACACGAGTACCACGGGTAGGTAGGGCAAGCAAGCCCCAGGTGTCTCGATACATGGCCTTTCGATGACCGGTATTTAGGTGATCGGCTGACTGAGTGGAGACGGATTCGTAGTGGCAGTGGTTAGCCACACATTGTGGTCAGTGACTCCTGTTCCGGCCGGGGTTTCGGCCAAAGAACACGCCTTACCACAGTTCCAGTGGGTGACCTGAACAGTCACCAAGAGAGTAGAATAAGTCTTCAAACCATACCCGGTTTAAAAGGGTACTGCAATTGCTGGGCGACACTGGGTGCATCGTTTCCAGTGGCATCCCGCGCGTGCGAACGGATTATGTTTCATTCATATGCCGGTGCACCCTAGTCTTAAAAGCAGAAAAAATTTTTGTACCGGGCGACATAGTATTGGACCTTGAGGCCTTGTACCAGCTTTTCTCCTCCCTTCCTCTAAGAATTGTACAGATTTAAAATAACTTTGTTGCATGATTTCTTGGGTCGTTGAGAATAAACCTGAAGAGTAGTTGTATTTTTATTAGCTTCATATGCTACCTCAGAGTCATCTTAGTTCTAGTATTTTTCTTCCAACTTATACCACCAAATTCTCTACACTTTCTGCTTAGTTGCTCCTGCGTTGTTTTTGCAATTTTTCTTCTTGTCTTTATTTTGGTTTCTTCAAATCGGAAAGCATTGGTTAGCTACTGCAATTCTTGCTTTTTTTCGCATCCTCCTCTTTGGCCTAATTCCGTAGTAAATTCTTCGGAATGCATTACTCAATTAATTTATCTAACATTTGCTTTTAAAAAAATTCAAAAAGAATATTGTGATGGTTTCAAAATATTTTTGTTTCAGTCGTGTTTCAGGTAGTTCAATGCTCTTTTCGACTTCAATAGCAATTTGAAAACTATTTCTGAGTGGCCAGTTTAAACATTAAGCATTTCGGGTTAGCGATCTACAAGTGGACTATTTACAATTTTAATTTGTAAAAGGTTCGTTTAATGGATGAGGAATCGTTTGGATGTGTGGTTGCTGTATTGATAAATATGTACCTAGTTCTAATGTCCGTAATGTGCTTCTTTGAAAACCATGAGGTGATATTATAAAAGCTTCAATACTATCAATACAAATATTTCTCAGTTACTTAAATTTATTTAAAACGATAATTTCCAAATACCCTTATATATTCAACTTATTCGCAAAACTAAAGTATAAAAATTAATCGTAACATAGTAAGTACAACCTTGTTCCTTTCAAGCATTAAATGACAGCACTGATATAGTCTATAAATAAACCTAAATAAACAGGAACACATTACGGAATGACAATGAGCAGATGGTTTAAATTATTGATGAATCATGGACTTACAAGCAGCTATTCATTCATCAACCTATGTGCGTAAGTTTATCAAATTTATTACAGTCATTGAGTGACATCTAGAAACGTCGTGGTGGTTATTTTTAAATGTTTCATTTAAATTTAATGTCTAGCAACGAACAACGCGAGTTACTGATCTAATTCTAATAATATCAAATTAGATGTTCAATGTATTTCTTATACCACTAAAAATGAAAATAGGCAGGCATTCAGGCACTACAAAAATACAAAATAGGTACGATTAGGGCAAACTTTAAAACCAGACTGAAACTAAACTCCAATCTTAGGGGCTGTGATTAATAATCTCAATGAACGGTTTAATTCCTCTAATTAATGGTTTATTACTTTCCTGCAGGTTGGTGCTGTGACCTTCAAGGGTGGGTTAAGTAAGTCCTTGTTAAACGTTTACTACAATACAAGACAAGAATTTCTTTCAGTATTAACTCTGAAACTACATTTATTGGAAAACCCACCGAAATAATACCTTCAAGCAGTCTTTCTGCACGTTTAAGATATATTACTTTAGTAATAGCGCAGGCATTTTAGGTATTTTGCCTAAACCTTCAGTCTTTAGCTATAAACTAGTTGCAATTCACAATAAAAGACTAGAGTAGGCTTTTTACTTTGAGGCAAGTATAATAGATATTAACGATACAAGTTTGATTATGAGCATCTTAACGCAACGAGTCTCGTTATGCGCCGTAAGCAAACGTGTATTGTTCAATATTTTGTCTTCATCGATACATTCTAGTTCAATGTATATAAAAAGAGTGCGGTAATATTCATTTTATTTCTAAAATATTTCTACTCTTGTATTTATAAACTGTAACTTCATCTGTTACTTTTTTTCTAGTCTTTTTCACGTGGTTTTCTTGGTATACTATACTTTTCAGTGTTTTTATTACTCAGTATAATACCTAACAAATGAAATTATTTTATTCGTGTATTTATCTTCACTTAATGGGCTGTATAACGAACTCTACATCGAAGTATTTTTTATTTTAAATCATTTTTGAAATGTGTATTACATACTAGTATTATATCAAATCAATATTCAGTTTTGCAATATTTTATTTTGAAATTGTTGGACAATTTCTACATTAGATGGTTTGCTACACCCCCACTTTGTATACTGTTGGTACATGTCAGTTTCAGTATTTGTTTGTATAACAGCAGTTTATTATAAATAGACAGAGTGGATTGCCTCCCCAACAGTCTTTACATTTTCTTTATTTGATGTCTGTTCTTCTACTTGAATATGCTGCTAGCTTGTTAGTGATGTGCAGAGCGATCAAAAGTAAAATTGATCGCAGAAGCTCGTGAAAAATACTGTCTACACTGCACTTTACCGAACTAAGTACATTTGAACTACAATTAATAAAATTATTAGTTCATGTGACCTTAACGCAGGCAATCAGCTACACAAATATGCAAAAATGTGTAATTTCAACCAAATTTATACATTAAATTGATAGGTAACACTAAAATATGAAATATGTTAAACAAGGTGTTTAAAGTGAATTTTAAACTTAAAAAAGTTTGACAATTCTATGTCAAGAAAAAGCATGCTACATATTAGGTAAGTTTTATTGTTTTCAATGGTTCCCGGGATCACGTTTATTTTTTATATCTCTGTATTCAGATAAGATTATTTTTTATGCTCTTCTTGACAGGCAGTGACTTGGTTTAACTTAGTTTAATCCTCCATTTTTCTGTTCAAACTCTCAAATTATCTTTACTGGTTTTGCCGGCAGCCAATAACGCAGAATCGTAGGTAGATAGTTTACTAGTTTGTGTAGTAGGAATAACACTTGTAGAGAACTGGCTCCAGAACACTTTCCTGTGGTACTCCAGCTCTGTGCCTTATTCCAAATAATTTATCTGGTATATAGAATTGCAAGATTTGTGCATATTGACATGGTAAAGATTTATTTAAGTTTGTATATAAGGCCTGCATGCCAGGCCTTGTCCAACGCTTGGGCTACGTCCACTACTATTCCATGCACCTGTTCTGTAGTTGAATGTTTACTCCGGACTCCAAATTGATGAGAGGATAACTTTTCTTCCATTAATGGGAGAAATATTTTTAAAAATAGTTTCCAAACGAGCTTACTCACGATTGGGAATAGTGATATCGGCCTATAAGATGTCACTTCGTGCAGTGGTTTACCTCGCATCTGTGTCATTATTATTCTCTACGTATACTGCTTTCCTCAGTATCGATACGAATTTTAGTATAAATTGTTGCATTTATTTTGATATAGGTATATACTTGTGCACTATTTCCTAGCTTTAGTCTCTGTGATCTGACTCACCCAACTTTTCTCTAAAACCTACTACTAAAAGGATATAGGTGGTTTTATTTGCCACTATTAACGTTTGATTTAGATTTTTGCATTCTCCCTTCTCGGGTTATGTGATGTGTCCTGGTTTTGTTAGCCCTCTCTGAAAGCATTATTGTAATTAATTAGCTGTGGCAGTTCAATATTTAGCTATTTCAAATCAAGTGTATGCTTTGACGTTTTGAAGTTTGAAGTTAAGTATATGTTCCTATTCCGTTAGGGATTTGTAGTTTATTTATTAAAGGTACCGGTAGCTGTTTGTAATAGGCGCTGTCTCTTGTTCCACAGGCATCACTTGACAGTTCATTCCTGTTATTACATTGTTTGGCGTATATGAGCGAGTCTGCTGGTGATGTCTCGTACATGATGTTGTCAGGCATTTTTCTGTAGGATTTTGCGTATCGTCTACTTTAATTCGCGAAGTTATTCGTTTGCCACCATGAGTCCTAGCGCGTTTCTCTTAATATTTTTTCCATGGTCAGGTTTTCAAGAATTATTTCGTATCACTGTAGTGGTGAAATCGCTTATTGGTTTTGTTTCGTTTTTCAATCGAACGGCTTCCAGCCAGAAATCAAAAAAAGAAAAGAGCCATTGATATTTTAGGAGACATCGCGCCTCGCTATTCTAAGGGATTTGAGATTTAGTGATTGCTGCATCTCTGTTATTTTTCCCAATTCTCATCGTTGGTCAATGGAATGGAATCTGGGAAAACACCATCTGGTGGATTTAATAAAGGTGTATTTTTCTGGCGACCTTTGTCGTAAAGCACATACTGGCAATTTTATCCCATTTTGGATGGTTTTTGATGTGAGTACCTCCTTATTTACTTTAACTGAGACTGCGAACAGATTGCTAAGTTGACTGACACCTAAAGTAAGCTTTCATCGAATGCACTCCACGTTTGTATGCTAATTGCATATTATTGTTTCAGGGTTTCCTTGTACTTATGGTTTTTTGTATTTGGGTTTTATGGCTTTACGGGATTTGGGTGTCTAAATTAGAGTATGGATTTCTAGATTCAGCGGTTCTAGTAGCAATTTTGGCCCCTTTTTCGACTTGGTTTTTGTAGCACGCTGTATTCAACAGAAAAACCAAACCTTGCTTTAATTTAAATTAATATTTTGCTGCAATTTTAGCACATGTTCCACCTTTCATTTCAATCGGTGGATTATGCACTATTTATCTTTTTAGTTCTTTCGTCACTTTTCATGATGAATAGGTATCCTTAATATTTCTCTTCTTAACACTTCGATGGCATGATTTACTCTAGTTTTTCAAGATCTCTATAAGTTGCCAATTTTTTGCTCTTTTAGCAATCATATCTCTAATTTCCTACTTCTTTTTATAGTTGAGGTATTTTTCCAAGCGGTCTGCTGATTATTTTTAACAAATAATTCAATTTTATTTTCTGGCTGTTTTTATTTAGTACGACTGTTCTAGTTGTGCGACCTCGTGATATAGTTCTCTATTTTAGATGTCGTTAATCTTGATCTCTAATAAGTGTTTTTGGCATTGTAGTCTCCTCCAGTAATTAATCATCTGTCATGACTTCTTAAAGAAGTATATCTATTGTTTTTTTCTGCATATAGTATCATTAACAATTTTAAATTTTTATGAAAACCTTAATAACTTGTATTTCTGCGGTTTCGTACTGCAGTTTTCCTATTGATTTTCTGTAAAAATGGCTTTTTTTAAATCAATTTTACTCTGCCAATGTTCTTCTCTTTCACTATTTAATTTTGTGTTTTCTCCAAATTGTTGGCTTTACTTAAATACGAATGAAATTTCATGGAAATTACTAAATATGAACAACAGATACCTTTTCTTTTTTATTAAATAACATAGATAAAGTGAAACACAAGATCCAAGAGATCGAGGAAACACTCAAAGTGGTCCTATCTGCTTTCAGTAAAAGGTTTGTGCTACAGCTGTAATTAATGGTACTGAAACATTCCAACTTATTTTTTAGAAGAAAAACTATAACAGCTAGACTTTCCATCAGTTCTGCTTCTCTTATTCAAAACTTACGCATCGTTTAAGTATAGCAGCTCCCTCAAGCGGCTCCTGAGCAGTTTTCCCAGGCGCACCATTCTGCCGACTTCGACCAGAAGCTTTTCTCTGGTCGAATAGAAGTTCCTAACCCTGGTTTGTTTCTTGGACATCTCCTCCAGCGGCATGGTAGCGACAGCCTCTCGAAGATCCCGCAGCTGGTTGCAGTGCTCCTCCACTGACCTATGGAACACTGCGGAAACACGAAGACGGGTCATTTGCTCCTGACTAACGCCCAGCAGCCTTTGCCAGGAATACTTCAGCTTCTGGTACAGACTGGAATGCTCCAGAGTCGGCAACTTGCAGGACTGTCTGAGAACCAAGGACGCGTTCAGAAGCTGACAGCCGTAGTTATAGGTGTCCTGAAAAAAAAGATATTTATAACTAGGGATGTTCCTTTTCTTAATTATCACATTTTGGCAATCTCAAACCGAGGGGTACCTAGTTAGGTGACTTGACTATTAAAGAATTTTCAGAAAATATGTCATTCCAGATACCTTCGCATAAGCTAGATCTGATATATGTACATTAGCATAGAGCACTGTTCTGCTGAAGATGAAGAACCATAAGGAGATCGTGATATTTTGAGAAAGTTTATGGAAGAAATTGACAGTATTGTTAATTAGAAACTCGCAATACACCTAAATGTTCAATTATTCAATTATGTAAAATATCAGCCCATACATTAGTGCAGTGGAGGCGATACACCTCACGTAGTGTACGCGGTTGGAACGCAATAAAGTTAATAGCCTCTGTCGTGATTGTATAATTGGTATTTAAATTAAACTTGCATGCATATATGATACGATGCCGCCAGGCTCCCAACAGTCGTCCATGGCCAGAGTTATGCATACGCGCAACACTTGAATACGTGGCCCTTGTGTATTTCGGCTTCGTTGCGAGATCATTTTCGTGGGTCAACGTATATCGCTAAAATTTCAGCTCGTTGCCGCTCTGGCGAACATTTTCGAGGGTCATTCGTGCCTAGGTCGGAATTTCCACATGTCCGCCGTTCAGGCGCCCATCTTCCTGGGTCAGTCGAGCTCCAAGCTAAATTCCCATATGTCAGTCGTCAAATCAACCTTCCCATGGGACAATTTCACCCTTAGATGTAGTGATAGCCTTCTTACCTTACCAGATAAACCTTAGGGAGCTGGAGCTCTCCACAGACTAATTACCCCAGATCAGATTTTCTATCACTATATTATGTTATAACTTTTCTGGATAGTTTCTACCGAGCTTGTAATTCCTGCACGTATCTACCTCCCTCTCTTTGTAGCTAGAACATAGTTATTTCTTGTAATTAGCATTAAATCTCTATTATTTTTTATATATGTATTTTATCCGATTGTTCGCCTGAAGAACACCAGTTTGGAGCTTATTTCCGTCAGCAAGGATAGTGAATATTGTTTATATACAGGTTGGATTGTGATCAGCGTAATAGATTTGATAAGCGTAGTTTTAACCCTTTACGGTGCAACCGTATTCATGTGAATTTCTGAACGAATGAAGCTTTAACATGTGCAGGCAAGGTAAGTTTGCTCTTTCTGGGTTACAAGACGCCACCATCTTAGAGACCAAACTTTATACTCCAGTGGCGCAAGAAATTATTATTACATCCTTTCTACGTCTCTCTCGTCTCATAAACGCCTGAACTTTCAGAATAGACTCGTGCCTGTCTCCGACTGTGTGCTCTTTTGTCTTGATCGTAAATACTTTCTAATTATTATCAAATAGCAATTGTCGTTAAATATCTAAATATTCTAAGTATTTGGGAAATTTCATGTAAAATGCAATTGTAATGTAATTAACAGGCAGCTAGTCTACAAGAAACGCATTTAATAAATATGTAATTTCCATAGAAGGTTTCAAATAACATTAAGAGTTCCATTAGTAGCCAATTATGACAAGTTATGGTACTTTTTAATTTTCTATATAAACTACTGATAATGTTGTACTCATTTCTTATTACTGAGGGCAGCCTGATCGTCAGAAGATGTCCGATTAGATCAGTAAACCGAAAATGAGTATTAAATTGAAAAAGATACTTTTTCATTTTTCACCATAGATCAGGTCGAGAAGTCACTACTGAGGTGAATTGTAATCAGTCCTCTTTAATTAGGATAATCTTGAAATATGACGAGACTGGAAGAATACAAGACAATCCTCGAAGTGGACATCTACCAAAGACTTCAACTAGAGATGATAGAGTTCTACAAAGAACAAGTTTGGCCGCTAGGAATCTGAATTTCACCAAATTAGCCAGTCTCTGTACTTCTACAGTAAGGAAGGGGTTGTTGAGTTTCGCAGATAAAAAAGCATTATACGTAAGTACTTGGAGTCCAGAAGAATGGAAAAAGATACTTCTTCGCGATTAATCTACTCTTACCACTAATAATCGTGCTGAAAACTTATATATGAACAATTGCCATGTGAATATATTTGCTTTCGACAATGAAACATTCAGCCATGTCATTGGGTTTGAGAAGCTATGTGTTGTTTTTGGAACTACAAGAGCCACCAAACATCTAGAAGCTTTAGAAAAACAAAGTAGCACTATTGGAAAAGCAAAGACAGTACAGCCTTGGTAGCATAACAATAACGCAAATCCTTATGGTACAAGATATCTTACATCATATCCATAAAGAAACTAACAAGGAAGTCTGTTAATAGAAGTTCTTAAATATGACCAACTGTAATGAAGAGATATATCTTTATTTGTACTAAAATCAAAGCAGGTGTCTTCGATGGTTCAATGATGTAAACAGAAATCAAATCAGGTGTTCCAGACAAATTTGGTGAAACGATGCCTTTTGTTAAATGTAGATATAGACAAAGTTCAATTTAATTTTGAGAATTAAAGTATTTGATTTCAGGAATTTCCGGTCCCTTGCATTTAGTCGTGGAAGCATCCAGAGCACGATCTTGACTCTAGCGACTCGCGCTGAGAACACCTGACAGCCGCGGACAGCTTCAACACCAGGTACGTGAATTTCAGAGCACGTAGAAAGGGACCCGCTAAAGAATACACATACAGGTTAAATTTTCCCTTTATGTAACATTTACTGGCGACCAGTGATCGACTGCTGCGAGCTTCACTCATGCATTTGGTGTTTGGAATTCCGATGTGCGCTCGGGATATACAGTTCGTCCCGCGAACTTTGTGCTTGAAGGCATCAAACGTTTCCTCCCCATCCATAGTATTGTATTTGTGATTCTACTGTGATACCAGCCTTGTGGGTTTGATTTTGTTACGGCTACCTATGTTAACTGGAGCCTCCGTTTCAGTACATTTTTGTGCAACTGAAGTTTACGAATTCTTTTTTGAATACCTGCCGTAATTTCCAAAAAAAAAGATTCGTTGGCGCTCACATGGCATTTTTTATATACTACCATTAAGTACATAAAGAGTTGCACGCCATTGAACTGAGCTAGGTGCGGCTGGCAGCTATGTCCAAGTGGACATTAATTTTGGTTTTCTGAGAGTCTTAGCCAACGAATTTAGTAAAGATAACAAGATGGTAGAAAGAGCAGGTAGTGTAATAATGCAGGTAGAAATATTATGCCACTACAGCTACTCATAATTGGAGCTCTATGCTTGGCTAGGACTGATTGCCACAGTAATTGCCGAGTGAGTCATTTTATTTTTAAAACTACCAATTTGAGTTAGACAAACATTTTAATTTATTTAAATTTAACGTCTAAGACAACTATATTTGAGCGAGTGAACATAGCAATACTATCATCATGAATCATATGGGTGCATACTATTTATGTAGTAGTTACATTAACATTCAGTAGAATGAAAGCAGTTCAAAATTCCTTTTGGAGGGCACTATAATTAACAAAATTAGAATTAAAAACGCCTTTCTCTTTTAAGGCATGCAGGTCAGCCAAACATATGGAGGTGACTAAGGCTCCCCACTCGTATTTAAAATTATTACTTCTAGTAGATGTGCCTCGAAATGCATTACATTTCAACCAATATTTCTGGGTAAGAAGATGTGTAGTTACTATTGCGAATGCAAATCTCGGTTTTCATGTGGAGCTAGTACATTTAAGGTATCATTACAAAAACGCCTGTAATGCGAGATATCTGCAAGAGATTAATAAAGATGTACTGAACACTTCGATCTTGTTCAAACAATAAGGTCAGCTGTAGATTTAGAATTACACGGAATATTTTGTATTGAGGTTTGTATACAAGTGTGACTGTGTATAGACTTTTATGGCGTTGAACACTTGAAGCAACCAAAATCACTGTCTGCATATACATTTTGAAAATAAGAACTGTGGAAGGTAACTGAGAAGAATGCCAACAAAATCAATAGTAATAAGTTCAAATAAAAAATTTTCTTCAATCAGTTTTTGAAGCTGTTGAATGTCTACTTTATTTGGCACCCTTTGAGATAAAATACAAACATATAGAAATAAATATTTGATGTTAAATAAGGTGTTGATGACAATTTTGATGTGAAGGCTAGAATAAGACGTGGATGCATTTTTATCATCTGAAAACAAAATAACAATCAATTGCATTCTGGATCGCGTGCAATTGTTTAAAAAATGTATTATCAATATAAAAAAATTGATATTATGTGTTTTAAAAGTAAAAAATTAATAAAAGCGCAGTTTATATCAAATAAAGATCTTGTTAGGTCCGTTTGAAAGTTCCCGCCGCCGCGCCGCTTGTTTTTGAATGCACTCGCCAGAGGAGACCGTATAATTAATCTCGTCGAATTCCTTCTCTCGTTAGCGCGGAGGACATATCAGTAGTTTTCCGGATATAGTCGAGCACAGAGGTTGCGTGTGGTGCGTGTTTCATAAATGTAGCTGCTTGCCGCTAAGGAGGATTACGACAATCTTTGGATATGTTCAGCTTTCCAAAACGCAGTATGCTGATGTGAAATCCCAATTCCCGTCTCGTCTTTTGAGTTACGTTTTACCTTGACCAGCGGTCGGATACATTAAAAAACATCCTATATCATCAAGCTATATACCGTTTCGCAACTAGTATGTACAGTAACGCTTTACGCCCACGCTGCCTTGGAAAAACCTCCCATTTATCGTTTGTGGATTCACGCTAATTTCTCGTAGGAAATCTTCGACCTGTCGCCTTGAAATGTCTGCCTTCCCATCGTGTGTGGAAACTCGCAAATCTCGCACATGGGCTATGCATTTTGCTTCCGTTTTTAAACCACGAATTCCATTTACAAGCCGGCAAATCTCGCTTATCTTTGAGTGCCAGCAATCCAGTAAACCCGACTAAGATTTTTGCTTAACGCTCGGCGTCTGTGACTTCTCTTTCATGTCACATTGTGTCATCAATTGAACTGATGTGAGATAAGTTGAATTTATGGTTTAGTACCTCGTATTGCATGTGTCTTTAGTGCCAATTTTAAATATATTATACATTTCTAAGCTAGGATCTTGCACAAATAAGTCGCCGTAAATTTTGTGTGTGTTTTAACATGTAAGTTGCATGTTGTACTGGAAGTGTTGGGCCATATCCCCGTTCGTAGTGCAATAAAGCCTTTAGCGCTCTGCGCCAGTTTATCGCTGTTGCTTTCCCCTGTATTGCAGACCAACATTTACTAGTTTTGCTTCTGACGAACAGGCTTAAATCGAATATTAAGAATGTTATTTTAATAAAGTCTTTGAATTTATGGTGTGATTTTATTTTGTAAAGCTCAGTACAGTGTTGCGTATTTTGAATTGAAATAAGCTATTTCAAAGATTTGGCAAGGTAAGTTATAAGTTGAACTTGAGCATAAAACAACTATATTGGAATCAAAAAGCACTAGTAAAAATTGCAGGTACTGTAACGGAGGAAGTGGAAATAAAGCGGGGAGTTCGACAGGGATGTGTACTTTCCTCCCGCATGCTTTTAAATGCCTTCCGTAGGCGTTGAAATTGAATCCCGTCTAGAATACTTTTTTATTTACAAATTGATCTAATTCACATTACTAAATGTTTTCTTTTATTATTTCAGTATTATTAGGAACGTTAAGATATTTTTACCCTTAGTTGCCTTTGATTTTAAAAATTATTTACTCTCGCAACTACCACTTGTTTTATTTGCAAAAAATAAAAGTTATAATTTCCACATAGCTCGGGCTTTATCATTGGCGAAAATGAGACCTAACAGATGCAGGGTAAACATCAGAAATTGGACAGAATAATATGGTATCTCTGTAACTCAGCAAAAACTCGTCCAATTCGAGCAAGCCCGTGGCTCAGTTATTCTAGCGGCGGACTAGAAGCTCGCCTCGAAATATTTGCCTGGGAGTTCGAATCCCAGCGGACTACATTTTTTATTTACACATTGAACTTATTCGGGCAATGGAAGTTCCGTGTAAACCCCTTTACAGATTTTTTTAATGTGTTAGTATTAGTTTTGACGCGTCTACGCTTTACACCAAAATGCAATTGGTCCTTACGACAATAAATTATTATTATTATTCTTACTGTGAACGGAAGTCGATGGCATGAAAACATCCATGAATTCAGTAACCAACATCAACAGCAAGTGTTACTATGCATTCTTGATAAATGAAAAGTAAATGATTATGGAAAATGAATGATCTGAAGTGCCAAAATTATAAATACTATCCTGCATTTCGAAAACTAATATCTATTTTCCAAGTTTTTACCCTACTATAAAGTTAAAAACATGAACATGCGGATACGTATTGGAAATGAATAATATTGGGATGTTAGAAAGAAACTTTAGAGAGTAAACACACAAATGTCATAATCACAAACATGGAAATTGCATACATAGCGCACCAAATTTCTATTAAGGGTCTCCTATTTGCAGCTAGCGTGCAGATTATTCTAATGACAACGACTTCTTAATATAACTCTTAATCTCGATTTTAATCACCGAGAAGAGCGAAAACTATTGGTGGAAGGCCACTTTATAAATATCAATAACTATAATACCCCATCTTTTCACAACCCAAGTAAACCCAAAATGAGGGCAAGAAATGTCCAGATGAAAGAGTTTCCAAATGTCTATACAATCATGCAATGTTTAAATTATGAAATATATAATAATAATAATATGGTCTGTATTTACACATATAATAGCGGATCACAATTTACATAAGTTAAAAAGAAAAAAAAACACATATATTCAATTGTTAATAAAAAAGAAATATATGGAGGGCGAGATTCAGCTCAAAACAAAAGCAGTGAGCTGCTCTTCAACCTAATATGTCAAGTGAATTGCTAAGCCTTTCCGAATAAGTATCAACTGTTAACAGTTGCTTGATGTAAATCTTTGAGTGAGTAATATTCTGTTTCATATATTTTATTATTTCTTTCTATCTTCGTTTCTTTCTCCGCTTCGACACGTTTTTGCGTTTCTGTCCTGGGCGGTTTGAGTGGCTCCATGTAATGTTTGGCCTGTTAATGATTTTAACTGATTCGCCCATCGCATTGATGATCGGTCTCGTTATCTTCGACCGTCAATTCTGCCATGTACTACCAGCGTTTCAATTTTATTCTTTTGTCTATTAATGTCTCCAAAGTATCTTAAAAACTGAGGTGTGGCCATCACATGACTTTCTTGTACTGCGTAACTTGAACACACACATTTAGGTTGACAGCAGTGTAAATTACTTTAAAAATATATAACACCAAAATAAACACTGTCTTTTCTCTTCAGAGATATAAAACTATATCTTAACAAAATTTACTGATTTTTATAATTATTTAAAAAGCAAAAGTAATTAAACTGTTCTACAAACGTAATTTTGCGATTTTTTTCAAAAAACAAAAGTTATAGATAATTGCATAATACAGCCTGATTAGAATAAAGGGTGACGAAGAGGCAACTTTTTTATTATCCATTTATTAGAACAGTTTGTTTGATAAAAGTTCCTGCACCTTCTAAAACTCTAAATGAACGCCAAAATCTTTTTTTGTATACAATTGAGTTGCAAAAATAAGTAAATGGCTCAAAAATTAAATGCCCTTATTTTTCTAAAAATCCCCAGAAATATTATTTGAAAAGGTTGCTTAGAATTAAAGCAAGGTCTCAAATATGAAGTCACAGTTACCTATGCTGCCCAACAATTTTCTCTGGTTTTCTTATTTTGTGCGCACCACTCTGTTTATTGAGGAAAATGAGATACCTTAAAGTTCATTTATTATCAGATACGATAAGGATGTACTGTTAACCTTAATTTTCGCTCACCTAGCAAACAGAAAATTACATGAATCGAAATTAGTGTTAAAAAATCAAATTTGTTGTGTCCAACATGAAAAAACAAATATCTTCAACAATATTTAATAACAAATGATTTAAACATCAAACATATAAAATAATAATAAAGGAAACTTCAACAACTTTATTCTTAATATATAATATGTAGCCACCTCCCTTCTAAATATTTGTTAAGTATACCATTTCAATTAAAAGTTAAAATTGTTTTGAATTCTTGTTGACGTTCGGATCATTTGTTTTAAAACTTTTTGGAAGATATCTGTGTTTTTACAAAAAAAGATCTATTAACACTAATTTCGGTTAATTTTCTTGTTGCTGTGTTTGACGATATTTGACAGTATATCCTTATCGTATCCCATAATAAGTTCCACACAGGTGAAGAAACGAAAAAACAGAGAAAATTATTTTTTGAAGTAGGTGGCTGTGACTATTTTACACCTCTCAATTTTAAGTAACTTTTCCAAATAACATTTTTGTGTATGTTGAATAATGAAGATACTTAATTCTTAAGCAGTTTTCATATTTTTGAACCTCCCCTGTATTTAAATTTTGGAAAGTTGTTTTGAGTTTTAGAAGATGCAGGCACTTTTAGCAAGAACAATTTTTTATAACAAATGAAAATAAAAACGTTGCATTTTATTACGCATTATTTTGATCACACTGTATATGCTTTTAGTATAGGAAATATATTTTTCAACAAAAAAATGTAAAAATATCCCGAAAAAACCGAAAAAAACATGAGAGTAAAGTACCACTTCCGGTTGTCCTATTTTAACCAAAAGTCACTGGGACCTCCCACTTTATACTAAAAACGATTATCTACATTTTCACGCTGATCGATTAAACTGTTTGGGCTGTAGAGAGGAGACAGACTCACAAACTGTCAGATTCACTTCGAAAACTTACGGAATCAGAAAAGACACGAAATGGATATTTCCGTAAAATTTTGAGTTCGAAGAAGTCATGATTACTATATTTTATTTTACGAAGTAAAATGACTCGGCTATAGAGTTGCTTATTTGTTTTTTGATTCTCAGCTTCTCTAAAATACGGTTATTGGTTCGATGGGCTGTTTAGGGTATTAGGGGAATCCTCCTGTAAGTTCAAATTTCAAAATAATGGATTTTTGTTTTCTCGGCCTGCTTTACTGTGCATGTTTCTGCCACACATGTTGCTATCAGGAATATAAGACTATATATTAATCGTTCCTTAGTGGTTCTAGTAATAGTCGTGTCTTTCCATATCTTTGTAAACTTTGTTACTGCTGTTCGTGCCATTACCAATCGTCTCTTAATTACCAATTCGCATTGCTCTGTGTTGGTTACTGACCTTCCAAGATATTGAAAATATTAAAAATATTAGTGCTTTGTATTCCGCTACCATTTGTGTATGTTGTTGGTTGTCATTCAGTCTGTCCACTATCATCACTTGGTTTTGTTATCTTTAAGCTTTATTCTATTAATCTGTTTACGTTTATTCAGTCAACATACTCGCAGATAAATTCAACCAATATCACTGATGTTGATTATGCTCCTAGCATACGTCCTACTAGCATCTCCAATATTAAAATTCGTCAGGATGTACTAAAACTACTCAAATCTACTGAGACAAACAAACATTCAGGACCTGACGACATTTCTCCAATTTTAATTCGTAATTGTGCAGAAGTCTGTCCATGCCTCTCTCTATACCCTTCGTTAGATCCATAAAGGAGGGCTTGATGCCCTCGGTTTGGAAATTGGCTTTCCTCTCCTCCATTCACAAAAAAGAGCCCAGAAATAAAACAGAAATTATAGACCTATATCAGGATTCTGCATTGTTGCCAAAATATTTGAAAGGCTCGTTTATACTCAAATCAATATTTAGCCCTGAACCACACGGCTTTCTTCCCCAGCGTTCAACAGCAACTAATCTTTTAGTATCAAATGAGTATATATCCGAAAACATGGCAGTTTCCGCTCATGTTGATACAATCCTCACGTACTATAATAAGGCATTTGATAGGATAGACCACACTATCCTTCACGGGTCCGGTATTCATGGAAATCTTTTCAGGTGGTTTAAGTCGTACATTGAAAATCGTTCTCAGGCAGTAGTACTTAATGGTTTGACATCAGGGTGGACGATAGTCCCTTCAGGAATTCCGCAAGCGTCCTTAATAGGTCCTTTACTCTATATTTTAGACAGAAGAAAATGCTCTTTTCCTTCAAATTTCTATTATTTCCAGAAAATTTGAAAATTTTAATGTATTGATAATGCCTCAGATGCAGCTGCCGTTCAAAGCGATTTATACAGGCTAGATCAATATTGTCTCTATAACAAGCTTGACCTTAACGTCTTGAAATGCTACTGTATATATTCTACTAGAAAAGTTAACTTACTAAATGTTAACTATTATCTCAAAGGTCAGCTCATTAACAGAGTTGAATTCATTAAAGACACATTGACCACATCGTCTCAAAAGCATCAAAAGCACTGGGGTTTATCATGAGATCATGTGCTGAATTCTCTCAAATCAAAACCATAAATAGTAATTTGTATACCAAGGCACTGAACTTTTTATCACGAATGTGGTTTTAGTTTCCGAGGCCCGTAGGGCCAAGACGAATCAGCTACATGAGGGATAAAAGGGAACTTCAATGCCGAGGGGTACATTATGTTTTTTTTAATCGAGAAATCATGAAATTGCAACATTTTAACCAACTTTTGTAGGTTATGCTGACGTCGGTTGACGTTGATCTGTCGCTCCGCCACCTACAAAAAATCGTAAAACATGGATTCCTTCGACATTCTTAACTGCCGCTTGGGACGTTCTTCACTCCCGATTTAAAAAAAATCTATACTGTGCCTTTGTACGCAGCCTTCTTGAATACTGCTCGCAAATATGGAATCCTCAATACAAAATCTATATTTTCCGTACTGAAAAAATCAAAAAAGGTTTTTACGCTTTATCGAACTCAAACCTAGAGTTAATGATTCTGATTATTTTTCAAGGCGTAAGTGACAGCATATTCTACCTCTCTTTATACGCAGGGACGTCATTGATATTATTTGCTTAATGAATATTGCAAACGGTTGCATGGATTCCCAGAATTATTAAACAAAATATCTCTATGTACTCCAGTATTCATACCAAGGAATCCAATACTTCTACCTACACCCAGTGTACAAACTAGCTATAGGAAAAACATTTCCATCCACAGAGTTAGCGATAACCTTAATATGAACCGGTTAACAGAAAACGAAGTAATTTTCCATCGCCAAGCAGGCAGCGAAAAAATTACAAAAACATCTGTTTACCAGTAAATCGCCCCGATCCTACAAGAATTTAAAAGAAAACCGTTACAAAATAAAACAATAAATCGCGGCATGCTCGCTCAAAGGAGCACCAATTCTCAAGTGCAATAAAGGGCCAACGGCTCGCCAAAACCTCAATAAATCCGGAAGCCGACAAAAACAGCGCCGCGGCAAACGAAACTCCGAACGTGCGACCAAATTAATAATCCAAGTCCAATCACTAAAACGCTCTTAAAACAGAGTGCGCTCAATAAAAACCCCACATAAGGATACCTGCCGATAGGAGGAATAAGCCGCCACCTGATAAAACAACGCCCAAGTCTCTAGCACACATACAGGTCGATTAAAAATAACTTTTCCATCAGCCAGCAAAAATATCACCGCTCGTAATGCGGGCGATGGTGGCAAGAAAACACTACAGAAATTTCGAAGTACACGGCGGCCCGGCGAAGACGTATTTTTCTAACGGTTAAATCAGGACACAAAGCCGCTTACATCCGGCTAAATATTACACATTAAATTATAATTAACGGAAGGAAGCCTCCCAGGAAAGCGTGAATAGTCTCAAAAAGTCATAGAAAATTAGCGCGCAACCAATCGAAGCAAAATAACTTCTTAACATACGCAATAAGAATAATGCTTAATTAAGTTTTACGCCGAACACGGAATTTAAAATTCCAAGTTCAACTAATCTTTACCAAAACCTAGCAAATTGGGTGTCGTTAGAATCGACATTTCAACGACTATTGATTGCGACTCAAATCAAGTCGATAATTGATCACGCCGCTCAATTAAACGCTATAATCCGAAATACATCAAAAACGGGCAAAACATCCCTTCTACTTCGACCAATGAGCTGCGAGATCGCGTTTGACAAAGGACTGGCTCCTTTAAATAGTCAGACGCTGGCAGTAGGAAATCACTCAACCCAGGAGAGTCCACCAGCAGCCACTTCAGCTCCAGGACCATCCAGCCTTCCAGCAGCATCACTCAATCCAGGAGAGTCCACCAGCAGCCACTTCAGCTCCAGGACTCAACTCCAGCCTTAGAAGCTTCTCCAGGACCTCCAGCCTTCTAGGACTCAACCCAGGAGAGTCCACCAGCGGCCACTTCAGCTCCAGGACTCAACTCCAGCCTTAGAAGCTTCTCCAGGACCTCCAGCCTTCTAGGACTCAACCCAGGAGAGTCCACCAGCAGCCACTTCAGCTCCAGGACCATCCAGCCTTCCAGCAGCATCACTCAACCCAGGAGAGTCCACCAGCAGCCACTTCAGCTCCAGGACTCAACTCCAGCCTTAGAAGCTTCTCCAGGACCTCTAGCCTTCTAGGACTCAATCCAGGAGAGTCCACCAGCAGCCACTTCAGCTCCAGGACTCAACTCCAGCCTTAGAAGCTTCTCCAGGACCTCCAGCCTTCTAGGACTCAATCCAGGAGAGTCGAACCAGCATCAACTCAACCCAGCTAGCAGCTCCAGCCTTCCAAGGGTCTACCAGCCCCAGCCCTCTCCAGAGCCTATCACCTACTTGGACTTAGGGCCAATCCTCCGCATTGGACTCTGCTGCCTTCCGTCTTCGGAAAAATTTGGGACCTCGAGGTGCGACTGACGGACGCCGAGGAAGCCGAGCTCGAAGCCCTGTGGCAGGCTACCTACCCAGATAGCAGCCCACGTCGCGGCCCCCGCTGGCGACGGACCACCCGTCCCCGGACTCCCCTAGCGGAAGCCCGACCCCGCGCCCCGGCAACGCCCCGCTCCAGCCGCCGTCCCCGAGAGGCCTACTCGATCCGCCGACGTCCAAGGAGAACTTCCCAGCGCCCGCTACAAGCCGTGCCCCGGACTGCTTCCCGGAAGGACCGGACTGCGTCCAGGCCGCGTTCCCCGCCTCCGGCCAGTAGGAAAGGCCGCCCCATCACCTCCCGCGCCACCAGCGCCCGAGTCTAGATGACTCTTTGTCATCGACCAGGGTAACGCCTATACCCCTTCTTACGCTGACGCCATTGTAGAATCTACCGCTGAGCTTAGACGTAGGCTTGTTAACCTTAACAAAATCAACAAAAATTACGATTTTGATTTGTTCGTCACGAACTTAATCTAGTAAGTAGTATAATGTAGTAACTAACAATTTAAGTTGTATAAATTGTTTGCTCAAAATTAATGTATCATTAGCAAACTATAGGCGAAAACTCTCAAATGGCTAATAGTTATTTCTGATTATACTTATCTATATATAGTGTATACTATCTGTAAGGTTTCTATGAAAATAAAGTAAAATAAGATACTTATTTGTAGCTCTTCTTCTTCATGAGCTATGATGAGGATGTCATCCGCATATTGTAGATTGCTTATGCGTTTTCCTGCAATGGTCACCCCCCATTCCAATCTTCTAAGGTTAAGCGCATTATATATTCTATGTAAATGTTAAAGAGAAGTGGAAAGAGGATACACCATTGCCTTACCTGGCATTTTGCTTTAAAAGGCTGCGAGTTTGCACTGTTGACTTTTACTTTTGCATTGTTATTTTCATATAAATTTCTTATAGGTTGGACTAAGTGTCATAAAGTTCCCAGTTCACAAAGTTTCCATTCCATAGTTTGGTCCATTTTACGAAGTCGAAGTCTACCAAGCATTAATCAATTTTCACATTTACTTTGCGGGCTGTTCCGATATTTTGTCGTTTATTTAGAATTTAGTTTCTTTCCACGGTATAACTCCCATTTGTACATCCTATATTTGTCGTATAATGTATGACTTCACTCTTTCGTTTATGATGGTAAGTAATATTTTGCTAATACTTATGAGGGAAGAGCGCCATAGTTCTATAGTTTTCGGAATTTAACAGTGTTCATTTTTTATATAAGGGATGAATATTAACTCGTCCCATTTTTGTGACCAATTTCTCTTCTGATCTTCAAATTCGCTTTACAAAAGAGGCAGGAAAGTAATTTACCTTCCAACGAGTTGTTATCTGCTTTAATATGTTTTAAGAATCGTTACACCTAATTATTCTGCAGAAGGTAAGTAGACGTACATTGGAGTAAACTACCGATATACGTATATATGAGAAATAGAGCGCACAAAACCAAATCTTGCTTACTCAATAATTTACAGAGAACTGTTGAGATATGGAGAAGATAACACTAAGCGCGCCTCTAATGCTATAGAACAACTGTTTATAGAACGATAGAGAGAATGATGAGAAACATCGGCATATCCTCAAGGAAGGTATATTGGATGCCTCTTTTGAGAATAATGATGGATTCGCCTTCACCGAAAATTATCTTCCAAAAGCATTTCACCCTCACGAAGATACAGTGCATCTGCACCGGACCTATCCATTTTCATGGATGGATCTAAAACAGTAAAATGTATAAGAGCAGGTATTTTTCAGATGACTTAGATCTGCAAGAACGCGGAAAATTAGGCAAATAGGTACACCACGCCTTGGCAACTGCAAATTAAATTTTGAGGCATACTGGCGTTATTTACCATGAATAACAGCACTTAGGAGTGATTGCATACACGCTCATGTATAGAATTGAGGTATGTATAAAGTACTACTTGTACAAAAATTGTTATATTAAGATTCGGAAGAGAGACGGCTACAATAGCAAAATTGTTGAATAGTTTTGATGTTCCCTTGTGAATAGGCAAAGTATACAAATTTAGATATAATATTATACAACGTTTCAACGCTGCCTCACCTTGGCAGTCTCTTGGAAAGCCTGGTGCTCATCCTTCTGCGCCTGAATCTCGTAGACGGTGATCCCGACGTGGCCGTGGTCCTGCAGCATCACGCGAAACAGTTCGTCCAGCCACTCGATGGCCTGGATGGCGTCCTTCTCGTACGCGTCGATGTGCGTCACCTGCTCCAGCGTCAGCTTCTGCAGCTCCACGCTGTCGCTGAACAGGTTCTTCCTGGCGTTGGTAGCATCCAGGATGTCCCGGATGTTGACAATGTCTTCCGAGTAGTCTGTGGTCAGCTCGCGGCCAAGGGCGTCCTTCACCGGCATGGAGAGCATGTCGGACAGCTTTTCCCCTTCTTTCACCACCTCGCGTTCGATTGCGTCTGTTATAGAAACGATCGATTATTAATCGTTATTTTATTGTGGGCACAATCGCCGCCAAGTGATTTTTAATTATACGATTGATTGCCTGCTAATGGGATAATGGCGGTTGCACTCGTAAATTATAACGTACTAGCTTAGGCATTTAGATGGCGAATTACCTACTGTGGATTGAGGAAGTACTCTCTGAAGTATAGCTATGTAACAAGTGATTTTACTTAAATGGCAATCGATTAAAATGTAAACATTGTTAACCCTGTATCGAATGTCGTTCTTAATTATGATTTTGTTGCGCGTGAGGGATTTTTGTGAGCAATATTAGGGTTCTTCAGTATTTAATATCCCTATTCTATTTTCAAACTTTAGTTTTTTATTTGTCACTGGTCTCTATCTATAACATTTCAGAGTTGTCCTGTTTTAATTGTTAGAAATTGAAGTTGTCCCACCTTTATTTACTATAATTTGTAACTGAAACTGATACTCAAACCGTTACAAAGTAGCCTTAAAGGAGGGAGTCTCTTCTAAGAAGAAAGATGAAGATATGTTGAATATGTTGGGGATAAAGCTTCTGCATACCAAGATATAAGAAACTGGATTGATAATCTTGCGAACAAGAAACACGATAAGGAGCTTCTCCAAAAATACAGCAGATAATTCGGGAATGGAGAAGTTATCTTCAAAATGCTGAATATAGACCAAACCTGTTTGTGAGTGCTAAAAGTAGAAATGAGTCGCAATGCAACGGGTAATGAGACGTGATTTTACAAAATATGAAATGAAGACACTCTGCAGCTGCACCTATCTGCAAACTCAGCTACGGTTTTGTGAGGCATTCAAGAAAATTCTTCACAGGGCTATTTAGTGTGAAAAATGGCTCACAATGTCCTTAAAAAGTTTAACAATGCAAATTAGCAAAAATTTACTAGCAAAACGGTTCAGAATGTATAAAAGTTACCACATATAGTAACTATAAAAGCAGATATATAATAATTAATTAACTACATTTTACTGGCGATGCGTTCTTTCAATTAAATAGTTAAATCTAGATTATTCTGCAGCAATAATTACACATTATAAACTACTTTTAATGAATAAAATACGATAGCTTTAAGATATGAAATGGGAATGTGGCCCTTTGGCTGGCTGGTTTAGCTTCATATGTATAAATATTGCCAGTTTGTAGTTGTATACTTGTATATTGTTAATTAGATTTAAGTCTTGTAATCTAGCACAACGAAAAGTGCCAGTTCGATCCAATGCAGTGAATAAATTTTGAAGCTTGATTTTATGAATACAGCGATAAACGCAACTTCGAAGCCAGTTCGCAAGAAATGGCAGTCGCAGTTTGTATGGGCAAGCAATATTTGCGTGTCCACGAAATGCTAGTTTCGACGTGTAGAAAACACAAATTGAGAAGCAGTCGCGTATATCCGTGAAGTTAGCTATCATTGCGACACCAAAGTAGCAGTCAGGGATTTCCCCGTAACGTGTGTAGCAAAATTCCACGCATCACGCGCTTCAGGATTTGGGTGACGCAACCCGAGGGAGAACCCGATCCGCTACGTTGCAATTTGCAAGCCTCGAGGATTGCAAGGTAACTTGATTCCGAAAATGTTTGTAGCTTAAAGCGATAAGTGGCCTACAGCTGTATGAGAACCGCGCTAAAAAGAATGCGCTTATATACGTGAAACGAGGCCGAATTTTCATGCATGCAGATGCCTACATGGCCACTTTCAGACAGTATCGACTTCAGTCGGTTTAAAGTTTGCACTTTTAACACATTGCGTGCCACGTGATATACATATGAATGACAGCGATGGTTCCGGTCACGGGCAGCCTACACTGCGGGTCTTTGTCATTCATTTATGAACGACGGTTTTGTGTATTTAATTAGGGAAATTTAAAGTGTGACCCCCTAATGAACATATTCCTATATTTGGCTTGACCAAAAAGTAAAAATTTCAGAGAGAGAAAAGGGAAACAATACAGTCTTAACTGAAAACACTTTTTCTTAGAACTTAAATCTTACAGAAACCAAGTAACTATTAACAAAATTTAATAATGAACTAAGTTGTAACACTCGAAACAAATTTGTGGTTGATCAGAACAACTATAGCAGTACTTGTAAACCATTTTTGCTCCCTTTCTAGCAGCTTCACAACCCTTTTCTTTCGTAATGTCGGCATAATAAACAGTTCACTTTTCGTAGTTTTTTACCATTGCCATAAAGGAATTAAAAAAATTAAATAACGCTTAAATGGGAAAATGAAAAAAAATTATTAAAATTTGCATGGATGAATGGTACTCTAAAAACTATAGAGGCGTTGGAAAACAGAAATAACAAATACCGAGTTTTATCGCAATTTTAATTAAAAACTTGATTAAAACACGGAAAAGTAGACAGCTATTTCGGCGTTATTTTTAATATTATTTACACGCATCTGTGTGGCACCGTGTAAAGGTAAATGCTAGTAGCCCCAAGCTATATCATCCGTAGAGTGTCAATTCTCATTATATATTTGTGTTTATGAATGGCTATTAATTTGAGGTTTTTATCTTATTTTCTTTGGTTTTCTTTATAATGTTGTATGTGTTTTAGAGTTAATATAATTGTATAAACGAATTGGCTTTTCTTATGCATATGTTTGAAGTCATTTGCAGCCCTAAATCACTACAGGTGAAGACCAGCTTTCTGTTTTTGACAAATGGTGATCGTTCGTAACTACGGCTGGGTATTGAATAGGGTTTCATGCATACTGAGCTAGCAAGGTAACCAAACAGGACAAATTAATTATCAAAATACTAAGACGTACGAAGTGTCTTATTTACGTTTAACGTCCTGACTGCCTCTCCGTCTTGTTTCAGATAGTGTATGAGTTGATTGTTAAAGATTGAAAACTGCTTTGCTGAAATCTGATTAGATATTACAAACACTGTTTAGCTAATAGGAACACTACACGATATTTGAATAAAAATGATCAGTATAAAGTTCCACTAAAAGTATAAAAAGAGCTATAACATAAATACTTAATAATTATTTATTTTATCTACTCTTACTGTCTAATGGCCACGAATTATGATTCATAATTCAGAGTTTGCAGCCAATCATAAAATTTTATTTTCATAATTCAATAGTTTGCAAGTTCCAACGAATCAGAAAATTCTATTTTCATTATTCAATAGGTTGCAGCCAGTCACAAAATTCATTCTTATTATTAAATTACTTTTGAAGTTAACAGCTGTCACAAATGTCATATTTCGGAAATGTGAATACAAAACTCCTATTGTATAGAAGTTGTATTGTATTACATTCGCGATTATGGCCATTATTCACTCAGAAGTCATCTTCGTCAATAATGGCTGTCATAATCGCTCATATAATAATATACTAATATTTGTATGTGAGGTATTTGTTTTTAGTATGGTTAAGCGATTTAGTTACTTTTCGTAAGGAATAATCACTATCTACGTTTGCTGTTAAACCTTCCAGATATTCGTTCTTTAACCGATAAAATAGCTTCTTTAGCTGTCTAGTAGCTTGATTTAATTTACACTTATCTTCAGGTAACCTTTGTGTAAAGAATGTATTGCATCTTCAATATCATTATCATTTTGTGTTTTAAGAGGGACATAGAGTATTAACTTATCTTCTATAATTTCTCTAAAGTACTGCTAGTCGGTTCTATTGTTTTTGTTACATAGAATCGAAGGTTTAGGATTTTAAAGATTATTACACTAATAGACGTAATAATTGGTCTTGTGATAGATCTAAGTGAAATTTTATGTGTAGATAGCTTGTAGTAGCATTTTTGTGCCCTCTTTTACGCAAAGTCCACCTTCTTCACTTACTTAGTTATTAAAGGATATCAGGTATTGCACTGGATACAAAAGAATAAGATATATTGTTGCCTAATGTTCTTTAGTTTACTGGCAGAATTAGAATTTAGTAATAAGAAAATGGGTGCGGTTTACTGCATTAGAAAACAGTAGGAAGAAAAAGGTTAAATTTTTGAGTTTCTGGCATTTTTAATGCAAAAGCAGTAATGATGTTTTGTAAATAAAAGTAAACCTAGTTCTTGTTCAACTGAGAGATCCCACTGAAACATCCGTAATAGCTATTTGTGTATCAAGTTGCAAAATGTAAGTGTTTTTCACTAGACGTGATGTTTATCCTACGAGCGCTAGCGAGTTGGGCAACACGTTGAGTGTGAAAAACACAAATTTTGGGGCGTGTTACATACAAGATTTTCTCAAATTTTTAGTCATATTAATTTTTATAGTAAATAAATCTACTTAAATCTACAAAGTTGTTCTAAATTTACATATTAGAACTAGTGTCAATATGAAATATTATATTGCAATTAGTGCGAATATATGCATCATTTTGACGTTCAAAACAACAACAAAATATCATTATATTACATAAAAATTACAGAAATCCTTTTTTATACTTTAGCTTACTGAGAAAAATAGTGCAAATCTTCAAAGCTGTATTCAGATAAGCGCTTTTTATGTAATTTTAAAATAAAAATCTAAAATGTAAAAAAATATTTAAATCTTGTTCGTATTTAGTACAAAGGTCGATGGTGTGCTTTATCAGATGTTCACCGTCATTGTGAAAATGAACTACTAAATAACTTCACCTATTCTGTTCAAGTTTTGTATAGTTTTGACAATAGTTAATAGACCATGTGGGAATAGGTTTATTACTTGGATCGGAATTTTTTTATTAAGGAACAAAATTTGATAATGTTTTATGTACTATTAGTATAGAAGAAAACAAACAGCTGATGAGAATATGCTTGAAAACTAAACATTGGATTGTCTTGGTAATTTGAGCAGTTTCTCCGTGTGCAGATTCGGGTTGTTACTATTTGGTCCTCCTCTGTGGACACACTTCAAAGTTATCTCGTAGAAAAGTTTGTGTGTGCGTATTCGTTTGCGAACTTGAGGTGTACACAAATGGGTGAGAATGCCGTTGAGTACTGTTTTTAGAAGTTAAATTTGCGCTACACCATATAAAACATATATCTAATACTTACTATATTGCTAGCGGCTATGAGTGGGAAACTCACCGACGAAGTGAGACACACAACCAACTCCTTCATGTATATGGTGAGCTGTGCGCAAGCGCGGCGGCGTCGTCCGCCCAATGGGGAAGTGGTCAAGTTTAAAATTCGCTTCTAAAGGCGGAGTTCGAATTCTCACGCATGCGCACGAGACGCGTTATACTCTAAGTGAGACTATGTCGGCGCCGTAATGTTTTCTGAAGTTTCCAGGCCCTACCAGCAATATATGTGTATTATATATATGATATAAAATTGTTTTTTGTTCACCTGCTCCTTAACGGATGTTCCACCTTGCTCTTAAATTCCACTTACAGCAGACAGTTGCAGTATTTAATGAAAGAAGTATCAACAGTTTTCTGTTTGGTACGTTTACACTGATGAATAGAAACATGCACAAGTTACAGACCGTGACAAATTTGGCAACCTCTGATTCGTTAAAAATGGTCACCTTCCAAGTCAACGTGGACTCTAATTTATGAACAGGGTTCCGATTTTGTGTTGAAAAGATTTTAGGTAGTGAAAATGAGTTCAACTTCTGGTTTTCTGGTCTTAAAAATGTTTACATCAAATTTTACTTCCTACCCTTTTCTTTAACTAATTCATTAACGGTATAACATTTAAACCTAGCATTTAACAAGCACCTAAAATGTTATTTTTATGCTCTATCTTTAATCGATTACTGTGGAAATGATTTTTTCTTTTTATGGTGCAATCTGATGTATTCAAAGTTTATACAATTTTCAACAGTAATTACATAAGTGGTGATAACTTTTTGATAATATTAACTAGATTCACGAATCTTTGATGTTATTAAGAAATCTCACGAGTGGACGAAGTTCACGAGTGGGATTTCTTAATAGCAACAAAGATGAGTTCTAATCTAGTTAAAATTATAAAAAAAATTATTACCACGAATGTAATTCGGCGTGTATATTTTTTAAACAGTCCTGTTGTAGATAGGGTTTGATAGAGCTTCCAGATGAGTATCCTGTTATTTTTAACAACTGCTGCTCACCTACTCCACTTCTAGCTAGTTGTGTTACAGCGGAAGAACGATTTGAATGGTTTGTGAAAAAATAGTCGCTGTAATCAGCTACTAGCAAATAGTCAGTGTAATTTTGATGCTATTGGTCGATTCGATTTTTTTCATTACTATTGCGTGATAGGACTGTTTAAAAAATAATCAGTACAATTGTACTACAACCGGAAGTTTGATTTGTTTATTAAACTGTGGCAGTGTCGGGTTTCTAACTGAATATAAGTAAAATTCGGCGACAAGCGAAACCTCTTTCACTTTCCTTTGTTTTCCGCACCGAAAACAAATCCACTTGTTGCATAACAATCCCAAGTAACTGTAACCCATGATGGATCGTGACGATCGCGTTCTCACGCGAATTCAATGGACTTTTGCTCTTCAAAAGTGCTACTGAAGAATTTCAGGTATTCTTTTTAAACTTAAGCGGTCACGTGCTATCTAAACGTTGCGGCGGGCCCGTAATTTACGGCCATAAAAATGGTTTATTTCCAACAGCACTCAACTGCTATCGATAGGGTGTTTGTGAAGGTCATAGCATAATTTCGAAACAACATTCAGTTGTTTCTTTAGAGAACTGCAACCCTTTAAAAGCTATTTATTTTATTTTATTTTATTCGTACTCAGCCAACAGCCGTTAGGCCAATTATAGGCGTCGCTGTACATTTTATGGGGACAAACTGATTGTTTTTAATATATTAAGAATGAATATTGATTTATTAACTTGAAATTTAGTGGTAAATGGACTTCGTTGAGTAGGTCTATGATTCTTCCATAATTTGGTTAAAATGATGTACTAAAGGGAACCACAGCAACATAATCTATGCTTTTGTAAGGGGAAACTTTATTCTTCTGCTTCTTAAAAGTGCCATATTAGATGTGTGATCAAATGGTCTCTTCTAAGTTTATTTGTTGCTACTCGAAACAGTTCAATCCATGTCATTCCTGTCCATTGGCGAATGTGCTTGTCTTGATATTCTTCCTCGACCAGGGCATATTCATTACTTTTGCAATACATTGAGAAAAGTCGTAGCATGCGAATAATTCAAATCCAACTGTATCGAACAAATGGGGCAAGCGTTGACATGTAAGAGCAAAACACGTCGTGATAGAAATTCACGTGGTTATGTCGTTGTTATGGCCACCCTAAATTTATATTTTATCAAAGTACAATATCATGCATAATCGACTGTTGTAGACTTCATCATATAACCTGTTACAATTGATCCACCCTTGTCACAAAACAGTTAATATTACCTTCAGTAGATGAAGTAGCTTTTTTATGGTAATGAAGGAAGATGGTTGGAAGTGGTGGACTGAGAGTTAATCACCAGTCACTATACAATCTAAAAAGACTGCTTCCTGGTTTGGTAGCGAAACAGAAAATCAGTGCAAACATTCAACCTTCTTGTTAACGTTTAGGCGTTAATGGCCAGGAACCCATCTTGCACAAACTCTGCGATAGTTCAACTTATTGCAAATAATATTGTGCGTGGAAGTGATAATCACATCAATTTTCTACTGCTCCCTTCGTTGATTGCATGGTTTTCTGTCCTGGCTAGACATCCTTTACAGTTTTGGTACCGTTTGTTATTTGTTTTTGTTTATTGATACATATTTTATTCAGTCGGGCATTTACTTCCATGCATCTTTAATATTTTTACAAAAGATTTCCCCTCTCTACAATTAAAAACCTTGTTACAGAATATATTTTTCGGAATATATTATTTGCTAGTACAATTATGAAACGACACCATAGTTCCTTTTGCAGCGGAGCCCATAAACCAGCGAACGTCAAAGTCAATTATGTGTATCGCTTTACGAAAGACGCAATAAAAGTGAAATTTTGGGATGCAGCAATTGTGCGCGTGCATTTTAGAAGTCGCTGTAATGTCAAGTTTGATTTGTGTCGTCGCGCAAATAATGTAAACGAACTTTCCCAACACGTCCGACAGCAGTCCTCTAAACAGCAGGCATTCCGGATAAACACAGCGGGACTACCCTTTTGCGTCATGGACCAGGGGAAGTGAGAGCAAACCGTTGCCCGGTGAACAATGGATCGTAAACCCGAATCGAGAAAACGGGATTTCTTTTCGAGGTGAAAGTTATAGCTCGTGCCCTGGCTGGACAATCCTATTGAATGCAAAGAATAGGGAATCCTTTCTCTTGTGTCACTCTGACCAAGTCGAGGGCGTGGGTTGGATTTATCAACCTCTAATCACCTAGTTAGATTTCGGTGTACGTTTACACTTAATTCACTATTCGTATGGATTTTCTACATATACACGTGTTTGTATGTGTTTATAATTGGTGTTCTCATGTAAATAAAAGAGGAATGTGATTGTTTTCCACATTCGGTTATATCTTATTGTACCAACGTAATTCCAAAGTGGTGAACACGGTAAGATAATCATAACAGTTCCTGAAGTGCAAACCACATTACCTTCATGAACTTACATATCCAACGTTAAACATAGGTCTTGCCCATTCCCTTCCACATTTCTCTATCTTCTTAACATCATCTCTGCATTTAATGTTCGGTCGTTCGACACTTCTTTTTATCGCCTTTGCTCTCCAGCAACCGGATACGGACAACACGGCGCGGCCAACTCGACGCGGAAAACTCGACGCGGCCAACTCGACGCGGACCCAACTCGATCCGAGCCCAACTCGACGCGGGACAACTCGACGCCACGAATTATTAGTACAGTATTTTGGAAGAAAAAAACAAAGTATAACGGTCATTAATTTTTACATAAAAATAAACAAATAAATAACCGGATCTAGAAAAGACAATTTACTGAGACAAAATTTACCAGAAGGAAAGTTTATCGAAATTTATAGTATGGATGGTATGTGTAGCTTAATTTACATAATCTGCCTTTTAATATTTAATATAGCTCTAGGTATATGATAATGTGTATCTTTTTACCGAATCACAATTTATTTGAAGCACGATGTTTAATTACTGCTAGCCGCTTGAAACGATTTGTATAAAATCACAACCAATTCAAGTGATATATTAAAGCGGTCGAAATGCAGTAGCCTGTAGTCACAAAAAGTATTTACAATAATATGTACAATGTTTCAATTAGAATTTGGGGCCCAGAACTTGGTCCTTCCGACAAATTGTGATTCGATACTTAGGTATATAGCTCTATTAAACATTAAAAGGCAGATTATGTAAATTTCTCCTTCACATGCTATCTATACCGGTAACTAGTCTTTCCTAGATCCGATTATTTTTTGATTATATTTACGTAAAAATTAATCACGGTTATGTTTTTTTATCATCCAAAATACTGTACTAATAATTCGTGGCATCGAGTTGTCCCACGTCGAGTTGGGCTCGGATCGAGTTGGGCCCGCGTCGAGTTGGTCGCATCGAGTTTTTCGCATCGAGTTGGCCGCGTCGAGTTGTCCTAGATCGCCAGAAACACCTACGTTTTCAGAATATACTCGCACTGTGCCCCACTCTAGCTAACTGGGTGCACTTTGCTTGATTACTGGTAGTAAATTTATTTTTTCTACGACCACTACTAAAAGTAGGCCTTTTAGCACTAGCTTGTTTCACTAAAAATGACGTTTTATAATTTAGCGTATTTAAAGAGATCAGCTGTTTACTTTTAGCGCATGTGTGGTATAAAGTGAAGTGAGGTTATAAACCACAATTTCGAACTGGAAGTGAAGTGGTAAAGTTATTATAGTTACTTCTTGCATTAGAGGTAAAGTGTTTTTTAAACAATTAAAGCGTTATGTAATGAATACAGTCAGATGTGTAGTATTAATAATTACCTTTGATAACTGACTTATCAGTACTGGCTCCACAAACATTCATCTGCGCATCAAGACCTACTGTTTATTATGATATAAATTATAACTGTCGTAGATGCAAACCTTTGTTAAATAGACATTTTTTGCACAGTTATACTAATTCACTCTTTACGGCAGTTGACAATGCAATTTCAAGGATTCGGGAATTTCTTCAGCTTCTACGTTCGTATTCTTTGTTTTCTCCTGAAGTCTGTGTTACATTCGGTATTATCTTGCATCTCTATAGCTTTGTATAAAAGTTTGTTATTTACTGAGTTACGTTTTCCCTAAACGTGTAAATTGAGTAATAATTGTTATTGCTAATGCTAGGGGCATGGTCACGTACTACAAGCGTCCGTCAAACGATGTAGACAACTGAGAAATGTTGAATGACCAACCGAGAGTGGTAGCCAGAGGTAACTTGAAGATCACGCTAAACTGCCAGTCTCGGTTGTCATTACGGTAACAATCGTTAGATTACCCATAGCGCAACTAGAAAACCCTGACAGCAAGGTTCATATCCCGTTGCAACAAAAATTTTGTTTTACGTGACTTAACATGATCGATATTCCATTTGTAACATTTACTGTACCTAATTGAATGGATTTACATTTACTTGTAGGTCCTCCAGCCGAAACTATGATACACGGTTGAAAACCAGCCTGAATAAGTGCCGCCTTACCTAGGTTTTGCTGGCTCTCCTGAAGCTTTCTCAGCTTTTGCTTAGCGGTGGAGAAGTCCCCGACCTTGTTGCCCATGACCAGCGACTCGAAGACCTCGCCGGTGCGGTCGAAGTACTCGGACACCAGCCGGAAGAACCTGAGGGACGTGATCAGGACGTTGCGCCGCCGCTCCAGCCGCGTGGCGAAGCTCCTGCACACGAAGTCCATGAAGTCCTTCTGCCAAATCAGGTCCTTGCGCTGGCTGGCGGTTATCTCGAGACTAGGAAAATTGTCGATCTTGTGCAGCAGCTCCGCGTAGGCCCCGTAGGTGTCCCAGCACTGCAGCTCGACGGCTTCGTGCTCGTTCCGCAGCTCCTCGGCCGAGGGCACGTCGAACCCTACTTTGTTTTGGGAGTTGAGCATGGTTTCGGCAGGACCTGGAAATGTGGGTCAAGAATGAGATATTTTATTGTTAAAGTTGATTGGAAGAATCTTCACTTCGTCACTTCATAATAAGCGCTTGTTATATAAACATATATCGTGTGGACATATGGTTTTAACGGGGATGTGCTAGACAAAGCAATAAGAATGTCATCCAAGCGTTTCAGAACAAAGTACGAATGAAGATCATTGATGTATCCTGGTATGTTAGAAACAATAACTCATATCGGATTTTTGAGAGAGTCGAAGAGTCGTGATGACAGAATGCAAAAATAGAGAAACGTCGAGACTATTCAGCTTCTGGAAAACGCAAAAATAGTGCGAAGCTTCAAATGGGTTGAAAAAGTACAAGTTTCAGTGAATAGCAGAGCTAGCGCAGTGTTGGACAGTAAAAAATGTGTCCGTGACACAGGTTGAACAAGTCAAGTTTTATTTAGAATATTCGAAGAAATTGGTATCAGTGAAAAATGTAGCTATAATTTTATCTGTAGATGAAACACATAACACGGGAAAAATCAATCTACAATATAGAAATGCTCTTAATAGCACATGAATATTGAGCAAGGTAAAAAATTGTACTTTAGCCGCGTGCAAAATCAATGCAGGGAAGCCAGTAATTGTCAACATAAGGACCATATGCAAATCTATCTATTATTACATATTATTTTTACACCGTATAGGTAGTTCAGCGTGTATTTAGGGTGGTTCTACGTTATACTTAGTGGAAAAAACTTTTTCGAATTTTTTTGGTCGCACCCCCTAAAGTCGTTCTAATGCCGAAAAAACAAACGTATACAAAATTTGAACCCAATCGAATAATATTAACACGTGCCACCGAGCCCCGGAAGTTTCCAAATTGCAAATTTTAACTTAATTCACTTATTATCAATTAATATCTCGCGAACATTAAGTCGTATCGAAATTTTGATAATAACATAAATAAAAGGAAATTTAATTTGCTACTAATTTAGTTATATGCAATTTTTTTGTAAACTTGTTGGAATTTAAAAAATATGCGTTACGTATTAAAAAAAGGTAAAAATTCTTGAAAAATTGCTTTTTTATATTAATAACTAAAAATATAATATAATTAAGCAAATATATTTATTTACAAATTAAATAAAACGAACAATATTAAATAATTACTGAAGTTACATAAATTGAAAGAATTATATTTACAAACTTAAGAATAAAACAGATATACCAAGTTACCTATATGTAAAATAATTAAATGCATATCACAATAATTACTTTTTTTTTCTAAGGAAACTTTACTGGAATCCGGATATTGACGCCGATAATCACTAACAACTTGTAGCAAGTACTGTTTTTGGTCCTCTTTCTTGGTAATTAAGCTATTATATTTTTCGACCAGTTTAATACTTCTTTCCGCAATATCATTTGTGACGTGAAGTAAACAATTACATATACTTACTTAAATTTTCCATTTCTTCGTAAGTTCATTTTCTTCTTGCATCTTCTCTTACCAGTCGTTATTCAGTTCTCTTCTCTTGTTGATGTAACCTGATATCAATACCAAGCATACTACACTTTTTGCCTTTGAAGAGGCAAAAACTGTTTATCTTCTACATCTATTAATTCTAGAGCGTTCGCATGTGCGATATCGAACAGGTCGTCAAATTTTTCATAAAATTGTTATTCCTTCCTTTTATGAATCCGTTCTTTTATTTCCTTGTTTTAGCAGACTCCTTCATTCAGAGTATAATAATTCCAGCTTTTGTACATAATGATGTTTTTCCTTAGCTGGAATCCGTGCTTTTTACCAAAACACTATTCCTTGAATAATTAATTTTGCACTTTTATGTAAATTCAGTTTAACTATTCGCATATTAAAAAAAGTACTTGTAAAACTTGTTCGTTTGAGAGCAATTTTACTACCAATAATTTAATGTGCATCATTTCCTATTAAAAGTGCTTAGTCTTTTTCACGAAGAACCTTTGACGTTGAGGCCATTTTATGCTTTAAAATTTTAAAATGGTATATCCTCCCTCTAAACATCTGGTTTGTATTGACAAACAAAGAAACTGCGTTCGACAGTTTGACTCGTTTTTTTTTTAAATAACTGAATCTAAAAATATTTCAATATACTTAAAATAGGCAAAAAAAAATATTATTGAATTTCAAACATTTATCTTATCTTAAGATCTATTTACTTGTATTATCAAAAATCGCCTAAAATTGAATAATGGATTGCAATTTACTTCAACATTGTAATACTTCTACGTTTTCAAATTAAAAAATAGAAAGAAAAAAAATCGAATTATTACGTTTTTGTAACACTTGACGCATTTTTTTAACATTTGGTAGGTTTGCGGACAAATTGCATTTAACTACAATTGTAGAAAGTAAAATTTCCTTTTATTTATGTTATTATCAAAATTTTGATAGCACTTCCGGTTCGTAAGATATTAATTGATAACAAGTGAATTCAATTAAAATCTGCAATTTGGAAACTTCCAACGCTCGGTGGCACGTGTTAATATTGTTCGATTGGGCTAAAATTTTTATGAGTTAGTTTTTTTGGCATTGGAATGCATGTAGGGGGTGCGACTAACAACATTCCGAGGTTGCAAAATTAGAACCACCCTAAATTGTATATTATACTAAAACCAACAACACATAACAAAAATTTTAAAAAATATTTCAATGATCCCCGTAGGCAGTAATTATCATATAGAACTAATTTCCGAGCTGTCAGCTATTCATGAGCTAAACTCTACCAAAACAATTGATACAATATTAATGTAATGAAATAAAATTATTATTATTACTGAAATTTTGCAAAAAACACATTTGCCAAGTGATTGTGCTGAAGGCCAAAAGTCACATGAATTTTAGCAAAACGGTAAGTAACCTCTAAGTTGCCCAATTATATTTTTAATTGGTTATATGCATAATGCGCGCGGTCCTATCTATTAAGCGCTTCCCCATTAGAACGGTGTTAGATGCGAATCAATGTGTGATAGTTTACTACGTCTCTCCACTAGTAGCTATAAAAAATTCGCAAGCTGAATGAACACAGTCTTCCAGAACAGTTCAGCGCAGCTAGACTCAGGTAAGCATATGCTTTTCAATAATATTATGTGCGCTCCCATTCCATTTTCCGAAGTGTAAACCACTCACAGAGAGATAATTACCTGCCGCAGGTTCCGCTTTGGTGTTTTTACGTAGCCAGTGCCTCAGAATCCTCAAAGCCCGTCCGTCGAGGTAACTTCGACTTTGTGCCCTCACGAAGCCGTCGCTGTTAATTTGGTGTAGAGATCTGGGTTCTGTGCTCTCACGCAATCCGTATTAACGCAGTAAGGTTTGCTTTTCCCAATTACCGTGGCTGTTTGCTTAAGTTTTGTGCGCTTACAAAACCTGTTCTGCGGTAGCAGCAACCTCTGTTTAGGTCCGGAGTTTGTGCTCTCACGAGGTTCGTACTTTGGCTGCGATAGTTTTCCGTTCCTTCTCCGACCGAACCGTACCAAGCACTCAGTACCATTATTGTGATAAGATTCACACCTATCACCCGGCGCTTGTGTCCGCATTTAACCATTTCCGTATATTTCGCTTATGCATGGCTTGCAAAACCAACTCGCTTAAATAATAGTAAAAATTATTTATGTAATGCTTTAATACTACTTTAATTTAATAGCTAAAACTTGAATTGGATTTTCGTTCGCTTGTATTCTTATCTCGTATAGTCTTGGTTTGTGTATTATATTTTATTAAGGAATATACTAGCTTCGAGTAAAGCATTCAGCCCTCGTTGAGATCCCTGAAATATATGTAACCTCTACTGCAGCTACTTAGGCTTCCGTCAACAACGAAGAAACTACGGAGTATATATATCAATGTAATTTTAGAGTTGAAAAAATTATGAGCGCAATGATTTTTCAAAATTATGATTCATATATAGGCGTAGGCAACCTAACCTACACAATAAAAGCAGAGGCGTGTAGACAACCTAACACACGCTACAATTATAAACGGATCCCTCAACACAAGATAAAAGAGACAGGAAATTCGGGATCATTCCCAGAACGCAAGGTCTTAAATCCAAACCGTAAAGGAGTACTGCAACAAGAAAGCGTAACATGAAAACACAACAAACTGAAGCGCCAAACCTCAATCAGAAGGAGCTCGGCGTTTAGAGGGAAGAACGAGATGACATCGTTCAACATGGTGGCCTTCTCTGCGTAGCCAACCAACCATCCTAAATAGTACCTGAATTCGCAAAAACTAACACGCTAATATTAATAAAAATTTTACACTTAACAGTATTATCTATCCAAAGGTACGTTGTACCAGCTCAAATCTCAATTGTATCCATAATAGTACGCTGAAACAAATAAACGTTTCAATTGCTAGACAGTGGTTCCATAACTCGCCGTGCTTCGAAATTCACGTTAAATTGTAGATTCTCTATGTCAGCACGGTACTTTATCCAGAATCAGCAGGCATAGAAGAGTAGGTGCTACGTCTTCTCAAAGACATGAAGTAGCACACTTTTGAAATTCAGCAATTCGTACTAGGTGACTGATACATACAAAGAAAAATTGGAACATCAACAACCATAAACAACTAAAATTAAGAACATAAGATCCTACAACTCTCACATAGTGTTAACAAAAACTATCCTTACCTAAAATCCAGTTGATCACGTTGACAATCCCTTGCGTTAGCAGGCTCAAGTCTTTGGTATCGCCGAAGCTCTTCTCCATCGCCCTCCACGCCTCCTCGATCTCGCACTGCTTCCCACGGAGCTGGCCCACGGTGGCCTCGATCTTCTGTATGGTGTCCAAGATGTCCTGCGGAGTGGGCATGGACTCGGATTCGGATGCAAATTTTCGATTTCGATTGTCATATTCGATCTTCTGCAGCAGCTCCTGACCTGGAAACGAGACCGTATGAGCGCGCTGGCAAACTGGTTTTTCGTTTTTGCACGCCAATTTTGGCTGCAATTATTTCATACCGTTACGGCTCTTGGAGGAATCCATCGGATACATTTTGCCGTTCTTTATCAATTTACTGGACGGGCGTGTGATTTGGAATTACTGTAATTGAGCTATTTTGAGGAACGCTGAGGTTGCTCGGAATATTAATTTAGTAAAAACGTTTCTTGAAATATTGTAGAAGTGGAACTACTTTCTAAAATGCTTGATTTAACAGATAGGTTTCAATATTGTTTGTTTAGTATTATTTTTCAAATTATATTGGCGTCAACAGGAAGTGAGTAGTTTATTTTTTACAATTTGTTGAAAATAGATTTTGAATACCTAGTATTTTTGTATGACAAAAATTAAATTATTGAATTTACACTACCTCCGATTTATTTTCCAAAAGCTACACGACACGTTTTTAAAAAGAGAACTAGATTATATTTCAGTCGGATTGTATAATTTAAAAAAAACATCTTTCTCAGTTTTTATATCCTTCAAGCTTATAGCTGATTTTTTGTAGAAAAATCTTTGGGCTATACAGGATGTCCATTTAGCGCGTCGGCCTTAGATTCCACCTTAACGTTTCTAATTTTTTATTGGGGTTGAGAGGGACATATTCTAAAATTATTTTGACATACAATCAAAAAACGTATTTTTTTAAGAAACAACCCGATTTTTTAAATTACTTTCAACATTTCTAACTTATGAACGCTTTCTGTATTTTTTGAGCAATATCAAACTTTTACTTATAACACTACATTTCTCCCACTTTGAAATACATATAACATTTTTGAAAATTTCGTAGGAAGGACGTCCTCTAGGATAAATTCGTAAAAAGGGGATATTTGAATGTTTGTTTATATTTCAATGTCTTCAATTTTCCCACTTTTCTTTTAACCCTTTGTTAACCGACGGTACTCGTAAGTACCACCAAATTTTTAGCTTAATATAAAGCTCCAGTTTTTCTGTAAAGATATTTTGCCTTATGGTACTTCAGAGGACCACATTAGGAGGATTTTAGTTTGTATTCTTAAGTGGCAATCCTGATGTGTTCACACTTTTATCATTATGCATCGGTGGCTCAGAAGTTAAGTATCCCGACTACTGGGCTTTGACCACATGACCATAGTAGTTGATGTCGAAGGTACCTGGTAGCCTGGTACTCCACATGACTAGGCCTTGTCCATATCCAACAAGAAAAATGATTTTTTATCGTTAGTGTTGTGCGTGAATTGTATTGCATTTGCTTAAAAATGTTAAAGTAACTTGAATCGTTATTAATTTTTAAAGTTAGTAGAGGTATGTAGCATAATGTATTTAGAGAAATATGTTACGTTGTGCTAACAAAAGTTAGGGGAGACCGGGCCACAATATTCACAGGGGCGCAATAATATGCTTTTGTAAGTAACAATTACCAATTAGTATTCCTCTACTTAAAAACTTTTTTTTTTCAAATTTCAAACAATTGTGCGTATAACAGACAGAAACACACCAGAATGGGCATGTAAAAACATGTAATATTGAAAGCAATCAAGACGGGTCTTAATGGTGACTTTTCCATTAAAGCATCTGCCATTCGGTATTCTATATCTCGAACAACACTTACACGTTACATAGAAAAATGCAAATTTTTGAATCTCACTCGGATCGTGCTACTGTCGAAGTAAATTATGACAATAAAAGAGTCCTTTTGGATCAATAACATTAAATCTTATGTGACTTACAAACGTGTGCCAAGCTTCACCACGCTTTGACAAAAAAAGCAAGGAGAATTGACTTAGTTTGGTTGGTTTAGTCGCGGGGTACCACTTTTGTGGTTTGCGCCACTGGAATCATTAGGTTGTTTATTACTGTGGAATTAAGTTCAGTAAAATACCCTAATGGTTCCAGTGGCGCAAACCGCAAAAGTGATAACCCGCGACTAAACCAACCAAATTGGTGACCCCGACGTGATGGGAATTGCGTCGTAAATGTTAAGACCTGTTAGCTTTGATTGTTTAACTCAACTACACAAATCACATTTGATATTACAGATCTATTATTCTTTTCACCAGTCCTGTCACGACGCAAATTTCACTATCTGAATTTTAACTGCACTTAGTGTCAAGTTTCAGTTTATGGTCGTGTCTTTCACGACAGGCATTTTCAGGCCAATTATCACGCTACGGTACATTAGAATAAGAGCCATGGGCTTTTTATTGCAATGCGATTTCAAAAAAACTTTTTTAAGTTAAATATCTTTTTTCCCCAGCCGGTTAGAATAGTAG
Source organism: Agriotes lineatus (assembly GCA_940337035.1). Classification (NCBI taxonomy): domain Eukaryota; kingdom Metazoa; phylum Arthropoda; class Insecta; order Coleoptera; family Elateridae; genus Agriotes; species Agriotes lineatus. The sequence goes on from OW679199.1 coordinate 21,989,629, forward strand.
GCATTGCTCACCTCATCTGAGGTAAGAAAGTTCGTTTTTCTCACCTAGGTAAGAAAGTAAATCATGCAATTTTTATGAAGAACTGTACCGCATGTTAGCTGACTGCTGACGCGTGCTGATTCTGACAGCTGACATATTGATAGTTGTCGGATAATTGACTTTATGATTTGTGTTACAGTCTGTTTATACGAGGAATTAGGAATGCATTCTGTGAGTGTTCACATCCTTTTGATGCAGGTAAATACGAAACCTTAAGTGGCCCCGTGAGTGGCCCTTCATTCGAAGGAATTAAATTAACATCTCGCGCATGCCAACTCACGACAGGAGAAGCTAAAAATCACTGTGGGCGCCCGCGCTTTATTTTTTAATCCAACCAAAACTGCTTTGACAGTTTGACCTCAGTGAACATAACCTCAAAAAGTGTAAATAGTAAAGCAATTTTTTAACGACAAAATTTTTAAGTTTTCAGAGTTACTTATGAATAAAACTGTTTAGAAACATTTTGAGAACAGCATAAAATCGGAAAACATGCTGCATATTTTGCAGGATATTGTCACCTTTAACAACTTGAACAGTCTGTTGAATTATTTTTATAGTGTAAAATTTTGCTCCACCGAGGCCGGCTGGGAAAAAAATAGTATTCAAACTTCGTTAAGAAAGTGCTCTTGCATACCTTGCGCAATTACAAACCTCGCCTTCGGCTCGGTTTATAAACTTTGCGCTCGGTAGGCAAGACTGCACTTTCTTACCTTGGTTTGAAATATACTATTTCTTCTTCTCCGTCTTCTCCTTACGTCAGGCCAGTTATCTGTTTATTCCACAAAGTTGTGGTTCTATGAGCTCTCTTTACTTGTAATTCGGGTAGGTGGCAAGCCTTGCCCGTCGAAATCGAGAAAGAGTTTCCTTGTAGAAGATGATAATGACAGCAACAACCAAGAAGAAGTTAAAAATATTATATAAAAATGACACACTACAAACGGACAAAAAGACGATGTAGACCAAGTCCTTGTCCCAAGTTCAGCAGTAATAGAAAAAGGGAAAGGAAACCGGTTTGAAATCCTACATAGAAAATAAATAAATGGAGAAAAAATATTTACACGTTGCAATTTTTGGCGTGTGGATTTTTTTAACTATTGGCATTTCAAAGCAACTTGCATGTGGTTCAAAGGGAATATATGCAAAATTCTTAAAACCTATTCTCTTTTATTGGGATCAATGCATTAATAGGATACCATAAATTTCTAAATTGGGGTCGTTACTGATCCATTGATTCTATGCTATGCTTAGCGACTTGTATGCCAACGATAGTTCAAAAATATCTGATAATAATAAGAATAAATTAGATAAACTACGTTCTATGATAACAAGTTTGAATGAAACATTTCTTCAGTATTAAAATGCTATCCATCAGTTTGCAGTCAATCATCTTCAAATGAAGAAGTTTCCTAAAACTGTTTAATCTTTAAGCGGACCAAGAGGGCTGTATAAAGATGGTTGCCTGCCAGGTAGGTTTGGATACATTCTTTAATTCGATATCTAAAATCAGGGTAAAAATGAAGCAACAAGAGAATTTGGAAATTAGAATTTGAAGAACAACTTGTACTGCAGTTAACTGCACACTGTAACAAGTGACGTACGTATCGTATGATATTTTTTGACCACTATTTTTCCTGATTATGACATGACATGGTTATCTCTATTATGCAAAGATTGCTAAATAATATGCAAAAGGAAAATAGCTTAAGAAAGGTTGACTACAATTTTTGCTTTTCATCCATAGACATCGATATAGGGAAATAGAAAGTTAATAAATTAGTAAACTTCATTGGCAATTTTTCTAGAAACGGGACAATTGTAGTCAAAAGGAAACAAATAGAGGCACTAAAAAGGATCTATCAGCACCTGCAGTTGCTAAAGACTCTAACATATTTATGGAGGATCTTCTTTAGATTGTATACGAAGTAAACGGCAGAGCATGTAAGAACAATTTCTCGAAACTAGTGCTTTCCGCATTTTGAGCCTAAATATTAGCCTTTTCCCGATTCATTGAAGACAAATTCATAGTTCAGTGATATAATCAAACCTTTACTCTGGTCAATACTTCTCTACTAACGCTTTACAGTTTAAACGTCTTTAGGACCTTCAATTTAATTCTCCGTACGCTTGTTTTACAAAGCAAGTTTTGTTCTGCCCTCGCACGCTGCATGAGTGACGTAATCTGCTTTTATCGCGTTTTAATGAGTTCCTGGTTCCAGTCAGGCGATTGTATGGTCCATAGGGAATTCCCCTTTCTAATCGAAATTTCAGTTTGAAATTTTCCGAGAGTTCCGCATAAGTGGGACAAGGATCAAGTTAAGTAACACCTACGTAGTCTCATTACGCGCCCGCATCGTACGCAAAAGCATCACGCAGCAGCTGACGCGCAGCACATCAAGAGGTGTTGGTGGTTGAGCCCGCGACACCTCTCATGTTCATTGTCATATACTTTTTTTTATTATTTTAATAGAGTTTATTGTTTGTTACTTATGTTTTTTATTGGCGGTTGCATGCACATTTGTGTTTTGTACAGGAAATCAGATGGTTTGTAAGCAAGTATAACGAAAAGTAAGTTCAATTCAGCTGTTGCAGTCGCTACCTCAAGCTGTGCCAAGGTAAAAGTAGAAAGGTGAAGCACTTACTTCCACATTCAAGAGTGCGTTCACCTATGTGGTTGATTGTGTTTTCCCGATCGAGTCTGAATGTGACAGCGCACCATTTATTGAACATATTTTGCCTTTCTTACCGGAGTGCAGCCCTAACTCAAAGGTCGTAAAAAATCCGCCCGCTCGACTAAGTTTTTCTAGCCGGCAAACCTTTTGTTATCACCATCGTAACGGAGTTAGGGTCGCATATCCTGGGTATATTTCACGTTTATGTCGTGTCAAGTCGTGTTCGTGCGGTAACAAGCAATAAAAACGGTGGCACAGGGTTGTTGGGGATTAATTGACGACATTTGTGAATTCGAATGTTATCTATTCCGAACTTGTGGAAAAAGTTCTGCTGTTAGAATTCAGAAGAGTTGTTTGTCTTGGTCTGATTGCTCAAAAGCAATTGGCATCTCGTAAGCGTAAGAGAAGATTTCACGATACTATAAACTATCCAAAGGAATGACGCAAGTGCTCGTATTCAGTGCCGGGAGATGTTAAACTCTTAAACAGGGCAAACCGAAATGTAATACCTTACCTCAAAAAAATAGTCATGGGTTACTTCAACAATAAAAAGATACTCATTGTGGGAATAAAAGAACTGCATATAACATGCGGAGTTCCACATGGGTCGGCACTGAGACCACTTCTGGGAAATATATTTTAGGATGTGGTTCTGCGACTAGATATGCCGAAAGGGGTTACCCTTATTGGCTATGCAGGTAATCTGGTTGCACCAGTAAAAACAGCAGAAATTATTGAAGCAAACCTCAGATATGCTACGCTACAAATAATCCGATGGGTGGGAAGTAAGAAATAAATTAAAAATAGCCTCCAGAAAACGGAAACTGCCCTGCTGGTTGCATGACGAATAATAACTGGTATGAGGGTACAAATTGGAGAAATATATATTTAAACAAAGAAGAGAATGAGAGAACATGTAAATAATGTGAGCATCAAAACCGAGAAATTAGCATAGGTCGAACGTCGAAGGTTCCAGGGCAACTAAAAGGCGTGTGCAGATGATTTCTGTTTACTCGATCATACTACATGGAGCTTTCGTATGGAAGCAAGCATGCAAAATACAAAACACTAAAAATACAAAGACGCGCGTATATAATTGCTTCGACAAACGCCCTGCTGGTTCTGATAAGAACCTTCACCTTGACCTTATTGTCAAACATAGGGTTAAAATATATTAGAAAAAAGACAGGCCCAAACAATGAATTAGAAATTCATCAACGCACAGTGAAAAGAAAGGCCCATCCAGAATTTCAGGGACAGAAACGAAACAGCAAAATAACTATTTTATCATTTTATTTGTATGGGTATTTCGCCACACTACATTTTTTTCCTTTTGTAGTATGCCGAAACACCCATAAAAATAAGATGATTATTATCGAGGAGTTGCAGAGATTATCTCAACTATTTTATCACTCAGGCTATGACGAGTCATGGATGCTTTCAAGCATAACTCAGAAGATTTCAGAAATCTGAAAGGGACAGCTGCTACTATTGTCAGCAGGTTGATGATGTCCCACACACACTCTGAATGCCCAAGGTGACACCAAGTACGAACCATTACAAAAAACGAAGTAGGGGAGATACTAACTCCCCAAAATTTAACTTTGTTTATGTTTGAAAAAACGAGAACTGAAGTGCAATAACGGGATTTATTACGACAGCAATACAAACGAAGGAAAAATGAAGATTTGGAAAGAAGGAAGACCGAGTAACTGGCATCCACATCCCGAAGTAATGCTCATGCTCACAAGATGTGAAGGAGGCGAGGTTTTAGTTAGTAGGTCATTCACTAGAATGAAGGGAATCCAACACATTCTGAAGTACTGGCTTCAGGGCGTACATGAAGATTTCCCCACTTTAACTTAAAAAACAATAAAGCTTGAAATTGGAAAAGTATATTCAAAATGTTAAACATGAGACCCATGGAAGCTTAAAGAACCGCAAAAATACAGAATATTCCACTAAAAATATATAATGTGTTGGGACACCCTGTACAAGTCCAAATAATTTTAAAATTTGCCCCATTCAACCCTATTAGAGTCGCCTTAAACAAACTTTAAACCATGTTTCTAACCATTTTTAAAGTTTTATTTACTTTATAACTAGTTTATCTCAAAAACAAAAACAAAAGGTGGAAGAAAGTTGTATATAGTGTGTCCAATTAAGGAGGGCCAGTATGGAAATCTCATTAATAGCCTGAAATACAAATTTGGTTAAATGGAAGAAAGTTGTGTAATTAAATGACTAACAAAATGACGCCTAGAAAGCCTGGATATGATTTTTCGTTTTTGAGTTATCTTACAAAAAAAGTACTAGACGTATAAAAATGGTTTCAACAATTTTGTATCTGTATACGTTTGACTATAAATTAGTTTATTAATTTAATCAATTCTTTTATTTAATTACGTGTGAGTAAGCAACAAGCTAACAAAAATAAACCAAAGACAATAAACAAATTCTGTTTGTCCGCGACTATCTTAAAAGTCATTGCCTTTAATATCAAAATCAGTCATTGAAGTTGTCCTAGGATTAAAAGTACTTTTACTTCCTAGGAACTAAAAGTAAGTTCTAACTGGTCGCCTATGGATGCAGCTGTCATAATGATTTTTCAATAAGCAATCAATTATCTAACATTTTGAATATTTTGTTTTTTCTAGATCTGCATTCGCTCGGCTATACTACGCTTCGCCTCGCAAGGCAAACATAGTTGCTTGCCAAACAAAGTGCCACTTGTAATTGTAATAAAAGAATATACTATATTTGCAAGTACCTAGTAGGCATTTGAGTTTTACTTTTCGGTTCTACTTCGATTCTCCCCTCTCCACCATTCATCCTGGACAGATTCTTGCATATGTTACTATTACATTCAAATACATACATGGCAATTATATATTTGTACGATTTGGTGACATTAAATCGCCCATTTACACATATGGGAGCTACAAGAAATAACCGACAGCATCCTGTAGCAGTAAAGTTTGTATCACTTCCGTTAGATGGTGATGAAGGAAATAAGTCCGATCGGTGACGGACGCAATCAGCTTCATTGGCTTTTATATGTAGGACACTCAGAATACTACAGTAGATAAAAATCACTTTTGTGTAAATAGTAACTTTGTTACGTGTCAAAAGCATTTGATATTAATACTAGTGTTGAATGAGGAATCTAGTGAGAGTAATTTGTATATCAGCTTTTAAAAAAGGCAAGAGTTTTCGTGGGGTGTAAATGACAATCTCGCCATTTATTATGGTTTGGTGATAGTAAAGAATTGGGTTACTGGCCAGCCGTTCCTGTAAGGGAGATCATTAAGCAGATGTCATTTTTCCAATGAATATTTATATTCAAGCTGTGAAGCGATCTGGGAAACACGAATACAACGATTGCGAAGTTTATTGCCTGTGAACAGGGTATGTAGTTTAATGTGGAATTTGCCTTTTGTTACCTGGAAATTCGATTTATAGCAACAACTATTAGGCGGGAAAATCTTGGAAAGCTAATCTACCGCAGTATTGGGGGTCGAGGTATAGCGAATGACAGCCGAGGTTGGAACCTGTCAAGCTGACATGTGATAGGAGTAACGGGACGTATTAAATGTCTGCGAGTATATCGGCACAAAGATAAGTGTTTTAGCTAGAATCTGATGATATTTTTGCATATAAAAACTGTGTAACCATTAAACTTACGAGCGGTTTAAGTTAAACTATTTGGGGTACCCTGCGTGAGGTAGTAATAGTAAAGATGCTAATTGTCTGATCGATGGTAGTAATGTTCGAGTATTAATAAAACCAGCTACAAGTATTGCTTTCTTTCATTTTGATAGGGAGTTCAATAATCGTATTGTTATTAGTTGATAGAAAGTGAAGTTACAAGTTTCTTGGCTTATATCAGTATATTTGAGTTTAACTTGTTGGCGCCATTTATAACATCATAAACTAGAATCCGCGACGTCTTCACTGATGCTAGAGACGGGCCTCAAATATACTTTTATAGTGATCGATTGTTAACTAAGAGATATAGCGATGACCTAAAGGTAGGTAAAGGAATTTATAGATAAATATAGCTAACAACTTTATTTGACATTTTTAAGTTATTCCTGTTCGGAAGCGCTTTATCTGAGATCTGAAGAAAATCGTTACATAAAGAGTATTTGTGTGCAGCGCTGCAGATGGTTACAAGATTTTTGTCATTTTTGAAATCTTATGAGTTTAAAAGACTTTTGAGTTCAGGTAAGGAATGTTTTTTAATATTTTGTTTGTTTGGTATGGACAGAGTTTGGGCATGCGGAGTACCAGCTATCTTAGGCACGACTGCTCTGGCCAAAGCCCTACTTAGAATTTTCCAGAAACTAAGGAATTCCAACCCTAACAAGGGATCTTTTTCATGCTCCACATCGTAGTAACTGAGAATAGCCGTCAACGCCCAATGGTACGTTACCAACGAACAACTACATACTGAACTGGGCATGTTAACCATCCAGGATTATATCACGAAACTAACCAAAAAGTTTCACCAAAATCTCAATAATTGCTCAGGCGCAACATTTTACAAACTAGGACATATAAAACTACACACCAGGCTAAAACGACGACTACCTCAAGACGTCTACAGAAAGTGATAGTGACTAGTGATAAACAAGTGAACAATAATTATAAAAAATTATTCTTTTTTCATACAAAATGTTTTCACAGGAGCGATAAGTGCCCTTATGTTATTAGCTGTTAGTTAATTGTAGTCATTTAAAATTACCATGAATAGCAATGACATTGTTGAACTGGTATAATTTTTAACAAAAAAAAAGTAACATGGATCTATGTAGCTATCAAATGTAAATACAATACCAAAAGAATAATAATGCTTTTCTATTTCTACAATTTGAAACAATTATCTTATGCTTTTATATGTATTTCTCTTATTATTATCTTTTACAATTTTGATGCAATCCACTTAATGTTAATGTAATAAAACTGTCTACGTTCTCTACCTATGTTCCTATTTTCTTTTTATATTTATGATGTAAACAAGCGGTAGCTCTAGCTCCAAAAACGCAAAGCCAGTTCATCTGCTTTTACGGCAACCACATGTCCCCGAATTCTACTTTCCTCTACTAGCACGGCCAACTTTTCTACACCTACCTTCCTCCAGGGCTTTGTGCACCAGCGCCCTTATGGAGCCCGCCATGTCGCTGCTCGTATTAAGAGCATCATCAACTTCGCTTGCTCTTAATAACCGGTTGTTTAAGAGGTGTTGGTGAAACTCTTCCAGATTCTTCAGCGTCGTCGCCGACCCCTTGAAGTACTCCTCGGCTCTCTAAACGAGCAAACACATACAGCGAAACGGTTACGAAAGTTCAAGAAAGGAGAAAAGCATCGAGAGGATTGCTGTCGGAAGTGTGATTAATTTGGTTGGATGGGATTCCGTTTTGTAGAGTTAATTGGGCGATGTGTCTGAGTATTATTTATGGGCGTGAAGGTGCGGAAAGTGTGCCTGAGGTTATAGAATCTCATTTATACACGTACTGTAGATGGGGAGTTGTGTAAATTGGGTTCTAAAACGATATAGTAAGCCATAAAATTCACTTTCTGAACGGAACAAAAATTAACAAGTGAAGAATAGTGCAGATGCGGGGGCGAGCAAATCCGCAAGTTCAGTAGGTGCATGCAATTTATGCCGGAGCTGGCTAATCAGATAAATCTGCTAATTTTTTTCCGTATTTGAGTTTGTAGATGTTTTGGATAAGTTTAAATTCGATGTCACCATTGACATTCGGACCACGTGGGCTGGAAGGACACGCAAACTTGAAACTGACTAATTCGTCCACATTTTTGCCGATGGGCTCCCACGCGGATTATTGACTCGCTCGCTCGAGTGTCCATCCGGCTCATCACCCATATTCCACCTCGCATGACAGTTGATTGATTACAGAACTTGAAGAAGCAATTTTCTCGCGTGTATCGTTACCATTGCGAGGCCCCTGGGGCTTTCGCTGTGCTCCGGTAATGTTAGGAGTCGGTCTCGCGTATGCAAATGGAAAAGAACGGAAATAGTGGGCTGTGTGCGCATGCATGTTATTGTAAAAAGAGAGGTCATACAAGCCTGTTCTCAATCCAGCGGTCGTGGTTGTAGATGTAACATCCGCCAAGTTCAAGAGGAAGCTGCGACTGCTCCACGAACCTGCTCAGACGGGATGGCGGTGTAAAAATTATCTACAAAACGGTATTCATTAGGCTTGTTGAAAACCAGATGCCATTAAATGACAGAGTGCGTTTAGATATGACCTCACATACAGAACTGACTTTTCAGGCTCAAATGTCAGCGACTTTTGCGATGAATGGTTTCAAATAGTAACAATAATTTGAGGGTTAAGTACCATAGTGTAACAAAAATTGGTGTATGTACGTTTTGTTAGAATTTTAATTTTCTTTCGCCGCTTTATACATTGCAACTGTCGGCTTAAAAATAGTTTGTACTTCATTTTCTGTATTTTTCATATTGATGCCGAAATTAAACAGTTGCCCAAAGTGTACAAAATTATAGTTTGGTATGAAAATTATCAATCACGGCGAAGTATGGGCTCCACATGTGGTTTGTGGTTCATGTCGATTGACTTTAGAGGCCTGCATGCGGGGAGCACATCGTGTACTGCCATTTGCCATACCAAGTATGTTGAGAAAGCCGCAGAACCATCTGGATGATTCCTGTGCAATAGCATTGACAACTTGTTTCAGGAAATAGATATCGACCATGGCACAAGCGTCTTTTTTAGACAGTTCTGCTCGAATTCTTGATTGTATTTTTGTACAATATTATACCAATTGCACACTTAATGCGTGTAAAAGATTACTAAAACTATTATTATTATTATTAGATACTACAAGTAACAAGGTCGCTCTATGACAATTTTAAAATGACTGGCTCCTTCAAGAAAGATACACATAACACTCCTGCTTCATTTTCTCATGCTACATATGAACATTATCCCATAAAACATTGTCCCCTACGAGAATCCCACATCCTATACTGCTGGCATGAAAAATGCGAACTATCAAGTACCCTAAATGCATTTAAAAGATTACAAAAATAAGAAAGCTCCAAACATAGACGAAATCCTAGATGAAATTGTAAAATAGGAAGGGTATTTCTAATTCCAACCTCCCTCTTCTTACAACTCTATAAGCTGCTCACTGAAATAATTGCAAATTGGACTACCATCAACCAAATCTATTAGCGTTTATCTATTGAGATTGATAACTTTAATTAAGACAGTGGCTGAGTACAATTTACCTTTTATCTGTCTCTGTGGATTATCCAAAAGCTTTTCATACAGTTGACCATCGGGCACATAAACGAACATTACAGAACTGTCGAACTGACTCTAGATGCATAAAATTACACTCTACCTTAACTATAAAACTCCATAACGACCCAAACCCGATTCCCATTATGAGGGGAGTGGGTCAAGGTGGCACGATTAGCCCTAAATTAGTTACAGTTTCGTTGAGAAAATAACCAATAATAACCAATGATCAACGATTTCAACACTGACTCAAAGAAGATTACTCTTGAAATGAATTTAATAAAAATCAAAGTGATGTTAATAGCCAAATTAGAGTGGGTGAAGATGCAGTGAAATATGTAAATGACTACATGTACCTGAGCAAGCTTTAAAGATACTCAAAGAAAATCAAACAGTATACAGGGTGTTATGGAAATTAGTGCAAATATTTTAACCCGTAATAGAACTCGTTAAACTGAACAACTTCTCCATTTATCATTTTTTCGAAAACGCCCCCAAAACTGAGTTAAAATTCAAAACAGTTTTACTCTAAAAATGCATACCCGCCTATGGAATAATATTTTAATTTAAACGCACACTGATAAAACCTATAGTTCACATCTGGTCACCAACGTTCCATATCAATTGAGGGAGGTAAGTTATTGACCGCATGTTTTTTGTGCAAGAACTTTGCAGTTTTAATATACCTTGTGTCGTTCACCTTTAACTTAGATTTGCTGACCAAGCGGCTCGTCAAATTTAGGGGAGATAAATTATTGCAAAAATATGCGATTAAATTAAAAACGATAAATAGAAAAGTTGTTCATTTTGGTGAGCTCTATCACTGGTTAAAATATTTGCACTCATTTCCATAACACCCTGTATATGTATTAAGGAACAAGCATTTACCTCTACATTGACGAAGTAGTATATTCAGTTAGTGGACATTACTTCTATTCATTTACGGAGCACAAACATGGAAGATGACAAAGGCGGGCATGGATAAGATTGGCAAAGAACTATGAAACGACATTGCTTCGAAACACAGGAAAGAAATCGAAGATTACAGAAAGGACACAAAAGAGCAAGTATCACGTATCAAATAGTAATTCGCTGTACACTACGACAAAAATGAAGAGATGAAATAATGCAATTCAGAATTGGTAACCGGAAACACAGGAAGAAGAGACAACAGATAAAATGGGCCGATGATATTAAGTGGTTTATCTCATGGAAGAACATCGTTGGGAAGAACATGGATGCATGTAACCAGTTCTACATGAACGAGGGCTAAAAAAGAAAAAAAATAAGAATGATCTTGGTACAATCAGACATGCCTAATGCGTCTACTGCACAGAAAATTTGGGTTAGTGAAACAGTGTGGGAAAGCACTTAACAAAAATCGCTAAACTTTTAAATAACTTTCGGTGGTTTTTCCTAAGCTTGCTAACGCAAAAATTGATTAAAGCATATTTTTGTGGACCAAATAAATGCACAACGTTAAAGTCGAAACATTTTGAAGAAATATTGTTACGTAATGAACGATACGCTTTAGAAGCATTCAGGTAAGTAACTTAAAACTAAAGAGGTTTAGTTGAGAATTTATTCGTAACACTTCAAATTTTTGGATGCCGGTCGTTATTGAAGTTACATGTTTTCCACGCACATTTAGATTTTCTCAGCGATAACGTTGGCAGCGTTGGTGGAGATCATGGTTGAAGGTTACACATCGGTGTAAGTTTGCAAATTAATACGAGACATGTCTTGATTGCATCGAAAAAAAGCTTTAAAATCTCGTCGCTTCTAAGTAGTTGCTCATGTTAAATACATTATTTAGTAATAAATTACGATTACAATTTTGACGCAGCTTTTATGACTTTTTAGTACCAATATATGGCAGTATTTTACAAATAAAGCTAATACTTTAGTGCTGTTTCTCTAATCAGTCATTAACTCATAATAGCAATGCAAGAACGTACATAAACTCAATTTTGTTACATTGTGTTTGCTTAAAAAATATAATTTCCCATGCAGAAGTTGAGTCTCTTAACTTGAAGGTCGACATTTCCATTATAAAGTTGAAGTGTCGACTTTAAAAGTAAAAGTTACTAGTCTAGCAGCGGGAGTTCCCACTCTAATCTAAATTCTAGTTAAAAGTTATAATCTTTAATGCAAAAGCTAACTACCTTAGTTGTAAGTCGATATATCAATGTAAAGCTCCAGAACTCGACTTTAGAAGTAGAGGTTTCTAGTCTAACTGTGGAAATCACTACATTAAGCGAAATTCCTTGTTAAAAACTAAAATGTTGAACATAAACATTAAACAATATAATTGAAATTAGTATATCTTTACTGTAAAGCTCGAGATCTCAACATTAAAAGTAGATGTTCCTAATCTAAAAGTACTAAGTTTATAATTTCTAATGTAAAAGGCGAATACTTTCGCTTGAAAGTCGATACCCCTACGACAAAAACCAAAATATTGACTGTTAGAGTGGCCGTTCCTAGTCTGAATAAGTATATATAATAAATATAAATAGTAAATAAGTATAAATGTACTCTTTAAATTAAAACTCTAGTTTAAACTTAGAAGTTCTAATGTAAAAGTCAATTAATGTAGTTTGAAAATCGATGTCTCAACTGTAGAACTCAAGATCTCGACTCTCAAAGTGAATCTTCCAATTCTAAGGGGCAGAAATCTCTATTTTAAGCTAAATTTCAAGTATGATGTTATACTTTTTAATGTTAAGCGCAAGTACTTTAGTTTTAAAGTCAATATCTCCACTATAAAACCCAATATGTTTATTTCAAAAGCAGAGATTCCAGATTTAAAGGTAGAAGTCCAAATGTAGACATCGCTATTTCAAGCTAAAGTTTAAGTTATTATTTAAGTTATAATTTCTAATGTTAAACTCAAGTACTCTAGTTTAAAAGTGGATATCTCCACTGTAAAGCCTAAGAACTTGATTTTAAAAGTAGAGATTCCAAGTCTAAAGGTAAAAATATCTATTTCCAGCGAAGTTTCAAGTTTAAAGTTCTAATTTCTAATGTTAAATTCGAGTACTTTAGTATGAATGTGGACATCTCCGCTGCAAAGCGCAATATATTGATTTTACAAGTAGATATTCCAATTCTAAAAGTAGAAATCCCTATTTCAATCTAAATTTTAAGTTTAAAGTTATCATTTCTAATGTAAAAGTCTAGAATTTGCGTTTGAATGTACTCTAGATATCTCTACTGTAAAGCTTAAGATCTCGACTTTAAAAGTAGAGGCTCCAACTCTAAGGGTAGACATGTCTATTTCAAGTTTAAAGTTGTAATTTCTAATGTTAAACTCAAATACTTTAGTTTGAAAATCGATATCTCCAGTGTAAAGTCCAAGATCTTAACTTTTAAAGAAGAGATTCCAAGTCTAAAGGTAGAAATCTGTATTTCAAGCTGAATTTTAAAATTGAAGATATAATTTCGAATATTGAAGTCAAGTACTATAGTTTGAATGTCGATATATTTTCTGTAAAGGTCAAGATCTCTACTTGAAGAGGCTCCTGGTCTAACAGTAGAAGTCTTCACTTTAAGCTAAATTACAGGTTTAAAATTTAAAATTTCTAATGTAAAGGTAGATTATTTTAATTTGAAAGCCGTTATCTCTAATGTAAAGCTAGAGATATCGATTTTAAAAGTAGTGGTTTTTAGTCTAAAGGTAGAAATCTCTATTTTAGGCTAAATGTCAAGTTTAAAGTTATAATTTCTAATGTAATGGTCAAATACTTTCGTTTGAAAGTCGATATCCCTACGACAAAGGCCAAAACATTGAGTTTTAGAATGGAGGTTCTTAGTCTGAGAGTATAAATCTATTCGTTTGTGAGCTTTGTAGTTTAAAGTTAGAATTTATAACGTAAAAGTCAATATATCTACTTTGAAAGTCGATATCTCAACTGTAGAGCTCGACTTTCAAAGTAAAGCTTCCAACTCTACGGGGTACAAATCTTTATTTCAAGCTAAATGTAAAGTGTAAAGTTATAATTTCTAATGTTAAACTCAAGTACTTTAATTTAAAGTGGATACCTCCACTATAAAGCCCACGATATTGATTTAGAAAGCATAGATTCCAAGTCCAAAGGTAGACATCTCTATTTCAAGCTAAATTTAAAGTGTACCGTTATAATTTCTAATGTTAAACTCAAGTACTTCAGTTTAAAAGTGGATATCTCCGCCCAACATATTGATTTTAAAAGTAGACATTCCAAGTCCAAAGACAGAAATCTCTATTTTAAGCTAACTTTTAAATTTAAATTTACTGTTTCTAATGTTAAACTCAAGTACTTTAGTTTTAAAGTCGATATCTCTACTGTAAAGCCCAACATCTTGAATTTATAAGTAGAACTTCCATTTTAAAGGCAGAAATCCCAATTTCAAGCTAAACTTGAGGTTTACAGTTAGAATTTCTAATGTTAAACTCCAGGACTTCAGTTTGAAAGTCGCTATATCTACTATAAAGCCCAAGATCTTGATTATAAGAAGAGAGATTCCAAGTCTAAAGGTCGAAATCTCTATATCAAGTTACATTTTAAGTTTAAAGTTATAATTTCTAATGCAAAAGCCCAGTACTTTAGTTTGAATGTCGACTTATCTACTTTAACGCTTAGGATCTTGCCTTTACAAGTAAATGTTCCTTTTGCAACAGTAGGAATCTTCACATTAAGCTAAATTACAAGTTTAAAAGTGATAATTTCTAATGATAAACTCAAGCATTTAGTTTGAATGTGGATATCCCCGCTGTAAAGCTCAATATATTGTTTCTGAAAGTAGATATGCCAGTCTAAAGGTAGAAAGTTCTATTTGAAGCTAAATTTTAAGTTTAAAGTATTTTCGTTTAAATGTCGATATCTCTGCTGTAAAGCTAAAGATCTCGACTTTCAAAATAGAGCTTCCAAGTATAAGGGTAGTAATCTCTATTTAAAGATTAAACTTATAATTTCTAATGTAAAAGTCATTTACTTTAGTGTGAAAGTCGATATCTCTGCTGTAAAACTTCAAACAGTGGAAATCGCTAATATAAACGAACTACCTTGTTTGGAAACTAAAATGTTGAATGTAAACATTGAGTATTTTACTTTAAATGTCTGTATGTTTACTGTAAAGCTCGACTTGAAAAGTAAGAGTTCCTGCTCCAAAAGTAGAAAATCGCTTCAACCTGAATTTAAAGTCTCCCAGTTAAAATTTGTAATGTCGATTTCGAATTTTTTAGTTTGAAAGTCGATATCTTTACTGTAATGCTAGACTTCGACTATTCAACTAGAGGCTTCTAGTCTAGTAACAGTAGAAATCTCCACTTTAAGTTCAATTTCTAGTTTAAAAGTTAATATTTCTAATGTAAAAGGGGAGTATTCTAGTTTAGAAGTTGATATCTTTACTGTAACATTCGAGATCTCGACTTTAAAATGAGATATGTTCTTAGTCTAATGGCCGAAATATTTAATTTAGGTTAAATGCAAGTTTAAGCTTTTAATTTCTAATATAAAAGTCGAGTGTTTTCGTTTGAGAGTGATACCCCTACGACAAAGGCCAAAGTGTTTTGGAGGTTGCTGGTATGGCAATATAATTCTATCCTTTAAGCTGAATTTCTGGTTCTAAGTTAGAATTTCTAATGTAAAAATTATTTTAGTTTGAAAGTCGATGTTTCCACTGTAGAGCAGAAGATCTTGATCTTAAATGTAGATATTCCAATTCTAAAGGTAGAAACCCGTATTTCAAGCCGAATTTTAAATTTAAAGTTATAATTTCTAATGTAGAATAAGCCAAGTACTTTAGTTTGAAAGTGGATAACTGTACTGTAAAGCTCAATACCTTGATTTTAAAAGTAGATATTCCAAGTCTAAAGGTGGAAATCCTTGTTCAACCTAAATTTTAAGTTGAAGTTATAATTTGTAATTTAAAAGTCAAGTAGTTTAGTGTGCAAATCGATATCTCTGCTGTAAAGTTCGGGATATCGACTTTAAAAGTAGAGGTTCCTGATTCGACAGTAGAAACCTCCACTTTAAACTAAATTGCAAGTTAAAAATCACACTGTAAAAGTTGAATATTTTAGTTTTAGACTGAATATATCTACTTTAAAGCTCACGATCTCGACTTTGAAAGTAAAGTGTAAAGCTATAAATATCTATTTCAAGTTTAAAGTTATAATTTCTAATGTTAAATCTAAGTTCTTCAGTTTGAAAGTGGATATCTACTCTGTAAAGCCCAATATCTTAATTTTAAAAGTAGAGATTTCAAATCTTAGGGTTGAAATGTCTATTACAAGTTTAAAGTTATAATTTGTAACGTTAAACTAAAGTACTTTAGTTTGAAGTTTGAAGTTTACATTTCTAGTGTAAAAGTCGAGTATTTTCATTTGAATGTGGATATCACTACTGTAAAGCTCAAGATTTTGATATTAAAAGTAGTGATCTAAAGGCACAAATTCTTATTCAAGGTCGATATCTCTGCTGTCAAGCTCGGGATTTCGACTTTAAAAGTAGATGTTCATGGTTTAACGGTAGAAATCTCCACTTTAACCTAGATTTTAAGCTATAAATTAACATTTGTTATGTACACTTCAAGTTTTTTTTAGTTTGAAAGACGATTTATCTACTCTAGAGCTAGATCTCTACTATAAATGTAGTCCAGTCAAATGGTAATTCGAGGTGGAAAGTTCTGGTGTAATTGGTTTTGGTGGCTTACTTTATGTTTTTTGGGGTGCTGAACACGAATCTGAAGTTGTCCAACAAAATTTTTTTCGGCAAATATGAGAATGCATAAAAAAACCACTAAAAATCACAGTTTTTTTTAGTTTTTGGCTTATAGCTTGCAAAGTAAGCTTTTAACGCAAAAGATGACCCTATATTAAAATAAAGACGAGAAAATTTGCTACAATTCATGTTCTTATCAGTTTTTTGTACGACATATGGTTTCCGCGCTAAGAGGCGTTGAAAAACTGCCGAAAATCAGTTGATTTTGGAAAATAGCAAAAAACACATTTTTTACAGCCTTTCCGTTCATAGCACTAAAACTAAGCATTTCTTTGTAAATATTATCTTATACTTCGAAAGAGCAGATAAAATTCTGTAAATAATTTTTTCGGACTTCCAATAGTTATGAGAAAAGCAATGAGGAATGCATGAAGTAGTCAGTCTCCTCCTTTTTGGAGGCATATACTTAAATGCATCATTATACGTCTGCGCAGATATGTAAAACGTTAACCTTAGGTTATATAGGTGCAACAAAAAGATAAACAGCGATTCATGGTTGATTAATATGAAAACTGTGTATTTTTATCAATATAATAAAACAGGTATGTGACGTATTGAGCTAGCGGACTATCTTGTGACCTTCAGCTCCACCTCTTTCTGCTGATAGAGATATGAACAAATATTGCTGCTGATTGTTAGTACCATGATAACTGTTTAAAAAATCTGTACATTGGTAAGCCCAAGGTTGATGTGAAAAACAAGGTTGGCCCTTATGCTAAAGAAATTGGGAGAACATTTTTACTTTTATGGAAAACAGTGATGAGGAATGTTAATTTTCATTAGACCAGTTAATAGCTCAGACAGAGGGTGAATACATTCCCCAAAACAGTACTAAAGCATTTACTGGAGAGATATGGGGAGGAAGGGAAGATGTAATCATATCAAAGATTAAACAGAATACTATCGTATGTTTCAAACATACTGGCCAGATCCGTGGTACACCGAAAAACGTCTTCGATTAGTTGAAACAGCAGCTGTTATAATTCTTGAAGAGATAAGATCTGTAGCGTATGTCGTGGATGATTATCCCCCTCCAGATTCTTTCTTGCACGAAAATGAAAGCCTTGTTCCTGAGGTTCTCAATCTTTTCTTTGAAATGCTGATACTGAAGAAGAACCGTGAGGACAGTAATAAATGAAAAAAAAAAAGTTTTAGCCATTTCACAGTGTTATTAGCGTTGTCAGACCTAGTTCTTTGCCTTACAAATTGGACTATGAGCTTTTTTTATAAGAAGTATGGGTCACGAAAACTAATTGATATTATGTCAGCCTTGGGACTTTGCACCTCTTATTCTGAAGCTGTTCGTTTGAAAGTGTCAGTAATCATGAGACCATCTTTACGAATAGACTCCACAGCTTTCCATCAATCCGTTCATGACAACACCAATTTTAACACTCGTACACTGAATGGGTATAATACCTTTCATGCAATGGGGTGTATACATTTGATAATCCCAAGAAATGCTATTGCTCCAGATTAGAGAATTGTCCTCCGAGTGAAGAAAATACTACCAGCTCAACTAGTTGGCGAGATGGGCTCCGTTTCCTTGAAAATTTTTAAGAAAGCAGGTTCTCCTGGCTTAAAGGATTTCCAAAAGTTTTTCTTTCATCCGATACTATCACACCCTGTTTGGCGGACCTAATTTGGCTTTACAGCAAGTGGAAAGATGTGCCCAGCATTCCAGGATGGAGTGGTTTCATGGAGCAAACCACAAGTGGTCTCCTTTGTTCCTTGCGTGCCATTTATCAATGCTCCACCGAGCGATTCAGCAGTATATATACAGCTTTACTCACTTCCGTAGAACAATGAAAATCTATGAATCAGCAAGCATCTGTGAACACGTTCGACCTGCCGAGGCTGGCTTGGGAATGAAGAAGATCCTGAACAATGGGGTTGGCAGAAAACCATAGATGGTCTGGAGCCAGTAACCACGCTAGAACCACCAGCACCTCAAGCCGTTTTGAAACTTATTTCTTGCAAATGCAAGAAGACCTGTCAGAAAAACTGTGAATGAAAAAAGCAGGCCTCAAGTGCTCCAATATGTGTGTGAACTGCGAAACCAGTTGCAATAACATGTCTCTTACTGAAATCGAAGAGTACGGGGATGACCCGGAACTTCCTGAAGTACTTGAATGTAACTATGCATAAATAATTCCATTTCACCTTTATTTTTTTACTCATTCACTTTTATTTATGTGTTCAAAATATGTATCCTAATACAACTATTCCATGTTCAAACAATTAAAACTAAGTCATTAATTATATTTAATTTATTTTTTTAGATGTAGAGGAACCGGAAGGCATCCCTGCAGAAATCATGGATCCTTTGACCAAGAGGGGTTGGTTTGACTGACGAGGTTGACTTCAATGTCAATAATCATTTAATAATAAGCGTTTTATAAAATACCTACCTATATACCCATTTTATTATATGTATTGTTTAACATTGCACAGTTTTCATATTAATCAACCATGAATCGCTGTTTATCTTTTTGTTGCACCTATATAACCTAAGGTTAACGTTTTACATATATGCGCAGACGTATAATTGTGCATTTAAGTATATGCCTTCAATAAGGAGGCGACTGACTACTTCATGCATTCGTCATTGCTTTTCTCATAACTATTGAAGGTCCGACAAAATTATTTACACATAAATTGTACAGAATTTTATCTGCTCTTTCAAAGTATAGGATAATGTTTACAGATAAATGCTTAGTTTTAGTGCTATGAACGGAAAGGCTGTAAAAAATATGTTTTTTGCTATTTTCCAAAATCAACTGATTTTAGGCAGTTTTTCAACGCTTCTTAGCGCGGAAACCATATGTCGTACAAAAAACTGATAATAACATGAATTGTAGGAAATTTTCTCGTCTTTATTTTAATATAGGGTCATCTTTTGCGTAAAAAGCTTACTTTGCAAGCTATAAGCCAAAAACTAAAAAAAACTGTGATTTTTAGTGGGTTTTTTATGATTTCTTATATTTGCCGAAAAAAGTTTTGTTGGACAACTTCATATTCGTGTTCAGCACCCTAAAAAACATAAAGTCACTCAAAACAATTACACCAGAACTTTCCACTTTAAGCTCTTTTTGAGCACCATTTTACTGGACTAATGTAGAGGTTTATAATCCAAAAGTGGAAATTTCTACTTTTTGCTAAATTTCAAGTTTAAAAGTAAATTTGTTAATGTAAAGGTAGAGTATTCACTTTTAATGTCGATATCTGTACCGTATAGGTCGAAATAATTAGAAATATAAACGTTATGCAGATATTTTGACAGCTTTCCTAGAGAAAACTCTTAAACTAGTATTTTCATTTTTTTATAAGTGGAGACCTCAACTTTTAATTTACTATAGTAAAATAGGCCTCTGAGGCATTACAGTATAAATTGCCAAAATTCAATATCCCTGTTGTTGTCGTTGCCGAATTGTATATGCACAAACCAAAAAGAATTCAGTTATTTATCGGAGCTATTTATAAACCGAAACCGGTAGATTCCCAGCCTCAATCTGAAGGTGTAAACCAGGCTCATGCAGAGAACCAATGGAATTTTGATATGGAATTACGCGTTGGGAAAGTATGAATATAAATACTGCTTCCTGCAAAATTCCATACAAGCCTCTCGATTTATTGCACTTCCGGAAGCAGTAGAACAGTCAAAAGCCCGCAATTTCAGTTCAGCTTTTGTGTCTGGCTGAGATAATATCAGTTATTTAGTGGCCTTTGTGTACCAATCTGCATCTGGTTCATGGTTTAAGTGTTCAGAAGGAACGCTTCCATACGGTGTATTGGGCAAACATGTAACAATTTGACAAAATTATAACATCGTTAAACCTGACGGCAACTAGAACCCCAGTGCATTAGCAAACGTGTTCGAACCGTTTGCTGCTGTGAAAGTGCCGTTTTATTATGTCGGAACTGACTTGTTGTGTTTCAGCAAACACGTCGTAATCAATGTGTAACATAAAATACAGCTTTGAGTCGGTCGCGGATTTAGCTATCTAGAACGAAACGCAAGTGCATTTGTTGCACCACAACTTGCACTTTCTTCTTCATACGCTCAGACAAGGTCGTTTCCAGATATTTCCAAGTAGGAAATTATCAATTGTCAACCAGTTCTTCTACGTCTGTTAAACTGTCATCGTTCATTTAATCAGCAATGCGATAGGAATCTTATTCTTCTGGTAGTTCTTCTCCAGTAGAAACTTGTTTTTAAATAATCGAAGTGACATGTGGTCTTCTTATTTGTTTAAAGCTTCGAGATGCAGAGAACTACAGGTATTTGAAATTTGTAGTGGAAGACATTATTTTATACAAGCAGTTCAATATGGTGTCTTTTTGAAAAGACGCCAAGAAAACTGTATGCGTACCACTATTAGCAGTTGGTAATGTGATCTAAAAGTAGGCAATCAAGGTCAAGAAGAGTGGATTCAAGATTCTTTGCAATTATTGAATAAATATAAACAATGTGGATGCATTGTCAAGGTAAACTGAGTTAATTAATTTGTATATTATCAAAGAAGCAACGAATTCCTGTTAAAGTGTGTATGTATAAAACAGGTCAAAATATTCTATGTCAGGTGTTCTTTTAGGTCCAGGTGTTCTTTTAGGTCCAGGTGTTCTTCGTCTTTCCACCTTCGTCTACATAGTAAGTTAAACGAGTCAGTACTTATTGTCGCGCATTGTTTAGCCGAAATACGACATTTTCCTTTGTTTTATGGATTCTCTACGTTTTCCCCTTTCATTGGTTGTTGACATGTTGCACCCATTGGTAAAACCATATCTCGAACGCTTAAAGACGTTTTGATTAGTTTTTACTAATTGTGCAAGATTCTCCAAGTTTCATGTTATACGATACATCAGCAGTCACGCCTGCATATATGAGTCGCCCAAACCTTAATTGAAAAGATGTACTGAATAAATGTTGAAGATCATTGGGGATAGGACAATCTCTTGCCGAAATCTTTTCTCGTTTTTGTGTTCATGAGAGCACTCGTATTCGATGCACATATTTCTTCTTTGTGGTGAGTAAAGGTTGCCTATGGTGTGGATGCCTTTGTTGTCTATGCCGATCATCTGAAGCATTATTATTAGCCTCCTATGGTAGGCTTTCTTAAAATCGATGAAGTGATTATAATCAGGGATTCCGTGCAGCCAAACATAGGGAGAATTCCAGATATAGAAGTACTAAATCAATACATATACCTAGAATCGCATATTAATAGACCATTAAATAAAAAGACGACTAGCCATTGCAAGAACGGCTATGACTAAATTGGAAATATGGAAACACTGTAACACTAGCAATCTAACAAAAATGAGACTCATAAATATTCTAGTTTTCCCAATTGATCTATGTGGTTCAGATGTGGACGATGAAAGTAAGTAACCGAAAGAGAATAGATGCATTTGCTATGTGGTGTTGGCGGAGATTATTGAGGATCCCATGGACAGCCGACCATACAAACCAATCTATCACCGATGAGCTAAATATCGTATAATGCTTATCAATACCACCTAACCGACGAATTCTACAATACTGTGGTCATATAGTGAGGAAAAGGGACGACAGACTAGAAAAGTTAGTAGTACAAGGGAAAATATATTTTTATTTCTTACATAATTCGGTGTTTCCGTTCTCATTCTTGTGATATTTTTCTCACTTTACCTATGTCAGGTAACCATAAAAGGCAGTTTGAGCAACCATTGTCGTATGGTAAAACGAGGAAAGTAGAAGACGAAACTGTCTCTCAGCATACTATCAATACTTCAACCGCTAGAATAAGTATATCTAATTAAATTGTTCATTTATGCTATTAAAATGGATATAAGAGCTAAGTTGCGTGAAGAACAATTATTTTACTCTTAGGAGCTGCCCATCTTCGAGGTATCCCGTTTTTGCAACAATTATATTAAATTGTTTGTAACTTAAGCTTAGTGTCAGTAATTTCTTCATCAAAAAACTTTGTAACGTTTCGCCCCGATTTTAAATTCGAATTAATTATAATCAAATACTATGAGCATTTAAAATTTTGCATTTTTCAACTTGATGACAGTTTCAGTCCGTTCGATAGTGCAAGTTCGCCGTTATGCGCGAGTGAAACGAGGAAACGTCCGCTGCGCATTCCCATGTCTGTATTGATGCAATAGAAGATAACTTGATAACAAGGTATAAAATCAAAATTTTTCCCGAATCGAGCACCAGAATTATTTCGAGAACTTAACCCGGCCGTCCGAGCCAATCCCGCCGCCGGGGGCCTCGTTCTCGACCTAGCCGGACAACCAGAATTATACCAGAATTCTTCTAGAAAATTTAGATCCAGCTCCCCGAACGACAACCCCGACCCGCTCCATTAAGTTCATAATTTATTAATTAAAAACGACGCATACCTAGGATTCGGAGCGCGTCAATAATAGCTAGTTCATATTCACGAAACTTCACCACTTTATTAATTTCAAATAGCTCAAACCTGAGATCGGGCTGTGCTGCTTTAAACGATTCCCATTCCCGAAGCTTCCCTAATGTATTAATCCGAGACAAAACGAACCTAAGATCGGGCTTCATTATTCATAATTCAAAGTCTCGAAACTTCCCCATAGCTTCGCCGCGGCTACAAGCAGCTGCCCGGAACTCGGCGCCGCAGTAAAGCTTCCCGCATAATAGGCAATTCCCCCAGGTCAAAATTGACATACCTCAACTTTCGTGGTTACTCAACCCCGACACGCGCGATCTGTCCGTTATCAACCCAGATTGCCTTTCATCACCCACTGTTATCACCAAGTGACATTCCGCGGTCGCGCACGTGGGAAGCAAGAGAAAGTCCATCCAGGTAGTATTTGAAAATTTATTTGTTTTCATGAAATAAAGTAACTGAACGTCGGGCTTTCATTAACTAAAGGAACTGATCACCTCACACAACCCATGTACTCGTACTGATATTTGTTTACATTCGCAGTACTGCCAATCTCCGCCAAACATCTTGGGAAGTTCCAGCGACTGTCAAACAGTTGAGAGTCGGGAACCGAATTGAGTTTTATTTTATGCCTACGATTTGGAATAGTTTATGTATTGATTTGTTTTTACAATTAAGGTTTGATATGTACATAGTGTTGAATAAATGTAATTTTTGTTATTTGGTATTCTTTAAATCAGTCAAGGTATAAATAAATCGAATCTGGATCCCATAAGAGCTACCCCCTTATTGGAGGCAAACATTAATTAATGCTAATCTACTATAAATACACCAGGAAATAAGTATTGCAACTTCTCATAATAATCACAACTGAACAGAGAACACTCTACACATTTTGGCCCAATCTTGACATCAACAAAAGATAATACCTTTTAGAAGAAGAAGCAAAAGCATAATTGATGGATGAAGTTCCACTGACTATTTGTAAGCAACGAAATTTGCTTCATGCACAAAGGAGTATCAGAACAGTGCATAATCATCAGTCAGCTAATATTGTCCACTGCTTGACATAAGCCTCTCTTTGTTACTTCCACGAATCTCTGTCTTACAATTTGTCATATGCCCCCAAGTTAATCCAACCTATCCTCGGTAATAATTCGATGGTCGTGTTATTCCAGCGAATTCGAATTTTTCATTGAATTCTTTATTATGATAAATAAAGGGTTATGCTTGGTTGAATGTTACTGCAAATTTTTATATTCTTCGTTTTCTTCTATTCTCAACGTCGCTGAGATATATAGAGCTTGTTGAATTGATAATTCTTCTCCTTTACAACTATTCTCTTTTCCGATGTCGTCATTACAGTTACATATTTTCTTTCTTCATACGCTGTATTGTTGTACCATAGCTACCGTTACCTATTTCCCTTTTATCGATCCTTCAATTCCTATTTACTGCTTCATCATTTGTACTTTTATCCCATCATAAATGTTTACATAGATTTTTTCCTTTATGGCTTTGTGATCTTCATGCCTCTTCAGCATTCTACTACCACTGCCACTTTAACTATTGTTCCGTAGATATATTTTCTCTTGTGGTTGGTTATTCCGCTGCTTCACACGATACTATTGACGTAGATATTGTTCTGTCGTCCTGAATTATTCTTGTTTAAAGTTTTTTGTTTTCTACAGAAGGAACCACTTTCAAACATATGTTTATGGCAGCTTTTTCACTTATAGGCGGATACTATCTAGATGTTGTTCATAGTGTAGATCAACTATTTGTTTCTTACTCAGTCCCGGACAACAAAATGTACCTATAGTATTGAGTAACTCGAAGAAAAGAAAATAACTTTTGGGTCGAGACTGAACCAAGGTGTGTCTATTGTACTACCTCCAAGATTGCCAACAAATTCTGCCGATCTACAGATTCAAACCAAGGACTTGCTCATTACAATCCTGGCACTCTACGCACTGCGCCACCAAGGTGGTATGAAAGCAAAAAAGTTTGAACACTGATCACAGAATTTAGCTACCATTGAGATGTTGTTTTCCCCAACGATGTTTTATTCGCAATTACACCAATAACAAGTTCATTAATGTAAAACTAACCAAAAAAATCTAATCTAGATAGAAAAGATACGAAGTACCTGTCCATCCTTCTGAGTGCTCGTGCAGTTTTCGACGCGTTGCTTGTCCCAAAAGGCATCTGGCCGAACGACTACCAGTTGGGCTAATTCCTCTGGTGTTAATGAGTTGTTCACCTGCCGGATGTAGGCTCTTGCGGTCTTCCAAGGCCCTCTTCGGGCGCTCGAGCAGCCCGTTACTCCCGTGCGCGGCTCTCATTGCTGCAAGAAATCATGCATTGGATAGAGTTCGATTTCGTTTCAAGAATACTAAGCGGTTTCTATTTATGGCGCCTTATTAACAAATAGCGGGCTTCGATAAAAGTCTCTCGTAATTGCAGCAAACAGAATAGAAATAGAATCCAATGCCTTTTTGCTGGCGGAGAAATGTTAAATTGATTATTAATTGGTTTATTGGCTGCCAGCAAGATAAACCGCTATTTTTATTTTAGGTCGTCTGTATAATGTATATAGAGGCTCGGAATTTATTATAATAATTTATCGTACTATATTCATGCACAAAAATACAGTTGCTAACAGTCATGGAAAATAATTGCTAAAATTAAACAACTCATTTGAATGATGCTGTCGTTAATACGGTATATTTTATTATTATTGTTATTATCAACCATTCTTAAGAAGTAGCGGAAGAAGCTTATGTGTACAAGACTGAATTAATCATTCGTCCTTAGCCTAGGGCGGCATGTTTTAATGGTAAAATGTAGAAAAAACTACATATATACATGCATAAAAAGGGAAATAAATTACAGAGAAAATCACATAGCACTGTTACAAGTAGGGTCAATGAAGCGACAAGATAAGAAAAACCTATGTTTCATTTAAACAAGAAGCTGTCAGTTGTCTATAACTTGCTGATGCGATGATAATGATCCATTGAATGAAAGATAAACGCCACAAACGGCAGTTTTAAATACGAGTCTAGCTCGTGTTTTACATATTTAATGAGTCTCAGAATTGTAAGTCAATCAATTGTAGCCAATATTTCTTAAACATAAAGAGTTACATAATTTGTATCCTATATAAATATTCAGAGTATAAAAAGTTGTTCCCCATACTATGTGTAACTTTGTTATTGATGAAGTTGGTTAAGCAGGATCTATTTGACAGATTTTTATAGAGACTGCAATGCTTCTTTGAATTGAAGAAAACTGAAAGTCGTTGTCAACGTTGATAAAATAAACTGTTTTAAGCAACGAAAATGCCAGTTCTTTTTTTTTAATAATTGAAGGAGTCTTTGTTAATGTAGTGCAAAAATTCAAAATTTACATACTTTTAACGGAAAAGACGCACGAAAGACAAATAGTAAGTCTATATAGCCTACGTGAGAGAACACAAATTAAAAACACATTTCCAATGTCTTTTAACTGAAAACATAAGACAAATTATAAAACAAAATGAAAAAAGTACATAGAACTTCTACATCGGCCGGCTATCACACTCAAAGATACAAAGAAAGCTGTAATCTCTATTCATTATAAACAACAAATTTTGAAGGAATTGTACTCGAACTGAATAAGTATGAATGCGAGCAACTTTTCCAAATGATAACAAAATGCGTTCCAAAGAAGGGAGAAAGTATGCTTACAGCATTCAATTTTCAAGAGGGAGGTCGGAGGAAAGACAAGAACTATAAAAATATAAGTGGCATAGCAACAGTGGAAGGATTTATGGAAGAATGATGAAAAATAAGTTGAAGATAAAACACAGAAAAAATTGGAAAAATTCAGGCAGCAGATATAACAACTAACAAATCAGAAGAAGCTAAAAAATAAAGCGATGCAACTAATTCCTATAGATTTAAGAAATCAGGCTTACGACTGGTAATACCATCAAAACAGCATGTAAAGCAAGGATATCCAAAGTGTACCGCGCCGATTCTGTGCTTCAATTGAATTGTGATTTTGAGTCTGTAGCGATAAACGCACGTCTAAGTCTGTTTGGGGGACGAAGGGATTTTTAACTTCAAAACATCTTTCGCTAACATTTTCAAGTTCAGTCTTAGTCGTTTGCGTGCCATGCCTAAGTGCGCACACTGACGAATGAATCCATAATGCACTGTGTTAGATCGCCTTAAGGCTAAATATATGGAAACGGCGTGAAGCTTGCAGTAAATAATTCTGCCTAAAAGTTAAACGTGCATCAAGACAATGTTTGTAAGTATAGTAATTCCATATTCCATGTGCACGATCTGAGTACACCAATTTGCGACATATTCAGAGTTGCATTCGTTACGAAGACATGACGTCAGCTGTCATTGAGCTGCTTGCCAGCCTTCAGAGGACGGGACTTCCCAGCAGCATTGAATTTGGTACTTTTCGACGCGTCAGGCCGGTCAAGGTTTGGATAATGCAATTCAAGGCGTTAAATACGTTACATAGTAAGTCCACTTCCAGGTAAAATGTTTGCAGTTTAAAGCGATAAGCAATCGCTATAGCTGTATGAAAATCGCGTTTAAGGAATGCTCGTGCCTACGCAAATTGTGCGGGCTTAACGCATGCGTATATGAACAGGGTCGGACTTAAATAAATACCTGCTGCAGGTATTTTTATAATTCGCTTTTGAAGACATTTAAAACGACTTCGTTTTTAAAAAACCTTAGCGTTCAGTTTTATGTATGTGTTTAAACGTACATGCGAGTAGCCCAAGTTATCTCGAACGTAGGTTGTTGTACGATTTAATCAATTTTGACTTCCCTCATCTAAAACATAAAGGAGGTATATGGTAATCGCAAAAAACACCTTCTGAAATTTGTTCGTATTTTCAGGTTTCAGCGTTCCTAGATGACGAAAAACATGTTTTCTCAATTCCGTCTCTCCGTCTGTTGGCGGTATAGATCCAAAACTAGTTGTTCTGTATCTGTATAGTTAAAGCTGAACGCATGGGAGAAAGCCTGGGAGTCCAAGTTCAAATCTCAGTGACTGAATTTTTTTTTAAATCTGAAAATTGATGTAATTCGCACAGGGGAACTTTCGTGTAAACCTCTTTATAGTTTTTATTTCACGTGTTTTAAAGTTAATATATTTGTGTAAACAAATTGGCTTTTCTTGTGAATGCTGTTTAAAGCCACTTTCATCCCAAAAACACTGCAAGGGCGGAGAAGCTTACTGTTTTAGCAAATTTTGGCACTTCGCAACCACGATATTTGGGGTATTTGAAAGTTGTATGTTCACTGAGCTAGCAAGGTAAACACAAAGGGCCAATAATTATTTAACTATTTACGAATGTGAGAGTTAAATGTAGTCATAATGTGTGTTTAAATATATCGTTCATTTTGATTATGTGTCCATACAAAAAGTGTATTCCGAATATACATCAGTTAACTGTGTTTCTGATTGTTCATATTTGTTGAACACTATACACCTTGGTTGGTTTTTTATTACACAATCAGTCGTTCTACATACAAGATTGCTATATGATAAATAAAGGAGCAGTATTGAGTTAAATTGGAAAATATTTTGTGGGCCATATTTGGTTCACTATTTCTGCTAATAAATAAAACCGTAATGATAAAGCAAGAAATTCATATATGTAGGCAAATAACATGTATTAGGCACTGGTACATAAAGAAACACCGGCGTGCCCGCAACATATCAGGTATTATTGTCGAGCTGTTAATTTAATTTTCTTCTTTATCGATCTGGTGATCTCGCTGGCTATAAATGAGAATTTCTGGTTTTGAAATTTTTGATACAAGAATTTCTCACCAACTGTCAAATGCGTGTGCAATAAAAAATCAACTACACTGTATACATTAATGTGTTGCTCTTTGGTATAATAATATAATTACTCAATATACAATAATCCAGCGGTTAACAGAATGAGGTATGGAATATAGATATTTCTGGGGGTGCTATTTTAGACGATAGTAAAATCGCAATGCTAATAACTTGGCGCGTCTAATTAGCGGGTTCTAGAACTGGAATATTTGAGAGAAATAATTTCCTAATTCAAAATTAATTACAGCAATTTACCAGCTTAAAGCATGACCAATAAATCAGATCATCGTCTCTGCAGCCGCCCAAGCCGCTTCTAATTTTATTATTCCGCATTGTCCACCAAATGTGTTTTACAAGTTCACGCTATAATAAACACGCGTTTTTACATCTCCAGTTTCTTTCATACGCATTCGGTAACGGTTTTGTGGAACAGTTTCAAAAACGTGTTGTCATTGAGCGCTTCCGGTTCATTTGTTCAGTCTGCTGTTTCGCTAATTTCCCTGCGCGTTGCCCCATGAATCATACGCGATTTTATGGGAGGCTTCAGATTTAACCCAATTTTCGAATTAACCTTGCAGGAGTTTTATTACCACGCTTAAACTCATGAGCTATTCAATTTATGAGTTTAACGTATATATTTGGTAGTTATATGCAAGAACAATTAAATACAGCCTTTTTGTTTTCTTTTAATATAATCATTCCATTGGCTTTTTTCAAGATTTATGTGATTTTTTGGAATATATGTATTTCCATTAATTCATTTTAGGAGAACTGTTCAGATATGAAGCGGGACTTACCTTTCAAACCTAGGTACTGAAATTATAATAAATGGTAATTAGTTCTCTGGCCTTTTTTAGAGTATCTGGTAGATGTATGACAGTTTTTGACGTCATCTCGTTTGTTTAGTAGCTGTCAATATGTCAAAATAACCAGGTCATTTTTCTGTTCGATAATTAGTAATAATCAAGTTTCTTGTCAATTAAAACGTGAAACCAACTGGAGATGATTTCTTGTCACTGACACAATTTTAGGGGTGGTGCAACGTAAACTTCTATGTCTAAATAAACTTTTAAGAAAGTTTCTGAATGTCAGTTTTAAATAGAAGAAATACGTTTTCTATAACGTGCGATTAATATTAGGTTCATTATTGTGGACAAAGTAAGCAAAACTATTTTCTAACACCCAAATAGAGGAATGCACTAAAACAGGTATTGAAGAAAAGGAGACAACTGATAGAAGATTTAAAAAGACGGTAAAATTGTCAAAGCAAGACATACTGAAAGATTAAAGAGAACAAGTGAAGACAGTAATAGAGAACGACAAAGGTTTAAAAGAAGAGAGAAACAATAAAACTAATTGATAAAAGGGGAATATCACAGAATACAGAGCGGAATTACTAAAAGTTATGGAACCCTTCTACATAGAACTGTACGACACGCGGCAAGCAGAAGTAAACTGCCTGAGATAAAAATGAAAGAATTAGGGAAATCGACAAAACAAATTAAAAATAGCATAAAAACCTTATTTTCCCAGAGCTGCTTAAATTATATGATTTTTATAAATTCTCAGTAAAAGAAGTCAGTCCAAAGAAATGGTAAAATGTAAGGGTCGCTTTATTAAAAAAGGGAGACTTTCAAATATACAAATTAGTTATCAGAAAAATAACCAATGGACAACACTCGAGAAATCCCAGCTGAAAGAACAAGCAGAATTTCGAAGCTACTTCACCACCACTTGACATCTCCCCACAGTAAGACAGCTCATAAAAAATATTTAAAGGGCTTTACTCAGAACTTTCCTCGCAAGTGGACGTTATGATAATCTCTGAAACTTCTTTGTGGCGTGAATTCATAATTCATATTTTTATATGGGTATTTCGCCACTCTGCAAATATTTTCGTTATTTAATATTTTAATTTGCAGAGTGGCGAAATACCCATATAAAAATATGAATTATGGACGTTATGACACTAAACAATAAGGAAACAATTGGTAATGCAAATTACATCAATTTAAAAAAACATTGCTGGCGGTGGGATTCGAACTTGCGAACGCGATTTGAACGGTTTGCAGTAGTCCGCAAACAAACCGCCAGTTTGTTGCATCCAGGAGAACCCCTCGTATCTGTGCGAAGCGACTACATTAAATAAAACGCATTTTTCGTTGCCCCTTTTTGTCTCTTTTACAACATTTACCTACCCTGCACCTGTTGGGTCGCATTTTTAAAAAACCTATTTTTCATCACTTAGGGACCGTGAAACCTAAAGGTCTCAAGACATCTCGGAAGGTGATTTTTTCGCGATTACGATACTTCCTTCGTCTTTTAGACAAAGGAAGTAAAAACGAATTTATATATAATTTTAGAAAACCCTTTAAAACCATGGAAGGGTCGGCAATAATTAATAGATTAATATACTGGAAGAAAGATACATCTAGTAGAACACATAAACTATATAACAAATCAACAATTACAGTACAAGTGCATAAAAATACAAATAAAATAAAACTAAAACAAGACTCAGACAGAGAGATTAAATGGAAGACGAAAAGAATAAACATCCAAGAATGATCGATGGCCGATGATATGGTGATATTCGGAAAAGAGAGAAAAGAGCTGAAAAAGTCGGGCTGCAGATCAACAACATAATAAACGAACAGTATCATTGGCCAATAAAGATTGAAAAATCGACAGAAAATTGAAAATAAGTAAAATGGGCTGCATATGGTAGACTAAAACACATGAGAACATGAGAATTCCCATGAAACCAACAACCAAAATGTACCACGACTTCCAACCGTCACTTGCGGATCTGGGACATGGGCTTTGAAGGCAATCGACAAACTAAAGGTACACTTAAGAGCCATAAAAGAAAACTTCTCAGAATATCACTAAGAGACCATAAGACCATCAAATGGGTAAAGCAAAAACTCAAGTGAAAGACATAGAAGAAACTATTTGCAGTGGTCGCCAGATATACAGAAAACACCCCAGTTTTCACACCATCCGATAGAAAGATCTTACTGCTCAGAAAATAAAGTGACAATGTAGATGTACATCACTAAAAACATATCAGGTGCACGACGAAGGGTTTACGTTCGAAGATCTGACAGTAAAGAATGCAAGGAGAAATGTTTAGAATAAACATTAAAACACGTTGGTGATTCGATGTTGGTCGGAGACCCTTTGGTGGCTTTACCGTTGGAAATAGTGTTAGAATCGATACAATTATATCTTAACGAACGCACAAGTAGATCTTAGATAAGCATGCAATACCTGATTAAATTATTGACCAAGGCTTTGCTTTCCAGTGGAATAATGTTTCCAAACAGGTCAAAACTATGTATGTGGGGCTTGGATGAACAAGAACGTAGAAGAAAAATGTACTGTATAGCATAGGCACCACGGAGTGTAAATAACTTGTGTCGCATTCTGGAACAAGAATGGAGAAAAATATCCAACACCTATCCTTTAGGTGAAATCATTATGCTATCGGGCTATTGCGCTTCTGGCTCTCCGATGCTACCGTTATTTTTATAGTTTCCATCTCGGCTGCGAAGGAATGTCAGGGCGACCCGCGTATTCAAGAGCCAAGGAGCTAATTAGCAAATCACACGTTCCCAGTTCCGAATGTCCACCAAGTTGTCGGATGGACAAAACGGGAGTAGTGGGACGTTTCAGAAATTGTTTGATCTCTTGAGATAATATTGGGGAGTACTTCCCTGTTGACTATTCAACAAAACATCAAAGTCACGCAAATGTCAATGTCGCCTGCACGCGATGCATCCTGCTAGATATTGAATGAGATTCGACCGAATACTAGAGAGGGCAGGGCTAAATCGCTGTTCTTGAGGGAGGCAACGGAAACCTACCTCAACTACTAAAATAAACTAAGTATGTTCAAAAGAATCACATGGCTTCGATCAATGCTAAACAATACAGAGGTAAAAATCATTCCCTATTCGGATCTTGGATCTTGTAGGCGGGGGGGGGGGGTGTACTTCAGAGGAGCAAAATATCATACTGGCAGAGCGAATTTAAACATTGCGGCTTGAAATGGCCATTGACTTTTGCAAACGGTATAAAATAGCTATCGCAGGTGTATCAGAAACTCATTGGCTGAGAAGGGGATATTTTGCAACATTGAATGGTAACAACATACTCTTTTTTAGAAACGATAATAACAGCAGACACGGCGTAGCTTTCACAGTGTTTGCTGATAGGAGTAAGTGCCTACTAGCCTACAATCATATTGATCAAACTTCATTCCAAACCAATACCCATAAATACCATACAGCTATACGCCCCGACATCTGAGACATCTAAAGAAGAGGCTTTAAAAGAGTTTTAAGGAAGATTAGAAAAAACACTATAAACTAGTCAATTTTTATGCAAAAGTTGGCAGAACAGGGATGATGACCACATTAAAAATGTAGTTGGATCGTTTGGGATCGGAAAACGAAACTCACGAAGAGAAAGGGTAACTATCTTTTGGACAAAAACGAGTTAACAATCTCAAACACAATATTTAAACACCACATCCGCAGGCCATACAAACTGCTATCCCCAGATCTTAAACTTTACCAGTGGCGCAGACTGTGGGAGCTATCACAAACTATTGGCAGTACAATTCAAGATTAAGTTGATGAATTTGCGGGAAAACATTCAAAGAGACTTCAGATCACTGATGAAAGCTAATACCCTAAAGCTTAAGGTATTATATAGCGAAGAATACTACTCTCAGTTCCATGGACAGCAAGGAAAACCAACGATAATCTAGAACGACTAGAAAAATAGGGTAAGATAGAAGGTTAAAGAGCAATAAGTCATTCTCCTAGAATATGGTCAAATCAAATTAAGGAATGCACAAACAAGCCACCGTTAATGCCAGCAATCGAGAAAAATGAAAAACAAATATGAAACTCACCACATCCTGACAAGACACACTTAGGAAAAATGACATGCAATCGCTATCCTTTTGACAAGAAGGATTGGTGAGGAAAAATAAGAGGAACTTCACTGCCGAAGTACCTCGACCTTGTCTATTTACAACGTCTTTTGCCGCGTGGGACAGCACACCATATCTCTCGCCCCGCTTCCTCCCACGTAAATATGCTTTTTTGCTGTCTCTAAATGTTACCAACGCATTCATAACCTGAATATTTATCAGTAAATTACGACGAAGTTAAGGTATCATGATCGACTTCAGCGAATAGTTTAGGCTTTGGTTGATTCAATGCGCATTCTGCGCAGCTGTAAAGCTGTTTAGAGACCATTAGAAACTCTAAGTTGTAGATTGCGTCGTCGCACACAAGTTATGTTTCTTTTCTTTGTACACTAGCTTGACATTGGTATTCTGCCTGTTCCGAGGCATTTTCTATATATACTATGTTATTTGCTGTGTCTAACGCTGGAAACAAGACAGTTATCTGTTCGAAAAGATATAACGCCTTTTTAAATTAAGGTCGGTCAATAGAAGTTATTGTACAAATCAGTTTTATACTGTAAAAACATTGATTCACAGGATTCTTCGTCTGTAAAAGGCAGTTATCCAAGAGGAGGGCGCTTTCATTACCAAGAAGGATGTTTAAGAATTTTGACAACCTGGTAGCTGCAAGTTCTTTGTATTGTTATTACTTGGACGTTTGCTTAATGACTATGCTTCACAAAAATTGTTTAACTTAAAAAATTAAATAGCGATACTAAACTTTAGAGCACTAGTGTGCAGTAGGCTTACATAGCACACTTCTATAAATATGATTTAGAAAAGAAATCTCTTGCCAAAAAATCGTTGAAAAGTCTATCGCAAAAAATACTTTATAAACGAAAACAAAAGGAGGTAAAAATCCCAAGACTAATTTAACCGAAACAAACAAAGGTCAAGAATGATAATTCATTAAAATTCCAACCTTGACCTATGCATTTCGCCGGTAGTCGAGGAGGATACGTACCTGAATATAGAAAGCAGATATTGAAGCGAAGGGACGATTTCTGGCGGAGGAGCTTCCGTGGGGATGGTGACTAGGATGATGGGACGCCCGTCCTTGTCTCTTCCACCTGGTAGTGTGACGGCTTGTCCTTGCAGGGAATTTACGGCCAATCTTGTTTCCATTTTGACCTGGAACCGAAAAAAGTTGCGGTAGTTCTAAGAACAATTTTACGTATGCAACTTAATTAGTAAGGCAGTGATGCAACGGATGGCGAGGGGAAGAACTTCTTTCTACTTATTGCCTGTTCCAAATATCGCGGAACTAATAAATAATGTTGCTGGAGTTTATTAACCGATTTTCTAAGGTCGTAGTTGCTTAGTAAACCAACGAGCTGTTGCTAAGTGTATGTTAGGTAAATTGGATTAAGCAAATTAAATTCCTTTGAGGTGTTTGGTTTCTATGTGGGTAAGGTGTCAACACAATGTTCAAACAGTTATTTTTCGCTTCTCACTTACAGTACAGATTTTAGGCTTTCCGATACCAATACGTAGGCTAAATTAAGCTACATTTTCTATGCTTGGGTGATCAAATATCGAATTTCAATAGCAATCAAAGATTGTTACTGAAATAATGACCAATATTATGCAAACTGTAGCTTTACCTAGTTGAGTATTCTAAAATAATAATTACTTGTGTTGTAATATTTACTTTTGTACCATGTTATTTGTTTGTAGGTATTAATTTATTAATATTTTTATGATTATAAGATAACACAAACGTTTAAATATATTACGTTTCTAAGAATCTAAGAATACTTTTAAATTCCACGAACGGGACAGTATTAGTTGGTGCTTAAAACACGTATGTGCGTGGATGTGAAATTTGATGGAACAGAGGGTGGAATTCCAATGCACCAGCTCTGATATGATTTTTGAAGTGTTACTTGTGGATTAATAGAAAGGATTAAAGACTAAGGTATGTAATAGATTTTATTGCTTGAGTAGCTTTACAACGCTGCAGATGAGTTGGACACTGCTTCATTGTTGATATTGCTGCACTGATTTGAAGAGACCTTTATTGTTGGGTCGTTTCTCATTAATATTGTTGGATTGGTGTCCAATTGGTACAACGATATAGTGCACACTTTGCCTAGGGATAGTGGACATCCAGCCAGATTATCAATAGCCCTTGACCTGATCAGCAATTATCGGTGCCCCAGGAAGCGCATCTGGATAGTCTGGGATGCTTATTTTCCACAAATGCCTTGCGAGTTTGGTTCCTGGAGAGCAGCAGTTGGTACTGACGTGGTATGATAAGGTAGCCTGAATCTACGAATATTGAAAACGAACCCCGTCAGTAGCAATTACACACCTGCCAATGACTATCAATTGGTAATATTTCACAAAGGATCTATATAAATATTTATGGAAAGCACTCACTATATGATTTTGCAGTTTTTCTAAATTAAAACACTATCACTTTCCAATGGCCCATAATCAAATTTTAATGGAGTCAGACGAGAAGAGGGGGGTGGCTACTATATCCGCCCATGAGTTTCAACCCAGCGACAGGAATATTCTCCATTTAGGTAATTGTTTATAATATTAGAGTTATATGATAATGTGCCTTGCTCCATCTTGTTGGGGCTCAAGTTTAAGCTCAAAAAATGGATTTTTAATGAAATCGAACTACTGATTTAATTCTAGATGGCAGTTTTCATTAATGACTTTCTTGTATCGTTTGCTGTAGTGGCGCCACTTGTCGCTTAGCTGCGCATCTAATTTGACATATTTCATTGTCATTAATATTTTCAACAAAACTAGTTTTGACATCAATCTTGGAACTCAAAAGGTCAAAACCATTGCATTCTGTTCGCTTAAATTAACAATCGTGGTTGTCGCCGCCATCGTCAAGCCCATGCCTTGCGTAAACGATGCCTATTATGTTAAACGGCACGTTTACGAGCACGCTGCTAACTTGAATAATTGTTACAACTTTTTATTAGCCACGCCGCCGTACTCCAGGTTAAAAATAGCTCCAATTGGACAGGTAAGAGCGCGAAGAATTTCTCATTTTCGAATCCATTCCCAGCGCTCGCATGCGCAACTGCTTGCACGTAATAAATTATTCTGCATGAATAGCGGTGCATTATAAGCCAGGAGATTGAATTGTTGCCCGACACTCGATACAGGCGTAACCTTAAACTTCTGCTGCAGCGAGGATGATTAAGGTGGATCTGGGATTACGTACAGAAAGTTGGATTTTTAAAACCCGACGCTGTCTATTTTTGTATGCTTTTAAAGCAGCTGCGGTTAATACCTGATTATGGGAGCCGCTCTACCTTGAAATCTCAAAATGTGTGGGCTGAATGTATCGTAATGCCAAGAATTAATATTCAATTAAATAATTAATCCAGTACCTTATTCATTCGTTTTTTCTGGGTATTTCGCCATAGAAAAATAGCATGAGTATTAGAACAAAGCTTTTATGATATTTATTTAACCAGCTGAGTTGGATTTTGGACTATTTATGATGCAGGAATGTTCAAAGTGGAATGAAGTAATTATCTTGTCCTGTTCAAGTGAACTTGAATAGCTAAGTGCAAACGAAATCACCGCCAAGAAAAACCAACAATGAAGAGAACAAAACAGGAGTGTAATACTAGACGAAATTGCTTCAAAAATTAATCTGAGTATCGGTTCGGTACGTAGTCCTATTTACAATAGGACTACAAAAGCTGTGTAACATGGTGTAGCGAAGTAACCGATCAGTGCGCCAACATAAATCGCCTTACCAAAGACATAAAAAGACTTCAATAGAAGGTAAAACTCCGTGTTACGGCTGTGCAGTGGGTGTCCAAATTAAAACGTGACGCGGTGTGCACAATGTCTATCGTCATAAACGCAGTGACAAGCTATTAAAAGTACGCTTTTCGCGGAAACTGCAGCATTACCAGAGGACCCAAGACGTCACAGTGGGTCAGTATTTAACTCTTCTTGTTAATAAAAGACGCCATGAAAGAAACGTAATTACGCCACTGGCGAGATGCAACACATTCGGCTCTAAAGCACGCAGCTGCATAAACCTTTTCAATAAAAAATAAGCCAAGTACTAGACCAGGATCGCATCCTAAATAACCAAGCGCTGATCAAGACGATCAATAAAGAATTAACGTAACTGGTCAGCAAAAGCGCAATAAAATTCTAATTGCGATACCCTAGCTTTCTAGTTGAAACTCAATGGTTTATTGTGAGCTCCAGAATACCACGGCGCAACTTTCTTGCCAGAAATTATTTTTTGCTTCTGTTACGGCTACACTTACTGAGTGTCTAAGCTGCTGATAGTCATTTTTATCATGTACACTGTTTGATGATAACCACTCTAAATATGCCGCCTTCTTCCTTGTTACCAGATCTTCAACATCTTCATTCCACCATGGAGGGGTTTTTGTTCTGGGCTTACTTTTA
Organism: Agriotes lineatus; assembly: GCA_940337035.1. Lineage (NCBI taxonomy): Eukaryota > Metazoa > Arthropoda > Insecta > Coleoptera > Elateridae > Agriotes > Agriotes lineatus. The sequence goes on from OW679199.1 coordinate 22,028,071, forward strand.
ATTTTCTTCCCTAAGGCTTCCTTTGCAGCTTGGTGTATGTGCTCCCTAATTTAGTTATACTATTCCTCTACTGAGGTCTCATGCATATTACTAAGTTTATGGGCTAGCCTTATTTGATATAAAAATCGTATAGAGTCATCCCTCAGTCCTTTTAAATTGTACTGGACCTCTTTAACTTCGGTGGAACTTCTACTGGCATTACGTTTATTAGTGGAATTTTTGTATGGAAAGAAAACTTTTGCTCTCAATAAATGGTGGTTACATAATCGATGATCGATCTTAGCTGACGTGTTAGTTGTCTCCACGTATACTTATGTATGTTTTTATGTTGAAACCACCCGTTAGAAATTTTTAGCAAGTGCTGTTGACACAATTCTACAAGTCTTTCTCTATTGTTATTTAGCATGTTTTCACAATATTGCCCAACTACTGGGTCATTTTGTTGCGCTCCTGTTCTGCCGTGGAAGTCACCTAACAAAATAATTTCTTTGCGATTAGTTATACCGTCAAGTAAGTCTGTCACCTTTTCATAAAATTCCTATGATAATTAGGTCGTGACCCTTTATTGTCATGTCCACTTGTATAATTCGTTCGTCTATTTCTTCCCATCTCGTTATACACCGTTTTAGGGATTTTTTATAAGGACGGAGACTCCACATTTCGCGCGATCCTCTTTGGGAACTCCACTGTATATATGGATGTAATTATCTTTTTCTTCTGTCCCCTTTTCCTTTTTCTTTGTTTCGGTAAGTGCGGCTATGTCTATGTTGTATGCGTTTATTTCTTTAAGAACTTCTCGAAACTTGTTATTTATACCTTAAACATTCCAGGTTACAATATTCATAATCCTTTTTCGTTTGCGTTGTCGGTTTCCATTTGGACGGTCCTGTTTCCGAGGCTTAGCTGTAGAAATTTTAGCATTTAAATATGGTTTTTTTACGGGAAAGAAGGTGCTGGCCCCTCGCCCAACCCTTAGGGAACTGTGGGTGTAATTTAGTCTGGTTTTTCATCTGAAGCCTGCCCGACAAGGGTAACCCTCTAGTTGCTTCGCTACCGTCGATATAGCCTCCAGAATCATTAAAACACGCAAGCCCTACCACCACGACAAGGTCTACACCCAGGGAAGGAGGTTACATTATCAGCTAGAAAAATAATATTGACTTTATTTTGGAACCAGAAAAGAGTTACTGTAGGAAATTTCACGAGAAACGGCAATCACATCTAATGGTGCTTTATATTTTAGCCGACTAAGAAATAATTGGAAGCCGGCCATAGGAACTAAAAAGACATGGATTATCTTCAATATGTGTTTTCCCCAAGACCATAACCTATCGTCGCCAAAATAAAAAATATATAATGCTACTCAATCAGCTGGAAAAGTAATATTTTGGGAGAAAAGTTCTTATGGGAAATATCATGATAAAGAGTGAGGCAGCCATGTGTTATGTTAATTATAATTTTTACCGCTTCAGTTGTCGAGCATTTTTGGTGAATCCACTCCTGGACATTCCTTTAGAAGCAATTGTGAGCTTGAATTAGCGTGCATATGAATAGCTTCTGTCTAGGCAGCAAACCTGTGTACATTCCTTGGAGATTTATATTTTCCGTTTCCCTTCGAGCCAGAGGGCAAATTATGTTTCTCGCATATAACACCTGCATAGTCTCGAGGGGAATTACCTTTTTCTGCCATCACATCCCCTGTGAGGGGAATGTATATTGTGGATTACAAAATTGGCTTTACGATATTCAGTCGAGTCTTACTATTCTAGCGAGACTCTCCAGGCTGCCGCGAGGCGCTTGGTGCTGTATTGAAATTCAGCTGGATGTGTTCCATTGTATCGGGATAATAATTACAGCAAGTGGTAACGCAGTTGTCATTCGGGACTGTGGTATTTTGTAAGCGTAACATTACCGGCCGTAAGGCAACCGTAATTCGGATTTGTGTTATGCATATTAACTTTTTGGTTTCCGGGCTTTTCTATCGTGTCGGTGTTTTACCGCCAGCCCCAAATAACGATTTTATATCAGATCAAAATACCAAACGTCTCCGAAGTCCATTCCCTGTTGCATCTCCGCCTAGACACCTTTTCGGCAATTGTGATTATCCCTCGCTGACCTGTTCATGACGTCTTCTTTTCGATTATTCTACTTATACCGTACTTCTGGGCCAACCCTGTTTTCGACCCTTCTTTGATGTGTGCATCTCGCCACTGCCACAAGGGTGACATTCTGCCATCAACCAGGACGTTCTGCAATCAGCCCAGGTAGAATTATGTTGCGCCGCAACATGCGCCCATTTAAATCAAATATAATTCTTTTTATTGGCATTTTGTGCCCTACTTTATTACAAAATTATTCGCCCTTTCAAGGCGTTGCTCTTGCTTATCCCTTAATAATATTTAGTACTTTGGCATTCCCTGAATACAAGTATAGTTAGATAGTCTGCAACTTCGATTGCGTCTTCTAGGATTTAGGGCTAATTTTAAAGTGTACATGTCATTTGGTTTTTGCTTTACTCAATAGATAACTCTATAAATACCATTTTGTTTTTCTGTGTACTTGGTAGCATTCTATTGTAGCAGTTGTTGATTGCAGACGTGTTGAGAATCAATCAAGGTAAGTCCCGGTGGCGAGCACTGGTGGCACATCATCCCCAAAAAATTTTGTGACGATTCCTTCCCTTTGTTTCATGTTCTGAAAGAGTTAATGCGGATCGTGTTAATAACTTGTGAAGCTCTAGGCAAATAACACCTTGTCTTTAATTAGCTACCCCCTGGCGTACCGTCCCACCCCTTTGTTCCGACTTTAATCTAACCTTGCAATCTTTGATGCATAACGCTGGGGACATGTAGCTTTTCGAGTGATCACAACATCCGATTTGACATCACCCTTGAGGGAATTTTGACCTTTCCATTTAATCCAAGCGATGCTCTAGCTGCCCTGTCCTACAGTTGTATCACGTAGCACATGGTTCTTCACATTTCAACCGACTAAAGAATTAAGCCCAGCCATAAGTACTAAACGAGATGGATTATCTTCAAGATGTGTTTTGTTCTAAGATGATTACTTATCATCAGCAGAACAAAAACTTAAGTAACTCATCAGCTGGAACGGTAATATTGACTATACTTATATTTCAATATGTAATTTTGGATTCGTTTTCCTTCAGGATTACCATAGCTGAACTAAAAATAGATACATGACTTGTGCATCTACCTGCAAATTTAATAAAAGGGATAACTCAGGACTACCCGATTTGCCATTGATTTACTCTATAGCTCTTCCAGTTTTGCTGTTTCCAACATCTAGTATAATCAGCACTGCAATTAACGTCAACGCCATTTACACCGACATCTGTATTTTAGAGGTTGGCGTAAATTGCGGCTATTAATTGACCGCGATGGTCGATATGCTATCATTACTCGTCAATAACAGTTATTAAACAGTGGTCAGCAGATACTGGCCACAGCTGAATGCATCAATACGTGACGAAGCAGTTAGAATACGAAGTTTTCAGTAGTTGATGAATGGGTACCAAGGACAAAGCTGTGTTTAGATAGCCCATTGCTCCTGGCTCTTCATTCGATGAGCAGTAATTGATAGGCTCGATAATTAATGGTTTGAGTTGCTGAAGAAATATGAACAAGTATCGTTTTGGTCGCCGCGCCGTTATTGTTCTTCTAGAATTACATATACCATTTGAATGTTTTCTAAAATTTGTGTTAATTAAGAAACTCGAACAGTTATTCTAGCTTTTTTATGATTTACAAGTGTTGAAGATTTAAGCGGATCAAACGATTAGTCAGGAACATCTGAAAATCATTTCCTTTTCGAGTTGGGCCAAATTACGAAATTTGCATGTAACATTTTATAGCATATGCTCCAATAGGAATGGTGTTTCAGTCCTTAAAAGAAGCCGCAATAAAATTAATCTTTTTGCTTCGGTGTGGCCCATATCGGCCTTGAGACCTTGCGAGTTTAGAGAAACTTTCACTTTCGTTTTTCCAGATAACTAATTCTAGTTAGGCGATACTACATCCATGTTAGTAGCTTTATGTATTTCGGTTCTCAATCCTTATCACATTTAGTTTCATTAACTGCATATGTTTTACATTTATTAGGGATTTAAATGTGGAATTTTTGGAACTTTTGAAAATAGCTGCTGCAGCGGTCAACAAAGCTAATTTTCACATATTCTACTAGTCAACAGAAAAGTGTTATTTTAATTGAGAAAAAACAAACTAGTTAGAAAATTTACCTAGAACATAAGCAAGCAGAACCGTTAAGATACTACAGTTATGACGCCATTAACTTTCCGCAAATTTTACAAACGCTGCGCCGCTGGTTGAATAATTTATGTAAGTATTTTTAAAGATTTTCGGTGCTGAGGACTAAAAGCTAATTTAATAAAACATTAGAGCAAAGCCGGTACCGTAGGACTCCTTGCCTGCAGGCGCAGCTCTGTCGAAACTAGCTAAGGCTTTTAACGAAATCCGTAACTTGTAAACTGTTTCACGAACTTTTATACGTTTCGAACGTATATAAACTTTAACTATTACAATTATAATTGCAAATATAGATAAATTTATGTGAACGCGGTCTTTGGAATTTTCAACGATTCGTGTTGGTGTTCTGTTATGGTATTGGCATTTCGGTCACGAACTTAGTTTGTGTAATACACAGTGAGAAACTGGTCTGGCTTTAAAATATTACTAAAAGGCGAAATAGTTTTTAAAATGTTGCCGCATTGTGAATTTTAAAATGCAACATTCATTTCAAAATTTAATGCAGCTGATTCATGCGATTTAAATCTTGTGCCGCATAAATGTACAATAGAAATTCTGCGTCGTAGTAAATTTATTTTGTATAATTTGCCCTCTCTATTAAAGCTAATTACACTATATGTAAATTACCCCTATCCTAATAACTTGGCCATCACGCTTAGTATAAATGTCAGTAATAATGTACAAGTGAAATAAATTCCCAGTAGTTATAAATTACCCCCACTGACTGAATGACTATAAGAAATTATAGATGTTGTAAGAACAATCTGTATTGATATGTAGTTGAACATTACTGGCATCATTCAAGTGTAAAGGGTAATTTATACGTAGTTGAAATAGCGTATATTTATACGTACACAGTTGTTTATCTAGTAAAATTCAGTTACCAAGGCCCTTGAGATAGTGAGGTACTTTACTTTTATATACAGCGAACTTTATACAACTATAACTCAGTTATCAATGTAATTTAATAGTCTGGAAACAAATATGTAGCGGGAAAAGCCTATATTTATACGTAAAGAGTTTTATACGGAACTAAACTCACTGAGCAAAGTCACACTAGTAGTGAAGGTCATTAGAGCATAGTACTGTGTACTGTAGTAGTGAACAATTCTCAATTGATACATACTGAAATTTACACGGAGTGGGGTTTTGATTGGTCTTAGTAAAATGATAAAAGATAAATTATTCGCATTTGAATATTGAGGGCCATTTATTATGTAGTGGTAGTAGTAAAGTATCAAAGTAATTTAAGCAGTCTGGGAACTTTACCTAGTGCAAAGCGTCCATTTATACCATATAAGGGTGCGTGGAAAGCAAATAAAGAGTAAAAACAAAGAAAGTAGAAAGTAGCGAAGCTCATAGAGTGTAGGTAATAGTAGTAGTGTGTACTGTAGTAGTGAAAAATCCTCAAGGGGACATACTAAGATTTATACGAAGTGCAGTTTGAACTGGCGTTATTCAAATGATAAAGGTAATTTATACGCATTTAAAATAGCATACTCATTTAAGTAGTCGACGAGCTTATACGCAGCGGAGAAAGCGTATATTTATACGCAAAAAGTTTTATACTGAGTGGAACTCCGTTAGCCAATTAATTGAAGTAGCGAGGGCGGGCCACATATGATGTAGCACTATTAGTAGTAGTAGCAAAAAATCCAAAATGATGCATACATTTTTACGGAGCGGATTCGATCCTGGCCTCGTTCTAATGATAAGGATCATTTATACACGAATGTAATGGCTTATATTTATACGTAGCAAATTTCTTATAAAATGCAGCTATCTAATAGTTATTTATGTATTATGGGCATAATCAATAGATTGTAGCACGCTCGGAATGTTTAATGCTCGGCGAGACAAAATTGAAGGATTCAGTATTTTGACTATATACTACTGCGCCGTCGTTGTGCTGGGACTGTGAATGTTTGGTTTTCTATGGTTTCTATACAGAAAGTTGGTGTTTGTTAGGCTACTTAGAAACTTTATAGGCCCTCAGGCCATAAAAGCCATATTACGCCCGTTATCGAGAGCCAACCAAGATGATTATGGTTCCAAATGAAGTAAAGTAAAACTCAGATAGAAAATTCGTTTAAGTAATGCAGAAAATTTATACGTAGTTGGAAACGTGCATTCGTTCATTGTGAGAAATATATGAATTGCCATCTGCATTCTATTACAAATGGTAGAAGTTACGTCTACCTAGTACAAAGAGCGGATGTTTATACCTAGCTAGCATAGTTATTTAAGCAGCATCTGTATGAAAGCAAATTTATCCTGTGAGATATTTACACAGCATCTCGAAGAGATAGTTTATGCAGATCATTATATGTTTTTATTGATTATGAATTGCATTTTGAAAAATGTTGAAATGCAAATAAAATGTTTATTTTAACCTAAGTCGCCGCGTACTTTGTAAATTCTGCTAAATTATAAAAACAAAATGGTTACTCATGACTTTCCTTTCAGTTTAGAATGTAGAACTTTGCAATTACTTAATTTTGCTAAATCACTCCCCTTCCTAAACTTGTATCGAGGTTTTTACATAATCACTTAAACGACATTACAAGTTTGCAAAAATAAAGCTACTAACACGGAGAAATGTACTAATAACATGTTTCAAATTTAAACAACGAATATTTCTTAAAATATACAAAAATATTGGAAATTATAACTGAAATTTATCACATTATCGTTATAAGTATAACAAACAAATTTAGGCTTCACTACATTTTAGGACGATAGTATGTACTCATAAAGTTTTTTGTGAAGCCTTTCTAAATCACCTATTAAAATTTTTAGGACGTACTGCTTTTACCATTTCCGTTATATGTAGTATAAAGGCAGCGTTATTGTAACTTTAGCAAAAGCTGGAAATGTCACCTATTTAAGTTTTGTTGACTTTTAGATGAATACGTATTGACATTATAACCGTCATCCATTTAGGCGATCGTTCTTGAATAGTTAATTTCCATATTTTACAATTCAATTGCTGAATTAATCAAAGAAACATTTTACTGAAGAAAATCACGATTCCTTTTAAGATCAGTTTATTTAGTACAGGTTAAATTACTGCACATAGACGGCCACATTAAGCCATAGATATCGGATGTTATTCCATGTGGCAAAAATTAAAATAGGTTAATTAATTACAAGGAAAAAACCTTAAATTTCAAAGTTTTCATAGAAATATACAAAAGTGGCAAAAACGTTACACTTTAAACTCTATAGTAATGTGTCAAAGAATAGAGTATAAATTATAACTTTAAGTTTTAACATTTGTAATAGCTTATTACATAACATCTGAAAGAGAACTCCAAAATTGTTGTTAAGCTTTGTATTCCAATTACGTATTAACCTCTGTAGTGGTTTCCTGAACAAATTACTATTTTATAGAAGAATTTAAAACTACAAGTATCATGTTTTCAACTTTATACCAAACCAAACAATATATTTGAATCAAAAAAATTAAGTTTTAAGGTCTGTGCTAAGTAATAACGTCTTAAACGACGAGTAGAGGACGTTCCTTAGGGGCTTAGGGGCTCTAGCCTCCCAGCTGTCAACAACTGATATGTTATTAGGAAAAAGTAACTATTCTATAATTGAAGATTGCTTTATCATCTATTCTATCGTGATAACATAACAAGGTTTAAGTAACGAGATCCAAAGATCGCTATTCGATACCGCTTAAAACATGTAAAACAATATCCAAGAAGTATGTTAACATAGCATCGGTTATATGTCAACTCACTCCCTCGTATCATTTGCACTAGTGATGGGATTATTCGAATGAAAAATAACCGGTTATCCGGTTATTTAAATAACCTCTGTAACTCGGTTTTCGTTCCAAGTATTCGAATGAAAAATAACCTTATCTTGATACGTACTCAGCGACCTGCGAGTGATCGAAATTCTGTAAATAATACGTCATTCAGAACGATAAGCAAGGCAGATTGTACTGATTGACACAAGTGAGGCTCGCGGCTGCTTGTTGATGTTATTAACACATTTGAGACTCCCAGTCGACCGGTTAAATTTATGGGGCCGTTCCTATTAAAGATAACGCTCTGCTGAGTATGAGATTTGCCGAAGCTGTGTTGGTATTAATTTATAACGGCCTAAATTTTTGCTTCTAAACGCTGTTGATTATGCCTAAAGGGATAAACAGAAAGAGAAATAAGATTTTCCAATATCGTAACAGATTTATATTTAATTTTTAATAACGGAATAGTCGATGCCCATCCGTCGTCATATGATATGAACGTGGGACAAGAAGTGGATTTCGATGTTTAAAATTTTAAGTGTGCGTCCTTAGAACCGCGGAAGGCTGAACGTAGATAAATTATGGATTCTAAAATATACCGGTATGATGTGCAAGCGAAAAGGGAAGGGTGGCTACTAGAGAATTTTAGGAACTAAAAATAGATTCAATAGATACTTTGTATTCGCATATTTATAATTTCTTTATGATTAGTATTTATATAGCTATTCTCAATGGTTTAAACTCCTTAGATATAAAATAAAAATCATTTATACAATTATTATAATTAACGATTAACTGAGTTTCTCTGCTATCTGCAAGTTACGGTGCCGATGTAGATGACGGTGAACCGCCAACCGGCAAACCGCCAACCGGCGAAATCGAAACGAATCGAGAGCCAAAATTTATTCGAATGATTATTCAAATAATCATTCGGTTATTAATATCATTCGAATGCAAATAATTCGGTTATGAAAATTGTCCGGTTATGCCCATCACTAATTTGCACCAAGCAGCTGACAGGTGCTGAAAGCGATCCAGAATATGGTCCAAACTTATATGGGAATTACGGGCGAAACGCTGTCGCTGCAGAATCACCGATATAGCAATTTCAATGTGACGCAAAGGCTAACGATGTTGCAGCCGAGACCGTCGTCATATTTACAAATTAGTGCCGCGTCCATAATAAAGATGGTGCAATATTTGACATTGAAAATGAATGTCAGTACAGCAAGGACGTTTTCGCATTCTTGTGGGACATAATGTTTGGACATAATATCGGTAACATGTTTATTTATCTTCGGTTGTTTCACGCAGTTTTATACAACAAAAAAATGGAAGAGAACCGTTTGTTAAAAAGGTTAAAAAAAAAACTTGGACGGTCTAACCCGGTATTAAATTTCTACCTACAAGATAAAGTTGGAAATCGCAGTTCTGCTAGACATTTGCTATGGATAGTTACAAGAAAAACAAATGAATTTTCCATTATTAAATAAACTATCGTGTTGAGTTGTTTAACACTTATGTACATTTTGTGTGCATATGACGTTTCCTTTTAGATTATTAAAATGTTAATTATTGCTATATTTGGATTAAAACACCGATAAAATGTAGGTAAATCATTAATTATTATTTTTGGCTAATTTATTGTTAACAATTAAGGGCCCCCCAAATATAATTACCACGAACAGACACTGTAACAGCAGTTTTCAATAGAGAGATTAGTGTCGAAATATATTTCTGCAAGAATTTTTACTTCCTTTTACAATAAAGGAAGTAATATTGGATTCACCCCAAAAATTCGAAATTGAGTTTTTAACAGATCTTCACGTTTTAGAGTCCCCTGAACCCAAAAACATTTTTTCATTGGTCTGTCTTTGTGTTTGTCTGTGTGTCTGTCTGCCTGTGAACAGAATATCTCAAAAACGAGAAGAGGTATGGCGTTGAAACTTCATATATACGTTTTATGTACTATGTAGATGCGACAGCAAGCTTTTGAAGAAAATCGCATAACCATAAGTAGGTGTTTACTCTTATGAGTTTTCAGTTTTTTCGATTTTTTCAAAACCGGCTCTAACGATTTTTTTAAAACTTCCACAGTTTTTAATGTGGATTGATGTGAGATAGGTGATTTTCCAGTTGAATACTTCTAAAATGGGTGTCTTTTGTTTTTTTTTTAAATTTTTTTTATTAACTCCTATTTTAAATAGAACACCCAGTAAATTATTACATTTTTGAATTCAGCTTGAAACTCTAGAAAAAAATTGTCTCTTGAACTAAAGCTCTAGTTTGTACCGTTTTTCTAGAATTTGTAATTTTTGAAAATTTTGGCAAATGCTTAAAAATTTAAAATCAAAGTTTTGGCTAATTGTAAGATCACTGTAAAAGGAAGTTGTCTGCGTGTATTACACCAATTTTTTTTTAACCAATTCTTTCATTTCAAGATAGAATATTTTAAAAAAATCTTTATTGCAAATATCCTTATTTTTTTATTTTAATGATTATAATTTATAATATAAACCACTTTTTGACCAGTGAATTTGTTGAGGTTCTTGATATAGCAGCTCTCAATGTTATTGCAAAATTTGCAAATGCTTCTTGTACATATGTAGATGTTAAAAAAATATTTTCAATTTCAACAGATGGACAGAAGATGTTTCTTCTTGAAAATTTTGAAAATCATTTACTGATAAGATGTTTCTGTAGGGAGTCTTAATTTACGCATTGCCTATGTTTCTCAATGAAATAATTGCTTAGTTCTAATGTAAATCTTTGTAAAAATGAGTAAAACAAACAGTAAATACATATTCCCCCGTTTTGAACTTTTTTTTATAATTAGTTTATAATGAATCGCCTACTAATTAAAACGTTTGCAAGTTCTGCATAAAGTAAATGAGATAGCAAATGCACATGCGAATTTCTAAAATTTTCTGCATATGTTTTTGCATACTTATACGTAGGCATATCTTGTGAAAAATGGATTGCATATATTTCGTTTTTCATAAGCAATTGTAATAAAATTACAGATAAAAACAGTTAAAACAATATATTATTTACTTTACGTGGTAGTCTCCGGTAGTATTTCGTATTACTGAAAACTACTGCAACATAAAACCAGTTATCTTTGGTTTTACGTATTTGATGATGAATAAGTGAATGAACTAAACTTACAACGATGTTACACAAATTGACAGAAATATTATATGCAATATTTAATACCATTGGCTAATTTGGAGTGCTATCTAATTAGAATATTGCTATTTGTATCATAATGAAAACTAGTTTTTAGATATTTTGTTGGTTTATAAGTACTAACTTACTTTATGTAACAGTCTAAAATGTTTGTCCCCGTTTTGTGATATGCATTTGCAAATTTCCATTTTTTGTAGATTCCCAATCTTCTTTTTGACCTGGCGAAGCGAGGGCTATCGAAACGACTGTGCGAAAATTCATTTCCTGGTATGTACTTACGTACGAATGTTCCACACATAGGGGCAAAAGTTACATATGATTTTGATGAACATTTACAAAGATTTTCTATAAAGCTTTGGGACGATGGTAACTTTGGCTTCACTAGGTTACAGTGTTTGTTGTAAGGAGGCTCAAATAACCCAAACAATGTAAAAAACGACAAAAACTGTCTATTCAAAATAGCTCCAACGATTGTGATCATTTTCACAGACAGCATTTCCCTCTTATTCATAACTGATAATACAAAGTCACTATCTATGTAAAAATTCCAGGGATGAAGATATCCGGCGGGATATTGTGGGGTACACATTTTATACAGACGACTTTCCATAAAAATTTACGGAGGTGTTCTATGAAGCTATATAACGATGTTATCAGACTTTGGTTTCACTGAGATGCATCGTTGGGGGTGAGGAGGCCCAGATCTCTAATAAATGTCAAAATCGATTTTCTTTCTCAAAAATGATTAACATTTCTGATCATCTTCACATACTACGTTTTCCTTTTACTCATAAATGATACCCCCATAGTCAGTATCTTTCCAAAAATTCCAGGGATGAAGATGTCCGGTGGGAGATGGTCTAGTACACATTTCATACTTTCAACTTTCCATACAAATGTACGGAGCTGTTCTATTAAGCCATAGAACAATGATACCAGACTTTGGTTTCACTGCGGTGTATAGTTCGGTATGAGTAGGCCCAAATACCCCAATAAATGTCAAAAACGACATTATTTCTCAAAAATGATTTGTGTTTCTGATCATCTTCACAGACTACATTTCCCCATTACTCATAAATGATACCCCCATAGTCAGTATCTTATCAAAAATTCTAGGGAGGGAGATATCTAAGGGTACAGATTATGCGGTATGAAAACTGCAGTTGCGTGAGGTTTGTTTATCGCAAAAATACTAGTATTACACATATAGCTGTGCCGCAGCCGCAGGTAGGTCCCTTTAAACGTCTGTGAGTGGAGCAGGTTATCTATACTCATATTGGCTAATTTTAGGTGTAGTTTGGAAACTTAAAATTGGCACTCCGATTGATTTGAGAATATTGCGCATATAAATTCAGAGTACAATTTTTACGTATTTTTTTTTGTTCTAGAAAATAGAGAGTCTTTAATTCCTCTTTTGTAACTGAAGTCATCCCCTAAATCGTTGGCAATCTGGCATCATGTTGCACATTTTCGCTAGCAAGAGAAATTACTTCGAGGCCAAACAAGACCTAAAGGTAGGCAATAAAGCCATTTGTTGCACGTAGTCGGACACGGTTGAATTCATTTGTAGGCCACTTGCTTGAGTTGTATTGCCCCTTTTCTAAACTCATAAAGCCAATGGTTTTTGAACGATCAACGAGGGACTCCTATCGTTGTTTTGCGATCTTCAATGGAGTTACTTGTTACAAGCGGGAGGGACCGCCTCAGCTGTATAATCAGTTCTGTCCCGATTTGAAGTACTTGTCAAAATAGTAGACAATTAAGTTTAACGATAACGCACCAGTAAGTGATAGGAGAAGAGTTATTTAATTGTAAATGCATTAATTCCCGAAATTTCTCTTTACGATAGCAACTCGCCCGCGGCTTATATAAGTAAATAGCTTTTTGGAGGGTCCGATCAAACGTGTACCAATTAGGGAAATTTTTGCTATATCGGTTCTAGTGGTGCCACTTTTAGTCAATTCCTTTGGTGCTCGCCTAATCCCCGTACACTAGTCTTCTGTAATGATTTTTATAGATTAATGTTAGCTTCTGCGTTTATTTTGATTCTAACGAACCCAGTATAATTTATGGTTCTAAGGAAATTGCTCGAATGCAATTGTTGGAAAACGAATTGCTCGCAATCAGTTGCTCGAAAGTCAATTGCTCGAATTTCAAGTTTCTCGAACAGCAATTTCTCGATTATCTGTTGCTCGAAAAAAATAAAGTTGTGAAATAGCCTTAACTCGAATCAGTTAATATTGTAACGTTTCGCCCAGCGCGAACGCGATTGTATAAATTAAAAATTAATTTGCGCGTTCCCCCTTGGCTTGCACCACGTTAAGTACCGAAGCGCCGCGCCGAGAGGACGACGTGACGTCACCGCAAACGATCGCATCAACACCACTGCTCACCTAGACCACGAATCCCCGCTCCAGCAACCCGATACGAACCTCCGATTACGCCCGCACCAGGTATAAAAGGGGAATTCGGAGCCCAGACAAGAGAGAATTTCCTGGAACCTTCCCAATCCTCCAGTCTTGTCTGTGCTCTCCGGAGTGTCCTTAGGACTCTTCGAGAGGATCCCGACCAGTTACCTGAACTCCCGGACGTTCGGATTGTTGCTATACTTTCCAACGTTATTCTTTTGAACTCCTGGGCGTTCGGATTGTTGCTATACTTTCCAACGTTATTCCCTTGAACTCCTGGGCGTTCGGATTGTTACTATACTTTCCAACGTTATCCTCTTGACCTCCTGGACGTTCGGATTGTTGCTATACTTTCCAATGTCATTCTTTTGAACTCCTGGACGTTCGGATTGTTGCTATACTTTCCAACATCGCTTCCTCGAGTTCCTGGACGTTCGAATTGTCGCTCGACTTTTCGGCGTCATTCCCCGAGCACCTAGCGACCTAGAGAGCCTTCTCAGGCCCGACGGCGACGACGTAAGACACCTGGTTACAAGCAGAGTTTTTCCGAACTCGTCGACGACGCCCTCCAAAGTTTGGGCACTCGGGAAGGCCAAGTCGTGCTCGCCGGCGACGACGCCGTCCGTGAAGTAAATTTCCCGGCACCAGGACAGCGACACCGACGTGATTAGGTCCGTTAATTGCGTCTGGAGTGGCTTAGCATCTCCGAGGCCGAGGAGCGTGCACCAGGAGTTCCCGTCGAACGAGCCGGAGGCCGCCGCCCATAAACACGCACTCGTGAAGCTAGGGTAACCCAGAGGCCGCCTTCGCCGACAAAAAGAACAGCACATAATTAATCAAAATCCACTCACCTGGTGCAGCAAAACAGCTGGCAAATAAAGCAAATTAAATGCACCGTCCGCCGCTTGAACACTGGGAATTTCACCGTTAAAACACCAGACGCACTAGGTATGCACACAATTTAGTTTGATATTGACCGCAGTTTTGTTTATTTAACAATTTCCGAATCAAGTGTATTGTTGTTGTCCGCCATTACTAGCGACCCGCTAATCTGTCAAATTACCTGTTCAGGACCGGCGCGACGAGAGAACTTATGTACATACAGGCTGTCCCGTAATAGTGTGCCACTGCCCGATTGCCTGCGAGCGAAACACCCCGTCAGAAGAATCAATTTATTTTTATAAATGTCATTACATTCTATTATTTCGTGTTTTTAATACAGTTTAATTTAATGTATCTAGTTAAATATTATTATACTATGGTAAGAAGTTATTCTGTGTTTCTATCCTACGTTACTATCTGAGTTTATTATTTGGATCTTGGCATTTTTGAGCTATTCCTGGGAAGCCAGTTTCAATCTGGTAGCTGTAGCAATTAAATTAAATTAAACTAGCCCGTCAGGCTACAATATCGAATATAAAAAAAACACAAATTACAAATTATAACCTTTATTAATAAAAAATAGGTATAGGTATGTATTACATTCCGATGATAATCACTTTGGTGTCAAGAAAAACCTATTTAACATTATTTGTAATAATAACAAACCCATTATCCTGATTATGAATATCCGTAATAAATTAATTCCAATGATAATCACTTTCCTGTTACAAGAACATAATACTGTCTTTGACCACTTACTATAAAAGATTTTGAAGATTTTAGTATTGACGCATTATTTAAGACCACATAAATTCGAGCAAAACATTTTCGAGAAATTGCGGTTCGAGGAACTTGTATTTCGAGAAAAGTTACTTTCGAGCAATTTGATTTTCGAGCAATTGATTTCGAGCAATTGCATTCGAGGAATTTGCCGGAGACGATAATTTATATGTATTAGTAATTTAAATTCTAGGTTGCTTTGAAAAAAACCGAATGTGAATTTGGAAGTAAACTTTTTAGCTGTGGTTGCATTTGATTGATTTGAATATGTACTCTGTGGTTGCCAGAGAAAGTAGCTAATAAAATCGAGTCTTCATAACGTAATATTCCAATGCTGAACCTCAAGCCTTTACGCTTTGCGTCATCCTGTTTGGAACTCAACTATATTTGAAGACTTTCATAGTTAACATTATAAACCATCAAGGACAAAAATTGGCATTTGTTCTGCCAAATGCTATTTAACACCCATAGTGGTAAAAATTAGACAAGAATGGCGTGACACAGTTTCATTATATGATTTTCCTACCTGTCTCATCAGTTAAAGACAATCTCCAAGGCTGTTTTTTCACGTAACAAAAACTGGAGTTAATACGCGAATTAGGCATGCTTCGGTGGCTTCTTCCAGGTATTTGGATTACACTGAGATGCTTCAAGTTTCTCCTTTTGTTACTTAATTTTAGTATGTTGAACAGTGCAAATTTGCAATAAAACAACGATTTGACCCGGTGTAAATCTTCGGTCCGATGGCGATAAGCAAAAACAAGTAGGAAGGACTACAAGGCTCAGGTTTAAATACAAAAGAAATTACAATACCGGTTTAGAGGAATATTCTAATCACAAGTTAAAGGCTAGAGGCGCGAGCGCCCAGGAAAAAAATGGCCCCCGCCCCCTTATTTAGAAACCGTAATCAAAATAAAAGAATTAAAATGCGCTGGATGTTTATGGCATCTGATAAAATTCCCAGCGAATGTATCCAGGCGGCCTTGATCATTATGAGCTATCACTAAAGCACTCATTGCATATTATGTATTGATAAAGTAATATAGTGGCGATTTCCCAACGCATAATTAATTCGTTATATTAATTTGTTGCTTTGTGGCGCGCGCTCCATTTTGCCACTTTGCAGCAATGAAGCGTATTCATTAAAGTCAAAGCCACGCATTAATAATGCTAATTACACATGGATTTCTAGATTGCAGTAAATTACAACTGCTAGCTGCATATAATTCATGCTGAAAGCTTGCTGGAATGGGCCGAAGCCATTAACAACAGTCTTTTAAACGGTGTAAATTGCTAGCCTGGAAAATTAAGATTGTAAAAAATCTGTTAATCCAACGCGATGGCTACTCTCGAATTTGTGATACTTTATACATCTGAGAACATATTTGACTATCGTCATAAAACAGGTGGTAACCGCAATTGCGGTTTAGTAAAGCTGTAGGAATTAATACTTTTTTGAATTCCAGATATTTGAATTTTACTGTGGTTACAGGTCTAATTTCGTGCATCAGATATTAAAACTGTATGCTGCTAACAGTTTTGAATGTATCTAGTAAAATCTCTTTTGGGATATCATTATAGAGATTAACATTTCATTAAAAACTGCTTAATGTTTTCGACAATTGTGTGCTTTGAATTGGCACTACAGAGTTTAAGATGCAATGCTTTAGCAATTATAGATATTATAATTTAATTTGTATGTTATTTTGACATTTTTTATTTAAATATATGGCTTAGCCGGGCCTTAGCATCTGCAGACCTTAGAGTTCGATACGTTTAATAATTTTATGTTTCTATTAAAATACATTATTTGACATGTCGTCGTGGGGCGTCTCCTCATTTTCGGTAGGTCTAGATATCAGTTCGTTATCGATTCTTAAATATGAAATCATGTAGTCTGCTGTCTGCCTCAAGCGATTTACTGGAGTTTTATTACCATCCTTGGGCTCCAGTAAAAAAACTAAGTTTTCCTTGTTAACGTATTTTTTTAGAAAAAATTGATTTAAGCAAAAAATAATCAACATTTTTGCAAATTTAAAAAAACGTGTGCCTTCTACTCACCGAGTACTATTACGTTTTCTGAAAATGTCAGCGTTATATAAATCTAGTTTTTAAAGTTAAGAACAATTGAAGAATCAGCCATTTTTCGAGGTTTTTTGGCGATAACTTTTTTGCTAATAGATCGATTTTGACCATCAAAAGCTTGTTTTATTTGCTTTTTTTTAAACTACATAAGCGTATGTTTTGTTTTTAAATTTTAAATTGCTTTTGTGCATTTTTGTAGGC
This sequence comes from Agriotes lineatus, assembly GCA_940337035.1. Classification (NCBI taxonomy): domain Eukaryota; kingdom Metazoa; phylum Arthropoda; class Insecta; order Coleoptera; family Elateridae; genus Agriotes; species Agriotes lineatus. Next base: position 22,045,662 of record OW679199.1, read on the forward strand.
AAAATACCATTTTTTCATTACTTTAACCGCCATTTTGAATCACCTTTACTGATTCAGCTGTTACTTTCTAGTTCATTGAATTCTACATATTTTTTTCTATGAAAATACATTTTCACATTTTTGTCAAGTAAATATCTAATTTGACTGGACTACTCTGTATATTGTTGAAAAGGTTAACGAACCAACAAAATAAGCTATCTATGGATATGGTTTACCGTAGATCAATCTACGGATTAGCTAGATTGGAGTGCGAAATACTAAAATTAAAGATAGAGTGGTGATTGATATTGCCGTAATAGAAATTATGGAAGTCGAGCATTTAAAATAATACGGAAAGGATCAACGTTACCTAAAGAAAATATGGATGTGGATATGGGTCCCACCTTATAAAAGCAAGAAAGCTTGGAGGAAGGAAATTAAAGATACATGAGCAGCAGAAACGTCTTAATAATTGGAAGGGCTCAAAACTGTGGAGAGTGGGGTGCGAGAGGCCAACACGATTATAGACGAACTCGGTTGATAATATTCGGTTTTCTAAAACGATCGTGAGAGTGACATTTAATATATTATTTCATTTAGGAACCATAATCTTGTTTATTGGCCTTCGATAGCGGCCGTCATATGGCTTTTATAGCATGAGGGATATAACGTTGCTAAACAGTATAACAAACACCAACAATGTATTATAGCAACACCAACAATCTACCTAGAAACCATAGCACCCCAACATATCAGAGCGCCAGCACAACGGTGACGTAGTATTCTGTAGCCAAAATAATGAATCCGTGTTTTTTGTTCATTTTGAAAATAAAAATAAAATAAAACGTTGTATGTACCAGGTGCATAATGACGCGCTGTAAACATTCGCTCATGCTATAATCTAATGATTATGCCCTTAATACATAAATAACTATCTCAGGCCTCTGTAACTTGAAAAAAGTCATTTTAAAACTCCTGTGTCTATGTATTACAATCTGATTAGGGGTAAAAGATCGAAACTCAGATAGATTACATATCCAAATGATTTGCATTCAATTGTTACCATTTTGTAACTACAGACCGTAAAAACTGGACATTTCAATTTCTGATTTCTTGTGTAGTTAGAATATTAACAATGCCAGAGTAATGGGGTTTTAATATTATTGTTTAAACTTCGCTTAAACCATCTTTTTATTATTTAGGGAATGAAGTATAGAATGATCGAATAATTGAAACTTACATTACTAATGCCAACTCCGCTCTAGAGGATGAGTGTTCGATTATATGGTATGTATTACAAGTTCTTATGTTTTGCTATATCATTTATTGTTGGTCGAATGTTTAATTTGGTGTAGGTTATAATACAGCACTTTTAATATAATTTGTGTTACTAGGTCGCGCTGAATGAACAATGTAGAATCTCAATATTATGTTTACAGTAGACCCAATAATTCACTGTATAAATATAGAATTTATTTTTGAATAAAACAATACAGTTATAACCATAGCTGTGTTCACTTCTTTGTGAGTTAACGTAGCCTACAAATGTCGTCAAAGGAAAGCTTGACATTGATTTCCTGCCCACAAAGGTCATCCTACCCCAAAAAATCATCAATAAAAGCCAAATTACAAAATTCACATTCCTTCAGTACCTACCAAACTTATTATTCTGGTCCCCCAGTGAACACAATCTATGAATCGCTTACTAAGGTGATTTCAGGCAATTATTAAGGAGTTTTTATAAGCAGATTGCTAATATGTAGGTCTTTAATATTCGAGTAAATTTATTAATTACCTAACATTGTTTTAACGAACATCACACGTAGCTGTTCCGTTATTAAATAAAACTATTTTTTCATTTTTAATTATGTAAGGTTTTCTAGGTTTATTTTTACGCGCCAAATGTGTTCAAGTGCAGATATTAACGTTCATTTAGAATCTTTTTGTGCACAGATAAGTGTTTTTAAATAACTAATTGCTTAACTAATTTACAATTCTCTGAACTAATATGAACAATATAGCTGCCCCTGGTAATGCTATTAATAAAAAATTTAATAACAATCACATAAAACCGCCGACATTAATTTGTAACAAAAACAGAAGCTATAGAAACATAGCATGTGTCCCAAAGCAAAATATGTCATACACAACCTGACCTATCCTAAAGTAATAAAAGACACATATTTGATATGAGCACCTGAATACTCATAGCAAACAACACACCCAAACGATAATGAGACAGACAAGGAGAAATCTACCAAACCCAAAATTCCTCCCATATCTTTACATCAAGCTGAAAATTATCAAAAAGCATTAGACTTCGCCACGTGATGTACATCCAATAATTACAATATCGTAAAATATTCTACGTTGTACGCCCCCTTGAAATACTAGTTACCTCTTCCCAAATTCGTATAAAGGTCGATTCGCACTATACGAAACGTCACCGTCACGTTACGTCACGTCACGTCACGTACCGTTAACGACACGTCAAATTGGACCTGTATTCACACTTTATATCGTCTTGCCATCATTACCGCCACGTCAACAAATTAAAAAGCGTTTCAGTTAAATTTCTATGGATTTGATTTCTCAGCAATGTCTATTCGCAAGTGGCCAATTAACGAACTTTAACGGTCTGTTAATTTTCTATATGATTCAGAGTAGGCTGGGATAATTCTTAAAATTTTAATAACAGTTTAGACATTTGTCAATAAATAAACGTGTAGGTTACAGATCACGCCAATTTTGACGTTCCAAGAATAGTAATGTTGACATTGACAAATGGCAAAATGACGTTTGATTGGTATTTGATTAACAAACGTATTAGTGCACTTTAAAAATATACAAAATCCAAAGCCTATTAAAATCACATAGAAAATGAACATACTATAATGCTATGATTGCCCTTATTCTTGATAACGAGGAATCTGTTCGCTATAAATATAAACAGTGGGTTTATAGGATAACAACCCGTAAATCTGTATGTTAGATTTTGATCTTTGATGAAATTCAAGATGTAACATTAAAATACAAATTTTGCGTCAGGAAAATCGCCAACCGGTATAATTGTATAGGTAGAATCTATGGTATGATTAAAAATAATAGTTCCTAATTTATGAATTTTACTACGTTTATACTTAAATGTCAAACTTGACATTTGAATTTTAAGTGACTTATAGTTGCATTCATAAATTAGAAACTATTTCGTAGCCATACTAGATGAAAATAACCTACTAACATTGAATTTGACATAGACCTGCAGTGTCACCAACAATACATTTCAGTATTGCCAAACGTATTTTTTCCATAGGTGACTGTGATAAGATGAGTTTTCTAACACCCGTTACTAATACTATTTAACTTTTTCATTTAAATTGTGCTAAAATTTCAATTTTTTTAGGTGTTTTGAAAAGTATTCAACGACATATGGCCGTTCTCGCATCCAACTTGTTAGATGCTTACTAACGGCCTTATGTCTTTAATAACTATAATTTCAAATAGATTTTTCCTTTATCTATTAATTGCACTCGGTTTTTTCTTAGTGACATGATACAACTGAAAAGTATTTTTGCCTATTTTGTAGCTTAAGTAAATATTACAAAATATATATCTTTTCAATTACGTTAATTGAAAAAAGATGAGCACAAATCTTGCTGCGAAGTCTTAGGAAAATTCATATGTTGTTTATTTTAAATTTGGCGCACTGCCATATCAATGAGTTGATAATTACCATTAAGAAACATACATCCATGGCAAGAAATGTCATATTGTTACTACATGTTTGCATACATGTTTAAGTTTATTGTAGCTTTATTTTTGAAACAGTTATTTGTTTTATTCACTGCTGTTCATTCGTTATAGGCTTTTGCATTTCTTTTATTTTTCATTTGTTTAGTTCAATATCCTATATCTTGTTAAACAAACGCACATTTTATATACACCCTCTGTTTTAAACATCCAATGAGTGCGGGAAATTGCTCTTTCTAATGAAGGCATGCCTTTCTAGATTTAACGTTTAAAAGTTATTTGCTGTAAACATCTTGAAACTGCAGAGATCCTTAACACGTTTTATTCCAGTTTTGAAATTGCAAAACCTAAAAATCTAAAAACAGAAAACCGAAAATTTAAATTTGTCACTCAGCAGTGAAAATGAAACAAAAATTCTATGATTCAAATGTAATCTTAACAGCGCTTGGAATGCTTCACATTGTTTTAATTTAACTGAGTAGATAGCTCATTCTAAAGGATCATTTTTATACAATTCGTATATTTTGCATGGTTTCCAATTGAATTTATTTTACTTTCCTTAACAATACACCAGCTATAATGGTCTGTTCTTTGCACTTTTTCGCGATTCAACCGTTCCAGGCACATCACACCAATATAAAATTAACAAGCCAGAACTAATCCTAACTCCCAGCATGAAGCAGTATTAAAAGCACCATCGTCTTATTCGTTGCTAACCATCACCAGAGGCACTCACTCACCAGCTAATGCGGCACCTCGTGCACCTGAAGCATCCTCACCTGTCGCACACGCACGACACTCGCATTGCCATTCCGGATTGCGACTCGCGACTCCGGAGTATGTCACAGGAGGCACGCCGGAGTCCCACCGAACTCGCGATGTGACCGGCGTGGTGCGGTCTGTGCTTACCTTGATTAGGACTTCGCCCGTTCGATGGGCTTGCTCGATGGCCCATCGCCGGGTCGAAAGCCGCAGCTCTACAACTCGCCAATTCGGTTGGGATTAGAACCCGTTACTCGCTGGCCCGGCGTGGAATGTTCGAACTTGTGAGCCAACAGGTTGGCAAAATCTGCGTTTGTTACGAGATTTTTGTTCTTTTTAAGGCTTCCACCAATTCCTATGTCGTGACAGTGATTTTCCATCCATAGTAGTTCCTTGATAACAAACAATATAATCTTAAAATATGACTTACACCAGTTTGGAGTGTTATACCCATTATCATTCAAATCGATCCGAGCGTTCTACTCATATTGCACATTTTTTTAAGAACTTTAAAACAGAGTGCCAGCATTTATATCGCCGTTTATTTCCTAACAGTCTCCATATACGTTTATCATAACAAACGTCTTCTTCCAGGTTTTTTACTGGCATTTCTACATTTGTGTCATCTCGCTAGCTTCGTCTTGGACGTCTTTTGTTTCATTTTGCGGTTGGAGACTATTTCAATATTTGTTTTACCACCTTGCACGTTTTTTGCACCTGTCGAAAATACTTTTTTCCATTTCCATTATCTCTCTAATACTTTCATTCCCAACACAGCTTCTTTTTAAGAAGTCCATTTCTGTCGCCAATAGCTTCTTATGTTTCCCTGCCACACTTCTACTACATATATAATTACACCTTGACCTTTCGACGTATATATCATTTTGTTTGCGCTTTTTCTTAGGCTTTTGTCCCATAATCTTATAATACATATATCGCCCTAAAGAGCGCCAAATTGTAACACAGCCACTTTTACCCCTAAGTTTGGCGTCAAATTGTAACACGCATTCCCGAGACATACGCAAACAAATTAGCGCGTACTTATATCCCCAGTGGCGTCCGCTTCACTTTCAAACACTAAATATTATTATTAGAATCTACTAACAAACCATAAAAAACTATAGGTGTACAAATCAGCTGTATATTAAAATGTCATGTCCTACAAATATACTCAGGCGAGCAAGGCCACATTATTGAATATGACTTATAAGTATTTACACTTCCGTTGAGTATTTATTTTCTAAAGAGAGCCATATTCATATTTCGTTTCATTCATTGTTAAACTTGCCGATTCATACCAGTCTTGCAGTTTTTGCACCAAGTAACTCAGATCGTTCCTGGCGAAGCAAAGAGACTAGAGCATACCTTCGCATACCCTTAGCCCCATATTTTCATATTTACATTGCCACCTTTGTAAGGTATTGTCTAGATAAATAGTAAATTGCGTTGGAAAAAACTAACACCCTTCAGGCAGGCCTTTGGTTACTAAGAGAGTTTTGCTTAGTTCACCCCCTAGTTTATTTTTTTTTACATTGCATCAATCAGTGCTTGATTTGTGTCAGCTTTTCTTATTTTCTTCTACAATTATTCTATAGGTACACTGTCGTAGGTTTGTTCTAGGTCCATCAGTGTTCAATATGTTTCTCTACCTCTTTGTAGACGTCGATCTCCCAGTTCTAAATCCTGACTGTTCTTCGGATTATTGATCAGTTAATACATCAGGTGCTTTAATATTCTAGACCACGACGTCTTCGCTTGTTCTTCTATAATTTTCTCTATTTTCTATTCTTTTAAAAGTAGAAGCTGCAGTTATTATACATGCCTTTATACGTTTATATTCTTCTTGTGTAGATCTATTTGCGTTTATCAGAGTATCTTCCAGTCTTTTTTATATAGTTCGACCGTACTATCGTTCTGTAAGTTGTTGAGTTTCAGCTTCTTTCCCTAGATCGTGCGCTACTGTTTGTTTTTGAAATATCAGTAGCATATTCTATGGACGTAGAGTATAACTGCTTAGCAGAGATACGTTCACGGTATATCTGAATTTTTCCGGTACACAGTTATAGTTTGTCCGTATTCGTCGCTCTGAACGGCCTCTTCCGTAGATAAGAATTCCGCAAGCGTTTGTTGTACGATGACACTGCGATAAAGTCACCGTTCTTTTTTGGTAATTGAAAAGCGAAAACAGCTGTTATTTTGGACCAAAAATAGTTCTATTATGTCAGTGTGCTATATATACCGCCACGGTAGAACTTATTGGGGTAAATGTATTTGTCACATATCACACTAGCTTCTCGTATTTGGTTTGGAGCTACGACATGCTAATTAGTGCAAAGGGCTACGATTCAGACCTGGCGCCCTTTAGTCATTTGAAGTTGGACTTTTGGGAAAATGCCTGTTTTTGTAAAATTTTGTAGTGACCATTACTAGCATTCGGTTCTTAATGGTATGTGAAAGGAACATGTAAAGGAAGAGGAAAAACTACTCGTATCATAGAAGCAAGAGTATTAGCAAGTGATGGGAAGAGTCGAAAACCCCACATCAAAAGTGGGTTTAGAGAAAAAAGAAGATAAATACTATTGCGACGCCCGCTCTTGTCCTTTTAGGTTATTAACTCCACTATAAAAGATAAAGATTTTTAGATCCTTTTTAGACTTCCAGTTGTTTGTTTCTAAGGCCTTGAATGTACCATACTCCTATATCCATTATTCCTTTTTATCGCCATTTTCGTCTTCCATTTGATCTTTCCAAATTCCAAGACTTAGTTTTGCATCAAGGCAATAGCTAAGCTACCGCTGGGATAATTGTAATGCGCAATCATCACTCTCCCGCCATGGTGGAGGTCCCATCAAAAGGAGAATATTGACTTAACGAAACGTGATTGGATACAGGTAAGTTGAGTTAAATCGTCCTATGTTGAGTCCAGGGATGTGTGATTAAGCCATGTACACATACGTTAGAGGGTTGTATTACAACTCTTGTTTCTCGCATCCTTGATGGCATTACGGTTGATCTTCACACTAGACATTTCTTCAGTTCTATAGCTCGCACTGCCTCTTGTACTTCTTTCGACCAAGCATTATTTGGTTTCCCTCTTCTCAATCGAAATCTACTTGTAAATTCTCGTTGTCCATCATGCTTTGTTCATATTTTTCAAACGGTTGTATTATAAAATTATCTTTTTTGTTCTACTTTGTGTATTATCGTTCTCCTACATTCACTTTAACTTCTATCCTTTGTTAGTTACCTGGTCTAACCGGAAAATGCTAGATTTTCATCGTAAACAACCTATTTGTAACGGGTATAGACTGCAATCTTGCTTCGTTGCACATATTCGGCACCCATGCTTCTGCTCACTCCTCCATTCTTGTTGTCCTTGTGATATGCATCGTTGCTCCACCGAGTGAAATTTAATTTGTAAATGGCGCTTTTTCTTAAAAAATCATCGGCTGTATTTTTATCTATCACTAGAATTGTTTTTAGAAGAGATGGAAGTTTACGTGTAAACAATAGATGTTGACTTTTTTGAGTAAAAAAATGTACAAAATTGGCAACAATGTAACAAATATAATCGTTATAAAGAAAGTAGTTGAGGTTAAGCTACACAATTTGTTTACTACAGTTATCTGAACATTTGAAAGATGTAATGTGGAAATATGAATGCTTCCCTCTAGAACGCAAGTCTTGTATATACAAAACAAGAACGAATAATCAACAACAAAAACAACTCTCAGAACAACAGAGATGAAGACGTCGAGAACTATAACAGGACAGAAATGACGGGACAGGAAAAGTAACACAGACATCAGAAAGTAATGTGGGGATGAAGATGTGGTCATACGAATGGAGGAAACAGAACATCCAAAATAGCTTGGAACAAGAAACCAAGAAGAAGATCTATCGCAAGACTGTTAAGATGATGACAGCAGCAACTCAATAGCAAAACGAGCAAAGAAAGAAAAACAATTAGAAGACATTACGTAAATAGAAAAAACTCAAACGCAGATTAGTTTCTTTTCTTTATTTATCCTGACTCGGAGACTCTATGCATCTTTTGTAGTTGTTCCTCTTTTGTATCATTTACTGCATCCCCTCTATTCTTCCTCCTCATCCTGATATTATTTTGCTAGAATTCCTTTACCTATCTTTATAGGACTTTCTGTTGGTCTCGTTCCTTCTGCCTTTATCTCAAAAGCCTGTTTTGCTTTGCTTTTCTTTTCGTACGATTTACATGACCTAGCCGTTTTAGTTCTTTGTTCTGTATTGTGTGTAATGTACTACTGTTTTTATCAGGGCACAAATTGTTTACAAGATTTTAAAATCGAACACATTAATTTCTCAAGCAAAAGTACGATGTGAAAGGATATTTTGCAAATTAATAAGAATAACTGATGAATTACAACGTAACTAGCAAAGGGCTCAATGTGAAAATTTTTCTAAAATTAAATTGAATGTTTATAGTCAAAAATAAATGCAACAATTTCAACTCCAAAGGGTTAACATTTCACAAATTATTTGAAACACAGCTCTGAGCGGTAGTCTTAAATGAATCGTATATAACAACAAGCATTCGAAATTAGACAAATTTTATAGGCGTAAAACATAGCTGAGTAAAATAGTGTAGCAGTACGTGTAGTTCCGAAGTGCGAGCATATGGAATCGGCGTGCGATACGGTTTGAGTTGTTTTTCTTTATTCCTTCCTGGTCACAGCGCATTGGCTAAGCCACGTCCATGTGGTACAACACATATTCCAAGCGCTGGTGGAATCAAGACACCTGGAGGAGCCAAGTAGACACAGTTTGCGGCAGACTGGAGTGGAGGTGGCGATTATTCAGTGACATTGAAAATCATCACATCAAGGCCAGAGCTGGTTATGAGCATAGCCGGACTACACTGAAAAAAACAGTAGCCATGACAAAAGCCAGAAATTATAAAACGTAGTCATATTCACTAGAATAACCATATCTGGGTCAATTTTCGGCGGATGTGAGTCACTGGCTCATACAGGTGATTTCGGTGACAGATTCCTGGGAACATCGGCGACCTGAAGACTGGAGTTCATTGGCCTGGCAGCGATGAACAGCAGTGGTAAAGGTCAGCAGGTGATTCGTTTAGCGGCGTTCCATAGGTTTCGAAAAAAGTTAACCAGGGACATATTTCAGCTAGGATCACCTGTACGCATATATAATTTAACATAATTAAGGAACTTAAGCTTAGAATTAATTAATATCTGAATTTCACGCGCTTTTGTGATATATTCCCGCGTTTTGGAAGCGCCTCACGCGGTTTTTTGCCGATATTCCCGCTAAAGCGTTTCTTTTGCAACGGACGCGCGATCTTACGATGACGCGGCAACCAATAAAATATGACGTGATGTAATGGAAGCCAAATGGGCTATTAAAATTCCTTACTCTGCTTTAACTCACCTTAATAACCAAGTACATAAAGCCTTCCTAATAAGTCCAAATTACGTGCACTACTCGGAGTAGTTCAAATAAAGGCACCCGCACAACATCACCTGTTGCATCTTTGTGACTGGTAGCCATATTCCGGAAGCTGTAGGCCACCATCTTGACGGTCGTCGCACTACGCTTCAGAGATACCGTAAGAAATATTTCGCTTTATTATTCTGCCATTTTAGAATGTTACCTATCCCGCGCACTTGTTAGATGCCGTTGCACTCATATAACAGACAATTTAAGACCCAAATTCCATCAAAGTAGGAAAAACAATTATCCTTTGACTTCTTAATCCCTAGGAACCTGCGTTTTCTAAAGTAAATTGTTGTCTAGGTTGTGTAAACCGAACAAGTTGTTAAAATCCAATGACCCTGAGAAAGAAAGAATCCGTTTTAACTTTTGAGTCACATGAAAGTTTAACAGAAAACAGTATTTCTTAAATAAAATAACATCTGTTTGTGGTATTCCAAGCCCTTAAGCATTGTACTTTAAAAGATAAGCTAATTAATCGCAGGTAAAGCAAGTGTAGCCCTGGGTTTATAGCAACTTTTTGGTACAGTGAATTATTTTCTTCATAGGTACTGTGTAAAATTCAGATCACTCAGCTAAGGATCTTTTATATGTAATTAATAGTAATAGCTAGAGGTGATACCACAGCAAATTATTTGGCACATCCAACAAGGGGCAATTAACTGAAGTAAATAATAGACTATTTTTATAAACTCCAATACAACAGCAAAACATATTTTATTCGCTCTCATTCTTCTTGTACTTTCCGCAAATACTTCGTCTTCATAGCTGTTACTTTGGATTGACATTTCCCTCTGTGTCAATATTTCTCATCCATAGGTAAGAGTTCTGTAAATTGTTGTATAAAGTTGGGTGTTCTGCTTACTCTGATGCACATGCCTTGACATATTTTCCAGATTTTTATATAATTCTGCCCAGGTAAAATAGATGTCTACTTTCTGCAGCATCTTGTGTATTCTAGAACCTTCTTGTTTATCTTCAGTATTTTAATCTCCATCTGTTACACTCATTCATTTAACATTGCTGGTAATTCTGTTCTGCCTTCGTCAATCAAAATCACGTTACCTGCAGAAACCAATTTCCATTCAATTGTTTGTATCCTATTCAGTCATAGTGTAAATATGTGACTTTGTGCTAGTTTCTCTGCATTTGTACGTTTGATCTTGCTGTAGTCCATCACCTTTCCCGTAAATTGCATTTGCATTACGTTCAAAAGGAAAATGGGTATAACACAGTTAAAGACAAAATAAAGCAAGCCAGTAAAATATACAATGCAATTACAATTAAATGTAATTGGATCTGACCTTAGGAATTAGGACATAATTGCCATCGAACTGCACTTTCACTAGTGGGATTACGATTCATGGCGAGTGAAGAAGAAGCAGAACCTGAATATTTAAAATATATTATGGTTAGGAGCATTATTCTAATGTATACAGAGTAAGTAAAGGGTGAAACACATAGACTCCAAGTTTAAAATAATCGGCATGCAAAATCCTGATAAATTCGTAGGTAATTCTTTCTAGTTTCGCTTCTTTAAATATATCTTTTATTTACGACGTCATCAGTACTGTTTTAAATGACTATCCATGTTCTTTATAGCATCAACATCAATAGATTTTACTATATTTATAAATCTGTAAAATATAGTATGCTGTACATATTTTTAATAATCCGTCAGCAACGTTTAGAGTTAAATTAAATAAAAAATCAGAGCTCCTTGTTGCAATGTGCAACGCAAATAATAAAGTTAATGTGTAAAATTTCAACAAATAACTCCATAAGAAAATTTCGACAGACGCCTTGTTTTCTAAATTAATATTCTTTAGGATCTATTATCTTCCTTTGCAAGTCTTGAGAATACTCGTTATAAAATGGGACAGCATCAATAAGACAAAAAAGCTTTTAGCTGTATAATCCAGTATATTCATGATAGTTGATAGTTCCCATAACAAATTCAAGTTAACAGAATTTTAACAACCTTGCATCTTCTAAATAATATAACAATAGATGAGAACCTAATTAAACATTTGAAGGTCTTGTTGCGACATTGTTTTGCTTTACTATAATTTTAATTACTGATGGTCTTTTATTATGACACATACTCATCTTCTGTCCTCAGTCCTTAAAAACGTGTTTTTATTTTTCTCAACCCTTGGCCATAGGAATTACAAATCTTGGCCAAACAAAAAGGATAATTATTTAATTTAACAAAAATTATAAAAGCTGCGCTGATTAATATTTATTAACGCCTAAAGAGTATTAAGTAAACTCTTTAATAAATCAACTTTTTTTATTGGTTCTATACCCCTTAAAGTTAAGATTTTATAGCCAAGTAAGTAGCTATTGCATTTTGCTTATAAAATAGATATTATACATTAAATAGCTATGGGCAAGGTTTAACATTTTTTGTTTATTATCAGGCTCACCAATAATGTCATTAATTAGATCAGAATGATAAATGTTTTTCATACTGGTTTAATCGTTTACTACATTTTATCGGCGTGAACAAAGCAATAAACGTCAATCAGTTACGGAATACAGTACTGTTTTATGTAAATTCTTGAGCATATGAAAACGACCATTTCCAACCTCTGTGTGAATGTGGTTAACCAGATAGGTTTCCGCAAACCACGTTTTCAGCTGTAACATATTTCGTTGTACTGAACTTATACAGTAGCATAATTCAATTTCGCTACGGTCACTGACACTGGTCATATTTACTGTTACAAAATTAAAAATTAGACCAGAATTTGATAATATAAAATAATACTAGAAATACAAGTGATTACAGGAGTGTTATAATAATCGATTGCATAAACATTGCCTTAAGAATATCAAACATAAGAAAATGCAAATGAATGTTTAGTCATTAAACTTTCTTGTTAACATATTTCGTAGTGACCATCCTTTAGTGACACTGAAAGGCTTTAATGAATAATATACAAAATATTTGTATGACAAGCGGCCTGAGAATGTTTTACTGCCAATATTATACAGGGTGTTTCGGAATTGCGCGGCACTATTTTAGGAATGTGTTCTCCAGCACGAAATCAACAAAAAAGTTCGTACAAACATGGAACCTAAGCGGCTTCGTTTTCAAGATACGACATCCTCGAAGATTGAATTTTTTTTTCAAAAATTTGGAAAACGGCTAGAGGTATTCTGAAACTTGGTGTAGGTTAGTATTTCATAAAGTGGCATTGTTTAGTCAAAATAAATTTAATTTATTTCCACCAGTTAAAAAATTTAAAACACGTTGCTACTGATGACGTAAATTAATGAAAACATGTTATTAAACAGTCGTTTTAAAAACTTAAAACTGCCAACTAAAAGTCGATTTCATACACTGTCGTAGATAAATGTCTGTTAGAGTACCATAATATAACACGTGATTAAAAATAAAAACTTAATCAGAGCAGGAGAGAGATTTATGCGTTTGCAGAGCTGGGCAGTAATACATGACTTTGTAGTTAAATTACTAATTAAATTCCTTTTTGTTGATTTGTCTTGGAATTGAATTAATTTTCAAAATACGGTAACTGTAATTGGTAATTGCCATTTTTGGTAAAAAGTACTTGATAATTACTTTTTGAAAGTAATTAATTACTACATTTAATTCCTCAATTACATTTGAGTAATTAAATTACTTTAAACTGTAAAGGATTTAAATTACTTTACAAATATTTGAATTATTTGTAGTAATTGAATTACTTTCTGGTTATACAATTACTAAATTGCTGACGTCAATTCGGTATTAAATCTACAGAACAAAAAAATAAGATAAGAAACTTATTAAGTTATATGTTAAGCAAGTGGCAATAGAACAATCCTAGAGCAATATAAGTATAATTTATGATTTCCTATAACTAGTTGGTTAATAGGTAGTTTTATGCACGGGCAGAGAGATATTTGGTGTAAGCACGTATGTTTGTAGATGAGATGTGCATGTGTTGTGTTTTGTGTAGCAGGATGCAAACTAGAGAATATAATTTTTTTGTTGCAGAAAAATATTGCTAAATGTGTTCCGTCGTAGAGGGGCTACTACAACTCCAGTCAGCTCTAAGCGAGTCATTGAGCACCTGTTAATGATGCTACGCTAACTCGAGCTAAAATGTTTATATTATAAGCGGCACTGTTTTATTAGGACAGTAATATCATTTGTACCTAATACCGGGTGGCCATAAATATCTGATATCACATTACCTTTGGAATCAACACCGCTTTATTAAAGTGGTGAATCCAACTAAACTAAATGTCATTAATGTCATTAGAACTAAAATTCCTATCTGTCAAAAATTATTGCAGATTGCAATAAGTATTGAAGTTAGAACAGGAGATTTTTATAATCGAGTCGTAGGCTAAACTGCAGAATGTGGGGCACATTCCTCTCCTCTTATTTGCATTTTATTACATTTCATACCAATGTTTATTATAATTGAAATATGTATAATGCTAACCAACATTTATAAGTAGCTAATTCCATGGCTACCGGGATCTCAGATGTTTATGGCCACCCGGTATTTCTTGCACAACGTGCCTTTCAGACGTTTTAACGTAATTGAATACTAAAGTAAAGAATTTTCTGGATGTTGATTTTTTTTCTATATGACTAAATGTGTTCCAAATATACTAATACAGGGGCTACAGGGGCTCCAATCAACTTTAAGCAAGTCATTGAGTACCTGATAAGCACGCTTACTCGAGCTAAAATGCTTATATTACAAATGGCACTAACTGTTTTATTAGCACAGTAATATAATCTATAACTAATACTGCAAAAGGTGTCTTTCAGACGTTTTAAGGTAATTGAATACTTGACTTGTAAATTAGACTTTTCTGGATGCAGAAAAATTTGTTATAGTAGTGATATATAGCTAAATGGCCATGCAGGAGCTAGCATTGTAACTTGCTAATAATTGTTGTTTAAGAAGCGAATAATATGTCTGGTAAGTACAGATTACAGAGTAAGGTACGGAAAAATAACAATTGACAACAAATAGCTTCACTATACAATTTTTGATTAATTTCAATTTGCTTGTTTAAAAGAATATACTAGCACATGGCTATCTAAATACTATTAAATACAAATGTATGACAACAATGTCTAGTGCAAGTAAAGGAAAAGTAATTTATGTTGTGCAGTTACAATTACTAGGTAATTGATAATTGAATTACTATTTTATTTGAGTAATTGAAAATCTGGTAATTCCATTCATTGGGCGGCAATTAGTAATTGCTAATTAATTACTTCTTAAAATAATTTTCCCAGCTCTGTGCGTTTGACTAAGGGCAGGTTGTACAACGCAAGTATATACCTAGAATAAGCTATCCGAGGTATAATTGTCATAGTTTCCTTTGTTACTTTATCCTTTGTTTGTCGAACCGGCCCTAAAGCAGACCAAAGTTGGAACATTGGAACTATTAGCATAACCTTTTATAGCTAAGCTGGTGGAAAAAAGTCACGGATGCAAAAAACCGCTTGTATTAAGAAATCGTTCCACAAATTCAGGGTGTTGTGTCAATTAAACATATTAAACGAAACACAATGGATAGTATATTTCATAGGTTGTTTTACAAATGTATCTTAAACTCATTTTTAAAATATCCCGTCCTTTTCCCACCAGTGAATTATTATAGGGCTTCTGAGGAATTAAGTTTACATTTTAATTTAAAGAGGCGATTTTAAGAATAATAAATGTAAATTGTATTGAACTGTACTGAACTTTCAAGTATTGATATTAATCTGTTTTTAAATTACAAATTTGCCCTATTATGTATTGGCATGTCAATAACTATTATTATTAGAAATAGCTCCTGGAAAATCAGGGGTGGATTCTTTTATCTAGTTACTTGATTTCTGAAACATTAATGTTCTAATATTTTTAAACTCATTTGCGTAAGTCACAATACTTATGTCAACCAACTGAAAAAACAAATATGAAATTCAAGTGACAAATACCCAATCTTTACAACGGTACACAACAATATTAAAAACACAGTAAGTAATTATTTCTTAATTAGTTCACCCTTTAATTGTCTTTATTTCGTTTCTAGTTTTGATAAGAAATCACCCACCTTTCATTTGGTCCGCACAACGTTTCCAGATGTCAACCTCCTTTTAACCTGCTACTCGACCCTCTCAAACACCTTCCCGCAGTGCACGGTTCACAGACAGACAAGACGTCCTAACTGTCCAAGATAAGCAAACTCCACCTTTTCTACAGCAATCAACCAACAGAGCAAACCTGCAGACATCTACTTGTTACCGCATCTGCTACCCTCTTGGAATGTGCTGCTTTTACCCGATGATCCTCCACTGGATGTCCCATTTAGCTCAAAACAGCTTGACGTAATCCACTTTGATTAATGCAATATGTCAAATCGACTTTTACAATAAAATTGACCCATTCTATTTCTTCAATAATTCACTTTTGTAAAATAATTCTGTTATCCATTAAATTCTTTTTACCACATACCAATAATATTCATTAGTTAAGTATTTGCTTCTTTTTGTTATTTTTAAAATTCCATTTTTATTCACCACGTAGATTTTAAGTATACCCTTTTTTTATTAGTCAAAACAATTATCAATAAAAACAGGGTTATTTTAAATATTTGTAATCGCACCAAATTTATTTTACTACATTTTCAAAAATATTTATTATCAATAATTAAAACAAATTTCCTAACGATATTAAATCCCTTTTTATACACTCTAGTCCTGCGTGACTACCCGGGCTCTCAATAACGTTTGATGCCATTTCGTGGGGCAATACAGCCCAAAATCGCCTGAAGCATCGGCACGTAGAGGATATGACCCTAACTGTAACTAATGCGTAGATCGGCCCTCCGGCACTGGCTGCTATAAGGGAGAAATAGGTCCACGATAGCATACAAGAAATACAAAGCATACTTACCCTGGACAAAATTCCAAGCATGTGCGAAACACTCGGTCTCAAACTCCGTTAAATGGCGTGGGATTGAACTTCCCTCATGATGAAATTGGGGGACTTGAAACTGCTCCAAACAGCGTAGGCAAACTTCACACAACCAAAAATTAACAGCAGGCCATGAATCCTCCGAAATTTCAATACTGCTAAACTGACTTCACGTTGTGTTGCCGAGCGAGGTGGAAAAAGGAAGCGCTTCGAAACAATTTGAGCTGTATCATACTTCAGCAACAAAATCAAGGAAGTGGGCGTGGCGCTAGTGCGCAAAATACAAACTGAGTACCAAATACATCAGAACCGAAAAGATGCGTAACAATACGAAATCTCGAAATCAAATGGCGGCGCGAATCAATCGTAACACTATTTTTCATCATTCTTTTCATTCTATAGTAATTTACATTAAAAGACCGTTACTTACAACACAGATAGCAAGCTCGCTATCATTCCCTTGTTAGATAACGTGCTCGGACGTAAAGTTCTGGTAACGCTAAAGCATTCTAAAGCGTTTTATAGTATTCTGAAACGTAAATGTTTAATAAAAAATTCATAAATGCAATTTAATTGACGTTGCTGTTTTTCTTATAAGAGACTGATTGTCATCAATATCATAACAACATATGTATATCTTTACTCCTAGAGACAGAGTTCAGTAAAGAGGCGTTTACGATTCAGAATACCATAAAAGCTTAAACAAAGCACGAATAATTTTTAAATTATACATAAAAGCTGTACGATACGCACTTCTTACTTTGACAGACGCATTGGTTTATTGTTTATTGTATATTATTACATAACAATTATTATTACACGTAAAACATTATACAAGGATGATTTTTTAGCTCACCAACAAACTTTGAAAGAAGAAAGCTCATGTAATTTTTAAGAAAACAAGTTTATATAACCATATGTCTTATATCGATTAGTTAAAGAATTAGAAAGAATATTTTAACATTTAATGGGAGCCACGTCATCGTAGGCTCAATCCTTCAGCAGGCTTAGTCTGCCCTGATCCCTGCTATCACGCGCGCATGTCGAGTTTCTGATTACAATTTGCTCGCGTACGCTGACTTCATCGAGTTCAGATGAAGAAAAGCACCGTCCGTGGGAAATATTCGTGGGGCCGTGTGTACAATTGCGACAGAAGAGACATGGGACATTGGAATTTTCGCAAAATAATTATAGTTACCATTTTATTATACTCATAATGTCTAATCCATTATTTAGGTTATTAAGAAACACTAGTACGACATAAAATTATGCGTGCACCACGAGCATTACTTGATGTTTATACCCTCGGGCGACTTTTAAACCATCAGGCCAGAGACGGCCACTTCTTCTTTCTTAATAGAACCACATTGCGTGTTGCATTTCGTTTGAATGATAGGGTCGGGAAGTATTCTTTGATCCACCTGTCCCAGAACTGGTTGATAAGTCCTTGTGCAGTCATCCACTGGCATTTGAATACAATTACTGCATTTTTGTAAGGTCCCATTCTCGAAATGGTTTTAACTCTCTTAAACAGGATGTCATTTTGCGTCAATGCATTCTGGTCTAAACGACTTGTAGACAAATAAGTTAACGTTCGGCTCTTCAGCTCAAATCTTCATCCTATACCAGTCTTCAACACTTCTGGTTTTGATGTTGATTCCTTGAGAATTGCTTGAAAGGCTGCCTTAAGTGAGCGTATCATTCACACTCTCGATTCTCCCATGTGTGATGATGAAGGGGGTTTAAATATCCAATTCATTCTACAACCGGAAACTCATCATGCATCTTATCTTCATCCAATTGATTCACAAATTCTTTGAGCTCTCGCATTGCAACCATAAAATTTGTTCCGTTGCCAGACACTATGATTTTCGGAACAATACGACGCTTTATAAATGTTAGGATTGCCGTGATGGCAGAATCAATATCAAGATAAAGAGTAAGGTAGCTTACGTCAATAAGCAGATAAATAAAACACCGTATCCCTTTTCATGCCATTTTTCAATTGTCAAATTAATCGGACCAGAATAGTCGACATCCAAGTTAGTAAATCTCATCTGGCACGCTACCCATAGTTCGTGATTGTGGCCCAAGCGTGATGTTTTTACAATGTTGGCACAATAGCGCAACTGATCTGTACGACTTCTATTTTTAGAATGCAAAATCTTCGTCTCAGCTAGTTGACGTTCACATCCACAATGACCAGTATTCTTATCGACATCTTCATATCGGTGGTACGACAGTCCCTTCCATACCTTTCAGTTACTGTTCTAAGTGAATACGTGATCTGCTTGCCACTTAAATTGATAGACCCTTATACAGGGTGTTTCATTAATAATTGGAAATATTTTAACTGTAGAATCCCGGGCTCAAAATATTAATATTTAACCCAAATCACTTAGATAAAATGTGGCCCCTTACTGAGATATAGGGTGTTTTATTTAAAAAATTAGAAATGATTTTGCTCCATTACTTTAAAACTATTTGACGTATCCGTATCATATTTGGCAGGAAGTGTAGACACTGTAAACCATGCTAAATTATGTTAAATAAACGTTTGTGGTTACTACCAGAGGCGTACAACAGGGGCAAGTGCAATGTGATTCCCGTTTACCTCTATAAGTTTATCAATTCTTTTCCTAAAGGATCTTCTAACTTTAAAAAATATGTTTGGCTGATTGGCAATAAAATTAGTGGAATTTACTATTTGCTGCCATAGTTCTTGACGATTATTTATTTCTTGTGAGTATACCAGCGATTTTTTGTTAATACAGATTAAAGTTTCATTTGCGTAATAAATACAATCTTCTGACAAAGAACACCCACATAATTAATACACATTAAAATCAAAATAACTGTTCAGCTTTATGTTCAACTTTAAATATCTCGAAAAATAATGACTTTATCATTACGAAGGAAAAGTATGTCATTTATGTAGAAAGTATTGGAGAATCGAAAAAGTGTGCTAAAATGGCAATTCTGCAAGTGGCGTAGAATTTGGGAAGGGTCAACCAATCACTTTCCCCTGTAGTACGCCTCTGGTAGTAGCCAGAAACGTTTATTTAACATAATTTAGTATGGTTTACAGTGTCTACACTTTCTGCCAAATATGATACGGATACGTCAAATAGTTTTAAAGTAATGGAAAAAAATCACTTTTAAATTTTTAAATAAAACACCCTATATCTCAGTAAGGAGTCATATTTTATCTAAGTGATTTTACTTAAATATTAATATTTTGAGCCCAGGATTCTACAGTTAAAATATTTCCAATTATTAATGAAACACCCTGTAGAACTGATAGAAACCAGAGCAATACCAATAAAAATAATTTTAAAAACAAAAAGAAGTATAGAAAAGGTACACCAAACTCAATACAAAAAACAATCTGAAGAACGAGTTTATTATCTCGTTACTACAGATTTGATAAAATAATATATGGGTACAGTAGAAAAATAATATATATTCCTAAAATTTTCTGGTTCGATCAATGTGTCGTCTGTCTTCTAGTGCAAAATAGATGCAACCGTGGTGGAATGGGTAATTTAGCAGTAGCATGTTTTTCTCTGCAGAACTGAAGTTAGAGTGGCGAAGAAGATACCTGAGTTGCGTGAGGCTGATCCATCCACTAGATGACATTTCTTCGAATGAACTGATTTCAAGTATAAAGTAGTGAACATATCGGCGTTGGTTGAATCTGAAAACATTTAACATAAATCTGTAATCTAGAATTCTACAGTAATACCTACACGACCTTCTCGAACCTAACTTTCTTAAGAACTCTATAATATTCGAATAAAGTTTCCAAGGACGCTCAAAGGAGAGCTCCAGCAATTGACTATATTTATGCTAGTTATATATCTAGAGCACATAACCACCTAAAATTAAAGAAATGTGGTTCTTATCGGTCTACACAATTTTAATATTAAAGTTTGTGGTTTTGGTATAAACTTCAATATGGCGTCCCCAGTCCGCACACATATACGTGAATCTTTTGGTCTGGTAGCTTTAATTTTAGGTTAGCTGCAGTTTAAGATTTGTGTGTACGTAGTACACAATTTTTTATTATCTGTGTGAAAACCACTGCTTTTCGGGGGTTTTCTGCGCTTGCGCGGCAAACGTCAAACCCACTTGGGACGCTATACTGAAATTTTCCCGTGGTTTGAATTGCTTTCAAAATCACCTTGTCCAAAATTTCAGTCAGATCTCTCCTGTTGGTCAAGGATAAGTGGGTGAGACCCTTAGCTGTTTTAATCCATTTCTTCAAGGTGCAGGTTCGGGGGGCCCTGCCGACCTCAATAAATTGTGGTCCAGTCAAAAACCTTGTCCATCGTTAAGTCGCGCCAACGGCTGCAGACGGCTGAAGTGTTGACTAAACAGTCGGACCTCGAGAGATAGGATAATATCTTCATCAAAAGCTCGTCTGGTAACCCCGAGATGCTCGCTGAGCACTTTTGGCGTTTCTCCGGAACGGAGGCCTCTGCTTCCGGCAGCTTTCGCTTTCGAAGCGATCTTCGTGGAAGAAACTCGAAGTTAGGGGCGTCTGCCATAATTTATTTCAGTAGCTCCAAATTGGTTAGTAATGTCACTGGTAAATTTTTAAAACTGGTTTGACAGCTAAGCTTAGCAAATAAAAGTGGCATTGCCGAAACTCACTGCCGCCTTCATGATTCACAAGTTTTAGTATACACATAAAAATATTGGGGCTAAACTGCAGAATCCGGAGCTAGAGTACCTATATCTACTTATTATACAGTTACTCCAGGGTACATAAATCAAACAAGTAGACACTCACTGTCGGTTCCTTTGATATCAAAATTCCGATTTGGACGACCTTGAACGGCTCTTGGAGGGTACTTTCCGATTGTACTAACAGATGGCGCCACACAGTTGAACATAACTACAGTGCCTATAAAGGCACTGTAGAACACAACCTGATTGGTAGCAGAGTCAATAACTGGCTCTGATTGGTAGAATTTTGTGCTGCCATCTGATAGTCAAGCTTAGAAATGCCCCCCAAGGTACTGTCCCAGGCACTCTAGACAGGTTTCAACATTTGGCATGAGTGTCTCTACTTGTTTGATGTATGTACGCTGGTTACTCTATCCGGAGCCAATTCCCCTCTATTTACTTTCTTCCTTTTTACTTCAATTTAGTAATGGTTACTAAAGAAACAAGGTTAATAATAATTAATATTAACAATAGAAGGGGAATTGGCCCCGGATGCTGCAGTTTTCCCAATGTTATAAATCTCTTGGATCGGATACCAATGGTAGTAGTTTGTAAAAGCTTCAAAAAAGGTTTACTAAAATAATCGCAATTATTTGTAATTCCGATAATTCAAAAACACTATACACACAAAGAAAGACTCAACAAATAAGGACAAGGTGTTTGAGAAAATTTTAAATTCTCATGCTGTAATAACCAGATTGTCCTTAATATTGTGGCGCTGTAAGAAGCCAAGCTAAAAAGATGCTATTTGGACGAATCAGCGGTGATTACGATTTTCCTTTGAAGCTCATCGAAAATGGGACCGCAAAAGGGAGTGAATATTTGTTCGGTAACCAACACAAAATTAATGACAGGAAACATGCCTACAATCTCTATTAGACCAAGAGCCCATAACATCCGAATTACTAGTCATAGCGGCAAGCTTCGTAGGTAGTAAACCTTTTTATATTGCTCAAGTAGGTGACAAAAACCCAAGTATGGCAGCCGAACTGCGGTTAGAAATATTAACGGCGGCTTTGGAAAATTGTTAATAAAATTAAATATATTTTTTTAAAGCGGCAAGGCTAATTTTAGTTTTAATCGATAGACAAGGTCTCTAAACCCAGACGAAAATTATGTGCCATACTGATAAGAAGGGTATAAAGGGCCGCCATACTAGGCCAAACAGGTAGTTTTTTATTGTAAAAAAAATAATAGCGGCAAGCTTCAATTTTTGTTTACTACTTCATTTAAACACCAATTTTCCAAAAATGGTAACATAAAAGTAACTTGGGATATGTTAAGAATGATACGCGAATTGTTCTAACCGCGCATGTCCGAAAATTTGTAAAATTTCGTGGCCATTGGCTTCACGGCACTTTTGCCGAAGCCGTCCTAGAAATCACACGCATTTCGAAGGTACCTAAATTTTCTGAAGGGCTGCTCACAAGCATGTTTTAAGCACCTAAATTTACCTTTTGAATACTAGAAACCGACCAACCGGTAAGAATAATTTTGTTGTTATTAAACTCCACTACTTAGTGGCGTGAAGGTTTCTAGTTTGGGTTAAATTTGAAGCCACGTTCAAATAAATTTCAACCGCATCTGCCCATCCAGGGGCGTCCTAATGGCCGATTTCCATAAATGAAACCAAGGTGCTGCACGTTCCGAGGAGCGCCTACATAACTGATTATCGTGAAGATTGGATTCGCCAGTGTTTAGAGCAATTCGAACAAAAGGACAGATACGTTTTAACTTTCACATTTAACGTCGTTTCGTATTATTAAAACCATGTCTAGCAAATACTAATAACAACCACATTAAACTCAAATTACCCCTCAACCTGACTTTTATTTAACCTACTACCTGCTTCCGCAAGGGTAGCTGCCGTGGTATATAAAATAAATAATTTTGGTGTTACAAAATATAATTGCCATACCGCTTGGATGGTTCTGTGGGTAGCCATACTGGTACAAACATGTATGATTTTATTAGCCATGCTGCTATCACAAATTTTTGCCAATAAATTATACGTGTTTGTACCAGTATGGCTAGCCACATAACCATCCAAGCGGTATGGCAATTATATTTTTAGATAATTGGTGTTTAAATGAAGTAGTAAACAAAAATTGAAGCTTGACGCTATTATTTTTTTACAATAAAAAAATTACCAGTTTGACCTAGTATGGCGGCCCTTTATACCCTTCCTATCAGTATGGCACAAAATTTTCGTCTGAGTTTAGGGACCTTGTCTATTGATTAAAACCAAAATTAGCCTTGCCGCTTTAAAAAAATATATTTAATTTTACTAACAATTTTCCAAAGCCGCCGTTAATATTTGCAACCGCAGTTCGACTGCCAATATTTGCGTTTTTGAAACCTACTTGGGCAATATAAAAAGCTTTACTCCCTACCAAGCTTGCCGCTATGACTAGTAATTCGGGTGTTATGGGCTCTTGGTCTATATTACAGAGCTGGGCAGATTACTTTTAAAAAGTAATTAATTATTAATTACTAATTACCGCCCAGTGCAGTAATTTAATTACCAGAGATTCAATTACTCACAAGAAATAGTAATTCAATTACCAATTACTTAGTAATTGTAATTGTACAACATCAATTACTTTTTCAATTACTTTCAATAAAAAATATTGTCATATACGTACTTTTATTTAGTAGAATCTTCTTGCAAGTTGCAACTATCATTAGTGTTGTGTCGATTTGTAATCGTAATCTAAAAATGCTTAATTTTTATGTTTTGTTAGCCATAGTAACCTACATACTCTTTCACTTTTGAAGGTTTTTTGATAATTAAATCTTGTAGCTACATGCACCGTTCACCAAAACCAAAAGTTTTTAGTTTGTTTTGAAGTAAAATGTAAGTAAAAAAATGCGACACCGATTTGGCATAGATTCCTTAGGTTATAATAAACCGTTTAAACCTAATTTACCTTAGTACAAAGTCCCTTCAGTAAGAAGATAGAGGGACTTGAAAGTTCAAATGTATAAATTTTTTTATATTAGTTTCCACATAGGTTATCACTGAAGTTGAGCTTTTTATCACGATTGCGGATTTAGTTGCCGAGGCCCGTAGGGCCAAAGCAAATAAACCACATGAGGAATAAAAAGGAACTTCCAGTGTCGTGGGATACATTGTTTTTTCAAATCGCAAAATTACAACATTTTAACCAACTTTTGTAGGTTATGTTGACGTCGGTTGACGTTTACCTACCGTCCAGCCGCCTAAAAAAAGTCGTAAAACAATGGATTACTTCACTGCCCATTTCTGGTATTTTATTTGAAGAATTGGACGTTCTTCACTGCCGATTTCGACGTTCTTGATTGCCGATTTAAAAAAAAAAATTATGTGAAGAAATGTCGAATTTTATTTTGGCTACACTTTGTAATTATATTAGAAAAAATAGCACGCTGAATATGTTATAAAAGTAATTTTTCCATGTTCGTAATAAATTAATCCACTCGTTTTGCATCTCTCGCTCGTAAATTAAACGTTGAAAAACTCTCACTTTTCTTAACTTGTATAACAATGTACTATTAAATACGCCTAACATGAGGCCGAAAAACGAAGGATGGAGCATTGAATTTTTTAATTGTTTGACAGCAAATTTCTATTTAGATTTTGTAGAACACTACGTGGTGATTCAATTGGCGCAACTTGAGTACTTTTTGTTGGCTCAGTTAGAAAATATTCCTTTACCAGTATATACGAAAGTGACATTTTTTGTCGCCTGTTAGGGGTTTCCCGAAAATATACGTTTGGGTCCCTGATCGGTTTCCAATGGCAGTGGGAGGGAATATAATACATTGACTACCGTTGCCATTAGAGACGGGAGGCAATGTGATTAATAATAAATCAACTAACCTCCTGGTTTTCATATTTAAATATTTTTGATGCAGCTGAATACAAGAGATTGTCACATCAAAAAATGTAAAAGTGTTGAATGTATAACTCTGGACTAAAACGTAATTTCCTCCCTTGCATGATTACAATTGATTAGGTGCTGTTCTCGCTAACGCTGAAGAATTAAACTACATCCGCGGGAGGGAATGATACATTTTACTCCGTAGTAATACAAATAGCTATAAAAAATGTATTAGGTAACTTGAAATTTTAAAACAAAATATCAATTTGGTGTTGATCAGGGACTGTTGAAAGTTGACAGGTGACTGATAAACCTACTTGAAAACCGCTGATTGAAATAAGAATTTGTACAGCAGATACAAAAACAGCTACAAACTATGAAAACTAAGAATGTTTTATCTAACGAGATCGTATCAACAATAAAAGATGTTACCATTCCAACTACTTAAACTTTTTGAAAACAAAAGACAGGTAAATTGACATAATTGAAGATACTTATTCTTTCACAAGTCCAAACACTAATATGTACCTATATTTTACAGATTGTTATAGTAAATGTCCTTTTGTCCTATATTTAGACCAATGTTTCTGATGAAGCTAACAATGAATTAGCGAAACGTAAAAGATATTTTTAAATAAAGATCATTTTAATTATGTGTAATGACAACAAACGACAAAAATTTTTACTTACGTTGTTAAAAAAATTTAAATTAGCTGATTTTATTTCTAAATCTGTAAAATGTTTTTTGTGAGGAAAGTAGAACCCTTTTGGGTAGTCTTATTTCCGATCCAGTGAACGTCTGTTTTATAATTTCACTTAAAAAAATAACCAAACACGAACAAAATTTTCAAACGAGCCGGTACTTCACACCATAAAAAAGTAAATTGAGCGTCCAAAATCCAAACCTAATCGGCGGTCAACAGGACTTTATTTGTCGACTTTGCTAAGTATTGCAAAAACTGCGGTTTGGATGCGCAGCGATTAATAATAATAGCAAATACGTGACATAAACATCATTCCTTCTGAAGCGATGATAAGGGAATTTTCAGGCGCAAATCTGACGCATAGTATCTGCGATCAGATTACCGAGTTAAAAACAAACAATAAACCACTATTAAATCAACAGAATTAAATTGATTCAATAATGTTAATACTCTAATATTCCCTCCAAATTGTACCTAAAAACCCTAGAAAAGTAGCTAATCACATTTTACTAAAGTTTGTCGTTAACAGCCTCTTCAGATCCCCTAGAATTAGGAACTTGTCCCCAAATCTGGCAACACTTCTCGTGACGCGTCGTACAAAATGCGATAGTTGCTGTTTTCGACTCGCCAGATAAATTAGGCTTCTATTGCGCGGAGAATTACCCTATTGCGGTTTTTTAAATATGTAACTTAACTTATTTTTTTTGCGTTCTGGAGATTTGGCACCCAATCGAGGTCAGTAATTCAGTAATTGAAATAACACAAAGTAATTCAATTACCTCGAGTAATTTCAATTACCACAGGTAATTAAAATAATTGTAAAGTAATTTAAATACTTTAGAGTAATTTAATTACACAAAAGTAATTGAGTAATTGAATGTAGTAATTAATTACTTTCAAAAAGTAATTTTCAAGTACTTTTTAACAAAACTGGCAATTCCCAATTACAATTACCGGCATTTTGAAAAGTAATTCAATTTCAAGGCAAATACACAAAAAGGAATTTAATTAGTAATTTAATTAAAAAGTAATTAATTACTGCCCAGTTCTATCTATATAGGAATAATACTTCAAGTTTGACATTTGAAGCACATATACTCTATTTACTATAGTCCCGGATTACCAAAAATGACGTGTAGTGGTAGCACTGTTGAATTTCGATTGGTTTTTTTGGTTACTACTAGGTTGGACAACGCAAAAGCGTAATTTTTAAAATTTGCGTTTTTGTTACCTGGCAACTTTTATTTATTTTTGATTAAGTCAATTCGAAATAAATAATATTATGATTTAACCATAGGTAACCTATAATTTATAGTTTTGACATTAGTAACTTAATTAATTGTTTCTAGTTACCCATAGCTTGACTTAAAAGTATTAACCATGATATAAAGGATTGTTTTTAATTGGATTTTGGCATTGACAATCCGGGACTATAGTGAATGGAGTATAATTCTTTTTTGTTATCACATTTTAGTACAAGCTAGATTAGATGAAAATCATATTTTTTCAACTAAAAATTTCAAATATATTAGAAATTTTTGTACGATAATCAGAAATCATGATGAACCGAATCACTGAACAAGCCAACCAATATGGGAAACATGATATGAAAAGACTTCTAATTTTGTACTTTGCAGAGAGGGGCTGGTATCTGACAGACCATTTATGCCCGCTGGCTTTCCTAAGTGGCATTCTTGTTCCGGAGACGTACGTTCGGCGGCAACATAGAAGCTTTCTCAAGAGTGGCTAGGAACAAACCTCAATACGTCAAGCCGAAGCCCAACTATCTTACCGGTCCCGGAAAAAAAATGAGGGCCTGGGTATCCAAACATCTGCTTATCGAAATAACCTGAATACGTGTAAGCATATCAAACGAATTCGCGATTGCTGCTCTTACGTTTCTTTATTAGATCAAGCCCTTATCGGCCCAAGATTAAATATAAAGGATATGGCCACTTTCCTCAACCTTACCTTGAAACGAATCCATACTTTGAAAAGACATATGAGCGAGTATACGCTCTTATAGAGGATGGAAAGTGAATACCAACAGACCCAGAAAAATGGGTAAAATAGGTAAAGTACGTTTTTTCCCTATATACATTTTCAAGGTCAAAATAAAATTGGCAAAATTGCTTTTTTTAAATTATTAGAAAATTTATTTTTGTCAGGTTTTTTTGTAAACGATTTGTGTCATTTTGACATTTAAAATTAAATTGTCAGCTTTTCTTTTTTGAAAATAAATATGCGTAAAAAACGGAATCTTTTAAAATTAAATGCAAAAAAGCAATTCTGAAGTGTGCAGAGGAACTGCTACATCCGCAGCCTAACATGCCAGAAGAAGAATTTTACGAAAGAGGTTAAGGCTAATTAAAGATATTGTAGTGGAAATATATGTTTATTACATAAATATAACTTAGACAGATCTCATACAAATACAAGTTACTGTTAACAAGAGCACAACTCGAATATCTTAAAACTAACCTAAAACTCCCGTCCGGGTACCTGCACTTCGTCCCTCAGGATAATCTGCAGTCACACAGCGTTGCCAAACCTCTGCTACACCACACACCTCCCCTTTAAGTTCGCCTCCAGGTACCATATCTTAACCTAGCTTATTTAAACTTAAACTAATTTGTGAAACCTACATTTTCACCAAACCGGTCAGGTACCGTTCGTGTCCTTGTGCTTCTTCGAACCTCCTGCACCTTTTCCTCTTTATTTCGCTTACTACTACCTGACTGATTATTAACTACAGGACTAACACTAACAACAGTTTCATTATTTATAATATTTTCGTTGACAGCGACCTCCTGTCCGTTGGTCTCCATGCCGGTTTGAGGTATTACCAAATCTTGTTTAGAATCTGACCTCCCTATTTTTCGGCGTGTAAAGCTAAACTTTTCTTTAGTTTCCGATTGTTGTAAACCAAGATCTTTGTTCGTGTTGTACCTAATTATTTGATTAATGTGTCTTTTCCACATCTGCCCGTTTTCTGTTATTTTGCAGATATATGTTACTTTTCCTAACCGTTTTTTAACTATAGCTGGTGTCCACTGCTTATGGTTTTCCGACCGATAGTCCCTTACCATAACGCTATCTCCCAATTCAAACTCTTCCTTTCTTCCCTTCCCACGGGCGGTCGTTTCGCCACTATACTGTGCGTTCGGTTTTATGCTATGTAACCGAATCCTCAACTCTCTCCCCTGATATAATTTCGAAAGTGTCTGCTGAGTTGTTGTATGCGGTGTACTTCGATAATTTATTAGGAACCGACAAATCAACGTTTCCGTTTCGACTCCCCTATTAATCGAATCAAATAAAGCTGCTTTTAAGGCGCTCTTAAACGTTTTTGCCGCGTTTTCTGCCGCTCCATTCGACGCAGGATAAAACGTAGGTGTGGTGATATGTTTGATACCGTTTTTCTCCAAAAATGATTTAAACTGCTTGCTGGTCAACTGAGTTCCATTGTCGGATACCAACAACTCAGGAATTCCCATGCTTGCAAACGTAATTCGCAGTTTGTTTATCGTGTTGGCCGTGTTGGCATTGTTATGCATGTCATGCACTTCTACCCACTTACTAAAGCTATCCAAAATTATTAAGTAAATTTTGCCTTTTAAATCTAAAAAGTCAATATGTACACGTTCTCCTACCCTGGCTGAAAGTTGCCACTGGGTTAAAGCTAACCTTGGCGGATCTGACCTTGTTCTTAAACATGGGGCGCAAGATTTCGTTGTTTTCAATATCTTCATCTAATTTGGGCCATCACATGTAAGATCTCGCAACCGATTTCATCCTAACCGTGCCCTGATGACTTACTTCCTGACATTTCCTATTCCAACTAAATTTGACGTCTTTTTTTAAAAGTTCATACTGTCAGGTCATTTTGGCACCCAACCGTAATTTAATTAGCCACTTAGGCTTTAGGGCAGCATGCCCGTATGTTAAACCCTTTTAGTTACTTATTTGGCTTCATCGCATAATTCCATAATAATGATTTTGGACATATTTGGCCTCCAAGCGCAGTATTTCTCGTCATCTGGGGCACCCCTTTGTTAGTGCTTCGATTGCCGTGTGTTAACGCTCGCAAGATTTTCGAACCTTCTAGAAATTACGCTGCTTGTGCGACAAGGAGGGGTAGTGCCCATTCTCGCGCCAAAAGTCGCGTGTCTAGGAAATTCTGTGTTAGGATTGGCTGGAGCGTTTTTCCCATGAAGCTAAGGGGCACCGGACGCACGTGATTATCGCTAAACAGTCTACACGTGTGAAACAGTTGGTGCTCTCGGTGCAACAAGTCGTCGCAGGAACACAGCAACATGCCGATTTATTAGCTTAATAACCGCAGTTCTTTGAGTAAGCGTGCGGAATAATAATCGCTGTGTCCATTTATTGCAACGGCGATGTCCTCAAGTTCTGCATAACCTAGGTAGGTCGTCGCAGTCTTCTTCCGACAAGGGGACTCGTGAGTAGGCGAGCCATTTTCGCCTTCCGCATCGTTTGAGCTTCGCCGCAATGCCAAGTCCCGCATACCATTTGCTGCCAGGGAAGTTTCCCCATCTGCAAGATGGCCGAGCTAGCCAGGTAACGCTTGAAAAATAACATTTGTGCATACTGACGCTTGCTTTGATCAACTAATTTTGTGAGTACCGCATCTCGCATACAAATTGCTGCAATGCGAAGCCAGAGCGTGGTACACTCCGTGTAAAAATAGCATTTGTGCGTACTGACGCTTGCTTTGTTCAACTAATTTCGTGAGTACCGCTTCTCTCATACAGATTACTGCAATGCGACTCCAGATCGTGGTACACTCCTTGTAAAAATAGCATTTGTGCGTACTGAAGCTTGCTTTGTTCAACTAAGTTTGTGAGTACCGCTTCTCGCATACAAATTGCTGCAGTGCGGTGCCAATCATAATCGCACGTTGTGGGCGGAACACTTTGTGTGATAGAGTGAAGTGAAAGTACACTCTGCTGAAAAATCCAGTGGTGTGCGTCAGTTCGCGCGCCGTTAGCCCACTTAATCGATAGCGCCGTCAGCGTCTAAATTTAAGATTAACTATCGTTGGTTTGTGCCGCCAGGCAATTTTATCACGACCTAGTACCGGGTGTTCAGAGGTTTCGGGCCCGAATTCAGGTTTTGTTTGCACGCGTAACGGCGACCGGCCGTTGGCTTTAAGCCCACGTTTACCCATTACACCTGGCCTGGATAAGGTACCCGACTCGACTGTACGCCAACCCCTTAGGCATTAAGCGCTTTTCCCCAGCTGGGCTTAACCATTAAGTTCCTTTTAAAAACCATGATGTTTTGTAACCTGTGTATATATGTATGTATTTAGATCACCCCCAGGGATCCAATAGACGTATTAATATTATCGCCGTTTTGTTTCTTCTTGACACTATTGTGTTGGTGTATACATATTACAGGGCGACTGTGTCGCTGTGCCACTACAGCTGTGAGGCGAGAACCAGACGCGGAGGGTAGGCTTTCCAGGTAGGTGGTTGCGGCTGGCCGTACAATACGGCGATTTTCTCGAAACAGTTATTCGCGTACTTTCTCGACATAGTTATTTGCGTATTTTCTCGAAATAGTAATTCGCGCATTTTTTCGAAATAGTAATTCGCGTATTTTCTCGAAATAGTAATTCGCACATTTTCTCGACATAGTAATTCGCGCATTTTCTTGAAATAGTTATTCGCGTATTTTCTCGACATAGTTATTCGCGTATTTTCTCGAAATAGTTATTCGCGGATTTCTCGAAATAGCTATTCAGGTGCTACCCGAAGTAGTACTTGATTGTAACCCCGCCCCGTTCCGCCGTCCAGTTCCGGCAGAACGTGGAGATCCCGAGTCAGAGCTGGTGGCGCCCATTATTTGATAACCATCAACACGTATTAAGTGACGCTCGCCCTGTGGCGTATCGGTGTTAACCCCGCCCATATCCCTGAGCGCATTTCAGCTGGGGCCTTTAGCCTGTTTTATCGATCTTCCAGGGTGAGCGTACCACATTTCCCGGATTCGTCTAGCGATCGGTGCCTGCCCATCGGCAGGCGTCGTAAGAACCGTTTGATACCGTAACAATACAACGGAGTCATTATCTGTGCTAAGTTTGGTACGAACTTGGCATAGTAATTAACCATCCCGGCAAAAAATTTTACCTGAGTCGTATTTACTGGATTAGGAGCATTCAAAATAGCTTGTACTTTGTCATTCTTAGTTCTAAGAACTTGTTTGCTTATGACGAGTCCCAAATAGACAATCTCGGGTTTAAAGAATTCACATTTCTCCAGCTTAATTTTTAAACCAGCGTTTTTCAGTCGTTTGAAAACTGCCGCCAAATTTTCTAAATGAGATTTTGAATCTTTTCCCGTAACTATTATGTCGTCAAAGAAATTTGCAACTCCCGCAATACCTTGCAACAACTGTTCCAATTTCCTCTGAAATATCGCACTTGCGGGAGAGATTCCAAACGGTAACCTGTTTACCTTGAAAATCCCTTTATGAGTGCTCCATGCTACAACCCTAGCTGATTCATCGTCCAGCTTGAATTGAGCATAAGCCATTGTGAGATCAATTTTACTAAAATTTTCACCTCCCCTTAGTGCTGCAAATATTTCTTCGGTTCTCGGTAACGGATACTTAACGTCTACTAAGTGTCTATTCACCGTCGTTTTATAATCCCCGAAAACTCTTATAGATCCGTCAGATTTCAACACCGCGACTAAAGGTGGCGCCCATTGGTTACTATCTATTTGGGTGATTATGTTTTCTGCAATTAACCTATCTAATTCCGCCTCTACCTTGTTTTTATATGCAAACGGAATAGATCTTGGCTTACAAAAAATCGGTTTGCATCAGGTTTTACATTTAAGTGAATTTGTACGTATTTATACGTCAAAAAGAGATTCAAATTCATTTAAAACTTGCTCAATGCTAATGTTTTTAACATAATGTACCCTATTTATGTCCGAAATTTTTCCAAAGCCTAGGCTAAATGCCTCTAACCAATTTCTACTCAATAAAGTTGCCCCCCCCCCTTTACAACATAAATATTTATAGTTCTAAATTCCCTATTATACTCCACCTCAGCTGTGAAATAACCTAGAGGCTTGTTAGTTTTGACCGTGTATTCTTTCAGAACAACGTCATTAGCTTGTAATTGATAATTACTAAACAGACTACCATACAATTCTTCTGAAAGAACACTTACACCTGCACCACTATCGACTTCCATTTCTAAAACTATATCTCCTATTTTAATTGTTGCCTTTATTGGCTTACTTTTATTAGATGTAATGTTGAACAAAGGTAAATCTACCCTCTCAGTAACCTCAATGTAATTACTGCTGCTGGCGTGATTACTACTACTTTTGTTCGTCTTAGCCCTAAATTTACACATGCCTGATAAATGACCTATTGCTTTACATTTAAAACATTTGGCATTTTTAAATTTCCATTACTGCCCCACTTGATGTTCCTTACCACAACGATCGCACGCGTAATATTCTGCCTTGCTTTGTTTGCCCTTTTCTTGCCGTCGTTGCTGGTCCCTTGCCATCGTAGTTTTTTGCGCTCGAAGTACGTTGACGGATTGGTTTCCCCTCGTACTTGCAGCCGCCGTACTGGCTTCGAGACTGGCCTCCTTTTTTAAAGCCATCTCCACCATCTCGATCATAGTTGCGTGTTCCTTGTATTCTTCTTCGCACAATTTGTCCAAGATGGGCCTCTTGCGAAGCCCCGTGACAAATTTGTCCCGCAGAATCTTGTCCAAGCCCAGGAATTTACAATTCACTGCTAGATTTTTGATTCTAGCATGCCACTTTGTGATGCTTTCGTCGCGTTTCTGTGTTGTCCCGTAAAATTCCACCCTTTCCCTATACACCGAAATCTTAGGGCTGAAATGGTCCCTCATGCACTTGCACATCTCTTCGTAGGTCTTTTCACATGGCTTTTTCGGATAACACAGATCGCGCAATAAATTGTAAGTCTGTGGTGATAATTGACTAATTAATACCGCACTTTTGCGGTTAACGTAGTCACCTCACTTGAATTGTTTCCACTGCAATTTTGTCTTAACTTCACTTTTATTCCTCGTCGCCAGATGTTATGTCCTCGTGGTTAAGGCTAATTAAAGATGTTGTAGTGGAAATATATGTTTATTAAATAAATATAACTTAGACAGATCTCATACAAATACAAGTTACTGTTAACAAGAGCACAACTCGAATATCTTAAAACTAACCCAAAACTCCCGTCCGGGTACCTGCACTTCGTCCCTCAGGATAATCCGCAGTTACACAGCGTTGCCAAACCTCTGCTACACCACACTAAGTAATGCCAACATAAACCCTAAATTCTTTGACCTTCAAAATTTTCATAGGAAAAAAACGTAATTTAGCTTGAGAGTAATGCGTGTTTCTAAGTACTTTCTTTTATATCAAGGGCACTGTCACGCTGGCATGTTTTCTCCCTTTCCTCCGTATATGTCCAATAGAAATAAAAAGAAAGAAGACAAGGAAAGAAAAGCGAAAGAGAAGCAGAGGAAGAAACTGACGGAAGGCGCTCAGTTTGGTCCGCAGTCTTTGGCGCTGAAAACCATGTTTACTACTCCCGTCTTGTTTCGTAACATTGATCTCAGAGTCAACATTATGAACTATAAGACTGCAGAACCTACTTACGTTAGGGATCTGATAGCTACTTGTAATTACTCTAAGAATATTGAAAACGTATTAGGTACTATTTGCTTTTGATAATTAATTCGCCTTTTTCTTCATTACTCCAGATTCGGACTGTATATAC
This sequence comes from Agriotes lineatus, assembly GCA_940337035.1. Classification (NCBI taxonomy): domain Eukaryota; kingdom Metazoa; phylum Arthropoda; class Insecta; order Coleoptera; family Elateridae; genus Agriotes; species Agriotes lineatus. The sequence continues at coordinate 22,080,678 of OW679199.1, forward strand.
GGGTTGTATATTTTAAGCTCATCGCAATAAAAAAACATGAGTAGGAGTTGGATGCTTAGATTTGTGGCTGGAGGGTGAACCAAGTTCACGCACACTTAGGCCTCCAGATGAGCATATTGTGCTACCTCTAAGTTACGTGTGTATATTTGCTATAGATAGTGGATAGTCTTGTTACTCTACCTCATAGGCTAATGTTCATAGGCGAGCGACGTTAATTGATTTAGTGGATTACGGAGCAAGTTCGACTTATTCACGAATTCGCACGAACCAAGGAAGAATAAAACTTTTACATACAACTACTATACTGGCACTCTACCCACTGCGCCAATACGGGGGTGTGCAAATAAATACATTACGTAAAAATTGAGCTTACACCAAATTTATATTTTTACTAATTCGTTGGGGTCACATAGTCGCAGCAAAAGATTTGTAAAAAGTCACGAAGGACACAAAAATGCGCGATTTCTAAAGCGAAAAAAAATGGTGACTGCCTAACACAAGACTTTCAAAAAAGTAGATCCTGAAGATAGAAAAGGGAAAAGGTGGAAGCTAGAACGCATGGGAACAAGAAGCTACAGTTTAATAACAATAAGGATATGTTAAAATAAGGCGGGGCGCTAAAAGATCCTGAAGGCTAATATGGGAAGAATTTGAGTGAACAGATGGGATGCTTTCATCAAATGATTCTCAAAGGCAGCAAACAGAATAATCCCTCCTGTTTGACTTCTAAATGGCACACCAAAAATACATATGGAAGATAAAGTAGTGGATAAAAAGAAACTGTTCGAGGACAACGGTGAAAGATATTCAAAGTTTAAGAAACGAAGATAGATGCGAACGAAAAATATATAATCTCTAAGCAAGCAGAAATTTTTCATTATTTAATACTCACGGAAAACATCTGCTTACTACAAAGGACTCAACATTAACACTTAACAATACTTCAAGTAAAAATATGAAGGCTTCTCATCAAATATAAACGTAAATGAAGAAGTTGGATCTATAAACGCATCACCTGGAGACGAAAACCGTGAATGCTGCAACATGGATCAAGAACAATGCATAGCTTTAGAACAAGAATAAAACGTATTCACAAGGGAAAATAAAGTGGGATACCAAGAAACTAGACTTCAAATAAATATAAGGAAACTCGAATACGCTCAGGGAAATGTGCATGGTCCTAAAATGGGACACCACAGGGCAAGCGTGTCGGTATGTATAGGATGTTACAAAATAAATGGGCGCCACAAAATCCAATAGGGAAAACCCACGCTTAACCGAATCTTGAAAGCCAAACGGGGCAGAAATACTCAAATACTGACTTTGGGAGCAACACTGTAACGATAGCACGACGACCTACCTGCAACACTCGTACTTCGCTTCCAGGCCTCACCTCACATCGATCTTGACATAAAAGTGGGATCACCCTGTAAAGAAACATGCACACGTACCAGGGATAATCATACGACAAATGTAATAAACCAATCTATTAGGCCAAAACCCTGGCCGACAGTTACAATGGGGTCGAAATAATCGGCTCACACTATATTACATGCACAGTGGTATAAAAGGCTAACCAAAAAAGACTCAATAAGAACCCAGCTGGGAGCACCTTGTCTAACGTCAACACTTACATAAGAACAGGTGAATTCAAGAATGCGCGCCCAATGCTTCAGTTAAGTAGTGTTAGCCAATCTATTTAGTTAAGTTTGTAAAAGTGAATTGCAGAAATGAACGCACTATACTTTGGTCAAATGCTATGAGCGCATATACTTTATTTAGTGCAAAAAGGTGGAATGCAACAGTGGGCGCACCATGCTTGGGTCAACTACAGTGAACGGATCTATTTGATTAAGTTCGGTCAAGTGAAATGCAAAACAGAACGCAGAGTGCCTTGGTCAAACGTGATTCAGCAAACATCTTGAGCTAATTCCCCACAAGTGAAATGTAGGAATGAACACACAATGTGGCGATTAAATGCAATTTAGCGGGCGTGCTTAATTAGTTGCGCATAAAAGAGATGCAGAAATACATTGTTTTGAATAGCTCGGCCGTGGTGCGGGAATGTTGAATGCTGCAAGCGGCGGCGACATGTCACTACGGCTGTCATTTGGTTTGGGGCAGGTGAGACTCGAAAACTTCCAGAAAATTCCCCTTGTATTTATTCGGGCACAGCGGTGTAACCCCACTCGGCCACCACCCACCTAAGGAACCGCTGATTTAAGCTGCTCGCAAGAAGAATCCCGTTCCACCCAACGGATATATAAGATAAACAAGCTTGCGTAAAAACTGTACGAGCGGCAACGGCGAATTTAGGACCTCATCACATAACCCCACGAAACACACAGTCTCTCACTCCGCTTGTTGGGCACCGTCTGTCTCGAAGAAAACCACAAAGAAGCATATCGGACGCCTCCACGCCGTAGCGTGAAGACGCCCACAAACAATTCACGTACTATGCGACTGTCCTCTGCGGCGGCCCAGTCTGAATTCATCGAAGAGCTACAAGCCACGTTTTTGGCCCTCGTTGCAAGCCGCGCGCGGGCCAGGTGTGTCCAATCACAGCCTAGGCCGCGTTAGACCCGACAACGCGTGATCGATAGCAAGTGACAGAGGTAGAAGTTATCCTGCTTGCTCTCATGCTCCTTATGTACATGTAATTAAAAACCGGAAACTGCAAATAATTAACTTTGAGTAGATACGGGCGTTAAGCAACTTCAACTAGATGTTATTATAACGAAGATGAAGTGGTATTTAAATTGTACCACCATCAAACCCTTTCGGACATAAAATAAAATACATTTCTTAAACAATATATTGTAATTTCTAAGATGCAATAGTTAAGCATTAAACTATCTACACAAATCAAAAAATTAATTAAAACTATTTCCTAATTGATTAAAACGTAAAATTTCAATTGTTAAACAAATGTAAAACTTAAACTTAAACACTGAAGAAGGCTTACAATGAAAGCCGAATATATATTGTTTATAAAATTTGTGAAATTTTTTCCTGCAACGTGAATGACTGCTGAAATTATCCAACAAAAGTTTATTTGTAAATAATCCAGTCGTAAACCAAAATTACTATAATGACCTTATTGCGAGACTCCTAAAGTCGGGGTAACTGGCAATCATTTTAGTTGAAACACACTCGGACACGAAGACCAAAGCTACTGTTGCGAGATTAATAAGAACACTTAAGTACAAATACTTGCATTTATTTTTCTGCCGTTTACAGAACACTTAAGTTTAATACCGTTCTTTCTTAACTTTACGTATTTACATCTTCTTATTAACTAACTAAATTCTAAGTCCATTTTGACCAAGAAAGCTCGGTGGGCGTTTACAAAGTTCCCAATAACCTATCAGAGCTGGTCTAAATTTTGGACTTTTGGGACGTACATACGGACGTGACAGTTCATAATAGTTCTATGAATTTTACAAGTTTGAGGCTTTCCCACGGTGAAATGTGGCCTGCTCGAACCCTCGTAAATTACCGCTATAAAGGATTACAATTCTACTAAAAGCATTTGGTCCCAGCTGCAAATAATTTTTATGATCGAGTTGCAACCGTTGCTTCTTCTAATCACGTACCGGTCATATACATCACTCAATATTTCGGTTTATGAAGTAAACCCTGCATAAACTTACTCTAATCTATTCGTGAGATTGGAATATCTCCAGCTTCCCAAACGAAAGGCACGTTTCTAAACATCGGCTTGTTGTAATTTAAATATGACATTTTTCCTACGAATTTTACCTTAAAATATTATACAGATAGCTTACAGCTAACTAAAGTACAGTATATTCCTACATAGTTCATTTCATTAAAGAACGCAAATCGTAACAACCTGCAGTAATAGATAAACCTGATAGTACAGACTAAAAATACCTGCTATAGTTCTTCTAAGGAAACTTTCGTTGCGTGTAACTATGACGTCAGGATCCGTACCACCATAATAATAGAAAACTAAATTTTGCATATGACAAAAAACATATATAATTAACATATGAGGTTCACTGGTCTGAGCGCAGTTGCACAACGGTCATTTTCATTAAAATTTTATTCGGTGTCAAAAGTGACAACTAAAGTTATCTTTGTGAGATGCCGAATAAGCATTTAAGAAGTCTTGCAAAGGAGATTTTTGCTTCATTAATAACCTATTTCTAACAGAAATGTGATAATGGGGGCGCTTTTATACCGTTGAATGCCGTCAGGATGGTAATTTCCAGTCTTTTTAATTAGCTAATGCAACTTTATAACATTTCATTTGTTCCTCACTTGTAAACATCAATTTATCAAGTCACTGTATTAATCAAGAAAGTTTATTTTAACAAGCTACTAACTTATGTTTAACGTTTTATTCGTAATTGATGTTTGGAATGGCAAGCGCACCTTAATTTATGTAGCTGGCAGTTTTGATTTGGTAACGTCAATCCAATAATGTGAATTTAACATGGTATAAAGATGGTTTGTGAAATACAAAAATTCTAGGAGCGTTATCAGTATTAAAAATTATATCAGCCAGTAAACGGCAAGACAACTGACGGCTAAAGAAACGATTTAAAGTACTAGGAAGTAATAATAAGACAACCTATTATAAGACACAGACAATTGTGAAGTGCTAAGATAAACATTTGAACCAATGCAGTTAAAACTAATTGTAAAAAAGCAGACATTTAAAGTGTATTATTGACAATCTCCAAGAAAAAGACAGCTTAGTTCTTAAGTAAAAACATTATATCAAAACTTATTTCATAAAACAATTGTAAACTTTTGTTGTTAGGAAACGGAACATTCAATTGTTAATAACAAAACAAGCCTCGTAAAATTGGTGCTCGGTGCAAAAGGTGCTTCCAGTCTTATGTAAATTTTCAAATAAAAAAGTTTTTTATGTGAACCAAAAAGTGGATTTTCATATTCACCAGTCAGCAGAGCATCCTTGTTCAACCAAGAGCGTCTGACATCGAGGCCAAATTTTCGAATAGTTGAGACATCGGCCAGCTAGAATTTCATGTGCTACCTTTGGAGCAGACCGTCCTGAGTGGCTAAGTGCAGACATTTGGAGCAGGGGGCCGTCACCAGGTTTATAATCGCGGTGGCGTTCTTTGATTGTGTTTATCCAGCTCACGAAGCCGACTTTGCAAGGTAAATTTCACAATTGGAGAATGCCCACTAGTTTTGGGTTTCATCAAGATTAAACACCGTACGAGGTCGTGAACGTGGTCCCAGCTGCATAGATTCATCGAGGGTTTTATAATCGAGGTAGCGTCCTTTGTTTTTGCGATTTGAACAAGAGATTTGAATAATTGCAGGAAGCTAAACAAATGCAGGGTTTGGCGTCCCTCCGCCACTGTAACAAAACCAGGTTAGCCGGAAATTACGTCAAATTATTTAATTGTATTTACCTGAAGCTTTTTTCATTTTTTGGTGTTTGAATTCAATTACACAATTTTCTTGTACTAGCAGAACATCTTTGTGTACAGGCAATTTTAAGGATAAAGCTGTCAGATACAATTTCTAGCAATTGTCATACATGTTAATAAGCCCTACTCAAAAGTAATTGTAATACAAGTTGTTGAACCTAACCTTTTTAAAAGGAGTTTTTCTCATGCTAGAACGGAGCTTTATTTTATTGATTGCAAATGAGTAAAATAGAAAGAGCAATAAACCATTTATTTTGCATATATTAATTACAACATCATTTTAATAAGTTCTGAGATTGACACAGAAATTCTTTATTGAAATCATTCTATTTAATTTGTAAATTGTGGTCACTTATGTTGTTCTAGTATATGGGTCTCTGTGGTTTACCATCAAGATGAAATCTTTGTACACAAATAGATTCGACACCCGGTAGCAATGATTGAGCGAAGTGACGCCCGTTATATTGATCCTGTCATATAACGTAATATCTATTTTGGTCATACTGGCAACATTTTGTTGTGCATGCTAGCTAATAAAAAAAGTGGGATTGGAGAACTACGTTACAGTCTCATTCTGAAGGCACGAAATTCACAGAAATGTTCGTTCTCCATTTCTATAATTAAATTTTAGTGCAACAGACTCCTTTGATGTAATAAACTGACAAAATTTGGCAATTGCTAAACCACCATTGACTTCAAGATAATCTAGGAATCAACTGGAAAAAATAGTCCAACGTGGCTTTGAATTAGGAGAAAAAACTCCAGGATTTTCGTGTCACATTCGAGCAGTGGAACGTTGGACTTTGAGCTTTGTTGTATGTATCAGATTTTTACGCCATTTTTTTTAATTTTTGATGATTTTTGCAATTCGAAATTGACAATCCTTTTCTATTGAGAGTTTGCGTTTCTAACTTCCGAGCAGAGTTATTTTCCAGTTTACATTTTTGGAAGATTTTTAGTCTTAATTTGCTTCCGTCGCAGTAAGAATGTTTTTTGGGCCACCTTGTAATGGCGTTTGTAAAATGGATTTATTCCGAAGAACATCGGTATACAGACACAGATTTTGTGTTAAGGATAATAGAATTACTGCACATGGCTGTTCGATACAGGAACTTCACGCTATTTTAGAAAGTAAAGCCACCTGGAGTCCACCCAAAACCTCAAAGTATTCTTTAAACCCTTAGCTTCAAGTGGTCTAACGTTTGATCGAATTTATTTCTAGGAATTCTTTTTCTCTCCCCGTTTCTCAACTAACGCCGATATTTTGAGAAACTCGAAATAATTTGCAAACGCCGGTTTCTCGTCTGGACATCGGTTCCGGCCCCGTTTGACTACGATTTTTAAGACCCTTCGAAGCAAATGATCTACAAGGTGACAGTTTTTTATTCCACTTTTCGAGTGCCTGAGGACGCGGTTATCATCCCGCTGCGATTTCGATCCGCACGGCCTGCCGGATCACGTATGTTACGGAGGTTATTCACTGTATATTATAAATTCATTTTTTATACAACTGGTAATCAAGCGTTTTCTACTATTTTCGCTTGTTTAATCATCTTTCTAGTAAACAAACTTTCAGTTATTTACCAGTTTTGTGTAGTTTCTAGACTTATTCTTACTCTGCACTTGTCAATTATCAAGAAAAGTGAACTGGTATGTCAGTTTTGACACAGACTAACGCAAAACCTAACCTGCTAACCTCGAATTTGACATAGACTTACAGTGCCACCAACATATTATTCATACATCAAATATTTCAAAGGGAACTTGATGGAAAAGCATTTATAATCACCCGGTATATTCTAAAGAGTAATTTGTACATAATTTGATTCTTAACTTGAAAATAACAACCAATGTAAGTCTCTTATTGGTTATCTTCTAACAATAATTTCTATTTTAACAAAACTTTAACTTGCAGCAACTGTACAAAACCCGAATTCGTAAATATAGAACGTTAACGCAAACAAAAGTATACAAAAAGCCTTAACTTCAGCGGAGAAAATGCATCTTCAAGACCAGCCCAAAATTCAATAAGTCATCTGGAGGCGTGACTTTTCTTGCAGTCAAGCAAGTCTATACATAGTTTTTACTCAGTAAGGAACCTAATAGGCATATTTCAAAATTATCTAACCCACTCGCAGCTTGTTACTGTATTATCGTCGGCTATAAAATATTTCTAAAATACCTCGTCGGCATTGTTATATTTTTTTAATTCTAAATGAACAAAAAAATGTGTTGCACTTATGTTTTGTAGGTTTTGACACATTTATTTATAGATTTTTTGTTTTATAGCTAGGTTCCATAACTTTCTACAAAAAGTAGTTTATTGGTCACTTATTTCCATTAGACGAGTATGTGCATTTTTTACTGATAGTTGCTGGTCTAACATATTAACTTTTTCAAATATACGTATCTACTAAGAATCGAAAATTCTTTGCTTCCTCGTGATTTTCGGTTTTCAAGAAAATTGCTATTTCGTCTTTCAATTTACACCACAACGCATTCCCTCACAAGCGCTTATAAATCTTTATGCTAGACATTGCTCGAGCACCATCTGTGCAAATCCCTCCACAATTTTTCCACTGCATGTTGCCCCTGGTATAGAATCGTATATAGATACAAAAATGGAGAACCAAAGAACAACAAAAAAGGCATACGAAGCAATAACAGTATGAAGAAGACCCAGGGCAGGTAAAGAAAGACATGGGAGGACGGAGTAAAACAGAACATAATGAACAAAGTTGTGGAAAACACCAATAATAATAACCTAACTTCGAAGGGTACAAGAGAACTGTAAGGGTCGGGTACGCACGAACATTTTATTTGGGTTACTTTCAGGAAAGACAATAAAAGACTCGTACTTTAATAGCTAGATCTAAGAAATTATTTGTAGTTATAGGCAAACAAGCTTAAATCTTAACGAAAGTTTTCGTTTGGTTGAAATAAGGTGTAAGCCGATATCTTTTGCAACTGTTAGGGTTGTAGCGGGACTTGGAGATGTAACTTCATATTTAGCACTTGGCATAACACGAGACAAAAAATACGTTAAATTATGGCAGGGGGATTAAGCGAAATTAGGATGACACGGCGGTCGAAACAAATACCCAAAAAACCGCGAGGTAATTTAGCTTAAAACTTATGGGGCGGTTATTTAACGAAAAGCACACGTGTTGAGGGCAGTTTCGGGAACGCCGTGGAAAATGTCAATTTAAAAGCTGATTGAATATGGATTAACCAGCTGTGGGGTTTGGAAGAACAGCTACAAATTAGTTTAGGGTTGCTCTGGCAACTGAATTTAGACTTTTTTGTCATTTGTTGCATCTGAGCATGACTGCAAGAGGAGAAGAACGCCGGGTCTGGTGCATGTGGCAGCTCTGCGCGTAATCCGGAGAACTGCTGTAACAGATCACAACTTGTTTAACCTTTACTCCTCTAGGTGAAGTACAGTCCGACACCGCAGTTATAATAACTGTTAGTAACACTGTGTGAACCACAGACCGATTGCCTCACCTTTGCTTCAATGGGTATAGCACAATTCGAAACCGCAGTTAAAATAACTGATAGTAAGGTTGCGTGTACACCGACTTCTTGTCTAACTCTTATTTCGCTAGGTGGATCACGATCCGACACCGCAGTTATCTTAACTGTTAGTAAGATTGTGGTTACGCCAACTCCTTGTCTCACTGTACTCCTCTAAGCAGTTCGCAATCCGATAACGCAGTAATTTTACTGTTAGCAGTATTGTAAGCTGCCCTAACCTATTTCCTTACTGTTGTTTCTTCCACGGGAGACACCAGACGAGGACACAGCCTTTCCTGCTGCTAAACGAACCACCGACAACTGCTAACGTGATTATAGTCTTCGAAACACCGAAGTACTTGTAGGAGTATTTAATGCATATACACTTGCCCTTAATAAAGAATATTAGATCTCCATGACGTTGTTTCTTTTCGATGTGAGAAGCGAAGGTTACCGGCCTCTATACGACCTGAGCAAGATTACCATAAGTACCGCCGTCTAGAGTAATCGTTTGCAACTCGGCCGAGATCCGCCATAATACTGAGAAAAGCATACACACCGTAGATACATCCATAAATTCAAGCCAAACAGACTGCGCACCGTTACAGTATAAAACCGTCTAATATTTTGAACAATTGCTGTGGTTCTTTTTCTATTGGATTTTCAAAAAATGCTCTTTAGCTACAGATGACAATCCATAAGAAAACTAAGCATTAGCATTTGTTTTTATTGTCATATTATCAACAATTTCCAATCTGCTCGTAGAGCTGTAAATGACATTGGAAGTAGACGTTCATTAACGTCAGTGTGTGCCAATTCATGTATTATAATGGTTATCATAAGAAGGTTAATTTATTTGGTAAAAATATTTCAAGGGTTTGATATTATGTTAAAAAATGGTTAAAAATATTTCATTATTAAATTACAAAGATGAATTTAAATATTACAAAAGAATATCAAATTATTAACGTGTGTATTTGGTCAAATAATGGATTAAAACATAAATTCAGTCAAACAATACAAAATAAGAAACAGAACGGGTATAATATATGATGTAAATATTACCTGAATTAAAGTGGAGGACTAATATCAAATACTTATTTGAAAGAAGTAATTCAATATGTCGGGTGTTAAATAAGTGCATAAAGGATATCACTATGGGGAATGTTATTGTTAGTATGGTAAAAAAATAAATCAATTTTGATTAGAAAAACATGTAAGACTAATTTGTAAACGGCTAAAATTTGAAAATAAACCCTTTTATAATATGATTTTTTTAAATCTATTTGGTCTATAATAATAATAATGGTGAGGCACTAACACCCCATGAAGGAGCTTGGCCTGCAAGGCGGAAGGTTAGAGCTTCCGTATCCTCGCTCTCACACCCGGGCATACATAATATAAAATTGTCGAGAAGAGAAAAAGAATAAATTTAAAAAACAAGAAGATATGGTGAAGTTATGGAGAAGAATGGATATGGTAGGACTACTATAAGTTAAACAACTACAATCTACAAAAGCAATTTCTAGAATTGGGCGCTATACTTAGTTTATTGTTAATTAATTACATCATGTGAATTGGATAAGTGGTTTGCATTTACTGGAAGTGAGCCACATCGAGTTTCTTGGTAAAGTGAACATCTTGCAAATTGATTAAAAGGTTTTTCATTTACTAGTATTGTACTTCGTCGAGCTTTTTGTTGTAGTGACGTCTTGTGATTTGAACCTCGTCGAGTCTCGTTTTACTGGGCTGTCAACGGCTTGTGAGATTTGGAAGGGAGGCATTGCAGTTGCTGCTGGTGGGTCTTGTCGAGTTTGCCAGGTGGAAGTAACAAGTATCCTGTCATATTTGGCTGGAGGACGTTTGCAGTTACTGGTAGTTGATTGCATCTATACTAGGAGTTGTGCGCAGATTAGGATACTTCTGTGAGCAGCCGGAATACACTTCGATCAATTGTACAGGTACAGGTGACATCTGCAGGTATTTATTGAAAGAACTGAAAGCATTTAAAGAGTGAAGTGAACTAATTAAAAAAGAAGTACTTACCTTTTATCATGTTTATTGAATGACAGATTGTAACAAATGTGTATTTTTGATTAATTTTCCACTTTCATAATTTTAAACGACATTGACAATTGTAGAAATTGTCATATGATTTTGAAATAAGCTTTCATTAAACAAAATCACTTTTCGGGAATAACAACAGTCTTTATAATGTGTGAACTCGACCTGTTTTTTTAAGAGTACTTGTTTCTGCTGGAGCTAGAAATATTTAATAACACTAATAACTAATAATTTCTAAAAGGGCATATGAATTACATAATTGCAAATTGGTTAAAAATGAAATAGTATTAGAAAAGTCAAACGTAAAGCTAAAGCATAATAAATATTGTTATAACGTCAGACCATTTACATACATAAATAGTATTGGACCATGTCAAATATTACAGTATATACAATTCTAATCTAAATAATCTAAAATCTAAAGGGTAAGTCAAGGGTGTACTGTCTCTTCAGTCTGAGATTTTGCTCCATGTTGTCAAGTACAAATTCTCATAAGTTAGAGTGAGATTCTAACTTATTGATTACATAGTTTTATTATTTTTCACTATCTCTTTTTTCACTGTATTCACTTTGGGGTTACTGTATATTTCTGCATTACTTATGTAGTAAGGTGCATTTGTGATGGTCTGAAGTAGTTTTGACTAAAACCTTTCAATTATTGCTATATTAGATGACGACGCAGTCTGCACAACTGTATCTCGTAAAGCCATACCGGTTTGAAGATTACTTTGTATGAGTTTGTTGTCAAGAAAAAGTTGAGAATTTCTTCCCAGCAGCCAGTAACGTTTTCTAAACTTCATATTGAGTTGTTTGCGCATACACTAAATTATGTTTCGAACAGATCAAACCCAAAGAACCAAATTATAGTGATCACCTAACAATAGCTAAGCTGCTAACATTAACCAACTATTGTGTTCTGTCACTGTACTCGACGCAAGAATTGCACCACAAATTGATATTAAGAAGACGAGAAAAATAAAAAAAAAGTTGTGAAGCGCTAGATTAGATCAAAAGTTTTCGATCCCGGAGCCGACGCACACAATATCAGCCCGAGATCGAGCCCCACCAGGTTACAACGTGCCCCGGGGCTGCATTCCAACGGTACCGTGGCACCAATCACTACGAGCACGCTCTTGCAAAATGCAGCCATTGATCTGCAGCATCTACAGGCAATCTCTTATCGCGAAAGTAGCACAGAAGTGCCCTTTAGGCCCAGATCGCCGGATCGCATGTCGTCTGTCCGTTATAGCTGCTGATTATGCCCAATTTGGGGCGCAACTTTACCATTCTTTGAACGAGACCCGCAGCACTTGCCCGAACAATCCCTTGGTTTTGGTTTATTTATCAGTTTTTGATTGCGGCGCCCGTGATAGCTGGCATTTTGGCCATCGTCGGCCGACGACCCACGTTGGGTAACTGGTTGATGTTTCGCCGCGGGGGCTCCGGACGTTTGAATTTTAGAAATTTCATTGAACGATTTAGGCCCAGCCGTAATCTTTATTGAGGTGACGTTTCGGTGCAGTTGGTACCGCAAATTGATTTTAGTTTTAGTCGCTTGTTTCGTAACCAATTAAGTCTAAAAGGAATGCTACCGACTTGCCTGTACCAGCACTTAGCAACTTAATGATCATGTTTTTTTCTAATATTCTTGAAGTCCTAAAAATGATGTTTGGTTGGAACTTCGCCACACTACAAGATGGGCCATCTTAATAAGATGTTTTTTTCCGAAAAATCTGTTGCCGTTATTAATGCAACGATTAAATTAATCCTGTAAACCTCGATGCATCCCAAGTTATACTTGATGGTTATTTGACTTTATCTATTCTTCAAAACCAAATTTTATTAAATCCAATCCAATAAGAACACAAACATGTGTTTTGTATTGTTAATATGTTCAAGAAATCTGTTCACTTCATCAATATCATGGGATTAAATTGCAAATAAATCATCTACATATCTGACCAAACTATCAGTGTGGTTGTGTCGGGGTAGACCAGTTTTTACTCAAAGTTCTTCATAAAATGTTACTAACAATGAAGAATAAACAGAAACTAATTACTATCATAACATTTCATTGCTAAAATTTCTGGCGTAATCGAAAGTATATTGTGTTAATTCATAGTGTGAAAAGTATCATGACGATATCAGGCTGTTACCGTTTTATAGTCTTTACTTTATGTTATGTTTTGATAATTGAGATATTGATCAATAGGCTCACTATATCAAAATTGGCCCTTAAGTGTTTATATATATTTCTTTAAGATTTTTGATGATCGTGATGTATTTTTCATGTATTAATGTGAATCTGTATTTTCAGATAATTAATTCAATTTATAAAGCAAACATTTAGCAAATCGATGAAAAATGCTACATTTACATATATTTCTAACAATTCGCCACACTATAGTGTGGTGTCTGTAAAGTAATCTCGATATTTGTAATCATTAAATATTAAAATATATATGTTAATTTAATTATTACATTGATACGAGAATAGCTTTTTACTGAAACTATAGCTTATTAATTAATATAATGAAATGACATTTAAAATCAGAAATAATATTATAACGTCACAAAGAAACTTCTGAGTTACTTTAACTGTACTTAATGTATACAAATTATGTAGTTTAAGTGTTTGATCAAAGTTGGTTGATATATCAACGTATATAAAACAATTCCCCGGTTTGATTGAAAAAATCCCAGGAAAAGAATTTTTTAAGGTGTCCACTCGGTATATGTTGGGTCCAAAATGCAATCCTATTTTCGTTAAGGGTAAAACCTGAGCTATGTGAAAAATATTACTTTTACTCATTTAATAGTTTTCGAGTTACAGCAAAAATAGGCACAATTTGATTTCATTAATGTGCTCACCCTGTATATATTTAACCGAAAGTATATTTATTTTGGAGACCTCTTATATGCTGATTTGAAATGATTCCAAAAGAGTCACAATCACCTACAAGCTATAGCGAAGCTATAGCACAGTTATAGTTCACTTACGAGAAAGGATTTTGTTCTAATTTTCTGCTCTTGAACAGCTGTCACCTTTATAGACGTATTTACCAAGTTTACTTGAAATCAAAAGATTAGGTTTTGATAACGGTTTAAATAAAAAAATGAGTGAGATGAAGCTTCAATACAGAAGTATTGCAAAATTCTTAACCAAAGAGAGCAATAACCATAACCTATCCACGACAGAATGACTGGCCGCGATATATTTTCAAGAGAGATTCTTATTTAAACCATTTCTATGGGGCTAAAATTGAGTAAGATAACCCAAGGAGCTGAAAGGAGAGAGGAGGAGACAAATAATTAGAACTTGGTGTTGGCGGTTCCAAAAATATTAATTTTATTTACTGTAATTGAAGTGTTCTGTACATTTTTCATGAGGATTTAGGATGAGCAAACTCTCTTCTCTCAGGATTCTAAGATTTTTTACAACAACGCAAAAGGCCTGTAAGCGAAAAATTTGCGAGGAAAATGTAACACCCGTATCTAAAAGCAACTGGATACGAGTCGTGGGTATAATTTTTTTTTTAATTCAATGGTTTACCGATACGTGCAAATTTTAGTTTTAAGTGCACCGATATTATCGGTCTGCACTTTTTGCAAGCTGTTTCTCAGGGTTTAGCACATGCAGTTTAATGTTGTTTAAACAGGATTACTAAAAACATTATTTTGAGCAAGGAAATGGAGCAAAATTTCCAATAAAATGAAATAAATAGCTGTTATAATCACAAGTCAAAATACCGAAGCACTTATTCCAGAAAAATATTTCGACTGCCTCGCGAATAACATAGTTGATAACAAACGCAGCATATGTCAATTCAATTTAGATTTACGAGGTGTTACCCACAAATCCTCGGAATGTAATAATATCCAGATATCTAATGGGTATCATGTGATAACAGTTGTGTGTAGATAACTGGTGGGAGTAGTAATGGGCAACCAGTGTGGTTCTTTACACGAAGTGAAAACGTATCTTGAAAATAACCATCTAAGTTAAAATAATCACGTTAAAGGGCTAGATTTCCTTTAATTGTGAAAGTAATAATTATTGTATATTTGATACGTAATAGCAAGACAACCTTCTTTATGATCAAATTTGACTAAAAGTCACAACTATTATTCAGATTAGAACTTCAAGATTGTTTGAAGCCATTTGAAGTGGCAATTTTTGCTTCAACCAGTAAAAGGTGCAAGTGTTTGTGGTAGTGGCATGCTGTGCTACGATATATCCAGATCTTAAGGAGTCATAGAGCTATTTTGGCCGTGAACAACTCAAAGGAGGTGTTTACAGGCTGCGATTCAGTTAGGAGCTGATAGAAAATACACTCAGATACAAGCGATACTTCAAGAAGGTTAGTGCGTATTTATTATATTTCATTAAGAAATAAATAAGAAGTTTGGTACAGTAAAATTAGTGGAAATATTTGTAATTTATATTTAAAGGGTAATTTAGAATATTTATTTTTCTAAATTGACATTGATTCGGGTACTCGACGTTTTCGGAAATTATAATTAGAAATTGACATATTTTGGTTTAGGGTATCTTAAATAATTTTAACATCAAAGTTGGAAAAAGTTAGAATATTTGATTAAATAATTTGACATTTTTATTTTGATTTATTGTAATGTCAGACCAATCCTTCAAATACTAACTGACTGATTAAGAATATTCAATTGAATGTACAAGAGAGTGTAATTGACCAAAGAAGTCAATTTGATAATAATTTATAATAATTCAGTCTTCAACAACAAAGAAGATTAATAAGTTTAACATTAACCCATTCAGCTGAGGACGAAAGAGAGTCTCATTGCTTAATAACTATCTAGCCGAGGTAATTTTTAAATAAGAATCAAATGACAGAATTTCAAATGCTACTTTTCAGTATTAAGAAATGTCAATTGAACTTAATGCCATAAGTAGAAAGGTAAGTGTTTGAGAAACTATTTTTGATACTACTTCTTTTTAATAAGCAAGAGGGTATATATTCATTTAATATTATTTGTAACATCTACATGATAAAGGTAGATATTGTTATATAATAATTTTGGCACCTCAGTTGGAGCTCTGTCCAAAGACATATGACAAGTATCGTATGGAAAGGGCACCTAGCTTGATGTTTTATGAAGTACCGGAGGCCTTATGTCCAAATAGTAAAGAGGAAGTTGAACACGATAAGAGTTGGGTGATTAATACATTGGTAAACACTGGTATAAAAAGTACTGATATTGATAAAGGTATAAGAGTTGGTAAAAATAAGGGTAAAGCTAGACCAATGAAGGTTATGCTAACTAATCCCAATCTAGCAAGACAAGTACTTAAGTCAAAGGACATGCTTGATAATTCAGCCAAAATTAGCTCCGACAAAACAAAAGCTTAACAAGAATTGAACAAGCGTTCACGTTCGATCAGTAGAGCTAAGCAACGCTCTTTCTGGTTAGAACTTGGATGGGAGTTCCACGGCTGCCTCTCTCAGCGCCTCGTGGTACGGCTGCCCCGGAAATAGTTGGTCCCGGATGTCATAACAACATCATGACAGTCGTTAGTGGGGTTGGAAGTCTTCATAAATGCACAGCGACGCCTATAATTGGCCTAACGGCTGTTGGCTGAGTGCGAAATAAATAATGTAAGCAAAGAAGAACTGGAGAAACGATTAGCTAATGGTGAAAAAGATCTAATAATGAAATACAGAAATAATACACCGGTAATTGAAAGTATCGTAGGAAACAACTTCTAAGCACCCCATTACAACTGTATTATCAAAACGTAAGATATATTAGAACAAAAACCTGCAAAAGTTCAGCAAGCGGTGATTTGCTGTAACTATGACATCGTTGTTTGAGTTGAAACATGGTTGAATAATAATTTCCTGGATATTGAATTAAATTTAACTTCTCATGACATATTTCGAATGGACAGATATTCATCTACTAGTATTTACAACAGGAGAGGTGGTGTTATGATAACTATTTCCAAAAAGTTGCGTTCGTCTGTTGTGATGGCTATGCATAGTGATGTTGAACATTTATCTGTTGCGGTTTCTTATAAAAACAGTAAATTTATAGTTAGGGGTGTTTACATTCCTCCTAAATCACCCGTTGAAAAATATATCGACCACTGTGGATCGGTGGAAGACATTTTCAATAAGTATCCTTATCACAAATTAATTGTAGCAGGGGACTACAACATTCCGGAAGCGAAATGGCAAAATACTGAAATGGGTGTCACAGTTACCTGCCCTGATAATTGTTCAGCTAATTATGTAAATGCATATTTTTCCTTTTTAAACCTTTTCAAGTTTAATGAGGTGCCGAATCAATTTAATATCTTTTGGATTTAATAATTTCTAGTCATAAAAGTAATACATACTACGGATCCTTTATTGCCCAATAGTCATCATCATTATGCTTATCAGTGTTAATTAAGTGTGAAAGATAGTACTAATAATCTTCCCTTTGAAATATTTTACTCACATTTTAGAAATGGGAACTATATTGGATTTAATAACTTTCTCAGTAGTTTTGATTGGATTTCCTATTTAAACAATAATTCAAATATTGATGAAGCATTAGCCAAATTTTATACCGTCTTAAATTTTGGTATAGAAATATACCGTCGTGTTCAAATAAATCTGGGACAGTGTTTTTTCACATGCAGGTTGAGTTAAGAATTAAGGAATATCTCCATGAATATCCTCTTATCAGAAAGAGCTACAGATTTCATTACCTGTTAAAACCAACTCGTTCCGACAGCAGGAAATCCATGGAGATATTCTTCAATTCTTAACTGAACCTACATATAAAAAAAACATTGTCCCAGATTTATTTGAACAAGACTGCACATTCCGGTAAAGAAATTTAAAACAAATAACTTCCCGCCTTGGGCCTCACCTGAATTTAAACATTTAGTATTGTCATTGGCGTAACTAGGATTTTTGGCTGGGGAGGGCCAAGCCCTCCAACCAATCAACCATCGTCAATACCTATGTATACCTATGAAGACATGAATTTACGTACCTACATACATAAATTTTTCGCATACATTTATTTGCTTGTTCTTTGATGCTGTTCTAAGAGGGTAGCCCCGTAAATTTCTGTAGTCTAATAAAACAAAGTTTTGTAGCCAAAATTTGTTTTTTATTATTGCTCCTCAAAATATTGGCCCTTAAACTTTAAACACACACACTTTCCATAGCATCTTCGGGAGTTCCAAATCGCACACCACACATTTTATCCTTTAATGGAGGATTAGAAAGTAAACGGAAGGTGCTTGGTCGGAACTGTATGGGAGATGACTTTGCAATTTTAACCCGGAAGTCTCTAAAAATTATTTTGTTTGCTGTGTGGTATGAATAAAGCATTGTCATGGTGCAGAACGATCTCACTCCTTGAGCGCCGTAAGCGAGCTTTTTGAATAACGTCTGGCAGCCATTCAGTTGTGTACTGTTTTGCGGTAATCGTACGATTATTGTCAAGCGCGACAGTTGTGATAGGTTCTGATTTTGAAAGGAAGCAAGCAATTATTTTCTTACCAAATTTTAGAGATCGCTTCACTTTAACTGGATTAAGATCTGTTGGAAACATCCATTGTGGAGACTGCCACATAGATTCGGGTTCAAATGTATATATCCAGCTTTCGTCCCCAGTTATGATGTAAACTGCTTTAGATCTACCTTCATTATACTTCTTATACCATTCCACATGTTGTTGTTGTGTTTCTGTTAAACTGTGTGGTATCCACTCACAAGACTTTTCTTACACACAAATGATTATGTAAAATCTTGTTTATTGCAGTCATGCCAATGTCCAGCATGCATTTAATAATTCTATATGCGACTCGATTGTCCTACTGAAGCATTCTTCGCACAGCGTCTATGTTCGTATCGGTAACTGTTGAAATTGGTCCCTTCGCAAAAATCGTCGCTGACTGAAACTCGTTCAAATTTAAATTCATTAAACCAGCAATAAACGCTTGGTCAGCAAAAGCAGTACAAAGTCATCCAAAGCTTTCTTTCGGAGATATGGAACTTTTAAAGCCATAGTACCTAAATCATGGCTCTAAAATTTTTCTCACGTTAAATTAATTTTTGATGCACAACACTTATTTCAATATTAACTGTATAATAACAGCTGCAATTATCAAAACTAAATTTGATCTGTTAAACTAGAAAACAGCAAAAAATTGTTTCGTGGCAAGTTTGATTTTCATGGTGCACTTGATCTATTGGTTTGCAGAAATGATGGGTGCTATCCTCGTAATAGGTACTACATGTCTAAGGAGCATATCAATAAATTGTTTCTCAGTTCATAAACAACATAAAAAATGTATAAATTACCTCTTGCAACTCAACGAGTTTGACTGTAAAAAATATTATTCCAGGAGATACAGATTATTTGGGACACATCACTTGGTTTCCATTTACACGTTTTTGAGCCACAATTTTTACTTTTTCTCAGTATTCTCGAAGCAAATACTTTCTTGAAAACATCAATATGTTGTTATTGTGATTTCTCTTTATTCTATCTTGTGCTAGCAACTCTGGAAATTCAAGCACCACAAAATTTTCTTTGCTACATAAAACACTATTAAACATAAAATTCTGGATCGTACTCTTCAGGCAAGGCAAACATCCAAATAACAAGTCACCTTAAGTCTGAACTGGATGAGCCTATTGCCTATAATAGGTAGCTAGCTGTATGTGCCCAGGAAGTAGTTAGCGATGTACTCAAGTTTTCAGCTCTTTGACTTACCCATATATGAAATAATGTTTCTGTGCACATAAATAGACCCTTTATTTGTACACAACTTAAGAGAAACAAACTAAAAAAATATTCAGATGAAAACAGTCTTTTCACGGTAATTATTAGCTTACTAATAATGTTTTCTCTTGCATATTATTATTCATTAGAGTCATCCGTCCAACATATGGTATTTATGTTACAATGTTTTTAAGCCAAAAAAGGTAATAAAACCAGAAAATGTAAGAACGTGTGGTCGATAACCAACCATTTAGTTTAAATGGGGTAGTGAAAAAGCAGACTTTTTAAGTTTATTTAAATTCTATTTTTCTGTGGTCGGCCAGACGGCACTCTGGGGAGGGCCTGGTCCCCCTGGCCCTCCCGCTAATTACGCCTATAAGTATTGTTAAAAAATAACGCACATAAAATATATCTCGGACAAAACTAATTAAAATTATCTGGTATTCGCCAATCTTAGATCTAGAAGTGAGGATTTAAGAACTGGTTGCTATAACGCTTACATGAACCGAATTAGTGACAGCCTCATCGCCAAACCGAATGTATTTTGGAGATATATTAATTCTAAACGTATGACTGATGGATTACCTAATAACATGTTTCTAGAAAATTCTGATTATGGCAATAATTATCAATATGACATCAATTGCACTACTATAAATACTGAAAATATATTCAATAAAATTTCTAAGCTCCCGAATAAAAGCAGTTCAGGACCTGATGGAATTCCAGATATCCTAATTAAACACTGGCCCATTCTATTCATACACTTTTCAATATGTCTCTACATCAGGGTGTCTTTCCAGACAAAAACAGCTACATAATCCCAATTTTTAAATCTGGGGACAGAAATAATATAAGAAATTATAAGAGTATCTGTAATTAGTCTAGTTTTTCCAAGATATTTGATAGTATAATGTACGATAAACTAAACTGGTCCTGTAAAAAAATGTTGATTGACCAATAACTTGGATTTTGTCAAGGTAAATCATCTACAACTAATTTATTACTTTATCAACAAAAAATGTTAGATACTTTGTCAAAACAAGGCTAGAATAACTATATACACATACTTTAAGAGGACATTCGACAGTGCTAATTATGTACGCTTGATTACAAAAATCTTGGGCTTCCAAAATGGTTTATTACAGTGGATACACAGTTTTTTGACTGGTCATTATTAAAAAGTGGAGATAGGAAATTTCTTTTCGCAGGAGATTCAAGTTCTGTCTGGCGTTCCTCAAGGGACAATGTGCCCCACTCTTGTTTAACTTATTTTTACATGATTTAAGATGTATTTTGTCCGATCAAGTCAATAAAATATCATTAATACTTCAGAATGATCTAAATAATCTGTTGGAATGGACCATTAATCAACGTTTCCTAAATATACAGAAATGCTATACAATTAGTTTCTTTAGCACCAATAGGAACTAATATAACTACTCACAAAAAATTCTACACTTACATATGCTTGTGAAATAAAAGATTTGGGAAGCATATTTTAAATATATCTAGTAAAGTACTAAAGACGTTAGGTCTTACTTTGAAAGACTGTTCTGAATTTTCTCTAAAAACAATAAAGGGTGTTAATGTGGCTTTAGTTAGATCTACACAAAAACCTAACACAAAACGGACAGTAGGACGGCCACCCAAGCGATGGAAGGACTGCTGGACATCAGTATCCCAAGATCAGTAAGAAATTCACCCTCAACCAAGATGAGGCAAAATGGAATTAACAGGATATTATCCTATAATAATAAGAAGAAGAAGTTAGATCTAATCTGAAATATTGTTCAGTAATTTGGTTTCCATGCTATTTAAATTATAAATACTTGAGAAAGTTCAGAACAAGTTTCTTAGATTCTGCGCACTTAAATGTAATATGGTTATTGAGAATCACAACTATACATACATTTTAAAATTTAAATTTATTATCACTTGAAGCAAGAAGAACATGGTCTGATATAGTCTTTCTTTATAAAATTATTCATGGCTTAACACATTGCCCAGAATTAAGTTTGCTACTACTACATCTCTTAGAACTAATAAAATATTCTATCTGAATTCACTCACTAATAATTACATGTACTGTTCTCCTATTAACCGAATGATACGTTTTGTTAATGAACATAATTTGGAAATTATTGGCATTTCATTTAGTCATCTTATAAAATTAGTATATCTAGTACTTTAATCTGTAGTGAAGTTTTATTTATATTCATAGTGTTGGTAGGATGTATTAACATTAGACTGTTTTTATATTAATTAGTAGTATTAGTTATTGTGTTATTTATTTTTTCTACTTTGCGTTTATAATGGACTTATTGTGACACTGAAAACAGTTTCACAATGAAGCTATTACTTCGACACGAAGTGTACGAAGTATTGAAATTCCCTCATATCGAAAACCACTCTGAGTCAAATATCTCTAAAATTCGAGCCAACCGACTAATGAACCCACTATATCAAATCTCCGTCTCGGCGGTGCGGATCTTTTGGTGAAGATCCCAGCCCACTAGATCAATCCCCCGTATTGGGGGGTGTCTAAACGTGCTGTACGGGGGATGTATGTTCGTATGTGTACACGATTCCGGTCGCCAGGAACCTTCCTGAAGTCTTGGATCGTTTTCATACGATAGGTCCTCCGAAAATGAAGGCAACATCAACTTTTGAGCTATGGTCGTCAGCAAAAAAAAAATTTTTTTTGTTTTTTTTTGTTTTTTTGATAAATAACTGGTTCATAGCATTTCATTGTATTAGCGAAACGGAGTGATGCTGAGTATCGAAGTATTCTTGGAAAGCACGGAAGAGCGCTTTTCTTGGGTGGGGGGTACCGTATATTTATTAAACTGTTTTTGGTGAAATGTTATATCTTCAAGTTGGCAGTATTTGCTGCATATGTCAAATTATCAAACATCACATCAACTGTCAAATGCCAATGCATTGTGACCACTGAACTGTATTAAATATTAATAAATGGAAGAGAAACTCATACAACCTGCGAGTGAACATAATTAATATGTACACATTTGAAGGAAATAATAAGATCGACAATCACTCACGGTACACGGCAGGGTGTCGTGCGTTCGTACAGTTCAGATTGTTTATCTATCCATCAGTAATGTACTAAAATCTGTTCCGTCCTTTTTAGAGCCGATGATTTTCAAATTGGTACGTGTTATGTAGATTATTACTGGTGTTACACTCTGTAAGTGCATCCCAACAGTCTTCGACAAGCTCCCAAAACTTCAGTTCACGAGAACAGCCTTCGACAAGGTAAGACTCCAATTTAGCTAAACTTCGAAGGTGGATAAAATCTTGACAATTAGAGTAGTCTTGGGATTATACGTATTTTGGAAATATGAAAGCATAAAAATACTTAGTTATAATTTTAACCTCAATACTTTTAACTTCTGTACCAAAAGTTTTCAGTGTTACAAATTCCAATGTAAATGAAACTGTAACTACATGCAATTTATGTAGGTATGCTTATTTTTGTAGCTCTCGAGGAGGTATAAAAATACAAAAAGAGAGTGGAGGTTCACTGGTTCAGCAATATTAGTAATACTATTACAAGTATCTCCTAAGAATGATGCACAATTATAGCTTGTACCTGTAGTATATTTTATAAAACAAATGTATAATTTTAATGTTTTGTATTTCCAGTAAGTCTTGTCGAAAGTTGTCATACACAATGATGGTACTGGAGGACAAGAATAAACATTTAAAGAATAATCTTCGAACAGCAAACTTTCAGACAGGGTGGCTTTAAAAACAAGTACAACATCTACACGATATTGTAGCAGACTTAAGAAGACTTCGACTTCTTTTGGGAACTGCTCGAAAGGTTTTAAAAAACAGTAATTTAGGTACCTATATAATTTGAGCTGATGTCAATGCCCATAATAATGATAATAATTCTTCCAGGAATACGTGACGCAATAATAAAGACTTACGCTTAATGCAAAAATGGGAAAAACTAAATATCGAGTGTCAAGTTTTGTAATTTCAAATTCATCATGTAAATTCACAGATCTAAAAACTGGTAGTCACGAAATAATCTGTATTTTGTTTAGGACAAGAATCGCAAAAAAATTCTTTTCTACTTTTTCATTGCTTTGAGATCTCGAGGATACCAGATTGTCAACGAATACTCCAATTTAGGTTTTAGAAATATAGTACAGAAGTACAGAAATTAAATTACAAGTAATGTAACTACAATAATTACAAATACTAACTGTAGTTACAAATACAGACCGTAGACCCTGGAATTTATTCCATTCTTATTAACTCTCCCTAAACAAGTATATTGAATTATAAATAACATTTTTTAAGTTTTAGATTTCTATTGTTATTTCAATTTCAGTTTATTTGGAGATGTTTGTTACGTTTTAGATTTCTATCCATTCTTTTTTCATATTTGTTCAATAAATGATAAAAAATACATAAACAGTTTCTATTTATTTAGACATTACTTGTCATTATTGTCGTACTTATACAGGGTGTAGAATTATTTTACCAAAAATCCATTATTTATACTGAACAACTAAAATTAAAATACCTTATCAGTGTTTAATATTTTACAGTGCACATGGTGCATTATGTACTTGTAATATATAATTTTTACAAAACAAAAACATTAAAATATCTGATGAAAGTTTAATATTTTACTCTGCATCTATGAATTAAATATTTATAATTTTTACTGTGCAAATATATTATTTTACTTATATAAAATTGTTTACTGCAGAAGTATATGTTAATATACTGTGCAGTTAATTACAAGCATTTTTAAATCAACTTGCACAATTTGTATGAAGTCAGAAGTGAATCATTGCCCTTTTGCTGTTCCCTTTAATTATATAATTCAGTGAATGTTACGCAGAAAGTTGAAAATGAACACGGCAATAATAAACATCTTAATTTTTATTTGATTTGAAAAACGAAAACAACTCAAATAATAAGGCTGTCTCAAACGATTTGAATTTGTGAAAAACAGTAAAGAAAATTAAACATTTAACTATTTTTTGCAGCTGCACTATTAGTACTTGTATTGCAGTTATTGTGAATATTGATAGTTACAGTGCAGGTATCTTTAGCATTAATAGTTATGCCAGGCAGGTTTTGAGTCAGTATACTGTGTTGGTATTTTGTGTTTCCTTGAAGGTTCACATTCAGCTCATCTGGAATAATTGTTTGTTTTTCAACCTTAAAATTAAATAATGGTTCACTGGAATTGGAAGTACTAGGTTGTGGTGAGCGAGTTGGGTTAAACATTTGGGCTACTTCTATTTTTTTCTGTAAAGATGTCTCAATGTAGCCTTCGGCTACTGCAGAAGATTTCCACCCCCCGTGCTGCTTAATTGTTATCAAATCACCACCCCTATTAGCCAAATGTGATGCACTTGTCCGCCTAAAACAATGTCCAGTGTACCGTTCGGGGTTGGAGAGTTTTAGAAAAGAGGCTATAATTTTTGGAACCTGACCAATCTTATTAATACCGATGGGACTTGTTATGCAGCGTCCGTTTCGATAGGTCAAAAAGAAACGTTTCGTAGCTGCGCTTTTAGGACGAAGGTTAGCATATTTTTTTATAAGACCAATCCATTGCTGCTCATTAATGGCAAACATTCTTGGTAAGTGCGTTTTTGTTTTAGGAACTGTTACAAGCATAATGTCATCTTTAAAATCGAGGTCATTAATAGACATATTGACTAACTCGTCCCGTCTACAAGCACCTGCGTAACCCATAATCAGGATAACCTAAAAATTAAAGCTATCGCATGAATGATTCATTTTATATGTAGATTAAACCTACCTTAATTGCCAGGTAAGACAGGTCATCTGCCTCTTTTATAAAACGATCTATTTCTAAACCCTCTAATATTTTTGACTTTTTAGGCTGGTAGCCATCGGATTGCCTTTTGAGAAATCCCTGTAGTCTTGCAAATTTTGAAATATCCAAGTTTTTATAGGCATTTAAGCAAGCCCGTAGCATACTGTAAGAAGCCCATACCGTTGAGGATTTCTTCGTTTTGCTGATTTCATCGTAATAAACAAGCAAAACATTTTCAGTTACTGCTTGAATGCTATTTTTATGACACCATGAATTAAATCTATTGTACTCTTTATCATAAATTGGTTTAGATTTACTTAGGAGTAATTTGTTTATTGCTTGCATAGCAGCTTCTCTTATTTCTGGAGGCGTACAAGAAATACTCGACTCTTGTTCTATTTTAATTTAATTGTATTTAAATACTTTCAATAAACTAGTTCTTTTACAAACTGTCAATTAAATTTTGTTCATAACAATTGAAAAAGGGTTGGCAGTGCTGTCACACATTACAATCAAAACTCCCTAGATATTAAGGTGTTCATTTTTACAACAAATTTCCATATTATTGTTAAATAAATGACACAAAGTAGAAAAAATAGTATATTATACTCGTTTAATAAGAGGAATTGTAGCACTCGTTCCATTGGAGCACTCCTCGCTACGCTCGTCGTGCTCCAAACTCACTCGTGCTACAATAGGCCCTCTTATTAAACTAGTATAATAATATACTAATACATTAGTGTTTGTAATTTATAACAATTTTTGTATATTTTATATTGTAATAATTGCTGTAATGGGGTTATCCCGTACACAACAATAATAATACTGAAACTCCAAAAGAACACTTGGTTATGCGAATTACATCAATTTGCAAACAAACAAAAAACATTGCAGACGGTGGGATTCGAACGCGATTTCAGCACCTGAGAAAGCGATATCAACGCTTGGCAGCACTGCGGGCACAACACGCCCCCTATTTCCGTTCGGCCATGAAGGAACGCATTTGCGCTCGCCGCTGGATTGTATACGACGAGCTGATCGTTGCCCATTTTTGTTTCTTTTATAACATTTACCATGTATCTGTTGGGTCCCATTTTCGTCAATGTTAATGCCTAAGCTGTGTGCTATGAGCTATTACGTTTATCCATTCCTCAGTTAAAGCAAAACGAGGCAACATTTAATTTTTTAAGGTGCTCACCCTATGTATATTTGACCGAAAGTATATTCGGTTTCGAGCCAGGTAAACATATAATCCGCATAAAAATATCGACTTCCTCCGACAAAAAGTTTTGAGCTATACCGCCAACAGACGGACGGACAGGCACGGGACGGTAAACATGTTTTTCCACATCTAGAGATCTTGAAACGTGAAGAGCCGAAGAAATCCCGGAATGTAATTGTTTCACGGTTAGGTACAATACTTTCTTCATCTCAATGACGAAAGAAGTAAAAATAAAATAACATATTTATTGCACATTTCTAGGCGTCCTAGGCAATTATCATCATTAATCGAAACAGCTGCGTAGCTAGGGCACCAGGTAGCAGACTCAACGGTAGTGCCTATAAAAAGGTAGGGGAATTATGGTATTCAAAAGAAATACGCTTATCTGAAAAGTGGCCAATCGTTAACTCGACGAAGTTCGCAAAACAAAATCCAAAATACCGCCCCACTACTTCAACTGCCCTTTTGCCCCTTATCGGTACGATTTGCCGTGCCGTGTGTATTATTTCTCAACATAGTCTCCACTGAGCGCTATACACTTGGTTCAGCGAGTTTCAAAATTGATTTCAAAGGTTTTCTCAAAGGCTGCAAAATACGTTTTAACGGCGTTGATAACATCCTCATTCGATGGGATTTTTTTCCCACCGAGGCAAATTTTTAAGTTTAGGAACAGGAAGACATCGCACGGGGTTAAGTCCAGAAAATAGAGTGGATGAGGAGTAAATTAGAAGCCTAATTCGTGCAATTTTGCCATTGCAAAGGTCGATTTGTGGGACGGCGCGTTGTCTTGTTGAAAGAGTAATCAACAATCGCGGTACCCATCGCACACAGCATTTTCACTTGTAATTTTTCGTGTAGATTATTGTGCATACGTTAAGTTGATAGGCTTACAGTATCAGCAATCTCTCACACTTTCACTCACCGATCTTATATAATACCATGGATTTTTTCAACGATATCTATCGTGTGATCTCAACCGGGCATCCAGAGCTCGCGTCATCTGCAGTACATATTTTGCTACGTTTAAACTGGTTTATTCAGAAATATACAGTTTTCAACGGTGGTGCAGAGCTACAATGCTCGCTTCAAACGTCTGCAGATCGTAAATAACGCGTTTCTTCTGGCTGAAATTTGGCAGCCCTTACACATTACGGCGCCGGCCAGCAATAGCTGTCCCAGAGGCCCCGGTAGCTACGCCACTGAATCGACGTTTGGCATTTTTGGAAACGGTTGCAGTAGTCGTACATCTGAGTTTGGCACAATACCTCTTCCACAAAAGCTTGAGTTTTACTGACTGGTAGCATCACCGAACGGACAAATAATCATTACTGGTGTCTTCGTACGTTTATGTTTGTACTTTATCAACTGAGTTTACATAAGGGCTCCCTGCACTATGTAGTGGAATAAACTTACAACGCACCTTGTTTCAGATTTTGGCAAATTTTGTAAAACGCCTAATATTACAATATTACAATTAATAACTGTATAAGTGCCTTAATTGATTTATCTACGTCATTTCTCCACTGTTAACCGATACATGTTTATCTACATTACGAAAGGAATTGACACATGATACTACAATTTCTGTCAAATATCGACTTGATTTGCCACTCGTAGAAGCAACTATAGTCGCCTCGGGGGGTCCGATGCTTCTGGAGAAATCCAAATATAATGATTTACCTACACATGATAATTTTGGTTGCTTAAATTCTAGAACTGCAAACTGAATGATTCTCATAAAGAACATTATAAAATTTAGTTCTGAATTCACGGTTCTTATAGCAATTAGAATGTATTCATATCAAATTCCAAATTGTAATAGTGTTATACATGGTTTTCCTTTTCAGTTTGTGTTTCACTGTCAATTCCCATTTGTCATATTGACAAGTGCTGACAAGAGGGAAAAGCATGTGACATAAAATGAAACCCAACTGATACATGGTGAAAAGCAAGTGGAAAACCCTGTAATAACACGTGTCTGCAACTGACTACTAAAATAAGATTAAGCCAACGAAAATTATTAGTGCAAGCTGTATATAAGCAGTTTTGATGTAAAGGAACCTTCAGAAGAAAATATAAACGTAAGCCGGTCGCAATCACTGCGTTGACTTGAATATTAAAATTTAGTATGTACGCATTTACTTATATATAAACGTCTCGGCGTGGGAAGGTCTGCTAGTCCTCGATAAATCATAACTATTTTTGAGTGCTGCCATCAAAATTTAAATTCAGACAACTGGCATACCTACATTTCCCCGGCGTTAACATTTTTTAACGGAAATGCCGAAACCAAAGATCCCCAAACTGGAAACTAAAGGCATGATTTTGGGCTTTTCGTATATGTTTAAGCTTAATTGCAATATTGTCTTTAATGTTTATTTTATCTAGCTTTGCTGTTAGTAATGCACAAGTCAACAAAGTAAAAGTGGTACGTGACGTAAAGGTGAACTATTTATATTGCATATGCATTACTTTTTAATATTGGTAGCTGTGCTGAAATAAGTCAACGAGACTTTTAAAAAAGACGCGTTTCACATTTTTGCTAGTTGTAGAATTAGGTCTACATTGAGTGTACACGAGTAGACAAAGGGGATAGTCTTCAAATTTTAAAAGTGAAATTCGAAGCAAGGTAGCAAATCCTTAAAAATAATCACTATACCCATTTTCTTAAAAAAAGACCTTTTGTCACCCTATTTAATTGAAACTAGAGGTCCTGTACATAGTTGCAAAGTTGGATGAACAGCGTCACTTATTGTAATGGTTTACTGCCCACAGCAATTCTGATTGCCTAAGTAACAGAATAAATAAAGTCAACATGAGCACAGAATTGAATATTTTATTTATTGCAAGATAATCAGTATTTTACATTAATCAGTGCACTTGATGTGAGCAGCAGTAACTAATAATTTGAGGGATAAAAATTAGCATGAGATAAGGGTGGTTTCAGAAGGGTTACGTTTAGCGTTTCAGATATGATAAATGTTCAGAAGAGCCAATGCAATTTAATTTGCAGCTGACGGATTTGAGCTTAGTAACGTTAAACATAATGTGAATAAAATGATACAGAATGATTTATGAAGTACAGAAATTGTAGGAGCGTTATGTATTAAAAGTTTATAAGCCGGAAAACGGCAAGTTAACTGAACGGTAAACGAAAAACAGTGCTAACAAAACAATAATTGCAATAGAGCAATTTGGAAAATGTAAGGCAACCGATCGAAAGACAATTAGTAAGATTCTAAAAGAACTCGTGTATCAGTTCATTATAAACCAAAGTGAAAATTAAAATCAGAGCAAAGTGTTGTGACATTTATCCCAAGAAAAGGACAATTTAGTGAAAATGCAAAGACATGACATCAAAACTGTAGTCCATAAGTTCAAACATGTAATTAAACCTAATCTATTTTAAACAATTGTAAATTTAGTTGCTTAGTTGCGAGATAGTCAATTGTCATAATTAATAAAACAAGCTAACATTTTTCATGTTGGGGGCAAATTCAGCTCCACATCTATTGTATTAAATTGTGAATAAAAAGTATTTTGTGAAGCCAGTTTCGTGTTAAAGTTATTCATCAAGTTGCTGAGCATCTGTGGATGTATTTTTCAAAAGTGCAGGAGCTTCCAAGATGGTGCAATTAGGCCAGAAAGTTTTCACCTGGTGCCGCGTTGAGTGCGAGCCAACGTCAGTGAAGATTTTGGGGTAGTTCCAGAAATCGGAAAAAAGATATTTTTGTGCTACGTGGAGAGGAGACCTACAGCTATCCCTGGGTAAAAGAATTAGAACCAGCAACCCATTTTCAAGCGAGTATTTTCTGTGGCGTCCTTCCAGTGTGTCAACCAACAGCGGAGCACCCGTTCAAAAGGTAGGATTCCATTAAAACTAGGAGCAGCAGCCCCGTAGAAACTGGTGTTTGTCAAGAATAGACCTATGCCGAGAAGTTCAACGTATTTCCAGAGTCCGAGATCCATCAAGCTTCGAATAATTTAACTGGCGTCCCCAAAAAGTGCTAATTGAGGTGGAATTTGCAGTTCTTGCCGGAAGTTGAACAAAATCGAATCACGCGTGGGTTTACGTCACACTAGAAACAAAACGAGTTACAACCGTTGCTACGTCACAGAATTAGTCGTACTTACCTGCATTCTTGGTATTTTGGTGTTTAAAATTAAATTCTACGCTATATTAGCACTGACAGATCATCTTGTTTATTGCACTAAATTTAGAGGTTATTTAACTGTCAGTTGGGAACAGTACATTTGCCCTAATATCAGAAAGTACTTATCATACAACGAATTATTTGTTATTCAAAGTTTTCTACTTAATTTTATAAACCGACCCCCTGAGTTAAGAATTGTTTCATGTTCGCCGGAGCTAAGCCTTAAGTTATTGCAAACAAATAAAATAAGGAAAGAGCAATAAACCATCTCTTTTTGGTAATAAATATTACATTCTTTTAATATGCCCTGAGTTTGACAGGCAATCCTTCATTGAAACTTTCATTTCATAAAGTGTAGTATCCCTTGCCCTAATTATAAACGTTATATTTTATTTAAAAGCCCATTTTAAGCAAGGGTACTATTACAATATTTTGATTTGTAATATCCCGCCTTTTTTGGGGATATTTTAATTTACTTTAATGCCTCGGATATGCTCTGAGTCGTAGAACACGTTCAACATGCTCGAATAGGGTGCAGACCAATATATAACACTAGGTAAATGTTCAAAATAAAATTTACTGTTTTTAACTATTTACATTGAAAATAGAAATAATATTGCACACTGCGGGTTACGGTATATAGGGGAGCTGCGCCAACAGGGGGTTGCTCGGGCTCGCCAGTAGCGCCGCAACCCAAATTGTCCAGGTGAAGGGCAGGCACGTCGAATACGCCTTCGAAGCGCGCGTCGTTGTCCCCGGAGATGTCGCGGAGTCGACTGTCCGAGCAGCGGCCTCTTATAGGTCGGAGGAGGTCGTTGGTCGAATGCCCTAGTCGTGATAAGCGATTGTTTGTTTACAACAAATGCTGCGAACACTTTGGATTATTAATTGTGCTTTAAGGAGGTACCTGACAACGAAAGAAGCTGTAGAAGTTCGCGTCCGATGCGCCGAATTAGACCGGGGCCGCCGGGCGATTTGGCGGCGTCCGTGGCTCGGAAATGTGCCGTGGTTGGACTCCCAAAGATTTCAATGTTCAGGCAAATATGCGTCTCCGCTCGGATCGCAGCAGGGCGGAGATTTATTTCAGGAAGCCTCTGGGATAGCTCCGGAGTGTTAATGGCGATGTCTGCAGGTAGGTCTCTTATTACATGATCTTCAACCTGGTGGTGATGGGATGTTGACGGCTTCTTAGTGCTTTAAAATTCAGGAAAATTAATACGTTCGAAATACGGCTTTCGAGGACGCGAATGATATGCGCGCTCAATTCTCGGACGGCGGACGGGTCAGATAAGGATCTCTAGGTTATCGGGGTGTTCTTGCAGGCAGACAGTGACCATACCAAACCCGCAAGAACTTTTATTTAGGCGATTTCTCCCTTGCTAAGACAGTAACCATACCAAAGCAAACGAGTGATCGCTCCGGGTAGATTAGTAGAGGTTTAGGAGAGGACTCGGGACAGAATCTGCCAAGGAGCTAGGTAGAAAAAAGGTAAAGGTTCAGGGTTATTTCAATTCCCCCAACTGGGGGCGGGCTGCTATAGGGACCTTCCGTCCCTCTTCAGCCAAGAACGGGAATTATAGGATGGGTGAGAGAAAGGAGGGGTGGAGAATGGAAGAGAGGCCAGGAAAGGTGGAGAAGTACTGCCCCGGCATTCGCCTCAGAGAAGGTACTCTGTTGACTCAGGAAAACCACCTAAAAACCTGAATCAAGGCAGGCGGCCGCAGGAATCGAACCCACGACCTCCCGAATGCTAAGTGGACGTGCTACGCACTATGCCACGGAGCTCGGTGCCAAGGAGCTGTCGGGTGTTCCTTTTTATACGTTTCAGCGGCTCCTGGTCGGCGCACGCGGCCTCCCTACTTAGATAGCGGGGGAAACACTCCTGCGCTCAAACGTGGCTTCCTGCGCATCGTCTACCGGCCCGCGCTATCGCTTCTTAGCGCGGTCTTGAGATGCAAACGTTTGATAAGGCGGCGAATTAAATTCCCAATACGTTTCAAGTATCTTTAGAATTTAGATTCACAAGCGTAACGTCACAGATTGGTTGGATCATTACAGGGCATGTGTGATTAAAGCGCCTTTTTACATATTTTTACGACCAGTGGTTTCAAATATGCAAATCTACGTTTTTATTAGGTTGCCCGTATATTTTCAATAATAGGTTCTAGAGAATAGTCAATTCTCTAAAAAATGGCCCATCAAAAGCCAGTTAGCAAAATTAGTTCTGACAACCTCTTTGTTCGACATATGTCAAATACATAATTTGGATCAAACACTTACGTCAATTCACTCTCTTTAGCCAACTCTTAGTCGAGTACATATAGAATCTATAATTAAAACTGTCAAGCAGCACCACTGAGTTTTTTACAGTGACACATAACCTCTAATTACAGCAAATGGCATTAATGCCTACCAATAGCGGAAAAATAAGGCTGGGATATCTCTTTTGCTATGATTCAAGTAATTAAAAATTAAAAATTAATTATTTGACTTGCTAACAACAGATATCCTTTATACGTCAACATTTATTTTAATACTAACCTTAAGCATGAATAGATGATTTATTATGGGCGCCCACAGCGAAATATTCACAAGCAAGAAACTTTATGACACTCTTGTTTGACGCATAAGCAACTCAATTTTGTTCGTGGGTTCATGGAAGGACATTAATAAAATTAAATAAGTGTCGAGAAAATTTTGTTTTAGTTATTAACTTTTTTTCAACTTTTATTTTTGCCAGTTTGATTGTGATTGTAAAGCTCAACATTACAATAAAGACTCGCGATCTACTAGAGCACATGACACTGATTAAATTCGCTAACCTTTTGATCCTTTTTGCAAACTGGAATCGAGTGCCTCTGCTCAGGTATGTCCAAGATGTCCGCCGCCTGCACCTCGCTCATAGACCAATTCCTTTAAAGAAATTGTGTAAATTGCTCCAAATCAGAACACACCAACACCAAACCTTCACGTAAGTGACAGATTAACAAAACAAAATTACAAACTACATCAACAAAAAGAAATAATTTAACTTAAAAATGGACGGACCACCGACGCGGTGGCGGAAATTTAGCGCGGCATCTATTTATAGCCTCGAACAAAAAAAAGATGCTAAAGCCATGTATTGGTCTAAATTGGCGCAGCACATATGTACTAAATTTTACAGCTGTCCGCAATCATGTCATGTCGAACTGTTTTTAGCACAACTAGGGCTATGCCCCACACCAAACTCAGATGTATTGCCGGAAAAGTATTTCCACACCCTTGCTGCACTTGTGTGAGTGTTATCTATCAGAGTACAATTTTATAGGCGAAGATCTATGCTCGCGCACGAAGTCACGGAGTCCAAGCGCTCTGCAAGTGGATAAAGGCTTCAAAAATGTCCATAAACATCTCCTTCAAGTATGTGTCTGCTTTATAGCTTGCACGGGCCATTCCATGGAGTATATTCGTTGCCTAATTTGGCTTGTAACAGCTCTAATTTCACTAGTACGTAAACTCGTAGCTCTCATTTGTACAGTACTGAATTTTCTGCGCTTGCAGGCCTCTCCGATATCAAACACAACCTGCTGCTCAGCTAATTCCCTTGCAATCTGCATTTGAAACAGCAATTTTTAAGTTGTCGACGACCACGGTTTCCAATGGACTTAGGCCAGCTCCGATATGTGATCCGGTTTTATACACTTTTTATTTAAAACTAACTACACTTTCGTGTTTAGTTTTATCATCACATTTGTATACATTCATAAATTACTAACTCTTCCATAGCTATACTAGATGAAAATAACTTTTGATCATACCTTAGAATTAAATTTCAGTTTAGACCGCGTCGTCTTTGTAAATAAACACCCTTACAGCCACCCATGATTTGGTCCGTGTTATTAGAGTACCTTGTGAACAAGGATACTTAGGCATAATTGGCCTTTATACTGTTTGTGCACCCAATAGACAACGTTTTGCAAGACATTGCAGCTTGCATCATTCGAGTCAAAGTTGCTCTAAGAGCTGAAGGACGGCGTAGATGTACTTATAATCCTCTGTGACAGCTGTGCAGAGCGGCGTAGCGGTGATTGGACGTTCAAGTCCAATGCACTTTGAGTAAGCGGTGAGTGACCGGCTGACGATCGTTGGTTGTAATGCTTTAGACCGTGAATGGCAGGATGTTTTACATTCAAATAATATAAGCAGGGAAGATGTTTTTAGACTTAGTAAAACTTGGACTCTTCTTTCATGATGCCCCAAGTAACTATAGGTTCCGTAAAATAATAAAACTCGTAATTCAATTTTTTTTAAACTGAGTATGGCTCTGCATTCGCATCAAAAAAGCGCCTAAAAATTACTTTTTTCTATTTTTATAAATAAGCGAAATATGGACAAAACGAAAAGTCCAAAAAGCGAATTTTTCTTTATAACTAGGAAACAAAAGACCGTAGCCCATGTTGGTTTCCACCATTAAACTTTGCTCGAAAAACGAGATCAAAAACTGGTGGTCCATTCTTCCATATCTTCTACTGAAATTCCCTATGAAAACATCGAAATTTGCCCACCCTGTACATCTGAATGAAATGTGCTTTTGTTATATAAA
The DNA here is from genome assembly GCA_940337035.1 of Agriotes lineatus. Taxonomy (NCBI): domain Eukaryota; kingdom Metazoa; phylum Arthropoda; class Insecta; order Coleoptera; family Elateridae; genus Agriotes; species Agriotes lineatus. The sequence goes on from OW679199.1 coordinate 22,116,250, forward strand.
TACGGTGGAGTTTTAAATAGCAAAATTTTATAATATGAAATGGAACGGTAAAGGAGTCGCCTATTAACCATATTTAACCACCCAGCATCTTTTAGTGCGTAAGTTACCCTGCCATATTTATGTATATCATAGTTAAGTTGCAAACAGACATTCTGCAGTTTCTGAATCCTAAATTTATCCTGATATTCAGACACGAATCGTATATGATATAATGTTCTTGGAGTTTAACGCACATTCATAAATAGGAAGTCATATTTGTATCCAATCTATCGAGCCACGAAGAAGAAGGCTTAGTAGTAGTCTAAAATTTTATTTTCAGAATTTACACCAACACACTTTTTCCAGGGCTTCTCCAACAAGGCAGTCCCCTCAAAAAAGTTTTGCTAACCCTGCAAAATCAGCAAACTCAATTTATGTTGGTTATCGAGATTTTCTTTGCTATTGCAGCTTTTACATTTCAATGGTTTTTCTATATACACATTAGTACAGATATTGGAGTCGTTATGCATATACTCAGTCAAGAGGATTTTCCCGGTATCTTCGGAAACCGTAGCGATCGGATTTCCCGAAGAAGATTGTATTCTGGCATTTTGTCCATCTGCATGGAATGATACATTCAGTGGATTCTCCATAATTACCACACTTTTACCCTATAGTTTAGACAAAACCAGCTGATTAACCACCAAATGTTAAAATATTTCTTCGTTCATGGCTCTATGATCGTGTCTATCGTTATTACCTGATCCCAGTAACATGTCGCATCCAGCTTGTAAAATTCTAAATCTTTGTAACGAGTCATTTCGTTACCCCGCCGATGAGGTTCAGTTTCTGTAACAAGTCTTTACTGTATGCCTTCTTTATCCTACCTGCATAGCTCAGTACACATAAAATTCTTTAATTTGTCTCAGTTCGTAGGCAGGAAGCGCCATTATCTGCCAAACCAGGAAGCTGAATTTTCTGTTCTTTTCGGGTCTTCATTAATTTCATGCTGCTTTTCAATGGGATTATTATATATTTTTCAGTCTTCTGTAAAGAAACTATGGAAGGAGTTTAATTATTCAGGCATGTTACTAATATAATCGAAAAATAGAATAGGTTCCAATACGGAATTGTGAGGAACTCCGCTAGCCATTGGATATTTATTTGAAACGTGACCATCCACTCTTATTTCGGAGTACCTTCCCTCTCTAAAATTTTTAATCCATTTCAGAAGGCATGGTAATTGATGGCCCGTTTACTTATTTGAATTTGGAACCCCTGCTTTCAATAATTTTAAATAAGGTAGTCACCCCATTCTTAAATACCAAATGATTGCGAAAATTGGGCAACAATGTATCCAGAGTAAAGAATTAGTTTATCTGACTGTATCTCAAATTATTCATTGTCAATTATTTCTAAAAATATGTTGCTCTTCCCCTTTACCAGAAAATGATTGATTGATCGATTCAATACCTGTAGTTATACAAATTAGTTTGACCATTTTATATAGTTGTAGTACTGACATTCCTATCGTATATGCAAGACACTAGATTAATAATCTACCTAGCCATGAATATAAATGAATACTAAAGAAACGCCATTGTATCGTAATACAATATGTTCAAATAGTTTTTGTGCAGAATGTCATCCATTTATGGCATATCGTTGCCCATTTGTGTATTAGCTTGTCATTAAAGATGAGCTTAGTTAAATTAGAGCAAAGAAGCGTGGAAGACCACGAACCGAAAATTATACACGAACTAATAGTGGCAGTATATGCTGAGAATGGAGCAGGCCTATAAAATAAAATATTGGCCAAAACAACTCTCGTAAGCCTTTTGAATTTGCATTTTGATAGACAGTTTAGTTTGACAAATATATTTTTTTAAATTAGCACCACATTTAAATATATGCAATATAGCAATCGATCACTAGTGCATATACGACACTGAAATTGAGAATCAATTTAAAATAGTATATTAAAGTATGAGTGGATAACAAGGTCTTTAAGACACGCGCGAATTTTCGAGCACGACGGCGTAGCCGGAGTGCTCGAAATAGAGCAAGTGTTTTAAAGACCAGTTATCCACGAATACTTTACGCTATTTTTTATTATACCTCCAATACTGGAAATAAATTACGCACTAAAAACTTAGAAATAATTTTTGTCGTGATAAATCGAGAGAGCATAATAATATTGCTACTATAGTTACGAGAATTATTTACGTTTTTGTCGCGTCCATGTCCGTTGTTGCATTCAGTCGTTTCCTTGACAACCTTTAAAGCTCGGCGAGCTTTAATCGCCTGTATTCGCACGCCCAGGCGTGCTTTAAATGACGATTCTGATGCAGGTATAATAAAAAAGTAAAAAAGGTCTGCCAGTTTAACAAACAAAACCTTCTTCATGGCAAAGCGATCGTAAATGCAATATCTGTACTTATTTTTTTTTAATTTAAGAGCATTGAGTAAAATATAGACAAATTTGAAAATAAATAGTTCAAGTTTCTAAAGCAAAGTATACGAGCTTCGATAACTGCTAGGGCTAATTAACGACTATTAGAAAATTGCGCCCCGCCTTAAGTATTCCGCTAAATCTATCTTGTAGCATTATAACATAAGTTAATGTAAGAGAACACGTTATGGAACAACCAGCAAAGTGTAATTACCAAGTAAGCTCTTTATGACACGTTGTAAAGGTTTGCATGATTTAACGTTAATTAAATGCTTCTTCAGATTAGTATCGGATATTTAATCACGGCAGCAGCTTCCTTGGCGCGGTGTTTTATATTATTGGCAATCTCGCAGTGCATAATATATTTACAGTTTAGTACCACGCCAATGTGAACTTTAGCCTTGTACGGAAATATTGTTTTTCTAATAGTAAACAACTTTCTTGCTTATACAACGAACGATTTTCTAAAAATAACTTACGATATGAAATTTTATCAAGCACTCCTATAAACTGCAAATTTTCTTTACTGTCTTCACTTTTCGCTGTAGCTTAAATTTAATTTATTGAAACTAATGTATACTTTTGAAACCGTGGATTATTTTTACGTTTGACAATTCTTTGATGCTGCTCTTTAAAATTATAAAATCTCCCTAATGATTGCCACTGCAAATACATCATTTTGACACAAATTTGACTGACGAACTCTCGAAATGTATAGAGTAATCCAGTGCGATTGTTGTTTGTGAATTTATAAATATTTTATTTTATTTAATACAATAGAATATAATACAAAACTATGCTATACAGTGTGTCCAAGATAAGGAGGGCCGGTATGAGGACTTCGTTAACAGTAAGAGATACAAATTTGGTTAAATGGGAAAAACCTTGGGTAATTAATAAAACTAATAAAAATGACGTTTTTGAGTTATCTTTGAAAAACGACAAAACGTTTTTATAGCAAATTTTAATGTACTTAAACATTTTTTATCCAAAGTTTCGTTTTCAAGTAACCATTATCAACTTCATTGTTTTAAATATGGTCCTTATTTTAATTAATTGCGTTTCGAGTCTTTTTTGACCATAATTTGAAATTTTTGGATACGGACCTGTGTTCTAGAGCATTTTATACGTCGTTTCAGCTTTTGTAATTTAATTAAAGAAGTAATAAACCGCACTGGATGTTTTTAATACTTAACAATTACGTATGGTGTTGGGATACAAATAATTTTCAATAGTAGTGTTAAGTCATTTTGCTGTCGCAGATGCTTAATTGCATTTCACGCTTTTATTCAGGTCATTTTGGTATTTTAAATAGCCACCTAGGCTTTAGGGCAGCGTGCCCGTATGCTAAACCCTTTTAGTTCTTTATTTGGCTCCATCGCCTAGTTCCAGAATCATGATTTCGCACATATTTAGCTCCAAAAGCAGTATTTCGCGTCGGTTGGAGCTCCCCTCTGATGGCGTTTTTCCGAATTCCGAATCTTCTAGAAAGCACGCTGTTGTGGCGTGATACCATCGTGGCCCGCATTAATTTGTTTCATTTTATCGCCCCGCGATTGGCTGCCAAGGTTTAGTCACGTGGGGACGCGACCAAGGTGACCTTTGCCAACGCTTCCCTCTGGGCATTCAGCCGAGAGCCGTCGAACGAACAAGTGGTCAGATAGTGTGTGAGTTCGTGCGACGCTCCCGCCCTTGGCGGGAGCGTCAGCCTTTTTCCCGTCGAAGTGCTGCTTCAGCACGTATGTGACATACGGTTCCGCCCTAAGTGGCAGTTGTCCGCAGCCCGTTGCAGAGAACGCTCGTGTGGTGGTTGTGAGTCGGAGTTTTCGAATTGTCTTCGACGTAGCGTGGGTGTTTTTGAGCCCAGTTCCTGCTTCCGTAAGTAAGGCGTCGTGCCCCCTTCATCTCGACCTACGAGGATTTGTTCCGCAGAACGAAAGTGGCCCATTTTTTTCGTCGTCCCGTTGTACGCGTCATTGACGCGTCTCCCGTCGCCATTAAGGCGGTTGTGCATTCACCCCTACAGCCGTTGTAACATCGAAGGTACCTGTCACCTACGACTGCAGCCTGTCGCAACTCAACTGTACCAGGCTCCCTCGCCGCCTACGCATTAAGGTATGTGTCTTTAACCTGATTACCGCTGTGAACGCGAGTGCTAATTTAAATCTTCGCTGTCCGCTGCATAAGGCGACGCGCATATTTGGACTCATTACTGCGCTAGTGCATTCATTCAGACTTGCAGACTGTTCATGCCGCGAGTGCTAATTTAAATCTTCGCTGTCCGCTGCATAAGGCGACGCGCATATTTGTACTCATTACTACTTATTACTGCTCTTGTGCATTCATTCAGACTTGCAGACTGTTCATGCCGCGAGTGCTAATTTAAATCTTCGCTGTCCGCCGCATAAGGCGACGCGCATATTTGTACTCATTACTACTTATTACTGCTCTTGTGCATTCATTCAGACTTGCAGACTGTTCATGCCGCGAGTGCTAATTTAAATCTTCGCTGTCCGCCGCATAAGGCGACGCGCATATTTGTACTCATTACTACTTATTACTGCTCGTTACTGCTCATTACTGTTCATTACTGTTCACTACTGTTCAACATCTGTCGTTAAGTTTAGAGCGCGCGTGCCAGCTGGTGCCCTTAATTATAGGTTAAGTATAGATATAGGGCGACGCACTCTGCTGCCCCATTGTAACCCGAAGTTCAATATATGATTGGTTAGTTAAGGGAACTATTGTTTTGTTTCGACTTGTGCATGTTCTGTTACAGATAGACGCCCCCTTCATTGTACTGAATATTGTACGACGGAACGAGGAAGCTTTGAGCGTGCAGGTGGGTGAGACAGCTGCGTAGTCGCGGTCGGATTGACACCTAATTACAATCCTTGCATAAGGCAATCCCGAAATTGTTATTTGACCTTGCAACTCTTGAGTAATCCTATTGGCGGAGTATTTTGCATGCTTCGCTCCCGTCTAACCGTCCAGGCCCGGTTAGCCGGGTTAAGACAGGCTTGGTGGCGCCCTCATGATTTCGACATACCCTGTATATATTATGCCACCACGCGCTTGCCCAGAACGTATCGTGTGACTCACGCCCGACTCCCTGAGCGTCCCAGCCGTGGCCCCTTAGCCTATTTCGAACCGATTTCAGGGCAAGTGTGCCAGTTTTTCAGGACTGATTCCGTGGTGCGATGCTCACCTTGGGTGGGTGTCGTAAAGTTCTTTTAATACCGTAACAGTAGGTAATTTATTGCTTATTTTATAGACAATAATTAAGATTAAATTAAAAACATCCAGTGTGGTTCATTACTGCTTTCTTTAAATTGAATAACGGTTACAGAGCGTTAAAAGTTACGTAAAAAATAGGTTAAAAGAGCTTAATGCTGTTAATAATACTGAAACAGTAAAAGAAAACACTTGATAATGGGAACTGCATTAATTTTTTAAGAAAAATAATGTAACCGTTGGGATTCACATACGCGCTCCCAGAGGAAATCTGATTTGTAGGCAGATGCTATAGGCGATACACCAGCGCTACCATCTAGAATTCTAGTTGCACATACATCGTTGCGTTATAAATGACGAGGTGGCGGCATACGGACTATTGCCGACTGAGGACGAAATGGGCTCCACCGGTGCCCACGAAAATGTGACGCAGACAGACACGCAGGAAGCGACACAGACACAGATGCAGGCACAACATGCGTTCATATATAAGGACTACCTTTTGAGTCTACCCCATAAGTGCCTTTCCTCTAATTAAATTCATTTTTGATTTTTTTAAATTGTATTGTAAATAATAAAGTTACAGAGGAAAATGTCTTAAATAAAGAGAGCGCAGGGAAATATTGTTCATAATTATGTAACATATCGATAAAAATATCTTAATATTTCTAGTAATATTGAAGCAGTAAAAATAAATAATGCGAAATACATTAATTCGTAAAGAAAAAAAGTATCGCAGTCGGTGGGATTCAAAACTGCGCTTCCAGGCGGAATTCCATTACGAGTAAGATGCAAGAACTCACATTTAATATACGTGCTTATCGCTGCGTTATAAATGACGAAGTGCGCCTGATCGGTGTCGATAAAAACGTGATGCAGAGAGGCACATTTACGCAATAACCTATAAAATGTTAAATGGCGTGGCTATTAAGCGATCGACAGAAAGTTGTTCTGTTACGTTGCTAATAATACACAGGACTTTAAAATTCAACAGGTTGCTCTTGTGTCGTATAAAAGTGTTTTATTATGTTTTAAATACTTTTTGCTTGAAAGGTGATAACTAAATTAGCGTAATTATGGAAAATTTAACTGATGCAAAATTATTACACGATTACATTTTCATTAGTTAAAAATGATAATTAAATTCCGACATTTCCTTGTTTCAGGTTTAACAAATAAATGTAGTTTACGTAGAGATTGAAGTCAGTTTCAAATAATCCCTAGTATACGTGTCAAAATAAATTGTAGTGTAAATGGCTAACCTTTCTGATATACGGTCATAATATAAAATTCAATTTTAACCAAGCTAATTAAAACCTTGAGCTGTAGAAGCCTATAAACACATTAAAGCTATACTTTCCCACGCTATCGCCACGTCTGTTATCAAGTGATTTTATAAATTTACATATTTCAGGAACTGGTATTTTGAGGTATACATATTTATTATGTAGTTGGAATTTTTAATGCTCAAAAAATAGAAACAAAACCCATTGCCTGCATTGTAACTAAAAAATATTTCAACTTAATTAATGTCTGTTGGCTAATCGAGATTTGTGGCTGCTACTGATTTTTTACAATTTATCTTTGATTCCTAATGCTCGCGTACACATTATTGATCAACAGTAACACCAAAATATTCTTGCGCTCAATGAGGTGCATGTGTACATCAAGTATTTCAGCGCAAATTTGGGCTTTTATTTTGTATCTTTTGAAATAGAAATTAAGGTGTTGACTACTAGAAAAACATGTATAACTAATAAAGCTGTAGCTTCGGTAAGTAACTGTAAGTTACAAATTAGAAATCTGTATTCCTTTAACTGAGGCTTTCTAAAAACTGAATTTTGCAATTTTTTTGGAATTAGGAATTTCACTCAATTTCTACATATACATATAAAGACGACGACATGCTTTCTCGACTCCATTCTGTATTTGATATGAGCGATGTTAGAGTGCTATTGCTGCCGTTTCCAGTTAAAGTAGGTTTTTAATGGTAACATATTAATTGTCTAAAATTTTGGAAGTACAGCTGTTTGGGGTAATATATTAATATTAGGAGAAAAAATCAGCTAAAGAATTTTTTAATTTAAAAGTTACTTGGTTTTTTTTTAAACAACTAATATTATTCAAAAAGCACAAGTATTAGTCAAACACAAAAATGTAAAGTAATGGTTTAATATGTAACGTTTCACTGTATTTTAACAGCTTCTTCAGACAATTTAAAATTTTAAAATAAAATGAGTAATTTTAGTAATTAACAAGTAATATTTCAGTACTTTGAAAGTATTCATAGATAGTGAAAGAAATCTCCTCAGTATGAACTTTTTATAAAGAATTTGTTTAATGTTTTTTTTTTTTGAGATTTAAAACAAAGATTAAAGATCTTGTTAAATAGAATTGAACACATTCTATTTAACAAGATCTTTAATCTTTGTTTTAAATCTCAAAAAAAAAAAAAAACATTAAACAAATTCTTTATAAAAAGTTCATACTGAGGAGATTTCTTTCACTATCTATGAATACTTTCAAAGTACTGAAATATTACTTGTTAATTACTAAAATTACTCATTTTATTTTAAAATTTTAAATTGTCTGAAGAAGCTGTTAAAATACAGTGAAACGTTACATATTAAACCATTACTTTACATTTTTGTGTTTGACTAATACTTGTGCTTTTTGAATAATATTAGTTGTTTAAAAAAAACCAAGTAACTTTTAAATTAAAAAATTCTTTAGCTGATTTTTTCTCCTAATATTAATATATTAATTGTCAGAATTTTAAATTGCATTTTAAATAATGTTATTCTTTTATTTCAAATATTGCCGCCAAAAAGATTTCTTAAGGCAATTTTCTGTAACCAAAAAATTATTTTTGAAGATATTTCACATTATGTATTGAGAATAAAAACTAGACAAATTGAAATACTGATATAAAATACCTAGAAATAGCGCTCATTTAAAATGCCACCTTAAAAGTATGCACAACGAATGTTAAAAAATTTCGGTTTATTTGCGGTATTAGTAATTTTGTGCTTATTTACAGTGTTTTTTAACTTATTTTTAAAAATTTTTCTTCTATTCAAGGTATGTGGCAACGCCCACTATTTAATGGGTACAAAAATAATATTGAAAGATGAAGAGAACATCGTGCAGAGCCGATAGAAAGCAAGCAACTAAAATATACAAGTATAAGAGCCTACAAGAAGAAAATGTGAAAAAACAACCCTAAACAAATGATTAAGATGGTGAAATAATTCAATACATGGATATGGAAAATTTATGGAAGAAATTCAAGGAAATATTTAGGACAGCTGTAAGAAAAGTGTGCAGATCGACAAGACAAACAAATAAAAAAACATAGAGCATTGTGGAGCCAATAAATAAAAGAGGAGATTAAAAATAAAGAAACGTATATGAGTGTTATATCTGGTAGCTGGGAAATATAAAACCATACATAGAGTATAAGAACCACAAAAAAAGTAAAAAGAAAAGTTAAAGACACAAAAAATTAATCATGGGAAGAGTTTGGAAGTAAAATGGGAAAAACGCAGAAGGGAATGGTAAAGGTTCTATCGAGTTTTACGGTACCCGAAAAAATAATATAGCTCCCCGTGAAAGAACAAATAAGGGCAACTTCTAGAGCAAGAAAACCAGATCCTAGATTGATGGCGAGAATAAAATATAAAACTGTTGGAAAAACCAAGTGGCGACACAAACCATAGAAGAAGTTGAACTAGAAGAAGTAAGGACGGCTGCTTAAAACAAAAATTAAAACGCTCCGATGGAGATGAGATGGAGATCATTTAACATCATCGACGATTACGTGAAGACTATTGAGGGTTACTTGAGGGCCTGAAATAAATCCAGCAAAACGCCAAGCCGCCTGAAGATAGGATGATTACGTAACTGAGATTTCATGCGGCCAAAAGGTAAGTTGCTTCTGAAACACTGTACCCCTCATCCTTACTTACCTTTGAAGGCTTACACTTCACCGACTAGCTCAAGATACGGTTTCTTATCAGGGTTTAACAATTGTGGGATTTTTAGTTCGTTTCACTTTCATATAAAGGTAAAAGTTCATTAATCAGAAGAAATGGGCGCCATAACTTTATCTAGAAAGTTTTAAATTCAATAAGTTTACAAAGGTTACGTATTCTTTCTAACAGTCCACAAATCAATGTTTATGCATTAGAGGCTTATACCTTTCTAATTTTAATACACATTATGTAATTATTTAGCAAGTTTTATTCTTCTCTGACAAGTTAGAATTTGTTCTAATAAAACGTTAGGATTAATGAATCTATCAGTATCTAGGAGATTTCTTATACCTATTTAATTAATAACCTCCAGTTCGTAAGATGAAAATATAAAGAGCTCTCTATACCCTCGTATTTCTCTTTCCTAGGTCTTAATTATGATTAATGATCGGTATTTAGTTTAATTGGTATCATTCCATGTAGTATAAGAAAGGTGCTTTATGAAAAAAAAACTTATTATTTGACAAGTGACCCAAAAACCAACTTGACAGTCACAGAACGATTTAATCTCACTTCAGGCCACATCACCTGGTAAGTAACTATTGTTTTTACTTGAAACTAATCTGTTATTGAATATTCTTAAAGCTTACGCCCTAATTTAATTATATTTAAGCTATGATGTGGGTTTAAGTCTAACTAACGATATTAAACCCTTTCAGGACTAACATACGGTTAATGCAGAGAACCCTTGAACCTGGACCTCTCCATCTGCCAACATTAACTATGAAGAACTCCTCATCGAACCAAAGAAGATGCCCTTGACTGGTGAGTGATCTCCTAACTGGTTATAGATTTCTAATTGCGTCCTCTCTTTTCCTTATCGCTCGTAACTTATCGACACACTTCTCCATGGCGAATATACAACTGACCAGAACGGGCGTCAAATGAAAAAGATCGACGAGCTGGTAGTCAAAGAGGAAGCCCTAAGAGCTGGTGGTCAAAGAGGTGACACTAAGAGCTGAATCAAGGAAAACCCTCTATTACGATTTGTATGTATTAGTTTGCCGTCTACCTACCAGTTATATAATAACTGCCCTTTTCAGAAAGAAAATGTTTGTGGAATTTATCCTATCTGCCTGAAAAATTATTATGTTTTAATACTATGCTGTATGAGTTAAATAAAGGCTTACTATTGTCTGCTTGTATCCTTTCTAAGCTAGGATTTTCAATTTGCTTCGCTTCTGCATAGAGAAGCGCCCTTTTGCTTTCTCAATTAAACAGGAAGTCATAATTTTTGTTATTTATTGTTCTTTTATTAACGTAACCATGGGCCTTCTAAATTAAATTTCAAAAAGGGTAGGCAACCCCTCCTACTGGTCTTGCACTTAAAGTTGCCTATCTATTAGGATTAATTAATATTGAACGATATTCCTGTAGAAGCTACGATATGTACTGCTACAACACTTATTAGATTCTGGATCGACTAGTGAGATGCAGATAGTCATTGCTCCGATTCTGCACCTGTTTGCTTAAAGTTTTTGAGAATAAATCCGTTTTCTCGGCGTACATCACTAGAACCTGTAGAAATGTGTCTTACGGCATCAAAAGTAAATAGAACACTATGAATTTTCAAAATGGAAAACAGAAAAAGCTCTAACAGGAAGTTATACTTATACTGGAAGTTTTTCAAAACGAAGTAGAATGCCAATCGTAACGTTCAAAATCCCCAAAACAATTTGATGTAGCCACAGTGAAATATTCAAAATGGGATACTCAAGGGTAGTACCACAAGCAGTGGATATATTTTTGGCAAATATTTTGTCGTTTCCATGTAAATTATTGCGTTTAAATTTCACGATACAAAATCACATCAAAAATGTCACGAGCCGAAGGCGAGTGACATTTAAATGAGATTTTGTTGAGTGAAATTTGCAATAATTTTTATGGAAATGGCAAAATATTTAAAAAATATATATCCACTTCGAGTGGTATTTGGGACGACTATTTAACAATATTAATACATAACGATTAACTTTATTGAAAAATAATCCAACAATTAATATAATTATTCATTCTCAATTAAATTCAGCGGAATACTTCCAAAACACAGCATTTTAAAATTTTTAAACAAGCCACACAGTTTGTTGGGGTTTAGTGTTACGTAACCTAGCGATATCACTAAGGACAGAACATCGTTGCTAAGCGAAACTTCGCAACAAGGCTATTTATTTTTTGAGTACGTACATTGTTTTGTGAATATTTTGCATGGTGCTCAATATTCAGTGATATACAGTACAACTTCGCTAATCCGGACAGAAAAAAATTTCCTCCTGTCCGGATTTGCGAATTTTATGGATTACGGAAATATTAAAAAAAATACACAAATAAAGCAAGAAATATGTTTTTAATGAATTCTAATTGTTTTTATAAACAAATAACAAAACTATATTCATACAGAATCATTATTTAAAATAAACACTAATTTTTTGCTGCTTCGCGTTTTCGAAAAATTGCGTACTGGCCTTTTCTTTCAATCTTCTTAATAAAAGAACATCTTGCATTGGAATGTTATTTTCTTCTGCCCATTGAATGCATTGAGAAAATGACCGAACAACATCGCTATGCTTGATTTTATTACAAGATTCGTCTACAAACTCACATTCAGACTCGGTAATATTATTCAACTCATTATCGTCAGCTTTTGAAGCCTCCAGAATTAAATCTTGATCCGTAAAATTTGCCATCTCCTCATTTTGCCCAGTTGCCCAATTAAAGACTTCCTCAGAACTAACTTGTGGACCAATAGAATTCAACATTTCCGTAATGGCGTTTAAATCTGTATTTGCAGATTCAGATTCCCACTGTTGTTTCAACTGACCCAAAGGAATTTCATCCTCTTCATCCCATTGTTCTTTTGGCCAGAGTGGCGTCCAACTTTTTCTGATATTTTTTTCTGTTATACTTTTCCATGGTTGATGCAAGTTCATGACAGCTTCCTTCAAATTGTAGCTTTTCAAAGTGTTTGTTAAATCATCGTCTTGAGATATTAAGTTCGCCAATAATTTTTTTCTGTACGCCACTTTAATATTTTGGATCAAATTTTGATCCATTGGCTGTATTATCGCTGTGCAGTTGGGGGGTAAAAACATAACTTTGAAATTTGGATCAAAATTTAATACATCTTCTGCTGGGTGTGAGGGAGCGTTATCTATTAGAAGAAGCGCTTTTTGTGGTAAACCTTTCTCGCTCAAAAATTTTTTTACGTGCTTAATAAAACATTGTTTAAACCAGTCCATGAAAATTGTTTGGGTCATCCACCCTTTCTTGCTAGCTCTATACTCGACAGGAAGATCAATATTTTTAAAACATCTGGGGTGGAGGGATTTGCCAAGAACAAGTAGTGGTAGCTTGTGGGTGCCTGCCGCATTTGAACAAGGCATAAATGTGATTCTATCCTTGGAAACTTTTCTGCCGGGAGCTGATTTTTCCTTTTCATGGACCCAAGTGGTAGTTGGTAAAGTTTTCCAAAATGCAGCACTTTCGTCAGCGTTATACACGTGGCTTTCTGATAAATTCATTTTGTTAACCAACTGTAGGAACTTCTCTTGGAATGGTGCCGCCGCACATGTATCACTAGACACTTTCTCACCACAAATTTTTAAAAATCGAATTCCATGCCTCTTTTTAAATTTATCGAACCAACCGGAACTTGCTAAAAAATCATCTTTTCCAGTTATTTCTCTATAAAAAAATCTGGATTTTTCACGTAAAATTTCCGATGAAATTGGTACATGAACGTTTCTCTGTTGTAAGAACCATGTATACAAAGCCTTCTCCACCTTAGGATGATCATAGGGTGGAGCGAAAAAAAACAAATTTTGATTTTTAATTTGTAATAGCGCGGAAAAGTTGCCTTTTGGTGTAGATAAGATTACAACAAAATATGAAAAAGATTTGAGCACGTCTTGGGGTGCCCCAAGGACCACAAAGGTTTCATAAAATTGGAATTTTCGCTACAGTTTTAAGTTTTTTTAGAAAGTTGTCAAATATTTTTTTTTATTTCAAATACTGTCAAACAATCAGTTTTTATATAAAAAAACACAATTTTTTTTTAGCTTTTTGAATTATATCTTGAGGTGCCGCAAGATTGGTCAAGTTTTATAAAAACAAACTTTTTGCAACTTTTTTACGTGTCTCGATTATGCAGTAAAAAGTTTCAAATAGGCGTTTTAATATGAATAGAAAGATAAAGACAGTTTGACTATTGCATTCGCATCCGGGAGCATGAGTTATGGCCGGGGCGGATGTTGGGGGGGGGGGGGGGGGCAAGATTATAGAAGTTGTACAAAAAAGTTATTTCAGAAGAGCACGTTTCACTAATAGAGGAACCAAACTCAAAGTTTTTAGGCCACGTAACACCTAAATCTGACACTGGAAAAGACATAGCAGACAGTATACTGGAGTTTCTTGAAGATAGAGAACACAACGAACAATTTTTGAACTTTACTGCTATTGGATGTGATAGAACTGTTGTAAATACTGAACATAATAATGGTGTGATTTCTTTGATGGAAAATGAAATACGAGAACCTTTACAATGGTTAGTTTGTTTATTCCATGGAAATGAGCTACCTTTGCGACATCTTTTTTGTCATTTAGATGGTAAAACGAAGGTGGTTACTTTCTTGCCAACTGAAAATAACCTTCCTCTTTTGGAGAACATAAATGTTTTAAGTACAGATCAGAAGTATTTATTGGATATGTGTTTCGCTGCACCAATGCTAAATTACTCACTAGATTTATCTTTAAGAAAGTCTGGAAAACTTGCTCACTCCAGGTGGTTTCCATTAGCAAACTGTATACTTAGATTGTATGTGGCAACTGAAAACCTGAAGATTCTGACTGAGTACATTGTTAAAGTGTATGCACCTGTATGGTTTAACATTAAGTTAAAACCTTCATGTAGGTACTTATGGTTTCAAACATCTGTTTAAGCTTGTCTCATATTCACGCTATATCTCTAATATCAAGAACGTTCTAGACCCGGTTCTTCTTCTTCTTCTTCTTCTTCTTCTTATGGTGCCAATCCGTTCCGGTTATTCAAAGAAATGGGTACGTTGCTGCTGCAGAAAATCTCCTTTTGTCCATGCTATGTGATAAGCGCAAATACCTATGTAAGAGAACTTGCTTTACGATGTGTTTTAAAAGCAAGAACGGAAAGTAGAGGCGGAGTCAGGAAGTTTAAAGTTCCATAGATAAACGTTGACGCACCGAACCCCCCTTGGTAAAAAATGTTTTCAGTGACTCTTTCAAAGACTTTATACGGCAGATATCTGAAGCTCAACCAAATAGTAAAGTGGACTTATCGACTTTCCCCGGCTTCCTTGTCACACGCAAACAGTGGAAAGAGCTGTGAAACTGGTGACTGAATCGGCTCAAAATGTCTGTGGTTCAATCGCAAGAGAAGGATATATGAGAGCAAAAATTCACTCACGATACAAAAAAACAATTTAATGAGTCAATGAAGCATAAACAAACATTTTGCAGCTGTAACATTTGTAATCATTAAGGGTTCTTTAAATCATAAAAAATCTCTTTAAAAGTGTGTAATAATATTTTTTACGTGAGCTCTAATAATAGTAAATTTTATTATAGGTGAGAGAAATGCATCATTATTTGCGAGTGAGAATTTTGAATCGCGAGTGCCCCAGCACGAGCGATACAATTTCTCACGAGCTTATAATGGCATTTCGCTAACGTGTGATATACGACGTTTCATCTTACAGTAGCAATTCGTATGCCTAAACAGTTTGAGCCGTCAGAATATGTCGCAAAACAGACAATAGATAGTTACAGTAGCACCTATTACCTACCATACATTATACAACTGTTTTCAGTGACTAAAATGAAGTTTTATTCACTAGTGAGTATAAAATACATTATACAACTGTTTTCAGTGACTAAAATTAAGTTTTACTCACTAGTGAGTATAAAAATCTTTTATGTCTTTATCTTTCTATTCATATTAAAACGCCTATTTGAAACTTTTTACTGCATAATCGAGACACGTAAAAAAGTTGCAAAAAGTTTGTTTTTATAAAACTTGACCGCTCTTGGGGCACCTCAAGACATAATCCAAAAAGTTAAAAAAAATTGTATGTCTTTTTTGATATAAAAACTGCTTTTTTGACAGTATTTGAAATAAAAAAAAATATTTGACAACTTCTTAAAAAAGCTTAAAAATGTAGCGAAAATTGCAATTTTATGAAACCTTTGTCGTCCTTGGGGCACCGCAAGACGTGCTCAAATCTTTTTCATATTTTGTTGTAATCTTATCTACACCAAAAGGCAACTTTTCCTCGCTATTACAAATTAAAATCAAAATTTGTTTTTTTTCGCTCCACCCTAAGTCGATCACCTTGACGAATAACTTTTTTGGAACCTACATACAAGCCCTGTTTTAATTTTTCTAATTTGTACATAACTCATAAAATCATGCATACCTGGTCCTTGAAATGTAGTTGAAACAAACTGTCTA
>OW679199.1:22132526-22249042 GCA_940337035.1 Agriotes lineatus
ATAACACCGAAATAATTATAAATGAAATTGCAGAACGCCACAAGCGTGCGAATAACATCATATTGCATAAGCTTGAGGAGTCTGGTCATAATAGTGATGATATAACGAAAGCAAGAGAAATTATAAAAAATGTGGTCCCTGAAGTTGATACCGCTGATTTGAAAGTTTATAGACTTGGAAAGCTAACCAAAGATGTTAACCGACCGTTAAAAGTAATATTAAATAATAAAGATGATGCCTTGCAAATTGTTAAAAATAAAAGAAAACTGAGAATAATAAATCCTAATATTGGAATCAGTATGGATGAAACTGTAATGCAGCGGAACTACTATAAAAAAATCAAAATGGAATTGGAAAATCGCAAAGAAAAAGGAGAAGATAATTTATTCATCAAATATATCAATGGAGTTCCAACCATTGGTAAATCAAAAAACTGAGAAACATCACATACGGACACGTAAATATACGATCGCTGAACACTGGCTTTGATTTATTTTTGGACATCGTTAATGAAAATGCATTCGATTTTATAGGAATTACTGAAACATGGCTGCAAGAAAATAATCCTACAGAATTTTATAATATTCCTGGCTATCAATTTATACGATCGGACCGACCAAATCATGGAGGAGGAGTCGGTATATATCTAAATGATAACTTTAAATATAAAATGTACTATAAAACTACAAACTTTGAAAGTGGTCTTGAACAATTGTGGTTGAAAGTAACTACTGGCGGCAACCGAATTGCTGTAGGTGTTATTTATAAAAGTAAAACTGGAATAGGTTGCCTTAACGAATTAGTGGAAGTGCTAGAAAGTGTCTATCTTGAAGTTGATTCAATCATCTTGATGGGAGATATTAATATTAATTTATTAGAACCACAACATTATGAAGCTAAACATTTTAATAAATTAACTGCTAACTTTAATTTAAAACAAATCGTTGATCAGCCCACCAGAATAACGGAAAACTCGGCTTCGCTCATTGATATAATCTGTGTAAGTAATCATTTGCATGTGATAGACACTAACACAGTAGATATGTTGCATGTTACTGATCACCTTTTGGTATACTGCACTATAGAAGAACTGGTCAGCAATAGATCAGATAGTTATTATTATCGAAATTATAAAAACATTGATCTAAAATCGTTCACCTATGACTGTAATGAAATAAACTGGAATTGGCTAACTCAAATGGAGGATTTAAATGCTCGCACAGAATGCTTGAATAATACCATTATTAAGTTATTTGATTTGCATGCTCCGCTGATACAGTCTAAAGGTAGAGGTAAAAAAACACCCCCCTATATAACTTATACAATTAAGACTATGATAAAATTAAAAAATAAGGCGCACAAAAAGTATCTAAAAACCAAATCATCGACTGATAGGAAGTATTACGTTGAGTTGAAAAATTATTTAAAAAATGCTATAAAAAGAGAGAAATCTGCGTATATGAAATATGAACTTCAAATAAATAAGCATAAATCAGGTGCTAAGTGGAAAAAACTAAAAAATTGGGGTCTGAACAACAAATCCCAGAAAAATACAATTAATTTACCTAACGTAGTAAGTGCGGATGATATGAATAATTATATTATTAATATAGCAGGAGATATAAATATCAGCAAACACTTATTAGAATATTATAACGAAAATACATTTAACCAGGTCACTAGCTTCTCTTTTGCACCAGTAATGGAAAATTAAGTTTACAGAGCTGTAACATCAATCAAGTCAGAAGCAGTGGGCATCGATGGGCTAAGTTTACAAATGGTCAAATTAGTAATTCCATATTGCATCACAGTGTTTGTACAAATTATTAATGAATCATTCCAGCGAGGTATATTACCGAATATTTGGAAGTCTGCCATAGTAATGGTCTTCCCTAAAATACCACAAGCAACAACATTAAATGACATTCGACCTCTTAGCATTTTACCCTTATTATCAAAAGTAATAGAGAAGATAGCTGCAGCTCAACTCAAAAAACATTTAGACGCAAATCATATAGTACCTGCGTTGCAGTCAGGATTCAGAACGAATCATAGTACTCAAACAGCGCTTCTTAAAATTATAAATGATATTTGTAGCTCCATTGATGATAATAAAGTTGCAATTTTAATATTACTTGATCAAAGCAAGGCCTTTGATACAGTAAACTTTCAACTACTGTTATCAAAGTTGCACTACATAGGACTTGACCCAACAGCGTATGCATGTTTAGTGATTACATAACTACTCGTAGTCAAACAGTTAAATACCAAAAAAACTTTTCTTCCGAACACAATACTAGAAGTGGAGTTCCACAGGGCAGTATTCTGGGTCCCTTATTGTTCTCCATCTTTACTTTTGATCTACCGCGATCTTTAAAATACTGTCAATATCATCTGTATGCCGATGATGTACAACTCTACATATCTTCCACAATTGATGAAATCGGTATTACAATCGACAATATAAATAAAGATTTATCCAGTTTTTATGAGTGGTGTGAGAGAAATGGTATGCGTGTTAACCCTACAAAATCGGTCGCTATGTGTATTGGTAGTGGTAAAAATAGACAAAACATAGATTTATCTAATCATCAGTTGATCCTAAATGGGTCTGAAATAAAGTGGGTGACTTCGGCTAAAAGTCTCGGACTAATAATTGATAATGCTCTTGCCTTCGATGATCATGTCAATAAAATTTTTAGAGTGTCTTTTATGAAATTAAAGCTATTGTATAGATTCAAATACACATTAGATTGTGAAGTTAAGTTAAAATTAATCCAGAGCCTAATATATCCTAACATAGACTACTGTAATGCAGTTTATTTTAAATTTTTAACTCAAGAAGATAGGAATAAATTACAGAGAATCCAAAATGCTTGCATTCGATTTGCCTTTTGTGTACTTTTTCGTCACTCAATTACGCCTTATCTAGTAAGAAGCAATGAACTAAATATTCGAAGTAGATCAGAATATTTATTTGGGATGTTTTTGTTCAAACTTGTACATTCTAGATGCCCGCCATATTTGTATGATTTGCTAACAAGAAGCTCGAATATACATAGTTTGAATATAAGGTATAACTATTTTATAATACCTGTTCACAGAACAGCAAAATTTGAAGGTTGTTTCGTCTATTGTGCTGCCAGATTATTAAACTCTGTATTAGATATTTTATATTTGTCAAAATCATTGTTTAAACAAAAACTAAAACTTAAAGTATGTACTTAGAATAACTTTTGTTTATTTTAGTTAGTTAGCATACTTGGTATCATAATATTATATATTCTTTTATTTTGTAATAATATTTAGTTTTGATTTGCTATGGTGCATATTGTAAATCGTGTATAGGATAATCTGGGGGAGTGGAAGATCGGTTTTTATCGAACTCCTTCCATTTGTGTTATGTATATATATATATATATATATATATATTACGAAGGTTTTCGCGGCTGATATGTATTAAAGGACTTGAAAATGACGAATGTGATTTCGTCGAAACGTCGTCCAACCCCAAACGCCATTCAAGATGTTCTTCAACCAGTTGAAGAAATCTTCAAATTTATTAAGCGGTATGACACCCTGAAATGTTTACCTTTAATATATATATATATATATATGTATATTAACACAATAAACAATATTATTATTATTATTATTTATGTACATGCAATTTGGAATAAATTAAATATTTATACCATCCCAAATATAAACTATTTCTTTATTAAAGAGGGCTAATTATTCAGATGCCTGTACACGCTCCATACTCAAACTCAATTCTGTTAATTGCTGGGACAGCAAACCAGCATGCAAATTAGATTCTGAAAAATACTGAGCTTTTAAAATTAGAGTACTTGTAAAGGTTAGTTTTACAGTCATTCAGCAATTCAGATTTTGACACAAATGCGATATTTGACCTATACTAAACATACACCGGAATTACTCTTGAAAATTATAGAAAATGTAAAAGGGGGAAGCCCAGGTGGTTACAATCGATACATCAGGAGCGAATAAACTTGAAGAAGAGTTGCTAGAATTTCTTTACAGCATGAGATAGCGCCTCCAAATGTACGCATTGCTGTTATAAATACATTTATTGATATAGCAGGTCACGCTTTTCGCCGAGTACAGCTAAAACTATAACTCGTCTATGATAAAGTCTGGCAGGGTTACCTAATGACCAAAATCCCTTCATCGAACAACTGTCCTGGACGAGAAAAGGGGCAATTCCCCCCCAAGTCCGTCAAAATGCCTACAGGATCTTCACAGCATCCTCCAATAGCACAAATCGGGTTAAGGACTCCGAAATTCGCCATAAAAAATGCTAACGAAAAACATAATTAAGGGGATGAATGTACAAGGGAAATGACTGCTCTTCCTTCTTATTGAGCCACAAAACTGCGAATAACTCGTCTAAACACACGTGGCGTTAGGTTAAGGGAAGATAAATGACTTTAAATTCCCCCATCGATACAAATAGATAGCAAAGCTCCCCACACGAGATTTACTCCTCAATTCACACTCAATGTGCAACAGCTGTCTAAACCAGAAGCGTCATTCAAAGACAAAAAAGGCGAGCATCCATTTTAAGAACACACGAAGCGTAAATTGTTGCAAACCTATCAAGCGAAATATTCCTTATTATTGCATTAAAATGTTCTCAAAATTAAGATGATATGACAGAATCAAACGGCAGAGCATAATCCTGAAGAACGTTGCTTCCAATATTTTGAAACCCCTAGAGGAAGTTACAGTATTTTTATATTGACATTATACGTTTGACATACACTATAAATAATCAGAACTACGTTTCTTTACAACTGATATAACACATTCTACACCTTTCAATGGTCAGCAGATTAGCGGTCACCAGAATATGGACATTCCAGCAAGTACTCGTAATTGAAAAATTCCAAGGTTCAACCGGAAAACACGTATAGCTTTCTTCGATTTTGAGGAAATTTTCAATAATGTGAATAAAATGATACTGTGGGACGAGGGCAAGAGGGGATTTCGTAAATGATTTATAAGCGCCATCACACTCTTATACATAACCACAAAGATAGTGTTGTACCCGCAATACACGAGAGTTTGGCATAGCCCTAGCTAGCTCTGACTCTCGGTATATAAAATAGTGTGAGTAAGGACTAGGTAGCGATTCTTAGGGTTTTAAAATAATCTCTGAAGCAACAGAATGTTGGGCGCCTGTTGTTAAACACAACATAACAAAATCTAGCTATTAAAGCAAATCGCCACATACCTTGTAAACCTCTTACTTCAACCTAAATCTTAAAAAGAACATTAGCAGGTTCATGAGGGATCGTAGAATAGTACAAAGAAAATATAAACCAGCAACAGTTAATAGAATCAAAATGTGTGCAGAGGTATTGTCGTTAACTCTTCAATCCGATAATTCTCGCAAAGGCACTTAACCTATAAATGATTATAGTGTTAGTTAGAATGTAGTAGGTAGGTACGAAATTCTGAATTTTTGTATTTTTAAGGAAATCGTGTCAAGGAGAAGAAAATTATTGGCCAGTCTAGCGTTGAGGTTTTCTTGAAAACGAAGAGTAAGCAAATTCGGAAGATAATTAGAACTGCTTCACAGTTCTCGTGGATGAAAGCAAATCGTGTAACAAAATGTAGAAAAACATATGAAAGTAAAGCTACTGGAAATGTCCGTAAAGACAATTTTGGTTGACATAAGACTGAAAATTTCAAAAGGAAGAGGTAGGAGAGTTAGAAACTGTGGAAGAATTTTTATTTGGTGCTAGCGACGATTATATGGATGATGGTGATTAAATTCCTCCTTTAAGAGATATAAATTGAGGTAAAACCAATTTTGAAATGAATATTCAAGCACCAAAACTATTGTAGAGATGATTGTTTCCGTTATATACAAATACCAGAAACTAAGGAATACCAAATATTCTACACTAAAAAAAAAGGAGAGTTATGAAAACTACAGACGTTTTTTTACAAGAACGACAAAAGTGGAAAGCACAATGTCTACAACAAGATTAAGACTGACACTATTAACAATCACACTATCGCATTTAGCTAAATAGATAATTTTATTTTCCGTAGCTGTAACGCTTTTAACTCAATAAATGAATTTAGTCTTTTAAATATGTAATTTTTACAATTTCATTTAACTCGATCATTTTCTGTACCTTGATTGAAGTGGCTAACTTAAAAAATTCGGTTAGATGAATGATTTTATGTGCCTTGGTTGACACAAATAATTTTATCTAACTGAGTAAATGCACTCGACTTTCTGTAAACAGACGTGTTTGTCAATATTTATCAACCAAATGCATCGATTTTTCATTAAACTTTTCTGCAATTTCATTTAACCGGATGAATTTCTTTACCTTTGTAACTTACTTTCAACCGGCTAACTTGATCTAGGTTTGGGTAACCGAATAAAAATATAGATATATGCAGTTAAACGGTGAATGTACCCCCTTTTGAGTAATTAGACAATTTTACGCAGTTCAGTTAACCGAATTATTTTATGTGTTGTGGTTAAACCGAATAATTTTATCTACGTTTGTTTAACTAGACAAACGCATCCGCCTTTTCGTTAAGTATATATATATTAAAGGTCTGTTACAGCTGTTCTGTCTCCCCTCTCTCAACCTATAGTTCCATTCTTTTCGATCTTCCCAGTCCCCGTCTCGTAACCCCCTGTCTTCCATGGCCTCGTCTACGTCATTTCGCCATGAGCGCCTGGGTCTTCCCCTCTTTCTCCTTCCCATCGGGCTCCACTCTGTTATTTTCTTTATCCATCTGCTATCTTCGCTTCTTCTTACGTGTCCATACCATTTCAGCCTTTTTTCTTCTATGGTATTTACCGCGTTCTTTGTTATTCCCATTCTCCTTCGTATTTCCTCATTCCTGATCCTGTCCATCCATGTCACCCTGCAGCATCTCCTCCAACATTCCATTTCTACTGCATTTATTTTTGACCTATATTTTTTATTAATTGTCCAGGTTTCTGCCCCGTATGTCATAATGCTTTCTATAATTGATTTATATATTCTGATTTTGTTCTTTTTCGTAATGTGTTTGTCCCACAATATTGAATTGAGCTGCCTGATACCTGCCCTCGTCTGCCCCAGTCTCGATTTTATTTCTTCTTCCGATGTTGCTTCTCTTGTTATTAGTGTTCCCAGGTATTTAAATTTTCGAGTTCCTTTAATTTCAACATCCTCTTCGATTTCTAGGTGGTCGTCTCTTATTGGGACTTCCATGCCTTCACATTTATGTTTCCAATTTTTTAGTGTCTGTTCCAGATAGATTTTAAACAGTGTGCTGCTAAAACCTAGCGCCACAACCCTCCTCCTTTATCCGGGCTTGGGACCGGCGACAGTGTTGATGAGCTATTCAATCCACCCCTCAGCACTACAGGCGGACTTTTCGTTAAGTACATAATTTAATTCAGTTAGTTCAGTTAACCACATCATTGAGTCTGCTTTGGTTACCCGAATAACTTTGGGTATATTTTTCAACCAGATAAATGTATCAAATCTTTATTAAATACATGAATTTCTATAATTTCAGTTAACCCATCAATTTCTTTACTTTTATTGAACGGGTTAACTTTATTTATATTATATTAAGTTTGGTTAACAGAGTAAATATTTCGATATGTAGTAAACCTATCAATTAATCCCATTGTCGTTAACCAGACAATTTTACTGTTTAACTAATTAAATGCATCCGTTTTTCATTAAATGACTAATTTTATGCGTGGATGGTTGTAGACGCCTTTTAACTGAATAAATCAATCCAATTTTCGTTAATAATTTTGTTTCTAAAATAGTTGGTCATAATCAGGAATTGGATTGGGTTCTTCATAAGGATCAAAACAGTTCTAGCAAACGTTCTCAACCTTTATGGAAACATTAGACGGGAAGCCTTCTTTAGTTTTTATTAATTTTTACATTCTGAAATTTTTTAACGTTGAAGAATTTGCTCATGCGGAATATTTACTGGGAAGCCTGATTTAATTTACAACTTTTTAGGTCTTTTAGTTGTTAACTTAAAAGCAACAGTTTCTGTGTAAAAACATTAAATACTTCATGGGTTGTTAATTTCCACCTCTTAGAGTCATATGTAACACCAGAAAAACATTTCATACGCTTTGTATTGTTAGAAAAGATTTGCCTGTGAATATCTCTTACCATTTTTCAGTAACATGAGAAAAATCTAATTTTAGCTCCGCTTTAATAGCTTAAGGTTGAGTACCAATGTTTAGAGGAAGTTTTTTCGTCCATTGACGAGCTTAATTGGATCCCAGATTTTGACCGACACTGTCAAATTACTAATATGACACAGCTGACTTTATATTCAATCAACACATGTCAGTTCCAACATGTTAACAAGAGTAAGTATTTATGCATGCAACTCATTATTCCACTGTTGAAATTAATTAATATTTATTAATTACATATACCTGGTTATCTTCCCCTTCTCGAATGAATTCAATTCTCCTGTAGAAAACAGCACACATATAACCAACCTATTTTGTCACATGTATTTGCATCTTCAACCAGAAACCCCACTTCAATTAGAATCCACGGTGTAACAATGAGTTAAACACTGTTAAAGTTACATGTCGAAAACTAAATTCATGTCAAACCAAGAGAATACCCAAGATACAATAACTGTCAACGGACAAGAAATCGAAAAAGTAAAAACATATATATATCTGGGACAGGCAGTGACAATTGGTAAAGTAAATCAAGAGAACGAAATAAAACGCAGAATCAAACTTAGCTGGGCTGCATTTGGGAAATTAAAGGATGTCTTAAATATGAAGATGTCCTTGAAATTTAAATCAAACATATACAATGAATGCATACTTCCAGTCACCACATACGGTGCAGAGACTTGGGTATTGAACAGAAAAACCATAAACAGGCTACAAGTACACCAGAGATCCATCGAAAGAAAATTACTAGGAATTACCCTTGCAGACCGTAAAACAAACGAATGGATACGTAAACGAACGCAGGTTATCGACATAACGAGAAGAATAGCTACCATCAAATGGAATTGGGCAGGCCACGTAGCTAGACACCCTGAACACTGGAGCGGCACTTGTACAAGATGGAGACCGTGGGGTGAAAGACGAAGCGTTGGAAGACCACAACAACGATGGTATGACGACCTAAAAAGAACAGCTGGTCTAAACTGGTACCAAGTGGCGCAGAATAGAGACACTTGGAATAATATGAGAGAGGCCTATATCAATCTGATAGAAAACGGCTAACAAAGAAGAAGAAGAAAGTTACATGATACAATGCCAACAGCCACCCAGCTCTCCTAGATGGTAGACCCTTTGTATTGCATGCAACTGCAATTCCAAGATGTCGTCCTCTTTACAGCAACCAGCATGGAATGCAATCCTTTAATTCCATTCCACAAACACCGACCCAAATTATGAGTTTGTGACAGTAAGCCCAATTAAAATCCAATTGCCAGATGTCCTCGACTTAACTGCGACTTTTATAAACTCGAACCAGCAACCTCAAGTTCGGGTTATAATTACTCCATTAATAACTTTATGCCAGCATACCCATTCAAATTAGGTACAGATATCTGTCTATTGACAGAAAACGTATATTACAGCTCCTACAATCATCCCTGATAGAACGCACTCCTTTCACCAGTTACAATATGCGTTATTCTTCCTTAATCACATAATTGGTCCCCTTCTTCACATCAAAGTTTGTCTCAGTTTAAAAATCGCTTTTATTCCATTTATTTCCATTATTCTTGTCCTTTGCACCCTTGTATATCCATCCAATAATAAACTTTTAATTATAAAGGGTTTAGAATAAATTGTTATCCTTAATAATAAAATTCACTATAGCAATTCTCAATTTTAACACAATGTTTTAAAACTAACATCCTGGATTACTACATACAGTATATTTTCTTAATTAATCTGACAAATTCCAAATTCAAATATTAATTCAGCTTAGAACTTTCATATTATCTCAGACTAACTTATAGTTTGTTCTAATTATTTACCTTTTATTTATAAATTGCTCTATATTAACTTCAATAACCATTCATCTTAATCCAAAGACAATAATGATAATTTATATTTTAGAACATTATAATTGTATATATATTCTGTTTTATTTAATTTCACCCTTGTACTTTTAATAATTAGATAGTTTTTCTATCCAAAATACCTTCCTATCTAGTAATTAATTTTTTTAACAATAAATCGGCAGTCCTGATCTGCAACTATCACAATATTAACCAGAATGGATTCTCGATTCTCGAAACACAATGTATTTCTGGGGTAAATTTTATCCACGTTGCTGTTATTATTAGTGGATAACTTTGTCTGACAATTGGTCTTTAGTTATTAATAATTTATTGTTTACTTCGGAAAACACTTCTAAGAAGATTATTAAATTTTAAGAAGTAGTCAAAGTTATGTCGAATATTTTTGCTATGGTATCACGAATGTCCATTGCGCTTAGGTTCGATTCCAAGCGCAATGGACATGGGTGATACCACCGCAAAAATATTCTACTTAACTTTGACTAAGAATGGCATTCGAGGGACTATTCAATGAACCAAACTACTTTTTAAATTTAGTTTTGAGTAAATCTAGCCACAAACTACGCAATTTCTATAGTTACAGAACACTAATATTGACTTTTTCTAATAAAAATCACATTTGTTTAAAATAGTCACTATACCACTACTGAAAATTGTCGATTATTTTCACTAGTGAAAATTGTCAAAAAATATTCACTATACCACTAGTGAAAATTGTCGATTATTTTCACTAGTGAAAATTGTCACATATAATCTCATAAGAGCATTAATTCTTTCCGGAAATTTTTTTGAGTACGTTCCAACAACGTCGTATTAATTTGCCCGAGCGGGACGCGAGGGCAAATTAGGACGTTGTTGGAATGCACGAAAAGTAATTTCCGGATATGAATTAATGCTCGAATGCAGATTCGGTAAGAAAATCGTAACGACACAAACCGTAAAAAGAAGCAATGTTTACCTACAAAAAATTTCCAAGAAATTTTTTAGTTGTCTTGGTTACTGCTCGTGAACTAATTTTTCTATTGGTCATTAATGAGTGTCGTACGATTTTCAATATAGTTCATTTTTACTGGCTCAAAGACATCAAATCTTGTATTTTTATTGGACAGTTTTTGATAGATAACAAGTGAGTTGAATAGTCAAAGAAATTTTTAACTATTTCCCATATCAAGTATGATAACTGATTTACTACATTTCCTAATCCTGGAGAAACATAAAGAAAATTGGAATTTCAAAATTGATAGAAATTGCGTTTAGTAGTAGACAATATTTGATATTTGTCGGCCAAGACCTACTATGTTACGAAGAATAACTTTGAGCCACATTCATAACTGCAGTTAGATATTATTTATTTAAATAACGTTTTGCGTAATTTTTATTTTTGGGTATTTTTTCTCCGTTTTATTTTTAGCAACATAGCAGATATTACATATATTTTGGTATTTTAAAGTTTTTATAGTTTTATTTTTGTGTATTCTTAAAATTGGCTTTAGGATTTGCAAGCAACAGCTGTTATCGCTAATTCTGCTGGCAGCACTTCAGCGTTGACATAAAAATTAGTTTTTTTTATACCAACCGAATCTTGCAACTCATCTTTCGTTTTATCCAATAGTTATGTTTGTATAGCACCAAACGTGTTATTCAATACTTTCAAAGCCTAAAACCATTTTGTCGGTACCATAAAAAGTATCGGTTAGTTGAATTATAGGTTAAGAATGAGAACATCATGGTTTATTTTTATGCAACAATGCTTGCTGGGGAAGACTAAATTGAAAAGAGAGACTACAAGAAACCGAAAAGTTATAACCGTGGAAAAGTGGTACTCATAACAAATGCCGAAAAAAATTGTGGAAATAATTGAAATCCCGAAATAACTTCAGTCGATGTTCTTTGTTGTTGGATGCTAAGAGAGAGATATTTACAACCAGACAAAGATAGGAATCTGAAAAAGAAGAAGCATTTGAGGAAATAAAGGAAAGTCACTGAAGAAAACAAGCCAAAAGGTAGAAGAGTTCTCAAGTGGATGAGCAGAATGAAGTAATCGACTAAGATATACAAGAATATGAATACGTAGAGCTTATTTATTTATCAAAATCTAGAACCGAGTCTTTTCACAACAAACAAGGTAATCAAATGCTGAAGAGGGCGAAAAGGGGTATAATATATTACGATGATCCTATACTACAGAAACTCATATTGGTTTGAATAATTACATTAAAATATGGGGATAACCACCCTTTTTGTGATTTACTAGCTCAATAATAATACATTTTATTAGCGTGATAATAAGTAGTTTAATGTTTACAAAATCAAGCTAATACTAGGAATCGTAACTATTGAGACTGGCAATAAAGTTACACAATTTATTTTAATTGGAAAGTGACGACGAGCCACGTTATTAACTGAATAGGAACGTGTAGATTTGTAAACTGTGTTAAAATGTGCTATGTTTAGGGTACGCGACATTTGGGCGCCGGCGGTTGGGCGACGGCGATTGGGCGACGGCGTTTGGACGTCTGGCGTTTGAACGCCCGGCGTTTCGACGCCTGGTATTAGAGCGCTGGAATTATTTCATGCAAAAAAATTTTACAAACGAACTTTCAAAACGCTGCCTTAGATTATCCTTTAAGTTTTTGAATATTTAAAGTAAATTTTGCAATATTGGTATTTTCTTAATTTTTGTACAATTAATCTCGAAAATATTTTAATTGCTATTGTTTTTGTCAGGGTAATACACCTGAAATTTGTAATCCTGACAACTAAATTCATTAGGTATCCATTATTATTTGCAAGCTCTTGTCGTGTACTCGGAAAGCAATTAAGGAGACAAATAATTAATGTATACTGAGTAATATGATGCAGAAGGAATAGTTCAGTAGCAGAGTAGTTTTACTCTGTAAGAGGTCTGGTAGTTTCCATTTTTTAATATGTTTACGTGATCGGGGTCTAATCAAAATTCTAAGTTTTCCAACTTTTCGAGCCGCCGCTCGCGTCGTCATCTTGACAAAATGGCGCTCAAAACAGGTTTTTCCATATCATTTCCTTACCAGTGCATTCTAAGAGAAAAATAACTATTCTGAATATTATGGAAGACATAATTTTATTTAGATATAAACAATAATCATGAAGAAATCAGCTCAGAACGAAGCACTGTCGACATTTTTATCTATCCGCTCCAATTTGCAGCGATGCAGCTCGATATTTCACTTACAAAAGAATAAGCAAAATTTGAAAAAAATTATGTCTTCTATAATATTAATAATATAGTAGATTATGCAATAAGGGAGAGAAATTGCACTGAAGCAAAATAGCATTCTCTCCGAGTTGCATATACTATTTTTTTCACGTTGCAGGAAGATTAAAAACGAAAAACCCGTTTTTTTAAACGTCATTTATTGACACTTTAGTTACAATTATTTTAAAATTAGTAACCTATGGTAAATTTTAAAGTTGATGGCACTGTAAGTCATTATGACAAGAGCTCACAATTTTGTCAAATTCGAGGTTAGCAGGTTAGTTTTTGCGTCAGTTTGTGTCAAAACTGACGCAAAACCTAACCTGATAACCTCGAATTTGGCATAATTGTTGTGTCAGTCATAATGAAAACTCCCTAGGGAAATTTTTGTTTTATTTAGTCTCTAGGGAGCAAATGTTCTACTTCTGTCACAATTTTGATGCTATAGAAACGGACTTCTACTCCCGGTCGTGGAAAAACTATTTTCTAACTGGTTTAGAGCTCCATTTTTTAAAGATGGCTTCGTGAGCAGCAAGTCGAAAAGTTGGAAACTACCCCTTTTGCAGGGCAAGGCCCCTTTTTTGTACCCCTCTACTGCACTATAATACATACAATATACAGCCCGTGTCGGGCTCAAAAAATGTGGCCCAATAACATAACAATCCCATATCACTTTCAGTCCATTAAACATTTTTCTAGCGCTGGCGCCCAAATGCCTGGCGCTCAAACGCCTGGCGCCGAAACGCTGTTGCCTAATCGCCGGCGCCCAAACGCTACGTTTGGGATTGGGAGTGACATATAGACTTGTTTTGGACTGAGTATAGAAGTTGCGATGCTAATTCTGAAAAAATATATCTGTACTTCAATACTTATGTAGTTACTTTAGAATTTTTAATTGTGTGAATCTAATTTAAGAGATGTCAGAATTTAGACAGTAACTAAGAATATGATTTAGTAACCCGCCCGGCTGCTTAGTGAAATGATTATTTTATTTTTAAAACACTGTATTTTCCATATGAAATGGAAATACATATATTTTGTTATGATTCAATAAATTATATTGTATTGAATCACAAATGATTGAATAATTGCTCATTAAAGTGAATTTTAATAAATAAAGTGTCGTCTTAACACGTACCTGATATCGGGGGTGTCAGTATCTTTGAGTATGATGAAAATAGCGGAAGGAATTGCAGTAATCCCGTTCAGCCCTTATCTGTAGCAAAGAACTTCTAAATTGCAGAGTTCGTCATAAAGAAATTAGAACAATATGGTATTTGGGAGAATGAATTAATATGATTCTGAATGACAATATTTCTGATAGATAAGTTAAACTATGTAATGCCTAGTTATTAATTACATGAAATAAATAGAGAAGTGATTCGCAAAGGCTATTATAAAGGAATCTACTTAACCTGTATTGAGTTTGAACGAAAAGAGTTATTAAAAATTTATTATAATTATAAAATGCTTATCCCAACCTGAGTAAAGATTTTCATATTTAAAAAAATATTTACAGAGTCAATATCTAAAATTACTTAACAAAATGAAATTAGCACACAGGGTAATTTTATAGAATGAAGGAGTACATAATCATTCATTTTTTTTTTGGGTTATGTCAATCCCACATTTGATAGAGTAACGATTTGAGCAAATAATTTTGATAACAAACAGAATTTAAATAAATAAAGTTCATTTATATATCCACAGAAATATCATTGCAATATACTATAATATTATTATGTAATCACCTTACATAAATACGCATAAACTTTATTTGAAAGAGAAGCAAGTTTCATTTTCTTCCAAGTCAATAGGTTCCTTCTGAAACTAAAACAATATTCTCACACTTTCCATAACAAAGTTGCTTAAGAATACAATCGATAGATTGAGAAATATCAATGCTATTCGACTGAACTTTTCTATTCAAGGCTGGTTCACGCCCCATCTTTATTATTTAGTTCGCAGATGACGTCTGCACGTATTAGTAATAACTATACTCTACATGGCAAACGTTACATTATGGCACCAGACAAGTTGTTAACTTGGTTTTCTGAGCGAACACATAGTTCAGTCAAAAGCACATTTTATAAAACCCTTCATTTCTGTACGCTGATAACAAACAACGACAATGTTAGTGCCGATGATACTTGTGCCACTACTGTTAGTGCGAGGTGCTTTCTGTAAGTCACTGGATGATGACCTGCAAGATTTGTTTGATTTATTGCCAACAAACGACATAAGGAATCTAATCGGCCACCATTGCGAAGCGGACGCTCACTTTAAATCGGCGGTAGCTTGCGTGAAAAGTGGGCCATTTCTAAAACTAGAAAAAAACTTGTTTGGCTCCGAGGAGATGCTATCGCTGATGCTTTATTTACATAATATTGGTGTCAACGCTACAAAGTATGCGCAATATTTTAGACAGTTCTTTGTAGATATCGAATGTGAAGTAAGTAACGCAGCTCCAAGCTTTAAGGCTTTTATGGAGAGCTTAGAAGAGATCCTGCCACTGGAGCAAATTATTCAAATGACAAGCGACAAACTCGAAACAAGCCAGCCATTTCAGTACTTTTTGGAGCATCTTAGCAGCAACGAATTTCAAAACACCACGCATGCGGTACTGAATACTAACATTGGTTTATTGTATTTGGCATGTCTGCAGAAATTAGAAGTTAATATTGCGAAATATTTGGATTTATTAGAAGGTGCCTTTGGTTGGAAATCGATCGTTGATGTAGCGCAATTGTCTGAAGCTACGTGTGCCATATTAAGTTAGACTGGTTTTAAGTTTTCATGTAACGTTTCTTTGTAATGTAAGGAAAAAGGTGGAATTGTATTGGTACATCAGTAAATGTAGAAAATGTAAAAAAAATAAATTAACCCGTTTCCGGCCGCCTGTTTAGCTACTTTTAGGTTCCAGTTTAAAACGGGATTGTCTCCTGGATTGTTTATTTTAATATTTACATATATAACCAATTTGTGTGTGCATGCTCTTTGATTGTTAATTACATTAAATTATTGTAATTTAGTATAGTTGAAAGACGCGAATACAGTCCTGGTTTAGTGCATAGATCGCTCGATTTTGTGTTTGAAGCGTTCAATATGGAGCAACAGCGGCCGCGGGGAAGCTCAGTTTAGTCGACGGCGTGTCCAGCACCAGGGCACAAGTCTGTGAGCGACTCTAACCAAATTTCACCTCCGGCGAGCTATGTGAAGGCTACTGGAGCCGCGCAATAAATCAAATTTACTGCATAAGGGTTTGTGTCAGCAAGCCAGTATGCCTCTACGAGGC
Source organism: Agriotes lineatus (assembly GCA_940337035.1). Lineage (NCBI taxonomy): Eukaryota > Metazoa > Arthropoda > Insecta > Coleoptera > Elateridae > Agriotes > Agriotes lineatus. The sequence goes on from OW679199.1 coordinate 22,149,143, forward strand.
CGCCAAAGAGTTTCGTGGCCTCCATTTAATGCTTCGCCGTAATCCACCAGAGTGCCCATTAAGCGATATCCTCGCAGCATTTGTGCATCCAAATTCGCTAGATCGAGGTAATGTAGCACCGAAAGTGTTTGCAGTTTGAGCGATAAGCGTTGGATTTAGGCTGTGGGAAGATTCCGTGACCGTAAAGGAATGCGCTTAATGAACAGATAAATACGTATTCGAAATAGTTTGTACGAGAATTCAATTTAAGTTCCATGGTAATGCATCTAGGTCTCAGCATTTGCGCGTAGGTTAGTGCATGCTAAAATTAACTTGTTCTGTCTCTTAATAGAAATATATGTTTGTTTATTTGTGTGGTCAAATCGGATTTTCTTGTGTATATTGTGTGAAGTTAGTCTTATCATCCGACAGTACTACAGTTTAGCTTCTTGTATTTGGCAGATAGTGACACTTGCTATCCACGAGTTAAGGCAAATTAAGAGTTTCATGTGTACTGAACTAGCAATGTGAACAGCAAATGTAAATCATTTATAAAATAGTAAGACGTACAAGATGTCCCATTTGAAGTCCTAACAAAAGGGCTACGAAAAGCTTCATTTCAAGTTGTAATTCCTATTTTCATCAAAGAGATAGTTGTTTTATGAAATATATGTGCTACCTTTGCTACAAAGAAAAAAGTAAAGCAAATGGCATGTAGAAACAAAAAGTCGCCACCTCCACGAGGTGATTTTCCTTCGCTACTTAAATTGCTTGATTTGAAGAAACACAGCTTTGAAATCTATCAAACGTATTTCAAAGACACGCCGAGTTTCTATTTCCAACATTTCAAAAGTTTGCTAGTTGATTGAAATGATAATTCAGGCAATACAGTATGGAGATATAAGTTAAGTACACAGTATTTAAAATTCGTAACAACAGTCAACGGAAAGTAATGAAAGGAACAGGAAATGGGCTGTAAACTTTATTAGCACACAAGAGCAAGGTAGTAAATGCAGCAATGTCGTTTAACGAGGGTAAAAATTGTAGCAACAATTGAAATTAGTAAGATAATGGGCTGTTTATATCAATGGATTTCCTATTATTAACTACATGCTCATCGCTTATGGATATTTGGCAGAACAGAAGACTTTGTAACAAATCCTCCAAAGGATATTATAATATTTCTGTGTTATCCAACAGTGCCACCTAGATCAACTAGCTTTAAGAGCCTCTCTAATAGTAAATAGAAATGTATTCTGCACTGGCAAAATCATCACAGACCTTTAAAATACAAAACATTTTGGGAACTTGTTTAAGTATTGATAGTAATATGTCCTCCCTTTAAGAAGCCGAAGAGGGGTAGTCTTCTAAACTGCAGTAGGTTAGATTCACCGTATTTATAATGATTCTAACTAAAATAAACTTTGATAATTCAACTCTTAGGGCTCGCATATACCCAATTTAACAATAATAGAGAGGTTGCTGCTCAAATCATTAAATACCTTCAATTATTATGCTAAAGCAGGTTGTTATTTTATTCTGCTTGTGATTTCCAAAAGCAGGCTACTGGTTTTGAGACCGGCGAAAGGGGCGAACATGCTGAGTGCTTGGGGGCGGATCGAGTTAAGTACGGAGAGAGCTCGTAACCTACAGTAAGATCGTGTCGTGACGATGGGATTTGCGTGGTATGAAAAGCTGCCTAATGAAAGTACTTTAACGACCTTGTGGTAACCCTACAGTTCTTGTCGGATCACCCACCTCCTTGGTATTATGCTAAATGAAGTTTTAAGCACGTACAGCTGTTCACCCATCGGCCAACCTCTGTCCACCATTCCGATATGATATAGATATTGGGACCAATTTCCCACCTAGGTTTCTGGATTTTTATCCGCTAATCCATTCCTTCCTAGAACACCGTTTCGAGCTGAAAGCCAGCCCCTGCCTTCTATTTGGTATCGTTATTTACTACATCACCGCTAAAAATATCCATTTATTGTCTCATCACAGATGCTTGCCATTTCGAATGTAATATTTACAAATTTACAATTTGTAAAATACTGTGCATCATTCGTCTAACAAACACAAAGTTGAAGCTCATCCCCGTCTGGGAAGGCCAAACACTATTTGGGGCGTAGGTTAGTTTTGCGACCAGACCATTAAATTTATTTTCCTTGGGCCTCACATTTAGGAAAATCTGCTTAATAATATTTTGATAACAGGCCATACTGAAGCTGAAGCTTTATATGTATAAGGCACCATCCATGCTGTTGCCTGCTCATGTGACATCTGACCATGAAGAAACACGTTCTATACGTTTCTAGCGCCTGTACTTTTACAAGCAAACACCTGCACTTTCAGTCTGTAGCAAGCCGCTTGCGCCTTCGAAGTCTATTGCAGGTCGTAAATGGGTTTCGAGAGGTAACGACATTCAATTGATCAATGGGTTTGGATTTTATGCGAGGACGAATAAATATATTGTACTACGAAACGCGATACAGATGCAGATCTTGAAAACTAAAATTCTAGAAGAACTCTTAGCGATATTGAAATTACAACATCTGAAAAGGGAGGAAACGATGGAAGAGATTCAAACTGATGCCGATTGGTATACGAGTGAAGTTGAACAGTTAATCATGAATTGGATTTTTAGACGATGGCTAATGTTGCAGAGGGGCGTGCACCGGCCTTAAATAGAATAGTTCAGTCAATACGTATATTTCTGAACTTATAGATTTTGTTATCAACCCACTATTTAATGAAAAGTGTGAGATTTTTGTCTTATTTTTAAGACACACACAGTTTGTGTATGTATTTTTCTAAGGTCATGAAATGCCCATAATACAGTAGTATAGGTTGTACCTCTTTCTTCTTCTTCGAAATATTTTTATAGCATTGCAGTAACTCGTTGGTGATTAAAAGGCTCGATTTTAAATTCATATTGCAGCACTTCATCGTCGGTTACTTCATTTTGATCTTCTACTTGGAACAAACAAACATACTTGTAACTTTTCGTTTCTTTCTTGAGTAATATATTTTCCACGCCAGTGTGATCACGCCTTGTTCACCTAGCGACGAAAATTAGTATTGGTACCCAAGCTTAAGTCAACATTTTTGTAGTCTTTTTCTCTAGTTTATTTCACTTTCACCTAAATTTGGGTCTTACATCCTGTGAATGATCCCAAACTTCGTATTGTTTGTCATACATTATCTTTGCAAACTTAGACAATTCTTGTGTATTTTGTGTTGCTTACGCTTCTACTTCGGTTTTCAGAAATATTTGGTATCCTTGAGCATATAATTGTGGTGACGTTCGATCTGCATATTGTATTGGATCCATTTTTTAGTTTCTTTTTGGTGTACGCTGTGAAAGCAGATTTTATCCTCTACACTGGGTATTAATCGGATTCAGAATTTATGTGATGGTTTAGTGAACTGCTATAATATGACTGCCTTTTCCGTCAAATGGATCTTTCAGTTATTTTTTAAGTCACCGTAAAATTGTATTTTAAGTCTCCTTTAAGTTGTACTACAAGTTACCTGCAAGTGATTCTTTAAGTTATGTTCAAATATGAGTAACATCTGATTGATCTTAATTCATACAGAAGTACTACTGCCGCCGTTCTTTACACCTTTCACTCTTGACTGAAGGGTCCTCCTTGCAGCCTCCTGAACTATGGCGCAGATCGGAAGTGTTTATCTATTTGTCAGCGTTTCACTTACTAATAGGATACGGTTTCGGATGTATAATTTTATGCGACAATAATTTATCATTTGTGTGTAATTGAGGGGATTATAGCGAAGCCTTCTTTAGCTGTGTTACATCCCTTTTTATGGTTTATGAATTATCCGCAGAGACCTTTTCGAGTGATATGGGGTTTATAACTTAGTAATTTTGAAGATTTGTATATCAGCCTACGCTCACCTACATTTTATGGATTTCGGCTTTGCTTAATCGAGTCCGTGCGCTATTACGGGTAAACTATTAAATGTTTATCCTTGTCAATATATATCCGTTTGCTATTAGAATATTGATTCCGTTATTTTTGTTGCATTTTTTCGCTTATATGTTTTTCATAGATTTAATGTTGTGGTAGTAGTAGCAGTAGCAATGTCTTTTGGTATTTTATATGGTTAGTCATTTACGATTTCGAACACAACCCCTTACTCTGGCATATTTACTACACACTTCGGCAATGCCAAACTACTGTGTCAATGTTTTGGGGTTAGTTTGCTGTCATTATTGTTTACAAAAATACATTCTAAATCCAAGGTGTGGCACATCAGCACTTTTGCACCTGCTTCACATTTCGGTATCTTTTAGTTTTTTTTTAAATTGAGCTTCTTCAGAAAACTTTATCCCACAAATCTGAACAATGACGTTTTCAGTACGGTCCAGTGCAATACTAGTTTTAGTGTATCCTTGTAGTTCAAAGTAATTTATACGTTATTATAGTGATATTTCTTGGATGTCGTAGAAAATCTTGCATAGCTTTTTACGACAAAGCTGGTTTTCGGTGTTAGATTTTCCAATTAACATATCTGAAATATAACGTTTTGTGTTACGCAAATACAACCATAGGATTGGTATTACTATTGCAGGCTTAAATATAGGCAACCTACGGTATGCTACTCATACTTTTTAAGGTCCCGGGTGGTGTAGCTTGAATAAGCGTCCACATTCGATCAGTAGAGTTAAGCAACGCTCTTTCTGGTCAGAACTTGGATGGGAGTTCCATGGCTGCTTCTCTCGGCGCCTCGTGGTACGGCTGCCACGGAAATAGTTGGTCTCGGATGTTATAATAACATCATGACAGTCGTTAGTGGGGTTGTAAGTCCCCATAAAATGTACAGCGACTCCTATAATTGGCCTAACGGCTGTTGGTACCAAAATAAAAATAAATAAATAAATAAATACTTTCTTGTTTGGTAACTGAGCGGACAGCTCGATGCTGATATTAGAGAACGAACGTTATCTATGTGGTTTAGAATAAACATAAGGTGACGGTCATGATTATTGACCATATAAGTAGGTAATAATATTGGATAAGAAATTCGCCAGAGATCAATTAACGAGATGAAATAACAAATAATGTCTAAAACGTGCAACAAATATGATAATAATACCACTGGATACAAATAAATTAATTATAGCGATCTTAGCACTCTCTATTATCTGTATAGTGTCGTCATGGAACATGAAAATGCAACACCGAAAAATTTTCTGCTTGGCCATTCCAGGACACACTAAGTTTTAACAACTCTAAAATATATTTGACATTAATAAACTATTTAAACAAGACAGTTCACATCAGTTGTAAAAATGCCTTTGGAGTGTTGCGTACTAAGCTGTAAGTCAAATTAACTATGATTTATCAGTTGCTCTATATATTAGCATGTTCAAACTTCCATCGAATGAAACAGTGGCACAACAAGTTTTGAATTAAGAAGACTGGCAGATTGGATAGATTAGTGCTGATATAAAAGATGATGAAGATGAAGAGACTTGTTCCTACTGCAATACCACTAACTTTCAGGCAAGTTATTTTTAAAAAATTACTGTTCTAGATCAAGTCAAAACTAGTAGGGATTTACTTGCAATGGAGAATTACACACCTACCCATTAGGAATTTTTTTTGTCGAATATTACGGTGAAGTGACGCACTACTATGTAAATAGCAACTATTTAATTTTTTTTAACTGGCATGTATCAGAATGACGGGGACAGTGCACTGACAGATTGTTCATGAAGTGACCGAAACTAGTAATTGTTTGTTAAAGGTTTGTGGTAGGCCATTCCAAAGGTCACTTTATAGGTCCAGTATCATGGCCTGGAACTATGTAGACCGCCTTGATAGTACACAACAAGTTCTTACCTTGCTACACGGGGGAAAAGACACGCACATAAGAGAAAAAGGGAAAAAAAATAATAATATAGCTACTACACAGCACGGCGGTTCAGAAATTGTCGAGTGGTGTAGCAAATTTTCGCCAGCTAGGTCCTGAGCAGGATGGGGTGGGTTGTCCGGAAGCGCCACTGGTTTGAGACGGTCCAAACCAGAAAACCTACAGGTGGCCGTGTAAATTCCTAAACCACTAGCTGTTTCACAAAAAAAAATAATAAAAGACAGAAAACACCAAGACTCGAAATCTAGTTATTTATTTACAGTTTGTACACATTCAAAATTCTGTGTCATACTTGGAAAAGGCAACACAATTCTGTGATAATAGTATGTAAATGGAATAGTTTGTAGATGTAATCTTAGTGGTATGTAATGTACAAGATTTTATATTAATAAAGTCGAAAATGTAACTACGATAATCGCAATTCGTTCGAGTACCCGTGTATCAACTACGATAGTGACTTAAATATATTAAAAACAGCGATACCGGAATGCGGGAGAATAGTAAGTTCTAAATCGCTTGATTAATTAAGTAAATAATCTATCTAGTCGCGAACCTCTTCGAATTGGTACCATTTCGCCTAGGGGAGTGCTAATACACATAAAATGGTGTATTTACGGTGCTCATAATATGTTAAGTGTCAAATTGATGCTCCCGAAGACCCTCGCAATAGTTTAAATTTTAAAACACTGACAAGTACTTGAAACTTGAACGAGACCAAAGCAGTACTACCAACGTAAAGATATTAAATGCATAGAATGACATTATCCTATTCCACAAAAGTAATTGCACGTGATGTACAACGAAGTTACACAATACTCCGCATGTAAAACGGCATGAATTTCGCTAGCATATACCTAGGTAAGTACAATACATAAAGTAAAGATCATAGTGCCATAACGAACGATATTTTCAGTTCAATAAACACCAAAAGGTAGATAACACTAGGTGTTGTAGATACCTGGATTGTGCACAGAAGGGCCGCTACATCAACAGCTATGGGGGATAGCTATTAAGATGTCCACCAGCTTGAATAACCTCCAAAGGGTCGGGCCTTTATCTAACTTTGCGGGTGAGAAACGTAGTCGAGTGCAGTCACCATGGGGAGAAGCCTTGCATGCGAACTACCACATGTGCTGAGGGGCTCGGACTGGAATGGGATCGTTGCTCCAGGTGCCTTAGCCAAGTAACATCAATGCCACAGGCATATTAGATCCCGAAAAATCGGAAAACGATACAGCAAACTAGGACGAGGAGGCCTAAATACGAGACATTATCGAAAAATGTTCAACGGCAACCATAAATTAACATACCAGAGTTGTAATGTGGCCTCGAGTAAGTAAATTGCAGAAATATATATTTATCCCAATACAATCGGATTCATTTTAGCAATATAACACCCATTTCCTATTTCTGGATGGCAGATTCCTCAAAGAAAAATGGAAACTACGTAATCCACTTAAGTGAAAATTTCCAAAGATCACATGCAACTCCAAAAAGGAAAACTTAAAAAATGGTCGCCGGAAATCGTACTATCAAAACAATTTTCAAAACTGTTACTCAAAATTCCCTAAAAATCAAGGGTTTTCCAAAAGTCCCAAAAATTGCAAAAATGAGTATGCAACCAAAGCTACACCTAACGTATGCAGGTGAATCTAACTATATGAATGTATTTAAGCTAAGAAATTATCCAAACAATCCTTAACTGTATCTAAATGTAAAATTACACGTAACAAAGTACTACATATAGAATTATATATAACTGACTTGAGAGAAATAGTTTGAAGTACATAAAATGTTCAACACTATTTATATATTGTATCTGCTCTAGGACATTTACTAAAGCACTTGGATGGAAATCTTCTGTACTTGACATACTTTGGTTTCACATTGTAAACCGTCTTCATGTAAGTTCACCAGTAGAACTTGAATTCCGGCATGATTTCTTAACTGTTGAACTGTTGATCCCTTATTAAAATTCCTTAGCCGGTAGTAAACTAGAATATCTGAAACTTTCCTCATTCTTAGGATGTGTGATCTCGGTGGCCCCTTCACTTCCATCTTCACCTTTAAAAACTCCCAGGCTTTTTACTGGTCGATTGTTTTCTTCTTGAAGATGATAATTTTGTGAAATTTTCCAAAGAATCTTCTCCATCTGATCAGTTGAATCCACAATTAATCCCTCCTTATTACCAGTAACTTGTTTCTTACGGAAGTTTCCAATAAACCTTTTGATCCAAGCCACTATTCTTAGAATCTTAGAGAAACACTTTAAATACCACATATCTGCTCAACCTATAGTAATAATGTTATTGCTTTCTTATTGCTCCGGTTAATTCCGTATTCCACAAAGACTTTCGATGAACAAACTCGAATGTCAGCCGGGTTGCAGTAGGATGGAATGCAATTTCTTCCAACTTTCCGGTTTTGTCAAACTTCGAATTAGCTGATTACATTCTTAATCGTACTTAATGCAGTTATTGTGGTCTATAAAAACATAGAGATTTCACTTAAGTTCAAAACTTTTCCTCAATATCCTGACTAAACGACTTCCAATAAAATTTCACAATTCTTCGTTCGGCGACTAGATTTTAGACAAACAAAAGGCAGAAGTCGACCTTTTCTCTTGTGTTCTTTCTTCAGGAAACAAATCAGAAGTAGTGAGAATTGTATGCAGAATTTTCTTAGTTTAACTTTGACATTAAACTTTATTTATTTCAAAATTCTTTCTGCTCCTTTAATTTTATACTTTAGAAATGTCAGTAATTCATTCATTGTTTCAGAGGACTTCCCTTGTGGAATTCTTTGCATGATCTTCGGATTTCTTCCGGTAGGCAGTGTTAAAAGTCATCTACAAAAATTTAGGTAATTAATTGCCTTATCACTAATAAACCAAGATAGTACCTATAATATAATTATACAATAAGTCGTATTTCTATGCATTATTCCTTATTAATTTAAAACTATTTTATACAACATTTCAAGCTCCGTGGTATCGTGGTTATCTGTATCTTGAATTTTCAAGGTTTTACAAAATTGTTGTCTAGGTGCTGATCTTCTCTGCTATTTGCCAATTTGTGCTGATGAAAAAAGGTTGTTGGTGGATCATCGCTATGCAATCATTTTGTGTTAACGGCTTCGTCTGTGGAAACTAGATGATGTTCCTATTAGAAGTATTTTTGTTGAATTGTCAAAAACACACATTTTCTGGTATCATACCTCACACGCAGCACATGTCACGATCTTGGCATCGGGAGCAGCACATCTCAACGGTATGCCCTAGCTTTCATTAATATTCTTGTTTTAATTCTACGCGTTCCGATTTACAGCTCCTTCTAGTTACGGGCGAAAGCGTTTTGCCCTTCCTTGCTTTGAGAGATTTGTATATTTGGATGTTGTTCCTACAAAAGGTATTATGTCAGTCCACTTTTGGGGCCCCACCGCCGTGGTACATTACCTGCAGCCTAGGGTTGTAATGTGAAACCGTCGCTTATGTTTTGGGCAACCGTATATAAATACCTATTTTGTTTTTCAGAAAGCTTGGCATTAGTTGTGTGACTCAATGTCTGGTTTCTATATCAAGTTTGTGATCGATTGGCTCAGTTCAATTAAGATGAACGATTCCCCTATTTGCAAGATATTGTATAAATAATTCTCCTTGTCGTTGATTGGATTATGGTTTTGAATATCTATTAAGCATATTCTGGTCTTTTTTGCTGCGCCTAATCTAAACTAAGTACTTGGCGTCTGTAGGACTATCGTTTTGTTTTATTAACAATATATGAGAATGTTCTTGCATTTGTGGGTTTTGAGTGAGATTGAATCCGAATCCAAATGCCAATTGCTCATGCTACCGTAAATTTGTACCATTTACTTTCCCTAAGTATTCATAACTTTTAATTTTTATATATGACTTTTTAAACGGCCCCTTTTACTTTGTGCATGGTTTCATTTGCACTGTGATATTAATTTATCATGTCAATCTGGCATCACTGTTCTTTTATATATATACTACAGATTACTCGTTGAAATAAGTAATGATACTGCCCCTTATTTATGCAGTAGAATTTTATTTATGTGTTCTCTCTCTCTCTCTCTCTCTCTCTCTCTCTCTCTCTCTCTCTCTCTCTCTCTCTCTCTCTCTCTCTCTCTCTCTTTCAGGAGTTGGTTTCGTAGCGTCTTTTCGGCCTGTAGCTTTTTTCTTAGCAAAGTGCCTGGGTTAGTTGCTGCTTGGCGCCCATATTTTCTTATAGTCATTAAATTAGAGTCTCTCGTTTAACCCACGACCAACTCCGGCCCAGAAGTCGGCCGCCTTTGCTATTCCTCTTAGTTAGCTGTCAGGGTGACGTAACAGGTATATTGAGGATAGCACTGCATTTTCCTTGGACGATATATTTTAAAGGAGTAGCTTCAATAATTTTCTTATATAAACTTGAATTAATAAATGTCCTTTTCTATGTTTCAAATTTACAATGACACACCAGTGCTTCAATTCACAGGCTCTAGTCCACTCACTGTTGCTTGTAATAAGTATTCTTCTCTTGCAGCTCGACGTCTTCATCTTCATGCGTTTTCTAAAATTGTTCCCAGAAACCTAGCGTCCTCCTTAGTTATTCTGGAAACTTGTCTAATTAGAATTTCGATAACCTGATTGTTTTTATTCGAGTTGCGCTTGAATAATAACTTTGGTGACTTGGAATGAGATGGTAGAACTGAGACTTCTAAAGGAGAACCAACTTGATTGGAAATAAATCCAAGTTACTTTCATAGTCTGTGGCTAGCCAATAATCCGCTGCACATCCTTCTTCTACAAAATTATTATCTTTAAGCGAAAGAGCGCATAGCTGGAGGACTAAGGTAGACATTTTTAAGTTAGTTCTTAAGGATTTTTGTCGTATTTTCCGTTTGTTATAAATATTAAGTGTTTTGTTAATTTAATAATGCTGGTGTAGTACCGTAAGGTGGAGCACCGACGTAATTACAACTCTGTTGCGTTAATAAATTGTAATGTTCAAGGAAGATAACCAAACTATTATTATTATTATTATTATTATTATTATTATTATTACAATCTATACATTCCAATAGAAATTGCAGCTGTTTGAAAAATGTCAAAATAAGTAATCCTATTAACGTGATGGATTATTACATATTTTCTTTTCTCTTCCTCTTTTACAATTTTTGGTGTTTTTTTGCCATTTCTACTACCTTTCTCCATTGCTTTCTGTCACCACCTAGTGTAATGATTCCCTTAACTAATATAAGGCTCTAGTAAAAATATAAATAGTAAATAGGGCAAATCACCACAATTTATATATATGTATCGATAACCTCGTGTTACCTTGCGGTGTAGAGGCTGGTGCTTTATGTGCTTGCATCTGGTGGTACAATGCTCAACTTGCCCCGGATTCGGATACAAAGTTGGAGCGCGCCTTTTATTGTTGCAGATCAACCATTGTGCGCATCACCACAATTTATAAATATTAAATAGTTTTAATAAAGAATTTTGTGTCAATCTCAGGGCTAAAGAAAATGATGTAATGTAATTATTAGCTCAACAACCGGTTTATTGCTCTATGTATTTTATCTATTTGCAATAATTTATGGCAAAACTCCAGTGTAGCATAAGAAAATCTCTAATCTCAGGTATAGGTTCAACAAAAAACTTTGTATTACAAATGCTTTGGTGTATGAAAAATTAACTAGTGTAGTATGGAAAACGCTCAAATTCATTCTGACAGCTCTTTAACTTCAAAATTGACTGCAACAATAAATGACCTGCAGGTACAAGAAATCTGAATTTAAAAACACCAAAAATGGCAAGAATATATTAGGTAAATACTGCGAACTATGTGACGTAGCTTTCGGTTAACCTAAACCGACGCTCTAATCTTCTTTTGTTTTATTTCCGGTAATGCCACAAAATCAGCTCCAATTCACAAATTTGAGGGGCGCTACCTCAATAATTCGAATATGGATGGATCTGGGAGCTGGAATCACGTTCAACCCCTCGGGAAATGTCCAATCTTCAAGAACCCTACGGTTTATGGGGCTTCGATGGGGCTGGATAGATTTTCTAGTGACGCCACGGCAATTAAATACTTGGGAATAGCTTGTTGGTTCCAATTTCTATACCCAGGAATTCCTGAAACTCTTCTCTAAACGTAGTACATACGACTTTCGCTGGGCGATGTCTTTAATCAGTCGAAAAGGGGCTCCGAAGTTGATCGCACTTGGGCAATTCTTGCAGCTGGCTATCCATCTTCGCTGCACACTGTTATTATTTAGAAAATTAACCACAAAGATGGCCTGCACACTGGTGAACATGAACGACAACGACACTATTTGACTCTCACAAATAACTTTTTATTCAAAGTTTTTACATTAAATTGTGCAGCTCAACTGGCACACCACATAAAATTTTCAAACTTGTTTGGATATTATTAACAATTGACATTCTCGTTACCTAGCGATTACGATTTACATTTGTTTTTAAGAAATGAGGTTTGATATCATATTTTAACTTATGAACCATAGTTGTGATATAATCTTTTTGCTTAAATACTAAACTGTCTTTTCTTGGGAATTGTCACTTTAAACTTTGCTCTGCTTTTAATCGCTTAGTTTAATTGCACTGATTCACATGAGTTTATTTAGCACTGCACCTTTACCCGTTAGTTACCTTGCCCTTTGTTAGCTTATAAACTTTTAATATTCATAAAGCTCATGTAATTTACGTACTTCATAAATCATCTATTATTTCAAATTCATATTATTGTATTGATTTCACCCAACTCAAAACTATCAGTCACATAAATTAAGGTATGCTTGCCACAATTATTACTAAAACTTGCGAATTCTGCCTTCTCCAATGCCAACCTTTTTCTCTGAAATTATAGTTACCGCTGCTCATATCAAGTGCATTTATTAATGTAAAATACTGACTATCTCGCAAGAAATAAAATATTTTATCTACACCTATTAAATTATATTCACGTTATAAGGACATTTTTGAATAATAGTAACAGTCATAATTTGCAGTAGTGAATTATGAATTCATAATTCACTGCTTTCAACCAATCATTGAACAGAAAATTCATAATTCACTGTCGACCGTTCGGATTGTTGTAAGTGTGAAACATAGGACTTTAGAGAGATCTGGAATTTACGAAATTAAATGTTCCCGTTGTGATCCTAAATATATTGGGCACACGTCGTAATTTTGGTACTAGGTTTAAAGAGCATTTAGCTCATTTTAGATTCAACAGATTCGAAAAATCGAGTATTGCCCAACTTATTTACGAAACGGGTCATAGTATAAAGGAGGACGACCTAAAAATTGTAAAGGCGTTAACTTCAACAAAGCAACTAAATTCTTTTGAAAGCATGGCCATTTTTAAGAGATAATAAACTTTTAAACAAAGATGGTGGACCTATACCGTCCTCCATCTTGTATGATTTATTAAAGTTATATTGACCGTCGGCCATGTTAATTGGCCCTCGGACACGCTCTCCGGGTCAGACAGTATAAATAGCTGTAAAATGCGCGGGAATCACCCACTTCCATTTGTGATTTGGTCACGAGCATATCGTTGCCATTTTGCTGTGTAAGTTTTTTGTAGCTACTGATGATGATAGCTTGGCTGTCGAAATACGTATTTAGCAGTTATTAAATATTTGTGTGGTGAGGAGTTTTAACGAATTTGTGATATTTTCAAACCACCGGCTCCATCAGTGTTTTATAGGCTTGCTGATGTAATATTTCAAATTTTGACACTGAGAAACGCGCACAGCGACGAATGAAATAATCTGTGCAGCATCTAGTTTTTGATAATAAATTAAACATTACCAATTAAATATGGTTAGTGACAGCGATAGTGAAAACTGTACCCCACCAGAAATAATACAAGCAGCGAAAATAACAACGGAAAAGTTGTTACCAACAAAATCTGGGAAATCATACGAAGCCGCTTACAAATCTTTTATGGAGTGGCGTGATCGGAAGAACACTAATTCATTTTCCAAAAATGTGTTACTAGTGTACTTTGCAGACCTCGCACAAAAATATAAATCGTCGTCATTTTGGACACATTATTCTATGTTACGAAGTACAAATACATCACAATATTAAATTGGAAAGTTACAGAAAATTAAAAGCATTACTCAAACGCAAGTCTGAGGGCTATCAAGCAAAGAATGCCAAAACATTTACTCCAGAGGAAATACATAATTTCATTAAAAATGCCGAGAATCAAAAATATCTTGTGACAAAGGTAAAATTTACACCAAACATATACGTAATTTATTACCAATTGTTCAACAATCATTTTTGTTTTAGGTGGCATTGATTATGGGCATAATGGGTGCCTGTCTCTGTAATGAAATGAAAGAAATGAATATTGAGGATCTTCAAGATCTTCAATCAGCCACGTTAGTGACTCTGCCTATCACAAAAACAAAAGTAGTTCGCAAATTTACCATAACAGGCGAATTTTATAACATAGTAAAAAATTATGTTACTTTGCGCCCATCCAATGTTGCATCCTCCTCTTTTTTCTTGAATTATCAAAAAGGCAAGTGTACTAGTCAAAAAATTGGCATTAATAAATATGCAGTAATGGGGAAACAAATAGCCACCTTCTTGAACCTCCCCAAGCCAGAAATGTATACTGGTCATTCTTTCCGAAGATGTTCTGCCACCCTACTTGTGGATGCGGGAGCAGATATCACGGCATTAAAAAGACGCGGAGGGTGGAAATCTACTGCGGTAGCAGAAGGTTATATCGATGAATCGATGAAAAATAAAATGGCACAGCGCAAAATCTTGTTCAATCCATACAAACCTGCTCTACTACTGAGAGAATTTAACAATATTACCACCCCCCTCTCTGAACTTCACAAATTGTACGAATGTTACAATACATTTTCACGCAGATGGCCAGCTTGGTAATCAGCAAAAGAGAAAGAATTAAATGTAATACTTTGAAAATATTGTTGTTATTATTATTGTGAATAAATAATATGTATTAAATTTAATAGGAATAGAAAAAGCATAGTATTATGTTCTGTATTATGGGCATTATTCACTCAGATGATTTGTACCACTCCCCTTCGGCTCGTGGCTCAAACTTCATCTTCGTGAATAATGCCCATCATAATCGCTCACATAATAATATACTATAATTCTGTGCTTGTTTTTAAATTATTAATTGCCGTGGGCAGTAAACCATTACACTCGTTTTTTCAAGTTTTTTATCTCCATTGTTCTCAAGTCATTTTCTACCTGCTCCTTCCACCTTATTTTCGGTCTCCCCCTCGGTCTAGACTCGACTGTCACCCATCCTGTTAAAAAATTCCCTAGGTTGTTTTTCTCTCTTCTCATTATGTGTCAGTTCCAGCTGATTCGTTTTGCTTTAATTATTCTAGGTTTTTACGTTTTAGCAGTTCATCGATTTCGTAGTTTAACAATGGTCTTGTCTTCTCTTAGGTTCAATTATTGCTCTGATTATTTTTATTTCAAGAACGTTAAGCTGTTTCTCTTCCTTCTGTGTCAAGTTTGTTGGTACAATAGGTCTAATGTTTTGTCATATATATCCTTACTTTAGTTGTTTTACTTAGGTTTTTGTCTTTTAGTAACTGTTGGTTTGCGAAATATGCTTTAAACCCCAACTGTATTCTTTGCTTGATATGCATTCGTTCATTCCTCCGGTGTAGTAGTACACCAAATATTTTAATGTTTTTATCGGTTTCAGGATATTAAGCCTTTGTTTACATATACAAAAGTAGGCTGGTAACTAGATCATAACTTATCTGTAGGGTTAAAGAATATTACCCTACATGGCAACCATAACCATATAGCAACCGATAAACTATTGAACAAATCACGGATGTTATGAATCATAACTGCCTTAGAAGTTTTAAAATCCTCGCTCTACGAGCTCGGAATTCAAAACATCTGCGGCAGTTATGATACTCATAACATTCCTAGATATGTTAATAGCTATTACCCCTTCGAACTGATAGTTCATTACTTCCACATTCTTTGTTGGCGTTTTTGATCTACAGCAATATAGAAATCTTGTCGTTCGTTTATTTCCAATCCTATTTCCCTTGCTTTCTGGTGTAATCGTGTTTTCTAGGTTGCTTGGATCTCTTGCTACAATTGCTAGGTCAAACCAAACTATGGCTGTACTAAAATATAGTTTACAACTCCAAGTAGTTTACAGAAGTTGTCGACTACAGTTTATAATTTCTTATTCTGAAACAATTTTTGGTTCGAAATTTTTTCATAAAAGTAATTTGGCAAAACAAGGACAAAGTAGGGGAAGTTGCGGTAACTGGATCGCATTCTGAATTTATCTAAGTGTATTTTTCTAGAAGTGAATGTTATCATGTAAGGAATCGACAGAAATTTTACTCTTACAGTATCATGTACCAAATTACATGAAATAAAAAAGTATGTAACGAAAGTTTTGGACCTAGTAGTTGGGTTAACTGGAGCATTTTACAAAATATACTACAAATTCCCAAATATCCTGGGGACCAAGTTCTTATAAAATACTTCAACATTAGTCTTGTTAAAACTCGTGGCTCGATTTAATGATGTCTGCTCTGGGGTACGTTAGATAAGTTATGGCGTTTTCTGAACTGGATCAGCTAGTCCTCTTCTGCCATTTTATTGTGTACCCAATTGGGCCTGATCACCTTATTATTTGCAACTGCAAACTCTATGCCAGACGCCTTGTTGACATTTTGCTTAAACCATAATTGATATTCGATGACTTTTTTATATATTTCACAAACAAAATCTCTTCTTCGACAGTAAAAACTTTCAAATGTTCATTTTGATGACGGGGTCATCTGCTGCTCTAACTTTATCCACATATCGTTTTAATGTACTTCGTGGTATCCCAGTACTTGTTGATGCCCGTCTATCCGTGAAAGCACCATGAACAATTAATTTTACTGCATTTTGTAATACCTCTATTGAATATGAACGACTCTCAGTGGTGCGTTTGTGATATCACATCATTTTCTACAAAAAAAAAATTAAAATGGGGTTGACAATCACTACAGGTTCGGTTAACCCCAAAACACATGGCAGTTCTGCATGCATGTTCCTCGGGAACCCCCTACATTCTTGCACTTTCGCTTTGTAGGTACTAGCGTTTGGCAATGAAATGCTAATATCAACAGATAGAAACTTAAACTTACACTTCCACAAATGACTCTTACAATAAAAAAATATATAGCAACACATAATTACTCTTACCTGTCAAATTTCGTTTTTTATTTTGTGTAACTACACAACCGTTGCTACGTCAACCATACTAACATCCACAGTAGTGCCAATCATAGGGACTCCAAATGAAATGTTGGTGGGAAATTCAAACAAGCAAAATTAGTTGAAATCTAATCATCCAGTCAACTCCAAAGTTCAGTTAACCCCAAACTCCCCTACTTACTCTACTTTTTTTCTTTTTTATCAACAACCATATTTAATAATTTAACAACATACACGTGTTCTAATTCTAACGAAGCTCTTTGACTCTAACGAAGCTCTTTGACTGATAAGTATTTTATTTTTAAATTAAGGTTCTAATATTATATTCTGATAATTGTAGAAAGTAACATATAGTTATGAATTGCATAACTTTTTAATTTTTTCTGTGGATTGTTTGTTATAGAGTTTAAAAAGAAATTATATTAACATTTTTTCAAATAATATTCGGGCATAGTACTTACATTTAGCTACAATTTTCTAATACCATTACGACACTTATTTATATCACAGTAAATAACTATAAGTTAGATCTCTTGGTTGTGCATGTTTATGTAATAATAAGGTAATTGTTATTTCTGCTGCTATTTAGTATGACCTGAAATGTATTAATTCGATCTGACGGACCATGATTCACTGGCGTATAGGCAACCTATATAGCGCAACGGTACGTATTATTGCCTACTTAAAGGCTGTTTTCATTCCAGTAATTTCTCCGTTGATTGTTGTAGGTTATTTGTGTATTAATTAGCCAATAACCGTTAATGAAAATTTCCTTTGTAGTACATAAATGTTATCGCAGTTTGCAAGTAAAACGAAATAATTCTTATTTCACGTCAGAATTCTAGTGTGCTGGCTCATTTAACAATTGTATAATTAGAAGGGACTATTTTAAATAAGATTTTTTAATTAAATAGCGCGCGCCGCGGCGTTTTGTACGTTTTGTTTCCCCGTTATAAAGTTGGTAAGTATGTGCTATTTTTGAACCGGGCCGGGTGAGCGCTGCTGAAACCAGAGAGTGCAGTGTGCTATGGGGAACACGTCCGTGAAGCCCCATCCCCGATCGAGACACAAAAAACAAGTGCGCTGGAAAGCTGCAGGTAACGTTGGCAATGCTTTGGCTGAGTTGCACCCCGTCCACAACCCCATCCCCGCTAACAACCCAGGATAACAACCCGTCCGAAATCTACTGCCGAACGCTAAGTTATTTCTGGACTGGTTTCCTCAATGTTGGCCTGTGTTTCGTGCACGGCCTGTGTCTAACGCACGGTCTGTGTATTTCTCATCTAGCACGAATAAGGAGTGACAATCGTGTGCTTAACTCACGCTTGGTCAACTGGAGAGCTTCTCACCCTGAGCCCAAGATTCTAGTCAAAAAGTGGGAATCGACCTAGGTGATTACAAGGCAGCTAAAGCTTAGCACAGCTGTTAATTAGGACCTATTTATCAAAATACTAAACCATATTGTGTGTGTTTTCGCCGTCATGTGTTTTGCAAATATCTTCTCAACAACCACAATTTGTGAAAAACAAAAAGATTTGTTATAAGAAAGCAAATATTATCTGTATATAACTTTTTTGCATTTGGAATTAATCTCTATAATATTTTCGACCAGTTTCGGTCTTGTAAAGAGGAAATATAATAATTTTAAACATTTTCTGATTTATGTACACTTTTGAATAGTAAAATTAAAGATGTGTTCGTTGTCAATTTAAGTTATTTTGTTGCATTTCAAAGGATTTGTTACTTATCCAAGTGCAAATATGTAAAAAAGAAGGCCTATTTTTTAACAATTAGATGAAGTAAATCCTCCATACTGACTGCTTTTCATCGTTAGAAAGAGAATTTAGTCTTTACTGCGTTGTTTGATAAAAGCCATTTGTACTTAATCAAATCTGTTGATCATGTTTTACTACATTATGGAAGCATTAGAACTGGACAATCGTGTTTGATAGTTATGTCCATAGAGAAGCCACAAAAAAGCAAAAAGAACTTGCATTAAAATGCATTTAACCATATCAATAAATGAATCCTAATTGGACATATTTTACTCTGTATGCGTGTATGAAATCGAAAAATTATCCTGTTCTGAAGTCAGAGAGTACCTACCTAATTTAGACTTCTGCAGATATAGTAAAAACAACACAGCTTTAACACAGAATAAGAATACTTCAACGTACAAAATGCACTACATTTAACACCAAAAAGGAAAACAACCTTAGGAAATTTTACTGCCTGACTATGCCATGACTCGATGCGACACAACTACGTTAAAAAAAGAAGAGTGAGTGCTAGTGGAATGTTAAAAGAAGAAATCAAAGTATTCGATTAAAAATATTGCAGAAAAGTTAACATCAAAGTAGATCAGAGAAGCTCACCGTATATCTCTTCGCGTATACCAGTTTGGTGGCAAAAATAAAATCAAAACACATCTATTCACTTAGAATCCCTCTCATCAACAAGGGCAGGTGCTGAGTGATAGCTTGGAAAAAGCTTAGAGCCAATACAGTGGGATTGGTTAATAAAAAGGGGAATTATTGAGGCCTGTTTTCACAAGTAAAGGAGTTGCTCCCCCACAACTTAAGAAGCTACTCTAAACTTAATTTTCTGTATGTAAAAACTCTCCAGTTCAGAAAGTAGCTGAATCTGATGGCTAAAATTTTTAACCCACTGAGTAACGCAAGGTATTGTAAATGGTATTCGGTTTCTCTCCCAGTTGTGATATTAATTTACAGATTCCGAAAAAATTGTTTACTTTTTTATAAGAAGTCGCTTTTGTCTCTTCTAATTTCGTTGATTATGGTGAGTTCAAAATTAGTTTGAAGAAAAAAACACAAATTGCAATCATTTTTAAAGATCTCAGCAGAAGCTTGCCATATATGTAAAGGAAGCTTGCAATTTTAACCAAAATTTAATAAAATTGGACAAATATGAAGTCCAATAGAGGCAAGTCAAATTACACGTGGAAAGTGATAACTACAACTACCTG
The DNA here is from genome assembly GCA_940337035.1 of Agriotes lineatus. Lineage (NCBI taxonomy): Eukaryota > Metazoa > Arthropoda > Insecta > Coleoptera > Elateridae > Agriotes > Agriotes lineatus. The sequence continues at coordinate 22,169,293 of OW679199.1, forward strand.
TGAAAAACATAAACCAACGAAACTGTTGGGTTATATTAAAATATTAATAATGAATTAATAACCGTCTATGATTTAAAGACACCCCTTGATATATGTTATCGAGTTGTTTTCATAAGTATCGGTAATGTTTGTTTCTATAAAATGATTTTTTTCGCCTCTTTAATTTTTTTAATAACTGTGACGGTTTAGAAGATATTTGCAAAAAACGAGAACTAAACATGGCCCACAATTTTCCAATATTACGGCTAAAACGTAACATTAATTTATGGGGACGTTTAGTAAGTATTTTATTAATTAGGTCTTAATTAACAACTGTGCCAAGTTTCACCTTCCTTCTAATTTACGAACTGGAATTTCCTAAACTTCCTCAACTATGAATGTGAAGATGACCACTGACGACTGTCGCAATGTACCACAATTTGTTTAGATCGTCCGGCGCCCCCCGGCAAGCCCCAGCTCGTCGCGGAAACTGAGCTCACCCCCGACGTCGTCACCATCCGCTGGGACCGCCCGCCATACGATGGAGGCTCCCCCATCACGGGGTACCTCGTGGAGCACCGCCGCTACGGCTCCCCGCACTGGGTCAGGGCCACGCCCTTGCTGGTGCCCTTCACTGAACTTAGCCTGAGCGGCTTGGAACCAGGATGGAGGTACCAGTTCAGGATAAGCGCCGAAAACGCTGTGGGGCTGTCGCCCCCGGGGGAGCTGTCCGAGCTGCTCACCGTGACCCTACAAAGGTCTGCAGTGACCGTCCCCCGCTTCATCGACGAACTCAAGGACGCCGTAGTCTTGGAGAACGAAAAAGTCGAATTCGTCGCCCAGTTCCTGGGGCAGCCCCCACCGAAGGTGTGCTGGTTCAAAGACGGTTTCGAGATTTTCAGCAGCCGACGAATCCGAATCATTACCGAAAACGACAGGAGTGTCCTGACGATCCACCAGAGCTCCCTGTCCGACGAGGGGGAGATCAAATGCACCGCCACAAACCGCGCAGGCCACGCGTCCACCAAGGCCCAGCTCAGGCTGGAAGCTCCCCCGAGCATACGCCTGCCCAGGCAATACGAGGATGGATTATTGTTCGAATTGGGCGAAGTTATGCGGCTTAAGGTCTCCATTGCCGGCCGCCCGCCACCTTTGGTCTTCTGGACTCACAATAACGATTCTATTAAACACGACGACCGCTATGAAATTGAAACTACCGAAAAATATTCGAGCGTGCGTATAGAGGAAGTCCAGAGGACAGATCGGGGCGAATATCAAATCAAATCAGTCAATAAGCTGGGAGAGGCAATCGCTTCGTTTTTAGTCACCGTTACAGACAAACCATCTCCCCCTGGACAAGCACGGGTTATAATGACTTTAGGCAGATCCGTCACCTTGTCTTGGGGTCTCCCAGGCGACGACGGGGGCTGTAAAATTGGAAATTACATAGTCGAGTACTTTAGGCTAGGATGGGACGTGTGGCTCAAAGCAGCCACTTGCAGACAGCTCACGACGACGATAGGGGATTTAATAGAAGGCAGCGAGTACAAATTTAGGATCAAAGCCGAAAGCCCTTATGGAATCAGCGACCCCAGCGCGGAGTCTGACGTGGTGTTCATACCCGATCCAAAGAGAGGCATTTTAACTCCGTCTGCACGTAGTAGAAGTCAACCTCGAGATGTACTTTTGGATGACCATAAACCAGTGGCGGTTAGGCGGAAACCAAGATCCCAGTCCTCCACCAGAGCTGAAACTTCTACAAGCAGGCCAACAACGCCTGTGCACTTTTACGAAGGGGGTATTCCTGTAAGGCCTGCCAGGACTAAAGTGAAGAGTCCATCGATAACTCCCGAACTTTCACCAATAGCCAACAGAAGGAACATCACAGCAGATATCATTAATAAAAGCATATTTGACCGAGCATCCATGGCGCGAGATTTGGCATACGGAAGCCCCGAAATAAAGGTGAAGAAGATGGAAGATGATACGGAGCCATTTGCAGGTGACGCGCCTTACTATTCGGAAAAACTGAATCAGCTTCCAAGTAACGCTATAAAATCTACAGTTAATGTAATACATCACCAAGGCAACGACTCAACTGCACCATTAAATATTAAAAGTAAAACTCCTAGTCCTAACGACTTTAGACGTCCACAGAAACAATCAGATCTTCATAGACTGCCTAATTTTACCCCAATAACACCAGAATCACAACTATATAACCAAAGACAAAAATCGCCAAGTCCAAGGCCAATGTCACCTTCTTTAGAAACCAAACGCTACCAGAACCAAAAATCAACAAGTCCCCGACCTTATCAAAAAGAAAAATCGCCCAGTCCACCTCGCATGCCGTTCAACCATCAACAAAAATCACCGAAGTTACTCACATCAACTTTAATCGACGAGAAACGCACATCACCTAGCTCTAGTTCCAGCATATCCCCAAACATATTTCAAAGGCAAAGGTCGCCTAGCCCGCAACCCTTGACAACTGACAAAAGAGTAAGAGTATCATCATCACTGCCTCAAAGGAGATCTCCGAGTCCTTACAACTTCTCCGAACGCGTACGGAGCAAATCGCCCAGTCCTATGAGGTCTTCGAGGAGCAGGTCGCCCAGTCCGAATGCGTACGCGATGCAGGAAGATTTCTCCCGCTTCAACCCACCGTTTAACAGGGGCTTAGAGAATAAGTCCGACCCGCTCTCCAACAGCTCCGAGTTTATGTTGGTTTTGCTGCCTGAAATGCAAAGAGGTAAGGAGTTATTAAAACAACAACTATGTTTTTGACACTAATGAATTTTGCAAGTAGGTAGAGGAAGCGCTTCTGAAATGAAGTTCGATTTCGACGAAAATTCAGTTCCACCGCCGATGTCCTTATCGGCCCCGGAGTTGGGAGCTGAACCACCGCTGTTTGAACTATTGAGAGCATCCGTGAGCTCGACAGAGCTCCTCCATGAGCACGCGATGGCCCGGTTCTACGAGGCAATGGCTGCTGAAGAAGCCGAATTTGAAAAAAGAGACAGGCAGAAGTTGGAGGAAGCTAATCGCAGACCAAGTGCTGACGTGCCAAAAATACAAATCAATTCCAAAGACGACGAAGTGATTGTCGGCCTTGAAAGGAAAAATTCTTTCCGGCGACGCTTATCTGCTGGAACGTCGATTCCTCAGCAGTTATTGTGGGCGCAAAGGAGGCACAGCTTAAGAAACTCTCCTGATTTAACAGAACTCCCCCATAATAACCTGCGCAAATTCCCTATGTTACTAGATAACAAGAACGTTGAAAAAATGGTGGAAATATCTGAAATTCCCGAAAATAACAAATTTCCTTTGTCGTTGGATGATAGAAGAGAAATATTTGCAACGCGGCAGAGGTCGGAATCTGAAGAAAGGGAAGAGGAGGAATTTGAAAAGATCAGAGCAAAAATGGCCACTCAGAAAAAGGAACGCAAAGGTGTAGGTGTTGTCAAAGAAGAAGATTGGGATGAAGTAGTCGACGATGAAGTGCGGGAATACGAAGAAAGCTTATCGGAATCTGAAACCGAGTCTTCGGACGACGAGCGAGGTAGTGAAATACCACCAATATACGCCGTAGAAGAAGAAGAAGTGTACCGTCCTGGACTAATGCTTCGAAATACGCCAAATAAGCACAAGTCCAAAAGCGACGAACCGTTTGAAATACTAACGAAACCGAACCCTTTACCAGACCCAAACTTTATACCAAAACCCATTTTAAAGCGGCGAGACATCGAAGATATTCCTGATAAACCCATTAGAAAAACCATTAATACTAACAACACGCGCCAGCGCTCCTTGTCGATGTTCCCACAAAACACTACTAATGCTAAAGAAGCGCGCAAAGAAGTAGCGAGTAGCTCAAGACAGCGGTCCTTTTCTCTCTTTCCGCAGAACAAGCTACCCGAGGTCGACCCAGAGGTTCCAGGAATGAGGAAGAGGGGAAGCTCGCCTACAATTCCATTCCGCCGCCTATCAGCGGTCGCTGAAATTTCAGGAATCGCGGCGGCCAGCGTCGGAATGCCTCAGCCTGCGAAGAAAGCCCCGGTTCAGAGGAAGAAGTCCGACGAGGAGATCAAGGTCGTGGTTGACCATTACGGCGATATAGTCAGGAGTTATGGCCAGAAGAAGAGATCTGTCCCTAAGGTGTATCTAAACGCCGACGATTTGAAAGCAGCCGCTGAGAGACAATCGAGGGATGATTTGAGGGAAATCGCGAGGTCGATTGAAAATCTGGCAAACCCAGAAGCAGAGGAAGATGTGGAACCGGAAGTAGCCGGCGACATGAACCGCAGGCGCAGCTTTGTGGAAGCTTCGTCAGCCCTCTTCAGGTCGATGAAAGAAAGCGTGACCGCTGCTCTGGCTGGAGACCAAGAGGAAGACGACACGATCCCTCCAGATGCTGAAATCATACCATCGACGCAAAGACGTGGAAGTGCTCAGATTGCTGGCAAGCGGCGGCCGTCCCGATCGCCAAACAAGCTAGAGGCTCCTAAGGCGTCTAAAAAGGCTCCGGCTGGGGGTAAATCTGGGAACATGCGAGGGGAAAACTGGAGCAATTTAAGAGCGCCATCTCCTAATCCCCAAGGGAGGAAGCTGTCCCCATCTCCCATGCGAAGGAATTCCCTCGTTGTACCAGCGGCACAGGCGCGACGCAGTTCCCTTACTGGAACTTCTCCCTTGCCAGCAGCAAAGCCTAAAATGAAAGAAACTACTACGCAAACTGCTGACGATGCGGCCGATCCAAAGAACAGGGTCCTTCTAGCAGCCAAACAAGACGAGCTCTCAGCGAAGGCCGAATTCAAAGTGAGGAGCACCGTGGATTACATCACGGACTTGGCCATGTTTATTGTCGCGTGCTGGTTGTACCTCTTTCAAAACGAACTTTTAGCTATTCCTGTGCTACTTGTAATGGTCTACAGGCAGATGCAGGAAGAAATCCGAAAAAAGCTACCTAAGTGGATGTTTGGTTCAAAGAAGGGCAAGAGGAAGTAACTCAAAATTATAAGTTTGAATATTTAAGTGTCTGTATATATTTTGAAAAACGAGTATTCTCTAAGTATAAAGGCAGCATGGATTATGGATGTGTAATATTTCTGATTTTGTAGCGACTTAATTGCCATAGTATTTATGACAACTCTTATATTTTCATTACAATAATTGCTATTACTCAATTTACAATTTCCACTGATTGTTTTCAAGCACAAATATGTTATGTAAAACTATAATGAATGTGTCGTTGTTATGACTTGGCCGTAAGACTAAGTAATTAACAAGCCCTTCGAATGTTACCACTGATGGAAGCCTCTTCCTGACACCAATTGTATAATTACTTTAATTTGTAAAGAAGGTGAACAGGACTATTTACTGTAGAACTAATAACCCGTTAATGATATGTTAAGTAAGGCCTGTGGCTACAATAATAGTTATTGCGACTGCAGTTTAGATTAAATCACGTGTGCACCTGAATTGTCATTCATATATTAGTAAGATTCCCATTGAGAAGCTTTAGAGAATCATGTTGCATTTATATTTAGCGTGGATCTAGGGATAGCCTTGAAGGATGTAAATATATTTATCGGTTTGTTAGCGTGAACATCCGTAGGTTTTGTAAATGTTGACGTGTTCTGTGACCTGTCGTGGTTGTAAAGCTACTTAGTTATGGTATTTGTACTTTGTACATGTGTAAGCCCACTGTATTATACGTAATTAAACGAACTTGAATTATTTGCGTTGCTTATTCATCTCCACATTAGTTTGCGAAAATTCCCTTGTAAAACAGGAAATTGCCGACTTCAAAGAGTAGTTGTGGGAGCAGTAATAATAATAATTATTAGTATTCATTTATAAGTTTTAAAGTTTATTACAGAGATAATTATTCAAATAATAGGTACATTTTCTGTTTAGTTCCAAATAATAACTCGCTTCTAAAACTGATTGCCTGCTCTCTAGCATTATGTTAGTTTTGTAACCATGAAATTAGTTTATTTGAACTCGTCTATATTCTTTATACGCTGTAAGTATGTCTAGTAAAAACAAATATATACTTCGGTTGATGTTAATGCCCATCATGTTAATCTACAGCCTGTGTATTTACATGGTAAGTATTTGGACATTTAACTGTCGACAAAGTAAATAATTATAAGCAGGTTCCTGTTTAGTGGCGTTTATATCTTTTCCATGCCTGTCAATAATTTAGATGTCTCATGTAACTGCTGTTTAATATTTAACATTAAAGCACTGCTATTCTAAAATCTACAAAAAACATTTTTCTTTTAATAATGAGAAAATAGATCCAGAAGCAGTGCTATGTGACGGATATGTAGTATAAGTCAAGCTGAAATAGCGTTTGAATATTCTTAAATTAATTTATTCAACACCTCCAAGCTCATCATTTTTAGGCACTCATACAAAAATTACTATATTTCCAATTGCTTTCGGGTTAGATATATTATTCATCCCCAGTTCAACTCTGCACAAATGCGATAAACTGGAAAGAATCCGTGGCTAAGAGTTCAGTAATTCATGGAGGCACCTTTCTGCCATTTAATGATTCGTATAATTGTCGTCTAAAATTGCTCTCTGTAGATATTGGACTACATATGTATAAAGTGCATTGGTTATTAAAAATATTTGTTACAATCAAATTGCTTCATGTACATCTTACTACACATAAATTCATAGTTTTCAGTACGTGTGAATTACCTTGAATGTTAAAAAATATTTGCCAGGCGTCATGCATTATATAAATATTACAAATACACACTGTAACCGTTATGCACAAATTCAAACTGTTCCCAATACGTAAAGCTTACCCTAACTACTGAAAAACATCTATCATGATCCGTCTTACTTCATATCTTGTGTTCAAAAAAAAAAAAAACTAGTTGGCGTTGAAAAGAAAAAGAAAATCTAGTCATGTCTTAACTTAAGTCTGTAGGTGAAGGTCAGATTGAAATTTGTTTATGAACACATCTGTCACTGTGACAGGTAAAAGTTTACACTGCATTAAGTTTAAATGTATCAAGCAAGAAGGAAAATAAGATGGCATGTAAACAACAACGAGTGTAATAATTATAACGGTTAATAAAAATTGTTTTCGTTAAGTGTTTTGTATATTTTTAGGAAAATAATTCAAGATCAAGATGTAATTTAGTTCTCCTTGACTTGGTAGTTCATTTGTATCAATGGGTATATCTTAAGTTACGGCAAACTTCAATTTGATCGTGGCATGCTGCGAATGAGTTTTTTTTTTTTTTTGAAACACACGATATAAATCTCTCCACATACAAATTCACAGTGCTTTTCCACTACGTATAAATTCACACTGTTTCCACTACGTACACATTCACATTGTTCTAAATACGTATAAATTAGTTTTACTTCCACTATTTGTCACTTTCTACCTTGCTTCACATACATCTCATTGCATAAAGAATCCCCTGAAAAATATCGTGATTACTGTAAGACATAGAGGCATACATGACAGTTTTTACTATAGCCATCTTGATGTACTGTACTGTTGTCATATTATTACGGTATTTGTGTCACTTTCACTGCAACATTCGCTATAATAGTTAAATTGCACTGGTTTCGTTACACATTTACTCTACTTGTTTTTGCAATTACCTACATAAATGTTTGTTTCTATACAGAAATATTGTACATTAAAAAATCAATGTGCATTGTAGTGTAAACGAGCAATTGTCTTGATTGCCGCCATGTTCACACTAACCTCCTTTCATCTGTATATAAACTTACACTGTTTCCACTGTGTATAAAGTACCCTAACTACTAAAAACATTTATCACTCTCCGTCTGACATAAGAAAAATCTCATTACGTATAAATCCACACTTTTTTCATTACACATGATTTGACACTGATCCCAGTAGGTATAAAGTACCCTAACTACTAAAAGCATTTGCCACACTCCGTCTTGCATAATATACAACTCACTACGTAGAAATTCAAGCTTTTCTTACTAAGTAGAAATTTACACATTCTCACTGCGTATAAATTGACACTGTTTCCACTACGTGCAAATTTACATTGTTCTCACTACGAATAAATTAGCTTAACTTTTAAAACTAGTTGTCACGAGCTGCGTTGCTTTACATAAATTTCACTACGTACAAATTCACATGATTTCCATTACGTATAAATTACGGCGACTACTATAAAACACTTATCACGCTCCGCCTTGCTTCATAGAAATCTCACTACTTATAAATCCACACTTTTCCCACTACGTATAAATTTACACTGTTCTCATTACGTATAAATTCACACTGTTTTCACTACGGACAAATCTACAGTGTTTTTACTACGTATAAATAACCTTGTTGCTTTACACAAATTTTACTACGTACAAATTCTCATGATTTCCTCTACGTATAAATTACCGCGACTACTATAAAACATTTATGGCGCTCCGTCTGGCTCGATATAAATCTTACTACTTACAAAGTACGTATAAATACGCAGTGTTTCCACTACGTATAAACGTTCACATAATGTCTACTACGTATAAATTACCGCCACTACTATAAAATATTTATCACGCTTCGCCTTGCTTCATATAGCTCTCACTACTTATAAACTCACACTGTTCCCACTATGTATAAGTTCACACGTTACCACTACGTCTAAATACTATAAATTATTTGTTAAGCTCCATCTTGTTTCATATATAGACTCACTGAGAATGGAGTAGAGCCAGTATACATTACCCATTCGGACCATCAAGGGATTCGGCCCCGAGTTCATACAAAGTATTTATACCTGAAACTATGAATGAATAAAACTGCAATTGAATGTGTATTATTAAGAAAATTAAAAATGAACTCAAACCCGGAAAAAGTATTAAACTGTTTTCTTAATGTCACGTTATCCCTTGACAAACGTGGATTGTCTTTTCGAGGTCCATCTAACTTAATTGGAAGTCCAAGTAATGAATTGTTTTTGGGTATGCTTGAAGTTATAAGTCACAATGACCAAGCAATACCAAATCATTTGAGAAAAGTGAGAAATTCTCAATTTAAAGAAATAGTTAGGCTACAAATTATTTTTTTTTGTCAGCAGCTATACTAAGTGAATTTATATTATGTTGTGCAGAACATGCTGTAAACAAAATTTAGTATTTAAAATGATTTTAGTTTTTTTTACGTTTTCCATTTGAACGACTTTGTATTGTAACGCTGGTGTAGATGAAAGAATGAAAAATATCTTTAAAAAAATAGTGAAGGGTCCTGTTAATTCATAGCAGAGGGATGACTCTTCACTGCCCTGTTCATATAAATCGTACTGCGTAGAAATTCACACTATTCTCGCTACATAAATTACCCCGACCACTACATAACGTTTCTTTTGCTCTAGCTTGCATTATAGATATACCACTACGTACAAATTCACACTGTTTTTACTACGCTTATATTCACACTTACTAGATAATAATTACTTTGTATTAAAACCATTTGTCATGTCCCATTGCGCTTTACTTAAATCTCACTAAGTTCAAATTTGCACTGTCTCCACTACGTATAAATTACTCTGACGACTAAAAACATTTGCCATGCTTTTCCTTGTTTCGTATAAGTACCTATCACCACGTACAAATTCACGCTGTTTCCGCTACAAATAAATTTATGCTGTCCCTACCACGTTTAAATCAGACTGTTTTCGCTACATATAAGTTCACGCTGTTTACACTACTTCTAAATTACTCTGACTACGTATTAAAACCATTTATCACGCTCTGTCTTGCTTCGTATACATCTTACTACGTATAAATTCACACTGTTTTCTCATCTTAAGTCGTGTAAGTGTAAAGTGTAAAGTTCTTCTGCCCTTTAAATGTGTTACCTAGCAAAGCTTTGTTGCATGTAAGCCTTATTGTCTGTTGCCTCATTATTTAGATGGCGTTGTAGGTAGTCCAATTCGGCATAATTTTTTTTTTCGTATAAATACACCCTATTTTCGTTAACTATAAATTATTCTTGCTCTTTTACCGATTACGACAGTAAATCTTTGCTCAGTACAAACCCAACTATTTATAAATTAATTCTCACGACATATAAATTACCCCATCGCTTAAATTAGTTCTATATATTTGTTAATAATTACAAAAAGTAATATAACAAAGTTGGTTCCTCTCCTACCATCTATAACAACATATAGATACTTAATATACAAATATACAATCAAACAATAATGTTTAATATTCATATATCAAATACAAATTTTATTCAAAAATGTAGTGGGACATTTGTAAATATCGAAATTTATAGAAGGTGGGAACAAAAACTTCAAAATAGTGGAAGTAGATTAATTAATGAGGGTTACACCTAGCCTGGTGCCTATATAATTCATTTAAATTGTAAAGACAATTTAATATGAAGTACAAATAGGTAGCGTGATGTATCCGCAAGGAAATTTATACTGAGTAGAACTGAATGTCATATTTTGTGAGTAGCAAGGGAAAATGTTTGACAAAGTACTATTTCTGTTTCACACGACATTGAATGTAGCTCAATGCTCAATTAAATAGATGACTACTAGAACATCTTTTTTTAGACGTTTTATAAATTACCAGCACAACCATCTGCATTATGTGAAATTTGCTTGAAGTGCGTCTTGTTAATAAAACGCTTGAAACATAAATATAGATTTTACATACTACTAAGTTCCACAGATTTGTGTTTATGGCAAAGGGATATGTGATTTCTGCAAGAAAGTACATAAAATCCAGTTTTGTTGTATATATTTATAGGTTTTACTCTATTGTTGCTTCCTTATAAACACACACACTGTTTTGGCCTGTGTGGTTTCTCAATTTTTTGAAATGCATTATATTTTCATTAAAATAGAAAAGACTAAAACAAAATAAACTCCAGGAAGGGATACTTTTGCCCTATTGGTTATAAATATGTTTCTCTAGGATCTCTTTAGTTACTTAGTTTTCGTTTTATTAGTATTTCCTTGGTAATTAAGAATGTATGTATGTATGCATTGTGTCGGTAACCTCATTTTACCTTGCGGTGTACACGCTTGCGTCTGGTGTTACAATGCCCAACTTGCCCCGAATTCGGGTTACAAAGTGTTGACGTGCTACTCTATCTCTTAGGTCTGTGGTTCTGAGTAGAGCACAGTTAATTTGGTTCCTAACTGTGAATGGTCTCGACGAGCCCGATTCTAATCGCCAACTTAATTTCTACAAAAGAGGTAAGGCGAGTGTGCTTAAGAACGATAATAAGTTGAGAACAGAAAAAAATGTGTTACACTCAAATTGCTTCGAGTGCTTCTCGCACATATACTGTAATGATAGCCCTACTAAAAAGGCTTTATAAATAAAAAAATAATAATTAGGGCAAATCACCACAAATTACAATAAAATATTTTTATTCAAGAATTCTTGTGTAATCTCAGGGTTTATTAAAATGATGTTATAATTAAATTTGCCCTTTCTATTTTATTCATTTGCAATCAAATAAAATAAAGCTCCGGTCTAGCATGAGAAAAAAATCTAGTCAAAGGGATAGGTTCAAACACTTGCATTACAATTAGTTTTGAGTAGGAGAGATTAACTCGTATGGCAAGTGCTCGAATTCGTATCTGATAGCTTTAATCTTAAAATGGATTGCAAAACATAGTAGGTTGTACGGACAAAATTTTGCGTAAATTGACTTTTAAAAAACACCAACAAATGGTAAAATGCCGGCTAACCTGGTTTTGTTTCAGTGACGTAGGGACGCCGAGATCTGCATTTGTTTAACTTCCTGCAATTTTCGGTGTCCAAAACCGCTTATCCGTAAAATCAAAGGACGCTACCTCGATAAAACCTCTCTGAAACAAATATGGGAACTGGGACCTGCTTCTACACCTCGTACAAAGTCTAATCTTGATGAAACCCAAAACTAGTGGGCCTTTTGCAATTGCTTCCCTGTGAAATGTACCTTGCAAGGGCAGCTTCGTAGGCTGGATCACAAAATCAAACAGCGCCACGGCAATTCTAAACTTGATGACGGCTTCCTGCTCTAAATCTCTGGATGTAAGGCTCGATAAGGGTTCCCCAACACGCAGTACACACAATTCTGCTGGCCGATGCTTCCAACTATTCGAAAACTTGTCCGAAAACTGGCCTCGCTGTAAACCGCACCTGGTCAATTCTTTCAGTTACTCTCTCTTCACTGGGGGGTTCTAGCACGAAGAAACTTTATACAACTACACTCTGCAGATAGGTGAATATTAAAACTATTTTTTGACTTACACAAAAAAAAATTATTTGAAAATTTACATAAAGTTGTGAGCATCTCTTGCACACAGCACAATTTTACAAGGCTTGTTTTTTCAATAATTAACAATTGAATATCTCGTATCCTAGCAACTACGTTTTACAATTGTTTTATCAAATAAGTTTTGATATAATATTCTTATTTAGGAACTAAACTGTCTTTTTTCTGGAAATTGTCACTTTAAACTTTACTCTGCTTTTTCATAATTAGTCTTAAATGCACTGTTTCACATGTTTATAATTAGCACTGCACAATTGTCTGTGTACTATAATAGGTTGCCTTATCGTGCTCTTTGCAATCTTTGCTTTGCTTTGCACTGTTTATTTCCCCGTCAACTGGCTTGCCGTTTGCTGGCTTAATCAACTTTTAGTCATAACGCTCATATAATCTTTGTAATTGCACAAACCATCTCTGTATCATTTTAAGTTCACATTACTATATTGACGTTACAAAACTCAAATCTGTCAGATACATAATTTAAGGTGTGCTTGCCATTTCGAACATTGATTATGAATAAAAAGGTAAACGTAACCCTTTTGCTATCGCCTTATCTAATGCTAACCTTTCTCTATCAAATTATAGTTACTGCACACTTTGAATTCTTTCATTTTCGTGTTAGTTAGGCTACCAGAATTGCTGTGGGCATTAAATAATTGCAATACATGCATATTTCTCAATACGTGTGATTTACACCGAAAATTAAAAATATTTATCACGCCCCATCTTGCATCATATAAATGTCACAAATTCACATTTGCCCATTACGTATGTCGTGCCATTACACTAAAACGTTTATCACGTTCACGCTGTTTCCACTACGTACAAGTCCACACTGTATCCACGCATTATATAGGTTATAAGTTTTTCTCTATTGTTGCCTACGTGTAAACCCGCTTACCGTTTTGGCCTGTGCGGTTGCTCAATTTTCTATATGCAATATATTTTAATAAAAAAAGAGCAGGGCAAACAAAATAAACTACAATTACGAGTACCTTTGGTGATAAATATATCTCTGCAGCATATCTTTAGTTACTTAGTTTTTATGGTATTTTTGTGGTAATTAAGAATACATACATCTACCGTCCGCAAGTTTCCAGATCAGATAAAAACATGGGAACTTCAGACTAAATAAATAATGCACCTGTTGCTTAAGGTTTCTCGCTTAGAAAATTTGTAATAAGATCTTAATTTTCATTATTGCTAACGTATAATTCATTAGGTCGAAGTCAATACAATCTTGGTTCTGCAAACAATAAATATTATTCAGACGTCAGTCTTAGAAGTAGAACTGTATAAATCCCAATGCTGTCACTAGGTGAAATATTTGAGGTTCATTTTGAAAGTTATAGTTTCGATAGCATCGTTTCAACTTTCCTATATTCTGCAAGTGTTAATAGTTGCACAAGATTAGCATTTAATTTATTTCTTAATGCTTTAGTAATCTAAAAAATGCAAGAGGGAACCTCATTTAAATTTTGCAAATGAAAACACTGAAATAGATTCATCCACAGATAAACGTTTGTATATTTTGGGAATAAAGATAAAATATATGATATGATAGCTGTGAGAAGAATTGTACAGTTTCTATTATTTACCTAATATAACTGAAATTTTTAGCACCGTATTTGTCTATTTGGAAGTTTTTTCCAATTTTTACCGTTATTCAAGCTAAGCTTGAGATAAGAATGCAGACTATTTTTAATGTTTCTATTCTGGCAAGCATAATGAAGAATTTACAAAAACAAATTATGATGATCTCTTGCTGCATACTGCCTACCAATTACGCTTACTGTATTTATTTGACTAACATTTCTAGGATTCGTGTACCATACCTCATTGCTCATTAGTTGAAGAAGCTTGATTCCAGAATTTCTCTTTTCTACTAAGTTTGTCACCTTAAAACTTAAATCACTATTTAAATTTAACATAGAGTAAAACCGATCGTTTTCATTGCTATACCGAACAGAAATAGCTAAGCTACTTTTCAAAATTTATGCATGCGCAGAACGAGTTTCACACGCTACAAATTAATAAAAGTGCGCCAAGTTTTAAATAAGTAAGAGCAGCTTTGTTTGCAAAAAAATACCACAGGGAATATAGTGCTGCAGAGCGCTTAATGCGTTATTGCAGTACTAACAGGGAGACACCCCAAAACATACTTTCTAACTGCGTTACTTACTTCTTACATATACAAAATTGGAGGTAATTTAAGCATACAAAAAATATAGGACTAAATACAAGTAATATGTTGAAAAATTGAGGTAAAACACGCATGCAATATAAACAGGTTCAACTTACCTTGGTACAGCGATTTATTCAACGACAAGATTCGAAAATCAAGGGAAGTCTCTGTCATCAGAGACTGAGCGCAAAGCTGGCCGGATGCAGTGCCCTGCTAACGGACAAAATTTTATAGAGAAAGATGGGTTCGACAGCGATAATGGAAGCCGCACTTGACGGCTGGCCTACTATGAAGCCAAAATGGGTAGCTACAAGAATAGCTACGAGCAATCGGCGTTGATCTACACGCAAAAAATGAGCTATATCTTCTGCGCTGCGTCGGAGTACGAGAGTTAGTATATACAGACTGATTCATAAGTATGGTCATTAAATTAAATGGGTGTATACTAACCTCAGTAGAAGTGCATTGCAAAAATCATATTAAGGAGTGTGTGCTAACTTTTAGAAACCAATGCTAAATCAAATGGAAGTGCATTGACCTAATACACCAAATGTGATTAAACTACCCAAACAACTGCGGCTGCTCCATCGAATAACACAGTATGTGATAATGAGTAAAAGTGTGGGAAACAAGGAAACACTTTAGATGGATGGCCCCACACTCTGCATGCATTCTCAAAGTTAAATCCCGTATATTTGCAGTCTGTATTAAGGTATAATTTTTACTGTCTGACCAAAAATCTTACAACCCTAACGTTTCATGGTAAAATGTAGATACTGTGTTTTGAAATCCATTAATGGGTGGGCGGAAGTGAGGATTAAATTAATTTTCTACACAGTATCTACAAGAACAGTTTTATTATTTTTTTTACGATAGCTACAAGATTTTTTTTTATCAAAAAGATATGCTGGACAACTTAAACAAATACAAAAACAATAAAAATAACCAAAATTTATGAATTACCGCCCTGCACATCAATAACAAACACTCAGAAATTAAGGTTATGTAGGTACGTTGAGTGAGCATGTCTGCAACAAAACACAGTATCTCGTAGATACTGTGTTATACACAGAATTTTGACAAAAAAGTTTGCTCTAAGTGTTTTTTTTAAAACACAGTAACTACCAGATACTGTGTTTTCTTTGGTTCTTTCGAACATTATAATGACTTGCTGTGTTCTGAATTGGAGAACAGAAGAAATTCATGTAGATACTGTGTTTATTTGTAGCTGTAAATAGGTAACCAGTATAGATAGCTCAAATCTGATTAGCTAGAAAGATGAGGGACAACACAGTATCTACATATGAACATTCAGCTCAATTTCACAAAAAATGTTGGATACTGTGTTTTTCGATGGAGCAGCCGAACTGTTTTTTGCGTCTACATATAATCTAAATTCGGTCTTAGCGCAACAATCTAGGCGAACATGAGTTCATAGAAATTCATTCCAGTGACCATCAATCAGTTTAAGCAACTAAATGTTTTGATGTTTGTGGGATTATTATAAATGTTTGACGTATCGTTTATTATGGAAAGTTGTTCTATTTGATGTCATCTAAATTTAAATTTACTTACTATACTTACGAATCAACCTGTATATATCCGATCGAATATTGATATGAAATTCTGTGGTACTCAACGGAATTTCAGATGGGTAGACTGCACTTCGGGATGCTGGGTGTAGCTACCAGAAGTCGTGCTAAAATTAACACATTCCCAAACAGCTGCATTCATAGAAGTCTTCCTGCTTAAAGTCAATATCCCTCCGCGCAAGCTTGGTGTGAGAAGAAGTTCGAAAAATTGAATTGCCCACTTCCTCCGCCTCTTGCATTAAAAACTCAGTGGAGGCGTGATATCCGAACTTGACCTAACAATCAGTATTTTAAAAAAATGGGTTTGGAGTGAAATATATTGTTTTTGTCATTCTAGAATCGTGTGTTTAAATTATATTTCTTCTTCTAAGGAGCGATCGGTAGCATCCTTTTAAAGTCGAATTCTCCCTCATTTCTATGTGCTCATATTATCAGCGGCATTTTTAAAAGTTTTTTATTCGAGGCTGCCCACCAAAATCTTTGATTTATAAGGTAAATATTATATCGGGTCACCGGTCTCAAAACCGAAGATAACAAGTTTTTAATTTTTAGTATACAAATGATATGTGTAACGTAAATTATGTCTAAGAATTTTTAGCCCCCCCTCGCTTACAATTTAAAGTACTAAACTAGGCAACCTTGTCTTTTACATTCAATTAATTGTTTCTAGTAACTTTTTCATATAATATGCTTTTATTATCTTCGATTTTGAAACCGGTCACCCGGTATATTAGAAGACACATATTCATTATATAAATTATAAAGTTAGAAAATTCTATGCTTTGTATAAAATTTTATTTCCCAAAAGGTTTCCCAAATATAATTCTTTAAAAAATCAAATTTATTTCAAGACATCATTTTCATCTGTTAAACTTAGATTTCTACATTTCCACTTAAATTTGGCGATAAAAAACAATAAAAATGTGAATTTAAATTTTTTGCAATGATAACTGAGTAAATATTGAAATATTTAAAATGAATAAACTTGGTACATAAGGATGACTATAAGATTTTACTTCAAAATTACAGGTTATCAAGCGAGCAAATTAATAAAGAAGCTAAGAAAAGCGAAAGCGCATTAAAAGACCTTCTCTTAACAACTTACAAAAACCTTAAACAATAAAAATATAAAAAGGTGGAACTTGCAACCAAACTTTAACAATCAAATTTTAAACTATTATTGATTTGGGCAACGCAAATGTATCTAGCTGAGCTACTCTACTTTTAGATTTCATAATGTTCATAAAAATGTAATTTTTTATAATTGTCATCATGTAGTATTTTAAATGTCATGTTTATTGTCGAGAATGCGTTGAGCAAAGTTTTAGTTTTCATGTCGATAAGCAGGTCTCAAAAGGGTACTTTGATGTTTGTTACGTGTAAATTATGCTCTAGATAGAATTAGGTTATTTATTCATCGATTGTCTTGAATTTCCAGCTATTATTTTATAAGGCGGGTTAGGCCCCCACTTTTTCGTTGTTTTGTATAAAGTTGCCTAATCTCCTTTTGTATTTTTATACGAATTTCGAAAATTCTTGGGACCTAAGGAAATGTTTGCGATTTTTAAAAAGATTGTCTTTATAGAGAGCGATTTTCTGTAACCATCTTGGGAAGATTGATAGATAGATTGCTTTTGGTTTACGTGAAAAGCTCACTACATGTGTATTTAAAATCCTTCGATATTTTTGAAAGTTTAACTTATCATTAATGTGTTATGTTTACACTCGCTGAAATTCATCTGGTTATGATAAGTATATGATAGTATTCGACGATTTGATCGCAAATTATTCTTGGCACTCAAAAACCGTTTATTCATGATAATATTATTTAAGTGAGTACTGAGGATTTTGTTTGTTGATCGTTCACGACTGTTGCGCGAATGTACCTAGTGTATCAGAATTCGGACGCATAGTCTTATAGCGTGAGAATTTCGGTCTCTAACGTAATAAAAACTTACGTAAATTTTAGCTCCCGTACCCCGCTTTCGCCCCGTTTTTATTAGCATTTGGGGGAGATGTGCTCGTAAAGGGTTTTGCTAGGAAATTTTATAACTATTTGCTCTTTACACAGTTTATTCGAATTCAATTTTACCAATAGATCTGTGTACATCTGTAAACAAAATCACATTTACAACCAATAAAATTAATATAAAACTTAGAATAAAGTCAAAGTTACATTCATAACGATTAAACGAAAATACAAACTTAGATTAAAATGGCATTGCTGCATATATACCTACATTGAAATATACACACTCATAGGCCTATTTTTCCCATAATTTTATTTGAGTTTATATGAATGTAGCATTCGCCATTTCCCTTGTGCCTGCCGAATATTTTCTTTTGGAGCTGAATATACAGGTTGCCTATTTTATCGTGTTGCAACTGGGCAGGCAAGATATTTAACAAGCTCATGATTTTTCATAGTTAACTCTTAATTTTAAAAATCATTTACTGAATTCAGAAAATAGGTGGTTTTACATCGCTTGCCTAGCCTTGTTCATAACCAACAAACAAATAAAATTAAGAGTCATCTGTGAAAATCATGAACGCATTGAATGTGTTGCCTACGTAGTTGTTACACGGTAAAATGCACAAGCAGTATATGTAGTGTAAATATACCTTGGGTAACAGCAATTTCTGATTTTTATGTGAAATGTTAGGTGGTTTAGGGATTTACGCTAACAGCTGTAGGTATTCTAGTTTGGACGGTGTCGAACCAGTGGAATTTCCGAACAACCCATCCTATCCTGCTTAGGAACTAGCTGGCAAAGCTTTGCCGCGTCACACGACAATACCAGAATCACACGGTTTGGTTTTTGTAAAGCATCATTGAGTATTACTGAGTATTTATTTAATCTATAGCAATTATGCGTGTAGCCCGTTATCTGAGTTTTTAAAAGTAAATTCTTTGTTTGTATGTAAAGGGTTAATAAATTGAAAGAACTTTAAAATAGCAATGCCAAGTGATGATATTATTATTTAAATTGTTATTGATCCATAAAACTTGCTCTCAAGCGAAACCATAAAAATACACTCAACGAGAGGCAAAAGTGATTCCAATACTGAGGCCAGTTTCTTGTTTGTAATACTGATGATTGAATTGCAAGAGTTTTCAAAAAAGGTAAAAAGTTTCCGCATCGTATTGTTTACGTCGCTGTTATATCTTTAATCATCCTTAAACATTCCAAAGTGGCAATACTTGCGAAAAAAGTTCCTCACATCAAAACTAACTATCCTGGTGATGTCTGGAATTGTGTGGGAATTTTCATTTGAAAATTTGGAGTGCAAATAATTTCATTAAAGATGCCCCTGCTGTAGAGATGTTAGCAACAAGGCTGAAGACTGCTCTACAATTTTGAAGTGTTTTTTTGCTGGCCATATTTCAGTGCTATAGAAAACCTTTTGATCGTATGTGAAGTCTAAATATGATGGTAGTGTAATTGCCGATTGTGATAAAGTGGCCAGATGCACTATATCATTTTCGATATCAGGATTATTCTATCGCTTGATAGAACTCTAACTGGTTACTTGGTATAATGTGATTCAATAAATTTATACAGCTGTGACAGCAGTGAGATAGGGAGCTGAGGTTATTCTCCTCGCCAATATATTACCATAGGTCAGAATCTCAAACTCCAAATCTCTAAACAGGTAATTTTCGCTGAATTATCACTATTTAAGGAATCAAAGATGTTATCTTCAAGTGTAATCGAGCCCCAGCATGCCTGGAAGTCGCGCCGATAAATAAGCCAATATGGGGCATCTTATCTCGTAATCTGAAAAACCACTAACCAAGCTGTGGTACAAATTTATATACATACGTCGTGCTCGACTAGACTTGCGGTTAGTGTCTTACATAACGAGGTAACCCCCTTAGCTAACTTTATGTGGTATAGCACATTACGCCAACCTCACGTGCTGCAGGTATTAACGACTGTTTAGTATGAGCAAAACGCCTCGCACTTGAGGAATCCTGTTACAGGGACGTCCAAACTTCGCTATATCCGTACAGTGGGATGTGTATTAGCTTTTTACATTTCGTTAAATATGTGCAATTTAATTGTTGTAAAAATATCAATCATTTTTTTGTTTAAGTGTGCATGAGTACTGGCTAATAAAGAAATATGATGTTCATGATTATATGTATGTACACATTTCACTTGGACGATGCAAAGTAGGCATTGTAACTACAACTATAATAAGGCATATTATTGAGAAAACAAAAATGCAATGCTTCGAATCGATATAAAGACAAGGCAATGGGTAGAAGAAAGCAACATTAATATTAGTTCATGAAGCTACAGACAAGAGCGAACTTCTAATGTTTTGTAAATTATATATCAAACCCTTTCAGGGTAATAAATTTTTTTTACAACTCTCTTAGTTTCTTTTATTTTTAATGAATGTCTTTAATTCCTATCAGTTTCTGTTTTCTCAAGCTTTGTCTCTTTTTCATTTTCGGGGTCGAATGGACTAGACCTTTTTTCACTCTACTTTCGGTATATTCTAACCAATTCTGTTGGTATTAGTGTCTTAGAGACTGTATTTTTACAATTTCTGTATACTCTGCGTTTCTAATTTCATTAATTTTCGTCTTGCTTTCGAACTATCTTTGAGCTTATAAGTCAAAGTCTGGCAGGGTTTGTGTTTCCTTATAATCTGATAAATTTGATTAGACCTAGAAAATGGACTGTATTCAATAGTTTTATAGTTTAAATTGGATTAATATTAAGTGTGTCGTAAATACAAGCGGAACAACTTCAACATTTTTGAATTTATGTCAAGTAAGTTTTCAAAATATTCCTTTTTATCGTAGCAAACTCATACTGTAATAGTTTTTTTAGTTAGGTAGCATGAATTAAGTTATTTGTAATTATTAGTTTGTACTTCATTCTCCATTTTGTAAATTGTCCTCATGGTTAAGAAATAGTCAGGGCATTTTAGCTGGATTAATTAGAGCTTTTGTAGCGATTGTTTGAAACAAAACATAGTTCCGTATATAAACTTTCGAATTTGAAACCAAAAGAGAATTGTGATTTTGCTTGTGCTAAGATAAGCTGTACAACTTTGTGCCCCAAAAAAAACTACATGCATAAAAGTTGCCAAATAGAAAATTTGTTTTATGAATGTTTATATCTGAAAGTGACAACTCCTGAATAAATAAATAGGATTTGATATCATTTGAAGTTTTGATTTATCTTGTGGTTATACGAGTACATAACAGTACAGCATCCAATTATAATTCTACGTTCATGCAAGTCTACGTTACTGTCTCCCGTGCAAGTAATCAATCAAACTTAATTAAATCTCCGTGCATATCCATGAGAAAGGCGAATCACCTAAAACAAATTGATGCAAGTGCTAACCTTAAAACTAAAAAGCAACAAAAAGCACACACCAGTGAACTCTAAATCTCAAGATTACCTGCGAGGCTTGTCTACTTTACTGTATCCAAACCAACGTTTCTAGATAACAATGCAGTCACCCTGAATATAAGTGTCTGCAAACCCGGGTTTGTGAAGAGGTCCTGCAGTAAAACATTTGTCGTGAACTTGGACAAGTCAACATAAACACGAGCGTCCTCGGTGTCTGTGGTTGAGTTAACACTAAAAGTTCACCGGTAATATAAGCAAGGTAAAAAATTATTTTTGTCTAATTAATTCACATATGAGTTTTGGTATAAATTGTAATTTTCCCTGACACACCTTGACCAGGCCACATAAGTTATTTTGTACTTAAAGACTGAGAGATTGAAAGCTGAATGTCAGTTGTTGTATCCTGCAAGGGCAGCCGACACATATATTTTGTTTTATTAAAAAATACATGTTATAGTTAACTCCATTGCGCATACGAAGTGTAGATTTGCATTTAAATTTTAAATCCCTGGTTTTCATAGCAATATCTGGGGACATTTGTTTTTTATTTTATTTTATTGCAGTTCTCTTTCGTTTTACAATTGTTATTGCTTATATTCTTTGACGACTTTATTTTCGACTACTATTACCAAAGGGAACCAGCGGTTAAATCTCAAAGGAACCCTCTAGCTTTTAGTAACATTCATAGACGTACATATTTCTTTCCTGTCGTTTATATTATATTTGCTGTCACCAAATAGCAGAGGCCTAAATGTTCTTCAGCTTATTACCTAGCATTATTGCATAAGCTTTTCGTGATATGCTTTGAATCATGTTATTTTAACGTGCGACATGTGTTGTAATATTATATGTGTGCTATCGCCAATTTTTGCATCCATTAGCATTAATTTTGTATATACAATATCTACGCTGCATAGAAATATTTAAGAGGTGAGCCCTTAATGGAGCTAAACTTTAATCACCGTCGGGGTGTGCTACTATCAATTTGGAACCGCTGGCTGAGGTCCTGTCCGGCCATCAATACTATTTTCCTAGGTCTATATTTCCGTCGTGATATCAAACGTTTCAGATAATTTAAGGGTAATTTCATGTGTGTCCCCAGCCCTTGCAGCTAACCCGCCGAGATTTTTATGTGGTTTGTATGTTTAATATAACCGTATTAGATTATTCTGTGCGCATTTTCAAGAAGGTACGATTACTTCAGAAAAAACAAAGGTAAGGTGAGTTCGACGTGTCGAACACGCTCATTTTCCATTTCTGGCATGCTCTTCTGCTTTTCATATCCAATAAACGGTACCGTATTACCTAACGATTGGTTATAATATTGAAATTGGTCATATATGTTTTTATTCGCCGGAATCACAGGCATTCTCCAATGCTCAGAAAAGTACAAACGAGACTGTCTGCTAAATGTCGATTGTTTTTTAGCATAAATGGTATAATATGCATTACTTTATTACTCAACAAAGAACTAGTAAACGTTGAACTCTTCCACGACAATGCTCGGGCTCATACTCACATTTTGGAGGTCAAATTAAAAATGAAAATATTTTCACACTTGCCTTTGCCACCGCTTGGACCATTAAAAAAGCACTAGCAGGAGTAAGATACGAAGATGAAGACCAAATGAAGAGTTTTCTGCAAAAACTGGCTGAACACTCAGTCGAAAAACTTTTAATTTATTATGACAGATGGCGCAAATGCATTGAGTTAAAAGCAGAGTACGTCAAACATTATGTGTAATTATTTTGCTAATGTGCTACCCCAATAAAGGATTATAAAAAATCCGGTTCATGTCTGAACTATCTTCAAAGCTGCCATCTCTTTGCTACTCCACTGCAAATTCTAAGCGTTTGTAGCGCAAGCACGTTTGCAAATAGTGGCAGGTTTTATAGGTTCATTGAAATTACGTCAGGCCGGTCTAATTTTAACGAAGGCTTTGGACACCCTCGGCTTTCGGTCAAAAGAATCCAAAACGTACGAAGGAGTGTTCTGATAGTGCAAATCCCGCCATAGCTTACGGTGAGTTCTACCTGTTCGATTTTCGGGTGCATCCTCGGTTATTTACACAGTTGTGATAGCGTGAATATCGTGCGCGTCTATTTGTTTATACATTTATTGTTATTGACAACCCCAGCGAACAAACTGTGTTAATGTGTTTGTCAGCATGTTCTGCACCGACTGCTCCGATAAGGTGATAGAAAATTTGGACGTGGTCTCCAAGATCCGGTCGTATAAATACTCTTATGAGGTAAGTCGCTATAACTGCCGCAATACTGTGGATATTTAGCTCAAGTTCTCGCCGAATTTTTGCTCTATTTTCGGGCGCCTCCGCCCAAACACACGTGCGAAGAAATTGTTCTACTGCAGCTTTGCGTAGTTTGATTCGCGTGTTCCACACGCAAATACACGTGTTGTTGTTGTTGTGGATGTCTAGTTTTTGTGTCACCATTGACACGTGAATAGTGGTGTAGTTTGACAAACGGCGGCATAAACTGACGCTTTGCTAAGTGCAAAACTGAAGCCGTAAACTAACATGGTTGCTCAGATTGTATAGCCGGCGCGAGTGCTTGATTTTGTAAGGTTTCTCGAAACTAGTAGTGGAAATTCAGTCTAACAACAGAAAGTCTATTAGTATCACTGTAAAATAAATGGGTGCTTAAGGCTACATTTCTACTTTTATTTTTAAAATAAATTTTGTTTTATTTCTTCGTACCACGTGATTTTTTAAGCAGAAGTTTAGGGAAGTAATAACCTTCGGATTTGCCAAATCGGCGAATACAGCAAGTGTTCACCAGTGTCAGAGCTGATGTTTTTTTAAAATATAACTCTGTTACGCACATCGATTTTTTAAAACGTGTTGCACTCGAATATTATAAAACTGCATAAAAATGTTATCCACATTAACAATTTATACCGCCATAGCTGCCCTTAGCTCCGTTAACTTACGTAAAATATGTCTCTGTCATTATTTTTTATTGAAGCAAGTAATAACCCCAGAGCTTAACAAATCGGTGTATAAAGCAAGTGTCTACAGATTTCAGAGTTGATTCGCATTTTTTGAAAAACAATTTTCTGTTTGCCCGCATTGACTTGAGGAAAGAAAGTGTGTTTCGACGTTTTAACATATCTAGTTTACAAAATGATTTCCTCCAACTTGTTCAACAGCATTCTGTAACGCTCAACAGATATTTTTAATACATTTTTGAAATGAAAGATCATACAAGTGTTTCGAAGTGTTGTATACATTGACAATTTACACTTCATAACTGCTCTCAGTTAGTTATTTTCCATGAAATAAGCATGTATTACGCTTTGTTTGAAAAATAGTTGGAAACAAAATGTGTTTCGAAGTTTCAACCTATCTATTTTCCAGAGTTAATTCCTGCAATTTGATCAGCAGCACGCTGTAATACTCAACACATTTTTTAATGACTTTTTGAAATCGAAGATCGTACAAGTGCTTCCAATTGTTATCTACATTCACAATTCACACTCCATAACTGTTCTCAGTTGGTTATTTTACATAAAATATGAATGTTTCATTACTTTTTTATTTTTGAAGCAAGTAATGACCGCCGAGCTTGCTAACTCGACGAATAAAGCAAGAGTTTGTCAGTTTCAGAGCTTATATCTCGCATTTTTTTAAAAACAGTTCTGTATTTGCCCGCATAGACTTGTGGAAACAAACTGTGTTCGACGTTTCACTTCATCTATTTTTCACCATCATTTCCTTTTAATCAACTGCACGCTGTAGTGCTCAACAGATTTTTTAAATGACTTTTTGAAATCGACGGCCATACAAGTGCATCCAAGTGTTATCT
The DNA here is from genome assembly GCA_940337035.1 of Agriotes lineatus. Classification (NCBI taxonomy): domain Eukaryota; kingdom Metazoa; phylum Arthropoda; class Insecta; order Coleoptera; family Elateridae; genus Agriotes; species Agriotes lineatus. Next base: position 22,194,552 of record OW679199.1, read on the forward strand.
ATATTCAAAATAATTTGCACCCCAGAACTGTTCTCAGTTGGTTATTTTACGTAAAATAAGCATTTTTTATATTTTTTCCAATTTGAAATAAGTAATAACCTTAGAGCTTGTTAAATCGGCGAATAATGCAAGTGTTTACCAGTTTTAGAGCTTCTGTCATGCATTTTTTGGATAACAGTTCTCTATTTAGCCGCGTCGACTTGCAGAAACACAGTATTTTTCGACTTTTATGCTATCTATTTTCCCAAATTATTACCTTCTAGTTGATCAACAGCACACTGTAGCATTCAACAGGTTTTTTTACAACGCTTTGATCTCGAAGATTCTAAAAGTGCATTCAAATGTTATCTACATTTACAATTTACACGTCGTAGCTGCTCGTAACTCCCAATTTTATGTAAAATATGTGTCTTTTGTTACTTTTTTTCTTTATGAATCAAGTAATAACCTCAAAGCTTGCCAAATCGCCGAATAAAGCAAGTGTCCACCAGTTTCAGAACAGATGTCTCGCATTTTTCGAAAAACAGTTATCTATTTAGCCGCATTGTCTTGCAGAAACAAAGTGTGTTTCGACGTGTTATGCCATCTATTTTCCAAATTTACTTCCTTTAATTTGATCAACAACACGCTGTAGCACTCAAAGATTTCTTTTAAACACTTTTTAAACTTAAAAGTGCATCCAAGTGATATCTACATTCATACTCCATAGCTGCTCTCAGATTTTTATTAAATATTTATCTTTCTTAATTTTTTCTTTGTGTAACAAGCAATAACTGTAGAGCTTGTCAAATCGCCGAATAAATCAAGAGATTGCCAGTTTCAGAGCTTATATTTAAATTTTTTTGATAAACAGTTCTCGCGTTCTTGCATTAACTTGTGGAATCAAAGTGTATTTTGACGTTTTCACTCCATCAACAGCATGTTCTAGCGCTCAAAATACTTTTTGAAATTGAAGATCATAAAAGTGCATCCAAGTGTTATCTATATCCACAATTCACACTTCATAACTGCTCTCAGCTAATTATTTTACGTAGAATATGTATCTTTCGTTACGTTCTTCTCCTTGAAACAAATAATAACCACAGATGCTCTTCTACAGGGGTCACGACCACACAAGGCGTTTGTGTGGTGGCCGGAGAGCGTGAGATGGAGCCAATGTCCGAGTGTGAGATTCGAACTCACTTCAAGCTGCCCTCTACTCGGTATTTAACACAAAATACCCGACTTTCATGAATTACATCACTCTTATGACCTTCGAGCTCAAAACGTCATTTTAAAATATTGTTGTGTGCTATAAGTACTTTTTATCAATTTCGAGAAAAAAGTAAGGAAAGATACATATTGTACAGGTTTATTCATTATAAATTACCGACCCCTTATCATCGTTATTATTGCCTATAGAAAAAGAGTTTTAAATAAAAATTGTGTGGTTATGACTGAATTTTGTTAAAATGCTATCAAAAGTACAGTAGCGTACAGACTTTAGTAAAGTAAGCTATGAAAATGACAACTATTTTGTTTGATAAGTGACATTTCTTTAATGAAGATGATTCAAAAGTTGGATGAAGATTCCGATTATTTTACTAAAATATTATGGACTGATGCATCATACTTTTTTACGGCTGGAGTTTTTAATAGGAAAAATCGAAGGTCGTGGGAAAACAAGCACAACAGAAGAAGATTGGTAAAACAAATTTAAAAATCCGGAAGAAAAACTGTTAGCGTTTGGTGTGGAATTTTCAGAAACAAAATTGTTGGGCCTATATTTTATGATTATACCTTAACTGGAGTTACCTATCTGGAAATACTTATCCCAGAAGCAGAAAATATTCTTTTACAGAATTTTCCGGAAGCCGAACTTGATGATATGGTTTGGATGCAGGATGGGGCAACTCCGCATCGTTCGAGATAATTTGAATAATGTGTTCCCAATATGGATAAGGAATAATGGAACTATTAAATGGCCACCTAACAGTCCGGATTTGACCCCTATGGATCAATTATTATTTTTTTTAATTTCTAAAAGACGTCAATAATTATAATAATAATAATAGTATGCAAGTCAGTAAAGACGTGGAAGAAGCTTTGTTCTTGCAAGTTAATGCGACCAAATAAAGAACTGTTTTTCAAGAAATGAGAGATATCAGCTCTAAAGCTGGGGATACTTGCTTTATTCACCGAAAGTTATATTTCATAAATTGCCCTTGGGGTTATGGTCTTCTTTACTATGTATTATTCTTCTTCTTCTCTAGATATTATAATTTAGTTCCGTCTAAAATAAATTACTCTTATCTCATATGGGTCGGGCTTCTATAGTATGAGCAAAAAGTAACTCCATCAAAGATACCTTTGGAATTTTGAAGTCATGTGTATTATAACACCAGAAAATTGTATTTAATTCTTGTTGATTCTTGTCAATGACGTTATTGACATTTAAATTAAAAAATGCAGTCTTGTAAGGAAACTTTCTAAATTTAATAAACAGAAAATTTAAATTACAACGGAGAGCATTTAAAACAAAATTAATGAAATAACATTAGTATATCGTTTGTGTTAATGGAAGCGCTACTAAATTAAATTACAGGTTAGGCACATAACCATTTACAAGAGGTGCTGAAAATGCCTTCCTTCTTCTTGCAAGCACAGCCTCACACGTCGTTTCATGTTTTCGAATAAACTTTTCAACAATTCAGGTGTTGCACTACATGCCTCGGTGATTCCTTCTTTCAGTTCTAACATCGTATGAACAAGTGTTTTAAATACTGAATTTTTTAGAAGTGGAAATAAAAAGAAATCCAAAAAGGTGAGATCACAAGATCTGGGTGGCCAAAGATCTTTTGAAATTAATCGGCCATCAAAGAACTGCTGTAGATGTTCCAACGTGGTTCCAGCTACATGAGGTGTTGCGTTATCTGGTTAGAAGTATCCTCGTCGAATTTCATCATCATGGAGCTGATTCACAAATTCTTCAGGAATGTTATTTTGATATTTTTCGGCAATTTCCCTGAAAGCAGCTACAGTACGTCGTACTTGATAAAAAGAGTCGATTGCTAATATTTCAACGTTAGGAAATCTTTCTCTAAATTCGTTTAAACAAACGTGTGCAGAGTACTGCCAATTACCATTGTCCATTTCGAAAATATGCTTCTATTATAAATATTTTATGTTCTGGTAACATTTTGAAAATAAATTATTCAGAAATTATTGACAAAAAATTATTATATACCTAATAACAAATGTTAAATGACAGCTTCTAATTTTCTGGTGTTATAATACACATGACTTCAAAATTCCAAAGGTATCTTTGATGGAGTTACTTTTTGCACATACTATACATCCTAGAAATATTATTTTTATCTGTAAAAATTATAAGAAATACATTTGCTATCAAATCAATTATCGTGGTATTATTTTTAATAATTTAAAAGTAAACGCTTTGTGTAATGGTGATTTAACTAACGCAATAGCTACCATATAGGATATTATTTAACTAAAGGGAAAATTAATTTAAATATGGCGTTCCAACCTCACAATTCCAGAAAAACAATTTCGTTATACTCGACAATTATCCGTGATTACGTATTTAGAGCGTTGCGTAACAATCGCTGTAAGTAAATACACGTCACAAACAAAATACACTTAAAGGGCGCTTGTGTCGGAAGTGCTCATAAAACCGACACCACCAAGAAAGTCACTAAATTCTATCTTTTAGGGTAAAGTTTTCTGACCTTTTTGTTGTGTTTGAAATCGAAATTAGGGCTTAACTCGAGTTCCTAGTAAGTGCCACGATGTTTGGCCCCGTCTTTCTCCGTTGGCCCGCCGATCCACGCCGCTGAACGCTCTGAAGAACGGCTCCTGTAAACTCGTTTTACTCTAGATATGTATGGAATAATATGGAATATTTCAATTTACTGGCACAAAACACCAAAAACGTTTCTTTGAAATGGAAACCAACAAAAACTCCATCGATACTAATAAAACTTTTAGTTAACATTAGGCTACTAATGTACCTTATTAATTCAGGACAACTCTGGGGCACAGCAGCCAATACCAACATTCAAATCATCGAACGCTTCCAATCCGAAGTGTTATGCACTATGTGTGATGCTCCATATTTCCTAAGAAATGTAGACATATTGTGTGATCTAAAAGTGGACTCCGTGAAAAACACTATAGTGAAGCAGAGTAAAAAATATTTAAATAAATTGGAATTCCATCCTAACTATCACGCTGTAAATCTTCTTGATAACAGTGCAAACGTCCAAAGACTGAGTAGAATTAAGCCACTTGACTTGCCACATAGATTTATACAGCTGTAAATGTTTAATTAGTAATCATGGTAACATCTAGTCGCTAAACGTATATTATTTGTAAGAAATCTTGGTGTTAGGATTGATGGATCCTATCTCTCATATCTATTTATGACACTTTTAATCGTTTATCTGTTTTGCTTATGGTATTCCTTTGTTATACAGATTGCAATTAGTTAATAAATTTATTTAAAAAAAATAATTCAGGTAGGTAAGTTATCGACCGCATGTTCTTGGTTTGACTGATAATAGTATTACGTATTGCACACCATTTATGCAAGACAAGAACTGTTCAACGTTTGCGTGGGCCTTTTTATCATTTTCACTTTTAACTTACATTTACTTACTGAACCGCTCATTAAATGTAGGGAGGCATAAATGATTGACAAAATATACGAGTAAAAACGATAACTAGAAAAGTTGTTCAAAATGGTGAGCTCTATCACTGGTTACAATTATTACGTAAATTTCCACAACTCTCCTTATATAGTTCTCTAGCAATAGAGATAGCTAGGCACAATAGGTAAATGTATTAGATCAAGGTTACCTTAGGCTTTCTTGAAGAAGATTGCATCCTGGCATTTTTTGGTGGTGGAAACGCATCATAGCCAGCTGTAAACTTCGAAATCTTGTTTTGCTATAAAACTTACAGAACTTCCACTTTGGTGTTAGCAATATCTGAATCCAGCCTGCTGAGACTTTGTTCATCACCAAACATTTATTCGACATTTTTAAAACAGTTGTTTCTGATACTTAGACTTTATTTCCACTATTTGAAACCATTTTTTAATCTTTGGATCAGATTGAATCGATTCTTTACTCCATCAAATTTTCTCACAAAAAATGATGGCACGATTTCCCGTCCACACGAATAATTCTGTCGTGAATAGTTTTTGATTCATTTGAAACGAGGTACAGGAAGACTTTTGATCAAGCAAATAAAAACAAAACTCACGTTCAAGGTAGTTAGTCTTGCCAACTATTTCATGAAATTCTTCTGTGCATCTGGTGCAACGAATCAATCTAAAAATAGCGTACAGTGCAATACCATCACAACGAAGTAAATAAACAGCCCACAAGAAAAATCGCGATGAAATCAGGCCAAAAAGTAATCTTAATACTGTCTTCCGTTGTTACCAAACGAATTTGGATTGTTTGTTTGCGGGTAAATGCATAAAAACTTATTCAATCCAATCTATGTGTTAAAACGTCGTTCGTATATTAGACAAGCTGGAATATTTTTTATCTGTTCGATATAACTTATCACATCCACTTTCGTTGCAACCACATAAAGTAATTATATCACATCACTCGTCGAATGGATGCCAGACTAACTATAAACTTTTCCCTTCTTACAAAACAGTTTCATCGTATACTAAAGGTCAGTCATTAGGAAATTAAATTTGTATATACCGGAAATATCTTTTGATATTCTATAACAACTGAGGTACTTGGTATTTTATTTTCCTTGTCATCATCAGCCGTTTTGTACCCACTTTTGGATATAGGCTTTGTTACGTTCAATTGGAATAAATGGTCACGCCACCACTGGGTTTAGCCTAGCGACAAGAGGTAATTTTGTTTTGAAAGCCTAGAGACTGTGACTATGGAATAGTTGCCCTGGTGCTGTTTTTAGTTTTTCGCGTACCGCGTTGAGTTAGCCCTGTAAAAGCGTTCTTTTCTTGGCCCGTTGGAAGTCCTCGGTTTAGTTACTGAATAAAATACCCTGATTTATCAAAAGACTTCAAATTCGATTTAATCGAACCCCATCAACAACGCCTTGAATATAGCCTCAAATTGATTTCATATCGCTGTTTGAGTGGCAATTACGGTCCAATTTCCCAGCCTGAACATTGGGTTAAATTTCACCTCTTACTTGCTGGCTAGCAAGTCTTCGGGCTTTTCTCGAACTTTGTAGCAAAAGCCGTCAATCCCATTTCATCGCCCGGGACCATCGACTGACCTGGAGTCCTGCTTGTCTGGCCGACTTTTGCATTCAGAGCTAAGTGTACGTCTATTTTGGAATATGTAAGTGTTGTCTTTTGTGTGGATAGAATTTACCCTGTATGTATTTAAGCCGTACGTTTAACGAAACTAATTTTAGCTATCTCGTCTGGGTGCGCTAATCGCTATTTGGAATCCTGACTGACGTTCCGTCAGGACATCAATACTATTTTCCTTATCCAATAACTTGTCGTGGAAGTCTTCTAATTGTAATGCAATCTGAATCCAAGGTTCAGCTGACCCGAGCCGAACTGTAACTGTAACGTTACAAAAGTTTTAATTCAGTTTTATTAGCACTTTAATTTTGCCCATTACTTGGCAGCTCTAATAGGTCAGGTTCGATTGAAATATTTACTTTGACTGATTTAAAGTAGATAGTTTAACTCAAATAATATTTATTAACCACTATGTACAATAAAATAAATAAGTATATAATTATATACAAAGACTGAACAAAATATAAATATATTTTAAATACGCGTCTGGTGTATGGGCAGCCCGCGTAGTATGACCGTTCGCCGGGTCCGGACTGGTTGAGGGTCACTGGAACTTGGCAGGGAATTTCACCAGCGTTGGTATCCCACATGTGCATACACAAGTGTCTCTCCTTGTCCAGCTGTGGTATGCCGATATGTGATAGCAATGCGGATACGGCACAGGGAAGAAGTCACGTTTGATAGCACGGCGAGTGTCGAGGTTATGAAACCCTAGGGTGGATTGTCCCGCCGAATTCCAAAGTGAATTCAGGTATTTGGCTTTTACCAGACAAAACGCCTGCGGCATTCGACGACTTTGTAGTTCGTGGATTTTTATTGCGATCTCGGAGAGAACAAATGTTGCGGGGATCTTGCCTACAACAGTCGGCGGAGTTTTTTGCCCGCCAATTTGAATGGCGGTTTTGGGAAGTCAATTGATCCAAAGTCAGGGGATAGTTTCTGGTATTAGTATACGGTAAAAGACCGTATAGTTGGTTTATCCCACGTGTCAGGTAAGGACCAACCTGCTCTAAAAGCTTACAAGGGCTCGGTTCTATTAAGGGAAACGACTTTACGCTGTGTATTGGTTTTATCCCAACTTTCGGGTGAGTACCAACCTACTCTAAAAGATTACAAGGGTGCAGTTCTATTTCGGGAAACAGCTTCATGCCGGCGGAATGATTTATAAGGGGCGATCTAGGGAAATCGCTGTCGGGAATATCAGTCAGGCTTGGCAAGAAATAAAACCCCTCTTGTTTGATGGAATTTTGTTTTTATAGCAGGCTGTTGTCCTCCCTCTTTGGTGCCAAGTTACAGTGGGGCTGCGCAATAAACGAGCTGTCGTAGCGGTCGCACAACGGTCAATTTATAGCCGCGAACGTTTCCAGTCGTATGTAATGTTAAAAATGCGGAATTTAAACGCTTTTCATATTAGATTATGGTTAAATAGCGTTTAAACAGGAGTGAAACGTTACACAACTATATTTGGTGTGTTTAAATAGCAGTGAGTATTATATTACCTCATGTCCAATTTTTTGTTAAGAGAAATGCAGTCCGCCTGTGCAGAAATATAAGTGAACTTATTCCAAGAGCATAAAGGCAAGTTAGGTCCACTTCGTGTGGCTAGTACGAATAGTTCTCGAAGCTTTGTGGAGGGCTTGTTACAGTTTTCCTATAACATCAAAACAACACGGGAGTACCCTTCCCCCACAGTAATGTCAAAAATATTTCTTGTACCTACTAAGTTGACGCCCACCCCTTTGAGCTAGGTATTCTAAATTATGTTGCAGGCAGTAAATGAATTTTTACCTGTAACAGCCTCTCTACGTTTAGCTTCTCAACCCGATTTGGATCAGTTGTCCCCTTCAGACCTTTTCAAACTATCTCATTATCGGTTTTACCCTACTTCTATATTATCCTCAGGATCTCCACCTAAGTAATTTGCCGCACCACCCACTTCCTTATTATGTGACACACCCAATCCCAACGTGTTACTCTCTTCACTATGTGCTTTTCTTCTAATATATTTATTCGTCTTGCGATCTTCACGTACTCTAATCGTTGTCACTGTGTTTCTGCGTCATAGATTATGATAGCAATATGTACTAGTCGTTTGGTTTTGTCTTTAATTGCATTAGTAATTCCATTTCCATCGCATCTTTCATCCTTCAGTATAGAACCCATCCCATCCGTTCTTTTTTGTTTCAGCTGTTTGATATTGTTTCCGATCGCGACTATTTGGCAGAGATAGCTATGTGTAGCTTGTTATTTGCTATATTATTATAGACTCGTATGTTAGTGTTGTCTTCTACATTTGTCATTATCTTCCGCTTTATGCATCTATGATCTCCGTCTGATACGTCTTTTTATGTGTAGGTATTTTCTCGGTACTAGTATGCATTTTAAATTGAAATGTTCTTTCGTAGATGATATTGATATATACAGACGTGACTCGGAGGTAGTACAACGGCCCCACGTTGAGGTGCGTGAACTTGATTTATACTCACACACATCCAATATCCAAAAACTATCTCTGCTCTACTCTTGCATTTTTGATGGGACTTACAGCCCACACCTGTATACGGTCAACGGCTTTTTTAAAGTCGATAGGAGCCACAGGGGACATCGACTGTTGGAAGTCCATTTTTTTCTCAATTCTATTCACTAGTATCCCATAAAGGCATTAGTACATATAAAGGCGCGTTGTGCCTGAGTATGTGGTTATCTGGGCTGTCATCACTTCATCGTCAACAATCGGACGCAGTTCGTCCACCATCGGTCCTGTCGTCACCATGTTCTTTATAATGCAAAAATAAGTAAGTACGTCGGGCAGCGAATTGAACCGAGCACGTAAAGCCTCTGACTAGCAATCTGATTCTGCCCGGGAACGTAGGTTCAAATCCCTCTGAATGCGATGTTTTTGATTTTTATAAATCATACTGATAATTTTGGATTAAAGTACATTTTTGCCCTACTGCTTCAAAAAGCTATCAATTTCGGCAGCGTTTAGCGGCCCAAAACCCCTACATTTTTATACTAGCAACTTTTACTTTTCGGCAGTAATAATTAGGTCTGTGCATTTGTATCGATAATTCGAATAATATATCGAATAATTCGATATATCGAATCACGATATTAAAATAAAAGTTATTCGAATTATCGAATAAATAATTATTCGAATAAATTTATTGGAATTATCGAATAAATAATTATTCCGATAAAAATGTATTCGAAGTTTATCCGGTTGAATATTTATTCGAATAAATTCATACCAAGAATTATTTATTGGATATTTCGAATAAGTTTATTGTTAATAAATTCATGCGAATATCGAATAAAGAAATATTGGAATAAATACTTATTTATTCAAATAAAACTTATTAGAATACAAAGCCACATTATAAATATCAAACTGTAAACATTTTAATTGCTTAAAATTAAAATGGTCAGAGCAATTTACTTTTTTATCAATCTGGCTATGACATATAAATGATCTGTATTAGGGTTCCTAGATGTGCGTGATTATTTATTTTGTTTATTATCATTGCTTGAAAAGTTCTTTGGATGATCTTATCGGTTATCATTAATCATTAGTATTGTTAGTCCTTTTCAATTTCCTTACAATAATACCAAAACAAATGCCTGCCTAATGATTACTATTTGTATTTAGCAAATGGCCATTAATCATCATAAGTCAGAAAACTTGTATCAGATATCAGATAGAATAGGTTAAACAGAAGATTACTATTTCTAGAAATTGTTAATTGATTTTTAACAACTTATTCTAGTAGTGATACATATTGCCTATTGGTCGGAATCGTAAATCGGGGATGAGGGGAAGTGGGGATACCCCTTTAGCGATAATTTAAAATATCGTTGCAATAAATCAATGCCCAATTCCGTTAAAAAATTACAGTTTACGTTTGTGTGCGAAGGTGAACAGTAAATTATTTTCTGCATTTGTACTTTCTCAAAGGAGAAAAATACGGTTTAGTGCTGTTACCATTTATTGTGCTTGAAAGCTACTCACATTTAAAATTCAGTGTTCAGAATCAGAAAAGGTAAGTATTGCTATTGTTATACATTATGACCCGATTTAATCATGATTAAAATTACGTTAAAAAATGCAAATATACCATGGACCTTTATTATTTTAAAATTGTCCTACTTTTAAATATCACTTACTTTTTATTGCTCTCAAATGTTTTTTTTTCGTTCGTTTTGTTCATTAGTTTTGTGAATGTTCAATAATTTATTTAAAACTAAAATCTAATAAAATGGGGTGTAGATCAATAGTTTATAACTTTCGAATGATTGAATAATTATTTCAATAAATTAGTTATTCGAATTAGTTAGTTATTCGAATAAACTGGTTATTCGAATAAGTTATTGCAATAAATTATTCGAATAAATTAGTTATCCGTTTAAGCTATTCGAATAAATTAGTTATTCGAATAACTAATTTATTCCAATAATTCGATAGTTATTCGAATTTCGATATATCGAATAATATTCGATATTTAATTTTATTCGTTATTCGATACTTAATTTGTGATATCGAACACCCCTAGTAATAATCAAAGCAACAAAACCTAAAAAGCATTTCCATTGGCCAAAATAAAAATAGACACTCCCATTTTGCGGTATGATCATGACCTCCTCGACATTTCCCATCATTTTATAATTTAAAAAAACGCTTCCAAGGCAGTAGAATAAAAAAGTATGTATGTAAGTCGCACGAAAGTGGACTTTTAGATTCGCCTTATTTATGTGCCTCGCTTGCTTGGCAATACACCTTAATTTCGTACATGTAACATAAATAGCTATTACCTGCATATAATATTTGACTGAAAGCGAAATAAATTGCTCCTAATTATAATCGAACAATATGACTTGAGCAAACTTATCGGCCGTAAATTTTGTGTTTACATCGCTTGAAGCGACTATATGATGCAAGAGTTAGTCAACTCATCTCAGAAGTTGTTAAACATTTATATCGTCGTGAAAATAGCTTTACAAATTTAACCCAGTTCTGTCTGGCGGACGCTGAAAATAAAATTTAAATTAAGGCAAGTATAAAATGAAACAACCAGCCCCGACCGCACTTAAAATACTTAATCCCCTGAGAATTAATAAGAAACAATCATTTGCAATGAAAACACAATCAATACTCAGTACTCAAAAAAGAACTCCGATGCCGAATATTTTTTGAAACAAAAGATTTCATTACATTGATTTTCTTATACAACAAAAAAAAACTGGCAATCAACTCCGTTGATAAGAAACGTTCAATTCTAATCTAACAATGCCAAATCTCACACACAATCATTTTCAGACAATTGCCCTCTTTGAATTAAAATAGCAAACTTTGCACTCCATTCTTACAGTCTAGCGTTGCCCGTTTGCAATTGCCGCCTTTTAGGGCCATTGCAAAATTCCCTATCAGGAATAGAAGTTGAAGACGATGACCAAGTGAAGAATTCTACACAAAATTGGTTGGACATTCGGTAAAGCCAGGTATTATGATGTTAACAGACGGATGACTTGAACAAAATTAATAAAAACATATGAGCCTGCCCTGTATTAAAGTAATTTTAGCCCGTGCTTCACAATTACAACTTCAAAGTCAAGTGTATTTATACAAAATCCCCAAGAATTTAAAAACCGCAGATCGCTCTCCGAAATAGGTAGCAAAAAACAAACAACACATTACGACTTATAAATAATGGAAGTACATTTCGCAACATCAATAAATGCGAATTTGGTAAAAGATGATTAATACGCCTGGCCGAACGCAGTCCACAGTGGGAGTTCAGTAACTCAATATAGTACTACACAAAAGTCTAAATGAAATCCTTCTGAAAAATTAATGACGACCTACTTCAATGAAACCGGGTTTATGCTTACAAGCATTGTGTTATTTGGTTGCGTCCCTATTACTGTGCGGTATTTTTAGGCATTTAACCTGAATGAATTACAAAGCGGTAAAGGTATTAATGCGTTTGATAGAAAATATATTTAGTTATTTTAAGGTACTCTGAAACCCTGACGGGATGTTTTGTGTTCTATTAGATTGAGATTTGCCTGGACTTTGATACCAAATGTTCAACTCGTATACTCTACTTTTAAATTACAACGAGACTACATGAGCAGATTTGAGGGGAAGGCAACTACACAGACCAGATGTGCAGTTCTTTACAAAATTACTAAAGTACAAATAAATACTGAGGGCGCCAACGAGTCTTTTTACAAGAAATGTGCTCATATAGAAACAAAACCTTAGAAACTCCAAAGCGGCAGTTAATCGTCAGATAATTCGAGATAAGAGAGTCGTGGTAACAAAATAAAACAAGTAATTGGTAACATTGCATAGTATTCAAATAAAATAACAATGTATAATAGCCAGTATAGGAGGTGCGTACGTGGAATTCCCAAAGTAATCCTGGTTCACCCAATAAACAAACCATTTAAAATAATAGTACTAGCCTAAATATCACAGCTTCGCCTTAAAGGCAGGATCACAGGTTCGCACAGACAATTAACAATCAAATGTAAAATTACAAACCAACTTACGTCTAATCAACCAAAAATTTACAGGGTGCTGAAAAAATTACGTATTCACGCGATAGTGTGTTGTTAAGGGATACTCCCTGAGTAAGAGAAAAATAAGAAAATAATGCTTTGTTATATTTTTGAAGAATTTTTTAATTTTGAATTTTAAAATTTCTTGAGTTTCTGTTCGTTACAAGTATTTACATTCAAGTTTTTCTATCGCAATACTGAATATTAAAGAAATTAATAATCAAACTTTGGGCTCCCATATTTTCAGAAATAGAACACAGAATTTTTTTCCTTATTTTTCTCATACTCACGGAGTATCCCTTAACAATGTATCATCGAGTTAATACGCCATTTTGTCAGCACCCTGTATATATCTAAATATAAAGCGTTTTCTTTCGACACCTATTTGGAGTCTTCCACCAGGCGAAATCATTCTTTTTCAAATTAAAGCTACCACCGCGTAGATTTGCAGAAAAAAATAAAATAAATAAATGCTTTTTATAGAAAAACTAACATATTTCAGGGCGCAGGTTGTGCAGCGGGCAACGCTGTGGCAGTAGAACAAGTAAATTCTCAAGGTCTGCCTGCGATGTTTTGCTGATTTTTGCAATGGAGCACTGTACCTGCATTCAATGTTTATTTAAAATCAACGGCCTCCTTAATTGTGAAAAACGTCAATGTATATCTTAAGAAAATCATTATTGCCCAGATGCAATACGGTGTTTTTGTGCTCATTCTTATGATCAGGATGTGCTTATTTACATGCTAGTTCTCTGCTTTTCCTGTTACACTCGCTAAGGTTTAAAAACAGATTTGAGGCTTTCAAGTTGCGACAGATATTATTACACCACATTCTTTCTTCGAGTAATAGAAAATAGAATGGTGGGATAATATCAGTCACAACTCGAAAGCCTAAGTGTTTTTAAACGTTAGCGAGTATACTGCAAGTTTCCCATATTTCCCTTAATTTATCTCCATGCTAATGGAAGTGAAGATAATCATTGGCACATGCGCTTACAAATTGTTAATAAAATTGTAAATAACTAGAAGTGGTATTCACATGGATCACGCCAATCAGCTATTCGACAATACATTAAAAATGGATCAATATGGCGCTAATCTAAGATTTAAAACTGTTTTGAAACATGCATGCCAAAGAAAGTTAAATTCAGTTCTCTGCATTTCTCTTGAAAATTGGAAATGGAGAACATCCCACTATACAGGCAAAGACGATGCAATTAAAATACCATCTCAACTAATTGCAAAAAGATGACATCATCACACAGATATTTGGTAATGGTTTCTCAACTATTGAAAACACATTTACTATCTCAAAATTCTCAATTGCATTGAAATCAACAACAAACTTATATCTCTCTTTCCTGGATACAAAAAAGAATATTTTTGTGTGAATACAATTGTATCAGATCATGACACTTTATAATTTTCTATAGAATTTCTAGATATTACCACTTTGCTCTGGATAAAGTAATATTTGCCATGACCAGTATTTAGCCATGGTCAATTATATGTAGCAATGTCACTTGTCCGTAGTTTAAAAACTTAAAAATTCAAATTTTATCTAATGCATCTTATCACACGTTTAACATTGTCCACTAAGGAGTTTTGTAACTTGCAAAATATTTTACAACGGGTCCCACTCGTAGTGCATGAAAAGGTTAAAGGTTGAAATACGATCTAAAGTTTGAATACCATATAACTTAAACAACTTAAGCGACGGTAGGGCTTGATGGACGAACCCACGGAAGCTTACGTAAAAATACAACACGCGAAATTCCAAACTGAGAGGCTAACGTTAAAAAATTATACACATAAAAGCAACGGTAACGTTTGAGAGATTCCGAAGAAATCCTATCAAATCCGCTAGCTATTCGCATAGCTGGAAAATTTCTCAACGACTAAATTCAAAGTAACATGCCGGGGGTCTGAAGAGCACCACTTCGAGCAGAAGTCAGCATTGCACACAATAAGTCACAAATACAATTAAGTAATGATCAACTTGCAAATGTGGAGCCTTCCCACCGCAGCTCCTTGGAGGATTCTCACTCTTCCCAGATAAGAAACATAGTCTAGACACAACCAGCTGCACAAGATGGATACTGGGTCAAGGTCACGTTGACATAATGTAAGTAGTAATGACCAATGACCATGCCTTTTTGACTCGATATTAACTGCTGCAAACCAATATGCCAAATTCGAGCTGGTTTGCGTAAACCGTGACGTGAACAGAATATACAAAAACTCACCTCATGTGGGCCGAGACGTGCTGACTTACAAATAAACTCGCCACAATTTTTCTTCGAAGTGACGTGAAAGACAAATCTTCCGAAATTGGCCTACTGGCATAGGATAATATAACATATTTGTCTGAAAGATGAGGCGATAAGCCAAACCCATCAAGGCTCTGTGAGGCGACGAGCCGCAGCGACCTAGACTGTTGTACAGCATAAAACGGAAACCTCAGTGACGCTAACCGCAAATAACAAAAGTCTCGCCCGAAAACCAAAGTTCTCCAGGCAATCAGATAACGCGACGTGCAAAATATGAATATTGACTCTAAAGGCGACCTTACACCGTAATAACTTGGTAAATGATTTGTTCTCTAAGTTGCGTGGTTAATAACAAACAACTTTCTCGTCAGAGAAGCCCGTAATTTTGAGATTTTGGGACCAAAATTATTGTTTACACAAATTTAGTATTAAGCATAGAATATTCTAACTATATATTGAGAAAAACCTCAGTAATTCTGGCATTTTCCAAAATAATAAGCAAGCAATCAGTTTGTAAAAAATAATGCTTGGATATATAAAAAAGCAATACTAATAAGTTGATTAATTTAATTGTTGTAATTCGAGATTATCAGGATAGGTTTGCGTCAGTTTTGACACAAACTGACGCAAAACCTAATCTGCTAACCTCGAATTTGACATACACTTACAGTGCTACCAACATATTATTCATTGGTTGTTTAACCATGACCATTCAAAAACGTTCGATCATTTCTGAAGGCACTGTACCAAATTTCACGATATTTGTCACTTCACACTCTTTCATTGAATTCGATATTTCTGAAGTACTGGTGAACATTTACAGTTTCCTGTAACACGCGATCTTGGTGACATCTGTTATAAAATTTCGGTTGTCAGGAAGAAAACTTTAGGACATTGAACAGGCTTGTTATAAACAATCAACGCAGACGACGGTTTATGTAATTATTTTTGTTTTTATTGACATTCATGACTTTCTACTAGCTACAGAAAAGCACACATATATATGACAAAATAACGTAGTTGCACTACTAACTACATGCAGTATTCGCATAACAATAACTACTGACTTTAACCATCTAACCTGTTCTGTCAGTGTACTCGACGCAAGAATTTAAAAACGGGATGGGAGCAACAAAAATTGATATTGAAAAATAGGGCAAAAATAATAAAAAGGTTGTGAAATGTGAATAACAAGCTACATCTTTGTAAATTTAAACTGCATGCTCTTAACTTTAAGAAATCCTGGCGACTTAATAGGAAGAGTGACGATATAACACAAAATTTCTATTGAAAGTTGATTACAATATACTCAGATTGATTTAAAGATTGCACTTTGAGTAATATATGAAAGTGGCAAGTACCGTTATCCACTCTACTGGTGAATAGCTTCCTTTTTAAAATTACTTGCTTTCGCTTTTTTTATAATAGATTTATGATGCTATGGAAAAACTACGTTTACCTATAACGTGGGAACACAACAAACCATGAATTTAATGTGATATCTGCAAAGATGACTACGTGCCTGTTTTGTCGAATTAGTGAAAAGCTTTCGTTTTATAAATCCAAATATTGATATAACGTACATTCGGGAAAGTTTATATTCCTAATATTGAATTTAAATACTACTCCATTAGTTTACAGTATAGTATTATCAGTTTCACCGAAGAATTATTTATATAAAATGAAAATTTTGTATAAGCTTTAACCTAGTTGATGCAATTAAAATAATACAGAATAACGTAGCAAATCATAAGTTAGCGCGTTTACTGCTAGTTGCGGTTATTAAAACAATTAATAATATTTTTTTAAAGGTTGTAGTATACATAAACGGTGTTCTACCTGCTGATCATGAGCATTCTCGCAAATCAATATTTTTTATTGGCATTTATAGTATTCATAAGCTACCTACTATCGCCAGCAGCAAATTGTATTATTTAGTATATCAGCACTGTTAGTTGTCATGGTGCTTATAATGTGTGTTGTATAAGTCATGCACTGCACTAGTATAGTTATGCACCACTGTTTAAACTTGGTTTAAACACACATAAATTTTAATAACAAAATTTACGAAGCCAGTCAGAAGTTCGAAATGTAATTCTGATTTCATAAACAAACAGTTTTAACCTCCAGTTTTACTTCATAATTTCGCAAGTTTATGCGTAATTTATATCTGTTTTAATCTTGAATTAAAACAGGCAAAATTCAGTTCCCATTTACGAAACCTTAAACGAATATTGTTTCGCCAACATTAAGTGAAAATGCAACTCGGCGACCTAGAAAGCCAAGTTCAACGCTCAGCCCGCAAACCGATGCGGAAATATAAAAGCTTATCATGCTGAGTTGCGGTCTTTGCGGACCTTTAAACGCGTTCTATTACACTATTATGAACTTTGATATTGTTACTGCGTTAAGCATTTTTAGTTTTATATAAATACTAGTCTATTTTCATAATAAAAATCAATCTGCATTTAATGTTTGATTCATTCACTACCCTTTCTAAGCCATAATATTCACGGGGCATGAGGCTGTGCTCCGAGGGTTAGTGTCTCTACTGCCGTCCGTTTCAAGTACCATTGACTACATTGGTTTAAAACGTAAACACAGTCTTGTTTACGTGCTTGACGGATAGAATCAGCGCAAAGTAACGGAGTCCTGATACAGCCTCTCAGGCATCTCTGTTCATGGTCCTTCGAGCCGGATCTGTCTCCAACTAACGAAAAAACACATCCCGAGAAGAAGACAACATCTGCCAACCACCCAGTTCCCAGAAAATGGCCAACAACATGGAGGAATTCAACAACTTAGCTATCGCCCAAGAAGAGCTCGCGCAGAAGATAAAGCAAATATTATCCAACAGCAAAAAGGACCCTGCCAGCCGAAAAAATGAAGCCTACATCGCCAGTCGCAACAAGACGCTGGACGAACTTTGGAACACTGCAACTGAGAATCATGCAAAATTGGGGCAGCTAAGTATTCCAACTCATAATTATTTTAAAACAGGGTATTACGACCAAATTAAAGCCATATACGGCGAAGCAAAAAGTTACTTGCAGAGCTGTTCAAAAGCAACGGAAATTTCCAACCCCTCCGCAAGCAGAACACAAGAGGAAATGGTGGCTAACCCCGAGCAAAAGGTTCGTATCCGAAAACTGCAGATTCGGATCCAGAATTTTAAGCAAGCGATGGACGACGCCGAGCTAACACAAGAATTAGGGAGGCCCGCCATCACGACAAGGGAATTAAGAGAAAAATGGGATCGTGTGGTCGAGATGGACGAAGAAGTTATGTCAAACGACATGGCTTCAGAACAAATGCACTTCAGTCCTGAATATACTACGTTGGAAGACAGGTACAGAAATTTAATTATTTTATTGCAAGCGCCAACAAGGAACGAGCAAGCAGCAGCCATCTCGCTTCCTCAAGTCAAAATCCCCATATATGAGGGAAATTATGAGGAATGGGCCACTTTCAAGGACCTGTTCACCAAATTAGTAGATGACAACCAGAATATGGACGATGTCATCAAGATGCAATATTTAAAGACGCATCTTAAGGGAGAGCCAAGCCGACTGATCCAGCATCTAGCTGTTACCCAAGCAAACTACAACACCGCCTGGAATCTGCTGCAACAAAGGTATCAAAATAATCGCCTTATTTTAACTAAATTGCTAGATACCATATTCGATCTGCCGGTCCTCTCCAAAGAGTCAGCCCAAGGGTTAAAACGATTGCACGACTCCATCAAGGAATGTGTGGAGGCAATCAAAAATTTAGGCATCTCCACGGACAGTTGGGGTCCGTGGATTAACAGAGCTATCGCTCGAAAATGGGATCCTGAAACCAACAAATTATATGAACAGTCGCTTCAATGTCCAAATGAAGTCCAGGATCACCAAAATTTAATGGCTTTCCTGCAAGTGCGGTTCCAATCCCTCGAATCCATAGATGGAGCTCGAAAGCCTGCGCAGGAAAGACCACAGAAGAATTACGCTTCCGCATCCCTAAATTGCAAGCTGTGCCATGGAGATCATTACATCGACAACTGTAGTCAATTCCAGAGGCTACCTACCCATGAAAAACTAGAAGCAGTAAAAACCAATCGATTGTGCTATCGATGCTTGCGGCACGATTCAAATATTCCATGTCGTGCCTATTTTAATTGTAGGATCTGTCGCTTCCCGCATCATACTCTGCTTCATAAGGCGCAGCCACCATCAAGGCCGCTCCCTGCCCAAAGGATGAGAACGTCAGCTCATGCAGCAGCTATGAAGACTTCCAACGCTCCAGAAAAGAAGCCGAAGTCGGACATCATCACCGCCAATGTAGGCGCACAGGAGAGCCAAGTTCTACTTGCCACAGCAATGGTTCAAGTAAAGGCAGCATCCGGGATGACTCATCTACTACGAGTATTAATAGATCCCGGGTCTCAGGGGTCGTTTATCACGGAAGCATCAGCCGAATTATTGGGGTTACCCAGGACCAAAGTTCGAGCTGAAATCACAGGAATTGGGAACAGCGAGCCAAAAATTGCCAAATGGAAAATCCCAGGTTTGATCACACCTAGATTTTCAAGTAACTTTTCCCTACCTGTAAATTTACTAATACTTCCCAAACTTACCAAAGCCATGCCTTCATCCCCTATCCCAAACATAAATATCAATTCCTGGAGCAATATTTTTATCGCCGATCCAACCTTCAACCAACCTGGCCCCATAGACATAATTCTAGGAGCCGAAGAATATTCAAAAATAATTCTAGAAGGAATCACTAAAACCAAGGATGGCATCTTAGGACAAAATACCGAGCTGGGCTGGATCTTATCTGGAACCATTGGAAGACAACATAACGAAATCATTAAAGTCAACACCATGGTTGCCAAAATCGAAGAAGATGAGCAGTTACAAAAATTCTGGAACATAGAAGAAGTTTCCACTAAACGAAAAATTTCCCCAGACGACCAGGTATGTGAGAATAAATTCACAGACACAGTGCAACGAGACCAGGATGGCAGATACATAGTCAAGATTCCATTTAAGCAAACTCCAGAGAGCATGGGAAAATCCAAACCTTCGGCATTGGCAAGATTACTACATCTGGAAAAGAAGCTGAGACAAGACCAAGATCTAGAAATCCAATACAAGAAATTCATGCAAGAATATCTAGATCTAGGACATATGGAAAGAGTAGAAAAGAAGCAAGAAAACAATGGCAAGTATTACATCCCACACCACGGCGTAATTCGAGAAGCAAGTTCATCAACGAAGCTCCGTGTCGTCTTCGACGCTTCGAACAAGGCATCTTATGGAAAGTCCTTAAACGAAGTCATGTATGCTGGACCGAAACTTCAGCAAGAACTGGTCGACATTCTACTCCGATGGAGAACTCACAAGGTCGTCTTCTCTGCGGACATTGAGAAAATGTACCGACAAATCAAGATGGACAGCCAAGACCAGGAGTATCAACGAATCTTATGGAGATTCGATCAATCACAGCCAATCAGGGAATACAGGTTATGCACCGTCACGTATGGAACCGCATCAGCTCCCTATCTGGCCATCCGAACCTTGCACCAATTAGCAGAGGACGAAAAATCTTCTTTTCCATTAGCAGCGGAAGTTGTGAAGAGAGATTTCTATGTGGACGATGTACTCTCCGGAGCCGACACTTTAGAAGAAGCAATCAAGCAGCAAGGTCAGTTAATTTCCTTATTAAAACGTGGAGGCTTTACCCTACATAAATGGTGCAGTAATGAATTAGCCATCATACAAGAACTACCCGAAGAATTGAAGGAGCAAACCTACCTCGAAATAAGTGAGGACGGCTTAAAGAAGTCATTGGGCGTTCACTGGTCTCCATATGAAGACGTGTTTTGCTTCAAGGTGGATGTGAAGCAAAAGGGATCCACAAAACGCAGCATATTATCCGAAGTCGCTAAAATTTTCGACCCTTTGGGTTGGTTAGCACCCATCATCATCACTGCTAAACTACTCATCCAAGAGCTATGGCTCGAAAATGTCAAGTGGGACGACCCAGTCTCAGAATGTATCCAAGGCAAATGGGAAACATTTAAATCTCAACTCAAATCAGTAGAAGAAATTACTTTACCAAGGTGGCTTTTTACCAAAAGGGAAGCCCAAATGGAACTACATGGATTCTGTGACGCTTCCGAAAGAGCTATTGGAGCCGTGGTCTACTCCAGAGTCATCACGTCATCAGGCCAATCCAAAGTATCATTATTAATAGCCAAATCCAAGGTGGCACCAGCTCGAGCAAAGGCAACCCTACCCAGACTAGAACTCTGCGCAGCAGTACTACTTTCTAATCTATTACAACGGGTAATTACAGCACTGGACATTCCTAAGGTATCTATCTTCGCCTGGACCGATTCCATGGTCACACTAGGTTGGATTAAGGGAGATCCAGTAAGATGGAAGACATTCGTCGCCAACCGCGTAGCCGAAATCAACCACCTGATTCCGGCCCAACATTGGAACCACGTCAAGTCAGAAGAAAATCCTGCAGACGTCATCTCCAGAGGTACTAGTCCAGGGAAATTAAAGGAACATAAACTATGGTGGGATGGTCCAAGTTGGTTAATTAACAAAGAGTTATGGCCGTGCCAACCAGACACCGCCACAACCAATGAAGAAGCAAAAGGTTACACTGTGCATCAAGCCACAGTTCATCAAGACGAGAACGAGATTATTCATCGCTTCTCGTCTCTGACAAGAATGGTACGAGTTGTGTCCTATTGCCGAAGATTCATCAACAAGTGTAGGCGTCTTCCCATTCAACCAGGATGTCTATCAGTTAAAGAAATGGAAGACACCATCCTCACACTCATCAAGGTCGTCCAAGGAAGTGATCCTATTTTGAAGGCAACAGGATCTCAACTCCAAAAGAGAAAATGTGTGGACTCCAACAACAAACTCGCAAATCTCAATCCATTCATCGATCAACATGGAATCGTACGTGTTGGAGGAAGACTAGAAAATTCGAACCTATCCTACCACGAAAAACACCCAATTATCCTTCCTTATTCCGATCATATTTCCAAATTAATAATCCATGAGGCACATTTACGCACCTTACACGGTGGCACTCAGCTCACACTGTCCTATGTCCGAAGAAAATATTGGATCATCAACGCAAAGAAAGCCGTCAGTTCCAGCATCAAGAAATGCTTTCGATGCATCCGATTCAAGGCAGAGGCAGCCCAGCAATTAATGGGGAATCTTCCACCATCAAGAGTTAATTCAACCCCGCCATTCTTCCATTCAGGAGTGGACTATGCCGGTCCAATACAAATCCGAACATCTAAAGGAAGAGGGCATTCTTCATCCAAGGGATACATTGCTGTTTTTGTCTGTCTATCAACCAAGGCAATACACTTAGAAGCTGTCAGCGACATGACAACTAACAGCTTCCTAGCAGTCTTCAGGAGGTTCATCGCCCGAAGAGGACGCTGTGCACATCTTTATAGCGACAACGGAACGAATTTCGTTGGAGCAAGGAAGGTCTTGGACAAGGAAATCCGTCAAGCAATGGAAGGCCCAGTTATCCAAGAAAATTTATCCACCATTGGTACTCAATGGCACTTCATCCCCCCAGTAGCCCCACACTTCGGAGGAATATGGGAAGCAGGAGTAAAATCAATGAAGCATCATCTGAAGAGAACCATTGGCAACGCTACTCTAACATTCGAAGAATTAACAACTTTGCTTTGCCAAATAGAAGCCTGCTTAAACTCACGTCCTCTGTGCCCACAAGGCAACAATATTGAAGACACCAGTGCATTGACACCAGGCCATTTCCTGATAGGAAGAGAGATAATCTCACCACCGGACCCAATCAGCACACCAATATCTACAAATCTGTCAAATCGCTGGAGATTGATCCAAAAAATCAAGCAAGATTTTTGGAAATCATGGAGCTCAGACTACCTTCATGGATTGCAGCAAAGAAACAAATGGAAAAAACCGGTGGAGAATATAAAAGTTGGTGACCTGGTGCTAATCAAAGAAGAAAACATTAATCCTAGTAAATGGCCATTAGCGAGAGTTGCCGACATTCATCCTGCAACCGATGGATCAGTACGAGTAATAACCATCCAGAAATCAGGAGGACATCAATTAAAACGTTCCATAGGCAGTATCATTCCATTACCAAATAACGAAGAATCGCAGGAACCAGAGCCTGAAGAAAAAATTTCGGCCAACAGCACCCACACACAATCATTCCCAGCACCAAAGAAAACTGTCACGTCCAAATGGAAAATGTTTCTACTAATATTTACTCTCCTTACTACAAATACATCGAGTAAGGCAGAATTCAACATACAAAAACCAGACAGCGGGTACTATGTAGAGCATATTGGACACGGGAAGATTGAACGAGGAACATTCAGGATCGAAATCCAGTTCGAGAGGGGGAAGATCGAAGAAGACTTCGAAACAGTTACCGACATGGTGGACAAATTCGACGACCTCTGCAACTCTGCGAAAGAACTGTCCGAAGACACGTTATGCAAGACATTGGTGCATCATCTTCTGGAACAAAAAAGGCATATGGAATGGATTAAAACTGGCATGGAAGATATCATAGCAAGACGAGAGAAACGAGGAGTGCTTGGGACTGTACTAACGTCAATTTTCGGAGTAAATGACGAGGTCTATCAAGATATTGACAGACTCGACAAAAATCAACAGGAATTAATAAAAATGGACAGTCAACAATCCAAATTCTTGCTGTCAGCACTTTCAAGATTTAATGAGACCGAAGAACGAATCGATCAGAAACTGGAACATTTCCAAGAGAAGCTGAACCAAGGAATCAGGGCGATCAACAACATGGACAAGTGGTATAAGGCAACCGACTCCAACCGATTAAATATCCACATCATCAGTGTCTATCAAGTCGCCACAAATGTTATTAGTGAACTGTGCAATTACCACACAAACATTTTGAACGTTCATTTCCAACAAGGTAATTTTTACGAGTTAATAACACCTGCCCAAATCAAGCAAATCCTCGCAAATGCAACCAGTAAACTCTCGCCAAATTTAGAAATTTTACCGACCCCAATCATAAAGGTCGACATCGGACATGATGACATCTACATCAACGTCCAAGGATGCTTCATCATAGTAGAAAAAACCGAATATACCTTAATCAAGGTGACACCAATTCCTCTCCAAATTAACAATGGGTCCTACTGGGTGATCGACGTACCAAAAGGGATCTTCGCTGTGGATTACAACTTACAAATGTATTTTCAAGAGACAGATGAGGAATTCAAAGAAAATCTCCAAATTACTCCAAACACGTATATCTGCAGTCCAACAGTCGTGAAAGGAATTGAAAATAACCCAAATTGCATCATTGATGATATATATCATCGAACAGAAATTAGTCAGTGCAGCCTACGAAGACATCAGATCCAGTCCATTATTTGGAAACAACTATACATGGAAAACACCTGGATGTTCGTAGTCAACAAGCCAACCCGAATAGCTATCACTTGTAGTGGCAATAGGGAAGAAGTCAATGTCAACACTACAGGTGTAATTCAGATCTCGTCAGACTGCATCATACAAACTCCAAAGAATACGTTAACCCCCAGGCATAGCAAGAAATTCAAGATCCTCGCAGGATATTCCAAGGCCGTCAGCATCAATTTTACCAACACAATAACACCCAACTCCTTTTCAGAAATTGCAGAGGAGCCAGTTCTAAAACAATCAGACCACTTCGAGGATCTACAAACTTCACAATTGGAATTCCAGCAGCACCTAAAGGACATTACTTGGAAAACCATCCGCCACCACTCCTATCTATCCAGCAGTATAACAAGCAGCCTATTGGGAGGGGCTATTCTAATAGGAGCAGTCTACTACATTCGAAAAAGGATCAACCGAAGGAAGCATCAATCCAAACAACGCCAGTCAACCGTAGAAGAATATCCTTTAAGAACCCTTAATGTGGAAGAAACAATATAGTTTTCCTTTTCTTTTTCTTCGGCCTAAAATTGGCAATATGTTTAAACTTGGTTTAAACACACATAAATTTTAATAACAAAATTTACGAAGCCAGTCAGAAGTTCGAAATGTAATTCTGATTTCATAAACAAACAGTTTTAACCTCCAGTTTTACTTCATAATTTCGCAAGTTTATGCGTAATTTATATCTGTTTTAATCTTGAATTAAAACAGGCAAAATTCAGTTCCCATTTACGAAACCTTAAACGAATATTGTTTCGCCAACATTAAGTGAAAATGCAACTCGGCGACCTAGAAAGCCAAGTTCAACGCTCAGCCCGCAAACCGATGCGGAAATATAAAAGCTTATCATGCTGAGTTGCGGTCTTTGCGGACCTTTAAACGCGTTCTATTACACTATTATGAACTTTGATATTGTTACTGCGTTAAGCATTTTTAGTTTTATATAAATACTAGTCTATTTTCATAATAAAAATCAATCTGCATTTAATGTTTGATTCATTCACTACCCTTTCTAAGCCATAATATTCACGGGGCATGAGGCTGTGCTCCGAGGGTTAGTGTCTCTACTGCCGTCCGTTTCAAGTACCATTGACTACATTGGTTTAAAACGTAAACACAGTCTTGTTTACGTGCTTGACGGATAGAATCAGCGCAAAGTAACGGAGTCCTGATACAGCCTCTCAGGCATCTCTGTTCAGCTTCTAAAACTGCAGCTTTTAAAAATGTCCCATTCATAAACACGACCTGCAAAACCGTATAAAAATCTCTAAAAGCTGGGTCTTTCAAGACGCTTTGAAAAACTCTTTAAAAGTATCACCTCTAAAAACTTCGACTGGCAATAATCTCATCAGTGAAAAAAAGCATTTAAAAAATAATTGCCATACTATTCAGAAAAACGAAATCTTCGAAACAGCTGCGATATAGTAAAAATATGACTTTAAAAATCGGTCAAATAATATCCAAAAACAAGCCATTTGTGCACATATCTTTCCAAAACGTCGCTGCATAAATTAATCTTTGTAAGTAGGGTAGACAGTAAAGTTGTGATCTACTTTCACAAAACTCCTTTACTCAAGGAAACAGTTGATAGAGCCGTTAGAACAAAAACAATAGAACACGTCGTCAATGATTAAACAAATAACGTAAGCAATATTCAATCAAATCAATTGTAAAAGCCAAAATACGTACCTGACACACATACACACTTGAGCTTTAGCAGTGAGGATCTCTTCCGAGATGCATTCACAGAAAGGTTGCTGACAGTTTTGTCGGTGCGGGGCTTTAAGTAAGCGCCATCGAAAAGTTACAAGCAAGTGCTTCGCGTGGCATCCATTTCTCAGCTTGAGGTGGAAAAGCAAGAATGTGGAGTACATCCGGGTTGTGTAGTAGCCTGAGGGTTCATAGTGTTAAATATCATTTTCAAAAGCGTATGTCACCTGCTCAAAAAAAGATTTAAAAAAATTCTGCCTTTATAAACAAATCCTTCCAAAATATCTGCAAAACTATTACTTGTCGACACAAAACAATTTCTCTTCAAACGATTAATGTATAAAAAAGCGCATTCCAATGTTTGAGAGATTCTTTTTTGAAAATGTCGACGGCGAAATATTAGTCAAGGAGGAAATGTTTGAAAACGTTCTTACTAAACATTTGTTTCAAAAATGTTATTTTCAAATAGGAACCTTTAAAAATCAAATCTTTAGAAGTAACACTTCCAAAAATGAAACCTGCAATACGTTGTTTTACAAAATGTGATTTCCATAGTATACGAATTTTTAAAAAACGTTACGTCCAAAAACATCAATCTATAGATATCATCCGTTAAAATCGTCCTACAGAGAATGTCTCTTTCAAAACTAAAGTCTTTAGAACAAAACTTTCAACAACGTTCAATTCGAAAATATCACTTTTAAAAATGTTATCTTTAAATGTGCGCTTTCAAAAATACAACCGTCAAAACTGTTTTTCGTTTACAAACATGGTATTGACAGGAACTATGCGATAAAAAGTCTTAAAAACCGGTTTCGTTCAAAAATATTAATTTAAATATATTTGCAGCCAAAATCCCCTTATAAAAAATTAATAATTGCATTTGCCTTTTTATTGAATATTCTAAAAGCCCTATAAATCGCTGCGGCCGCCATATTGAAAAATGGCGGCTTATTTTAAATTTTTAGATATAATTTCTTAACCGTTACATATATAAAAAAAGTGAAATGAAAAATGTAAAACGCAATAAAATAAACCATTTTCTCTATTACCATTTTGCCTCTAAACCTAATGGTTTTTGAATTATGCTATAGAATGTTATTAATTATCCAAAAATCTTTTCGGACAAAATGAATTGCAAAATACCGTTTACTATGTCTTCGGTCAGTGTTTGTCATAACTAAATGGAATTCAGCTAAGAGGAAGGTAAAAGGCTTATCTGCCAACCCCAAGCAGTTGGCCATAAATTTATTAGCCCTCTACGGCTAAACCGAGGGGTATTCCATAGGGGAATTCTGGTGTTCAAGCTCCAGGAATTAGGGGAATTAGTTGGAGAATTAAGGGGGTTAGTTGAGGAATTAGAGAAATTGGTTAAGGAATCAGGGGAATTATTGAGGAATTAGAAAAACTATGTGGGAGTACAGCGCAACTCACGCAACTCTAGACATAACCCTACATCTTTACCAAACAATATAAACGTCTCTCGTACTACAGTACTCCTCTACACGCATTCCTTAGGATGAGTAAGTACATTGTTAAATTGGTTCAGTGATTCCCAGGTGTATCTATTATTTTAATTAAATAGAATGCATTTGTTAAATTACCCCCTTTTCAGTGCTCTAGCTCTCTTAGAATCCATTTTCAAACTTATGTTCACTGAAAATTTTGTATTATCTTTATGAGTATTATCACCCCTTGAAGTTTATTAACCTCTTTCCTAACACCCTGTATATAGTTTTTTGAGAGCTATAAGATTTCATATAAAAATACTTCCGGTATCTCCGAAAATACTGATTTACTTAATTTTTTGTTGATGGGTGACCCTGATTTTTTTCCAATCCAATTCTACGAAAAAGTGTACTTGAAACTTATTTGTAACCTTTTCAATCTATATTATTATCGTTGTGTTTTTAAAGGTATACATTGAACTTATTTTATGTACCTATGTCTGAGTGTATTTTATCGGTAATCTATTTGTACCTACCGGTGGAGAGGCTGGTGCTTTGTACGCTTGCCTCTAGAGGTGCACTGCTCTACTTGGTCTAGTTTCCGAGTTAAAAAGTTGGAGCTAGCTTTTTGTGCTTGCGTAGCAGCCATTGTGTTAGATGTGTGTCTTGGTGATGTGTTGACCTTGTTATTCTGTCTCCCAAATGTGAATGGTCTCGCCTTGATGTCAATCTGATGTATCTGTTAATTAACAGGATACGGACACACATAGTTTCCCCCTTTCTTGAATCTCATAGTACATTAATGATTGTCACACTGGCATTACTTTTCAATTGACATATCTATAAAAGTTTCCGAAAAATTATTATTAGAAGATTTTTTATCGTATTATCGTATTATTTTTATCGTATATTACTAGTTGCTAAGTGGTACATTTAAGAATCTGCATGATGAGAAAGTGCTGGGCATTAGCGTGTAGAAATAAATTCGGCGGAATTGTTATCATGTTTATTTAATCAATTATGAAGTTAAATTACTTATGTTACGCCAATGTACGCACTTCACGATGAAACATAACCTACAATTTAGCAGTATTTAGTTATTGTTACTAAAACTGATTAAAGAGAAAGGTATATAGTCTATTCAAAAGTACTTTGGAGTGAAAGGGGACAATGATCTGTCCGTACTCTGGTAAAAACAAATACGTCAAATTGACATCAAGGTACCCTAGCCTCACCGGACCCGATATCGATCGACGAGGCAGAAAAATTACGCCCACCGTGGATTCGAACCGAAGACTTGCTTAATGCAAGCCTAACGCTCTATCAACTGCTCTATTCGGCTTCTCATTTTATTTATTTACTCAAAATAAAATTTTAGTAAACTAGTTCTTACTTTTCTATTATTGCTATGAATAGGGATTTTCAATCTAATGTATTTACTTTAAAACTTATATTTATTGAAAAATAGTGGTGGCTACACAAAAAACGTGTAGTTTGAAAGTAACTGAAGGCGATTCCACAGAGTGAGGGCACATGTGCACTATATTGAATCATCTACTTTGGATCCTAATACAGAATTGAGTACCAGATTATTTCACATCTGGTGTGTTGTATCGTGTGTTTTAAACAAAAACTCATTCGCAGCATGCCATGATCAAATTGAAGTTTGCCATAACTTGATACATCCATTGAAGCAAATGAACTACTCAGAGAGAACTAAATTACATCTTGATCTGGAACCATTTTCCTAAAAATATACAAAACAATTTTTATTGACTGTTATGGTTAATAGACTCGTTGTTGTTGTGTAAATGCCATCTCATTTTCCTTTGTACTTGATACAACTAAACTTAATGCAGTGTAAACTGTCACAGTGATAGATGTTTTTTATAAACAAAATGCAATCTGACGTTCATCTACAGACATAAGTTACGACATGACTAGATTTTTTATCTTTCTTTCCAATGCCTGCTCTAAATGAGTGTTTTTTGGAACACACGATATTTTTACTAGAATATGGACTCTTGTCCAGCAATTGTTACCTTTGCATTGAGCAATGACAACGATTGGGAACTATATACATGTTCCTTCCCTGAAATTTCATCAGAACTCTGGACTTACAAAGGGAAAAACGATAGGAATAGGCAACAACGAAGCTGCGGACTAGAATGAAGTTGAAGATGCTGAACACGAAATTGACAAAGATCTATTAAAAACAAATATAAATAATGGGGATGACATAGTTTTGGAATTAATTGTTGATGAAAGCAGTACACCTTAAGATTCTTCTAAAACAATTGTGACGTTTCGCAAGCCTTCAAATTGTTTTAGAATACTATAATTGCCGTTATCAATTTGTAGGCGCTATCACATTTGGTGCCACGCGGAGGGTAAGAAAAACTCGAAGAATTCCCTCCAGAGATCCTGCTGATAGTCAGACATCGGTCAGGTATAAATCAGCGAGTTACGTAGGCTTCGCCGCGCTGCTTGATTTGTGCATTCCTACTTTCCGTCCGTATACCGAAGCATAACGTTTAACCCCTCTTAGATTTTCCTGGGTAGACGACGTGGAAGGAGACCGAAGCATATAAAAGAGCGATGCCCGCTCAGTCGACGGAGAGATCTAACCCGTTGCTTTTAGAATCCAGACCAGAACCTGAGCATTAGCCGGAGGCTACCTTGGATCCTGGGCCCAAGGGGCCCCACCAGTCACCGCCAGTCCAGATACATGTCCGTTAAAACTAGAATCTTGTCCCGAACTACTTGTTCTTTCCAGTCCATGTAAGTTCTATTCCCGGCTTACACCTTAGAAGTTGAACTACCTGAGTCACCCTTAAACCTGACCTGAAACCTATCTTGCTTGGGTTAGTCGAACTTCCTTAAAGTGATCCTGTGTATAAAAATATCCTGTCCTGTTAATCTTGGGGCGCATTGGAACAACATCGTGCTGCTCAAATTAGCCCCAGACCTACCCTGACGTGTTAATCTTAGAGCGCACTGGAACAACATCGTGTTGCTCAAATTATCCCCAAACCTACCCTGACGTGTTAATCTTAGAGCGCATGGAAACAATATTGTGCCTCTTAGAGTTGTCTACCTTTCCTGTCCAGTAACCCCTGAAATCGCCCTGCTAATAGATCATTTCTCCCGGAAGCTCGCCACGAATGCCCACCAGACCGAGGTCTAGGTGGAATCACGAACAGCTTAAATTCACTTCAAATTCGCACTCCGCGAGCTCGCATAATATTCCAATTGCAAATTTCAAAAAAGTATTATCCTAGTAATTAGATGACTAGTGTTTAGCATCTTTATTAATGAGCCATACTTAGTCTGTATGTATAGACTTTCTTCGAAATCCTGGTCGGTTTTTCCCACATATATCTTCTTATAATTTTTAAATTTAATTGAAGAGTAGATCGTTGTGGAGATTTAAGGGAGTTACTAAGGAATTAGTAGCAAATTAGAAAATGACAAGGAAATTAGGGGAATTACTAGGAAATTAGTATGGAATTAGAGAAATTACTAACAATCTTGGGAATTAATGTATATAATATTTTTTCACGGTATACCCCTCGTGCTAAACTAAGAGGTATGTGCGATATGAGTGCTTAGTAGCTGCTACACTTGTAACGGGTAAAACTGCCAAGTGAAGTTTAGAAGGTAATTGCTGTTTACTGATCAAACTTTATAGGAAAAATATCTATACTCCTCGAGTGTCTGGAATTTAGTTGCCTCATATTCTAAGGTAAGTAAAAATTTCTCTCCCGCAACTGCAATGTCGTCGTGGAATACATTATCCTCAATAAATAATGCAAGAGTCTGTCGCAGCTTCGGGTTTTTTCTATAATGTGTAAGCATTTAATCATTCTTTTTCTAAAGAGCCCTGATTTTGTGTCACTGCCTGTAACCCGATGTCGAAACAGCAAACGGTTTAGGGTATTTCCGGCCCAAATTTCGTTGCTGTGATATATTGAAATGGTATTAAGCCTACAATTTGGCTCTGTCTGCAGTGCAAAATATATAACCAAGTCAATAAAGCACAGAGTTAGGATATTTTATATAATTGCAATTTTAAACATCAATAAAAGTATTAAATGCATTGGTAGTGAGATGAGAGAAACAGTAATTAGTCGGATAAAGGCACGCAAAAGCAAAGCATATTTCAGAGGGTTTGAATTTGGCTTTTGAATAAAGTAATATAATTAAAATGATAGGTTTGTGCACATGTAAAGCCAGACCAAACGAAAGTAATTGACACAAAAGGTTGTTATGTGCATATAAATGAGCGTAGTTATCAATAAAAGCAAAGGACAGTAAAAATTGTGAGCAATATGACTGGTAGATGAACATAACGATAATATATAAAATTGCAAAGAGCAATCCTGAATGTAGGCAACAGAAGTGAAGCAAGCGACGTGAAAATGGTGGACTCGAATACCAGTGTATTAAAAACAAAGTGCAAAAGAGCAGAGCAGTGAAATTAAAAACTTTTGTGAGTGCAACGCTAAAGAACAACACTAGTTATAAGCAAAAGACAATACTTTAGATTTAAGAAAATGTTAGATTTTTAATTTGTGTAATGAAATTTTATCCTATTTGTGGTTAATATTATCAAAACTAATTTCCAATTAATAGTGGAAGAACACCGTATCATAGCAACATGATGCTTTTTTGTTATTAACAGAGAGACCAATTGAAAATAGAAATGAATGTTTTATGGTAATAAACGTGTTTTACCAATTATAAAAAGTGGTCTAATTTATTGCCCAAGTGTCAATGTACCTGTGGGAACGTTTGTGGCGATTTCCACGACATAAAAGTTAATTTTTCCAATCTCATCCTCGAGTGGACATCGATAGCTGAGCAACTGGACTTTACGATTTTCTACTACGACCAAAAATTAGCAGCGGAACCCAGAGGTCAGCGATCAAGGACGTCAGCGGGGTCTGCAAGAATGTCGCCTTCAACATCTGCACCTAGGGGAGCGACTATAGCGGCAGAAAACCGGGAGCGTCATCTGCGACCAGTATCGAGGCTAATTTTAAAAAAGGTTGGAGGGCCTGCAAATTGAGTGTCAGCGTTCGGGAAAACTACTTAATTACGAGATTGAACCTTGCCAAAGAGGCCTAGCGCTTTTCCAAAAGTCCAATTACTTCGTGGTTTTCAAAAATCGAACGGCGTCATCCGGTTTTGCAAAATTGGCGAAGTTCCAAGCATCATAAACAAATGAAAGTTGGCGTGACTTCTACGTCATCCTGAGAGTAACGAAGGCGGGGGTGTACGTCATTCTAATAATGAAGGCGATGTTTTTGTAATTGTTGCCACGACGCCACGAGGGATTATTCGAATTATTTACCTGGCGCTTTCTTACATTATTTCACGATTTTAAACGTTCAAATACACGTTGTACACACAAACCATTTTGTGTTCATGTGTCAATTTACGAGGTCGTGAATTATCTACTAAGAACGAGCAAATGAGCTAACTTGAGACAAACAACCTAAAATTTGAGAATATAATGAATTTCAGAACTCAACCTGAGATAAGCAGTTTTTGTGTTCGCCGAGAGCTAGCTTAATAAATGTTGCAGTTGGATAAAATAGAAAGAGGGGCATTTAACCATTTATTTTGAACAGTAATCAATACATTTCATTTCAACTAGCCTTAAATTAATGACAGGCAAAAAGTGAACACAGTATAAAAATATAATCTGAGAATTGTGTGTATTAATTTACCCTAAATTTTAACTTATATTAATTTTGTACCCAAAATAAGTAAACTAATTACAACATTGCATCGCAATATAGAAAATTTGCGTTTTTTATTCCTTACACCTGGCCGAAGAAACTAAAGGTGTATCTCATCTGTTGATAAGGTGGTTAAGAGAACTAATAGGTCCGGATCCTAGCCAACAACTACTCGGGAATCGTTCTTTGCTTTCTCAGTAACTGCTGCTACGATAGACATATCAGCTTCAGCCTCTTCTATATGAAAACCCTGACTTTAACCGGGCTGCAAGATATTTTATAAGACGTCTTTTATTTCTATGGTTTGCAAGAAAATCCGCTTGTGTTGTTATGGTGACAGTATTCTCGTATATAATACAAGTGCTCTGAGTTTTGCTGACAATATTTGGCATTCCTAATATGACGCAAATAATTACGAGCGCAAAGCTTGAGTAATTATTTTCCAAAAATAGTATCAGCCAGTAATGAATGAATAACAAATATTGAAGCCAAGCTCAGAGCAAGAGTTGTATTCGAGGGACAGTTCAATGAAACAAGGATTTGCATCTTGAAATAAAATCAAGTTTGGAGTTTATTCAATCGACGTAAGTATTGTCGAAATAAAAAATAATGAAAGGCGGCTAATGGTTACTTTCGCTTTATGTTGAATTGTCCCTGATATTTATATCTGCTGATGTCCTTCTAAATTTCATACTTCAAAACCCATTAGGTTTAGAGCAAAAATGGAAAGAACAAAAATTGTTTATTTTATTATGGTCTACATTTTTTATTTGATTTTTTCAATAGTTACCACGGTTAATGAATTATTTGAAAAAGTCAAAAATAATCCTCCATTTTTTACTTTCTCGCATACGGTAGTATAGAGAAAGTATTGTAATCGTCAAAAAAATCGACTTCGAGATTTTGACGAATCTTGACGTTTTAGACCTCCTAGAGTCCGAAAAAACCATTTTTCGAATTATGTCTGTGTGTGTGTATGTGTGTGTGTGTGTGTGTGAACACGATAACTTAAAAACGAAATAAGCTAGACCCTTGAAATTATGTACATAGTCATTATTCAAAATTTGTAGATTCCTATCAAATTTTGAGCGAAATCGGTTAACCGGAAGTGGCACTTTACCTAAACAGGTAGCGGTACCTATTCAAGTAAAGTACCAGTTTGCTTCGAGATATTTGAACAAAATTTTGTACATACATTTCTTATGTAGAAAAACTACCAGATATTACATTTCAGCATGATCGGTTAACCAAAAGTGGCATTTTACTTAAACAGGTTGCGGTATCCATTCAAGTAAAGTACCAGTTTGCTTCAAGGTATTTGCGAGAAAGTCTAGGGGAGCACACTCCCGATTTTTTTGTATGCCAGCCGTAGCACAGTTTAAATTTTAAGGAGCATTTAGTATATTCAATAAAAAGGTAAATGCAACATCTCCATCAAATTCCTTGCTTGTACTAATTTTTCTAAGGCTTCTGTAATTTTTGGCTTATTTCCCCTGCATTATAACTGTCCCCTTCAAAAAAATCCACCTTGCAAACTTTACCTTCAAAAATATGGCGAAATGGCGTCCTAAAAGAGGCTGCTTAAAAAAACGTCTCCACTTAATATGATGGTTATTTCGTATATGTGTGTTACAGTTAAACGATATTAGTTCGATTTCCAAAACGAGCACGAGGAAGAAAGGGTGGGTAAGTTTGTGGAAGCGACAGATGTAGTTCAGCATGTCAACGGTACAACTTGATTAGTCACAGCACTGGTTTGAATGAGAACCCAAATGTACATAGGACGTCAACGTTGCATCAGCGCACAGTGCAACAACTTAGAGCTTAATTTGAATCCTAGCTATGTCGTTATGTTACTCGATCGACTGCTTTTGATGCTGCATTTTGACAGATAACGTAGATGCTGTTCTCATTTTGGGTTTGCCCTATACCTAACGCAGTGAACAAACAGAGCAGGTTATGCAACCTAAATTACCAATTGCAATGCTGCCAGGATTAGTATTTTAATGTTAATTAGCATAGGATCAGAGAGATACTAGTAATTCTGACAAAAATATTTTTTATCAAGTTTGACATTTTCCGTGCATGATAGTTTGTGTACATATTGGAAAGTAAAATAAATTCTTGAAGAAAATCGTGTTCTAGCTTTATAATATGTCATTTGGGTTGCATATTCTGCTCTATTTGTTAGCTGCGGCAGGTATAGTATTTAAATGTAATCCCAACTTTTCTGATGTCAATTGTTTTTTTTGCTATCTAGAAGATGGAGGCCACAGGGGTGAAACTGAGACCTGAGTATTCGCAACAAGAAAAGTTTGGTGGGCACCCCATCGGCTCGGGGCGAGGAAATTTACAACCCGTAATACGCATTCGCAGACAAGAATACCGATTTTGACGTCACATAACCTTGCGTTTCCCAACACCGTACTTGTTTGCTTGTTGAGGTTAAGTGCATCGTTTTGCTAATTAACAGTAAGTATTGCCTATATCTTGTTTAAATACTTGTTAATTCTAATGTCTATTACGTTGATTGAGCTCCTGAATTCATATTCTTAGTTTGTTTACAGCGGCATAGCGAAATAAACATTCATAGTTAATTTTGTAATACCTATTGCGTCATGTACCCATTAACTAAAATAGTTAAATTTTTTCAGTTATAAATGTCTTTTGCACGGTGCTAATGGTCAGCACGGAAAAGAAGTCTACCTGCGTTTCTGGCTGCAAGAAATTGGTACTACAGGTCAGTGTAACCATTTTCACAAATTTCTGTACCGCGTTCTTTAACTTCCGAAGCATTAGAAGTAATCGTTAGGTATTCCTGCAAATATAGTAGAAGCTAATATAGTTTTATGTTCATGTTATGATCAGCCTTTGACATATTCAAATGTATGTACATGTTTTGACGTATCAGCTGAACTGTTTCCTTTACAAAATAATGAAATAAGCAACAGTAATAATTTTCATTAGTAATATAACAAGGGCGAGATAGACTTACCGATAATTTTGCACACGCCAAGGATTGAGTGCTGGTTGCAATGAAAACTGTTGCGAGGGCAGTTTTCTAAGGGCAATCAGCACGATGACTCTTGGCACGGGCAAAATTATATGTAAGTGTGTTGCCCGCGTTTATATTTTGAAGATGATATCAGTCGTGTGTAATAATGAATGTTAGATTATTTATCAAAATTATTCAGGATTATTTATATGCATTGCTTTCTGTTACCGATTTTCAACCTACTTTGGAGAACAACTTCAAGCAGTTCTACGATACAAATCATCAATATGTTTTGGAGAAACTGCCCTGACGATGCCCACATCTTCAAATTTGTATTATAAGAATATTTCTCAAAAAAACGGGATTTAAAATTCAAGAATGCGATTACGCCCCCTGGCGGCCATTCTAGAAACTTAAAAATAATTTCCAGCATTTTCTCTTGGCCGCTTTAGTCATAAATTTTTTTACCCCAAGTCTTTACGACAGTTATTTTTCGAGATAGGGCCAAGTGCCCTTCTTAATTCGCCACCCGGTACACAGAACCATTAATTTGCAAAAATGAATCAAGTTGAAAATTTTAACTTTTACTTTCCTCTTCTAAAAAACGATAGTAATCACGAAAAAATTACATTCCGAGATTTCTTCAGATCTTTACGTTTCAGGTCTGTCTGGCTGTCCATCTGCCTGTGGCCAGTATAATTCAAAAAATATTTGTTGGAGGTAAACGATATTTTGCATGCAATATACAGAGTGAGCAACGTAAAAAATAAAATTCTGCCTATTCTTGCTTTAACTCAAGAACCATTACTTAAATTGAAGTAATTTTTAGCACATAGCTCAGGTTTTCAACTTCAATGAAATTATTTTTTCTTTTGATATTTTCAAAATTTTTAGTATCAAAACTTCTGCTTGAGATGGAAGTTTCGTGTAAAGCCATTGACAGATTTTTTTGTGGCCGTGGTACATCCTTCACAATTTCTAAGCAGTTTCCTTTTTATTTTTTGAATAATTGTCTTCCAATAGTCGCATGAATATCAAAAGGACAATTAAACGTATTTTTACAGAACGACTTTCTGCGTTGGTGTCATCTTAAAGTTACTTTATAGCTTTAAAGATTAATGTTACGTATTTTTCAGATATAAATGAAAACAATATTTTGCACGTAGCTCAGGTTTTACCCTTGACGAAATGGGCATATTGTGGATCCAACATACACAGGGTGAGCACCTTAACAAATATTTTTTTTTATTTTTGCTTTAAGTGAGAAATAGAGAAAATTAATAATTTGCATATAGCTCATACCTTACCCCTGGTGAAAATGGGACTCAACAGATAGAGGATAAATGTTGTAAGAGATTAAAAGGGGCAACAAATAAGTGCGTTATGTTTAATAGAGCTTCATCGCAGAGATCCAAACGGTCCAAAGTGGCAGCGTGCGACAAATGGTCGAACGTTGAAATCGTATTCGCAAGCGCTGAAGTTCTAATCCCACAGCCAGTAATGTTTTTTATTTGAAAATTGATGCAGTTTGCGTTACCAAGTGTTTCCTTTTATTGTTTCAGTATGTAAGACGTTTTTACTCCTAGTTTTCTTTTATTCTTAAAATTGTTTAGTGTCAGAACGTTCACTTGCGCGGGAAGTTCTAAGTAAAGTTCTTTACAGATTTTTTCCTGCGTGACAATTGTAACTTTTTCCCTCAATCTTTTGGGCCGTAATGGGTATAAATGCACCCTTTTGCACCTGCTTTGAAGCGCCCATAAGTAAAGTAGTCTTGAAAACTAATAAGTATTATTAGTCCAATTCGCTTGTAATCTATGACTGTCATGAAATGTGTAAGCCGTTTGTTTACGTTAAAGACTATTTTTTCTTCTTTTTAGTCCGATTTATCATGATACATTGTATAGATGAGTATATTGTAATTTACGAGGATTGTTCTGTTAATCATTAGTTATAGGAAAAATGTGGAATTTTAAAGAAACATATCCCCCTTAGCCATAACAAGTTTGTTCATTCTTCAACTTTTCGAAATGTGTTTTTGGTAGATTGCCAAACATGCGAAGAAATTCAGCAACAGCAGCATTTACGTCAGGAAATCTTTGCTCTTTTTAAAACCTTGGAAACATAAAGAAATCGCTGGGGGCAAAATGAACACTATATGTAGGTACCAGCTGGATTCGTGTAATTTAATCAGATCGTCAAGAGGAATTACTGTAGGTGAATTACTCCGTCTGAAGAAAGCAAACATTTTTGTTTGAATTTTTAACGCGAACAACGTTTTTTACCATACCGCCAGCCCCGCAAACACTTAATTTTTGCGTAGTCTCGGCGTCACAATTGTAGATCCAAGTCTCATTACCCGTAACAATATTAAACATGCTTTTAAGATCCTGCATCAAACTTTTCTAGCACAAATCTGCACCAGCCTACCCTTGTTCGTTTTTGTTCTTTGGTTAACAAATATGGAATCCACCGACTTGCCAGTTTCCTCACTTACTCTTGGTGTAAAATATACCTAGTTCTTTATTTCATCTCTCTATGAGTTATATTCCGATTTTCTTTAAGCAGCTTTTCGGTAGCACTAACGATTTCACCACAAAAAAACAATGCTGTGATGTACCTTTATTGTATCATACACTAAATTAAACCTACAACATTTTATAATAACGCATAATATATTTTTTTATTCACTAAATCTTCAAAATATTCGGATATATACCGATATAGGTACTAGCAATGCTAATATATATAAATTCTTCTTTATACTACTAAATACTTCATAAGAATTAATGTTCACTTTCGACTAATAACTTTTTGAATTACAAGATTTTTTCCCTATGAAATTTATAAATATATATATATATATATATTGAAGCACACTGGAAATCGTTACGCTGAGGCCACTTTGCTTCTTACAAAATAGCATATAAAAACAAAAATACAATTCTAACAAATTTAGAAAGAAACACGAACACATAGGGCCTCTTCTAGAAGCTTCAATAAAGTAAATTAATGTGTTTTCCGTTTCATAATAGCTATCTATGCAACAAGTGCTAAAAGTTGACGTTTATGCACGAGACATGAAAATTATGAAACGAAGCCGAAGGCTGACTTTCATAACATGTCTCGTGCATAAACGGCTTTTAGCACGCATTGCATACAATATTTTATCTACGACCTTAATTTTACTGTTATTAATCCTTAAATATCGATTTAACAAAGGTTTGCATCTACGACACTTATAATTTATGTCATAATAAACAGTAGGCCTTGGCGCGCGGGAGAATGTTTGCAAAGCCAGTACTGTCAGGGTCAGTTACGAAATGTAATTATTAATACTCCACATCTGACTGTATTCATTACATAACGCTTTAATTATTTTAAAAACACTTTGCATGTAACGCAAGAAGTAACTAGAATAACTTTACAGCTTCACTTCCAGTTCGAAATTGTGGTTTATCACCTCACTTCACTTTATACCACACATGCGCTAAAAGTAGACAGCTGATCTCTTTAAACACGCTAAATTATAAAACGTCACTTTTAGTGAAACAAGCTAGTGCCAAAAGGCCTACTTTTAGTAGTGGTCGTAGAAAATAGCTATTTATGCAACAAGTGCTAAAAGTTGACGTTTGTGCACGAGACATGAAAATTATGAAACGAAGCCGAAGGCTGAGTTTCATAACATGTCTCGTGCATAAACGACTTTTAGCACGCGTTGTATACAATATTTTATCTACGGCCTTAATTTTACTGTTATTAATCCTTAAATATCGATTTAACAAAGGTTTGCATCTACGACACTTATAATTTATGTTATAATAAACAGTAGGCCTTGGCGCGCTGGCGTATGTTTGCGCAGCCAGTACTGTCGAGGTCAGTTACTAAAGGTAATTATTAATACTACAGATCTGACTGTATTCATTACATAACGCTTTAATTATTTCAAACACTTTACCTGCAACGCAAGAAGTAACTGGAATAACTTTACAACTTCACTTCCAGTTCGAAATTGTAGTTTTATAACCTCACTTCACTTTATACCACAGATGCGCTTAAAGTAAACAGCTGATTTCTTTAACCACGCTAAACTATAAAACGTCACTTTTAGTGGAACAAGCTAGTGCTAAACGGCCTACTTTTAGTAGTGGTCGTAGATAAAGTATGTTTTTAAATGAAAACTCCATTCTGTTTTATGGGAAGTTCCTTTAATTTTTCAAACTAAATTGGAGCCGTTGCTTCAAAATGTTACAAACTGATGCCCTAGACTCTTCAGAAACACTTATGAATTAATTTATAATGATGAAAATGGGCTGTCATTGTTGTGAAAACAACGATGTTATAATACTGAACATCCTTGTGAAGGCCTTATAATTTAATTGCTAGTAGCTTGAATTAAACAACGATTCTGCAAAGTAGAGTTATGGAGTCTTCCGCATACACTTTATATCAAGTTTAGAAGTTTATAAAAGAGCCCGATTCTTTTAGATCAGAACTTTTTAACCTTTTCAAGATACGATTTTAATTTAACTAATGGTCGTGGCTTGGTAGCAGGTATTAATATACGTAGCTTCTATTTTTTTGTCATAATAATTTGACATGTTGGTGCTTTATATAGCATATCAAGGGGACTTAAGCCACCTATTGGCATTATTTCTAACTTTGCAGACCAACCTACTATAGTAGATTAAAAATGTTAATTTGCCGAAATTTACCCTAGCGAACAGGATATTTGATTTCAAAATATTTTTTTGCTCTTCTAAAAATGTTTAGAAACACATATTTGTTGGAAAATAATAACAAGATTCTTTTAGGAGAAATAATTAATGATCGAAATATGGTTAATACACAAAATTATATTAAAACCTGGAAAAAAGTGCGTAGGACAAGCATGCCATTAATTTAGTGGTTAACAACTTTTTACGACAAACTATTCCAGTTACTTATAAAAAAACTGTAACTCTACTCAATTGAGTAATGTACGTTAACTTAGTTTTCATAATATTAAAACGACCTAATATAAAAAAATATTTTACATATATTTCGATTGTTTACGGAAATAAGTGTAGTAAACCTTGTAGCAGTGAAAAGATAAAAATAGCTCTTTTCAATGGTGCCATAACCATTCCTGGAGTGCATTTAAAACAAGAAAGTTGGTACTATACCTCGACACATTAATAGGTAAAAGAGAATTCGACTAAGTAAAATAATATTAGTGTCAATATTTCTACAATAATGAAAACAAAGAAAAATCTAAAACCAATTTTGGATGCTTCTTTAAAAAGTGTCGTCATAATGCCAACGTACTTTTTTTAAACAACCCAGCAATTGGTGTATAATGAAACAACTCGAAAACCAAGACGGCTAGGTTTAAATTATTTTATGAACGTGCAACGGCGTTTGGGCGCCCGGCGTTTAGCCGCCAGGCGTTTGGGCGTCCGGCGTTTGGGCGCTGGAATTATTACATGCAAGAAAATTTTACCATCGAACTTTCAAAACGCTGCTTTAGTATATCCTTTAAGTTTTTGAATATTTAAAGTAAGTTTTGCAATATTGGTAATTTTCTTAATTGTTGTACAATTGACCTCCAAAATACTTTAATTATTATTGTTTGTGTCAGGGTAATACGCCTAAAATTTGTAATCCTAATAATTGAATTCTTAGATATGCATTATTATTTGCAAGCTTTTGCCATGTGGTCAGAAAGCAATTAAGGAGACAACTCTATAATGTATATACTGAGTAATATAATGCCCAAGAAATCTTGGGCATAATTTTTATTGTTTCTAATCACTGATGTTAACCAAATTGTAAATTCTGATAAATGGAATCATTAGATACCCATTATCATTTGCAAGATGTTGTGTGCACAAAAAGCAAGTAAGAAGATTGCTGTAATAAAAAAAAATAGATTTAAAATTACTGTAAGAGTCCCATATTTCGGATGTTGTTGCTGGAGATCTAGTTGTAGATGTTTAACTGTAGAAAAAGTTGCTTAACGGAATTGAGGGTTGTTACTAGTGGGTTATTAGATACTCGATTTTACATCAAAAGATTAATAATATACTTAGTAGAATAAAAAATATAACTATGACTGTCCTAAATTAGAACTGCACGAAAATGTATAACACTTTATATTTTAGTAATCAGTTTATCCAAATATTAATAATAATAAAAAAGGTTTTTAAGAGTGCCATGGAAACGAAAACGCTACATTAATTTTATTGTAATTTTCTCATAACTTTTTAATGGACTGAAAGTGAAATACATACGCTTCATTTCATTTTATTACTTTCCCATACCCATAGGTATAGGGAAGTCTTGGAATCATGAAAATTTTGGAAATCGAGATTTTCACAGAAATATCCGTTTTGGGCCTCTAGGAACCCAAAAAAAATGTCTGTCTGTGTGTGGGTGTGTGTGTGGGTGTGTGTGTGGGTGGGTGACGCTCCTACAGCCAAAAGTATTGCTCCGATTTTGATGCGCTTTGGAATGCGGGGGTGTATCGAAAATTCATCGACAAAATAAGCTTTTCAAAAAAATCCGAAACCGGAAGCGGAAGTTACGCATGTTTTTTTGGTACGACTGTTTTCGTGATTAAAATTTTGAAAATTTTATGGCGGATAACGATAGAGGGTCATAAGACAAATCTGTTAGTTTTTGCCGAACTCGCTAGGTTTAAAATGAAGGGCGCTATGATTTTTTGAAAATTTTGAGTTTAACGCCCTATTACTCAAAAAACGGATGAATCGATTCAATTGATTTTTGTTTTCTGAATAGTATATGAAGACTAGCATGAGGTGATATAAAAAGTGTTTTGAAAAATATTAAGGGGCCTAAATTACAAATTTTCAAAATTTTGGAAATTTTCTAAAAATCATTTCTCAAAAACTCCCCACAGGAATTTGTTTAAACTTCATACACTGATAGACCCTGAAAAGGGCTATCGATCTGTTTTTTAAAGAATCTCATGAATTATCTGTGGCGCCCTCTACGAAGCCTTGAAGTTTGAAAATTTAAACCCCTTTAATTAATAAACAAAACAAGATAGGTAGCTGGGGTTTTCACTGAATTGCTCAGTGCATAATGGAGCATATGAATATGCAAAAAAATATTATACTCGTGGATATATGTAAGCGCACCGGCCCCCTCCCCCCTCTATTTTTGAAAAATATTTTTTTTATTCTAACGGTTGTTATATTTTTGCGTCAAAGAATCTTTTTCTGCGAAAATAAAAAAATCGATTTTGTATGCCCTAGAAAATATAATTTCCAGGTACTTAGAAAATTTCACCTCGGTGCTACAGCCGTTTTGAGGAAAATAATACATAAATAAACTAGCACAGTGGCAGCTTGTCCACTTGGCGCCATCTACAGAAGATCGGTGGTCACGTTTTGAACTACACATCTTATAACATAAAATCGTAGCTCTCTTTGTTTGCGTGTAACTATGTTTGTTCGCTATCTCCTCCGAAGATACTGGACCGATTAAGTTGTACGATGGCTTAAAAGTTTGCTAATTTTCAGACTTAGATCGTAGGCCGGTTTTTATTTACAAAAAAGTGCGAAACAGTTATAATTTAATTAACTTCTCTAGGCAGCAGTATAATTTAATTAACTTCTCTAGGCAGCAGAGCGGAGCGCCTATCGCTGTCTACTATTAGCTCGGGTGCGCGCATTATTCAAACAGGAGAGTGTGGTTCTGCGGTAAGCGTGCTGGCCTATCACGCGGGAGCCCCGGGTTCGATCCCGTCGATGCATCTTTTTTTTAAAATCTATATTAATGAATCTCTCTTAATTTTGCGAACCGAAACGTAGTTCGGGTGACTCACTAGTTCTTTTATATTTACCCGCAATTTACTTGAAAGTGTAAACGCTTATCACGGTGAAGACGTGAGTCATCGTGTTGAAATTTTGATATGTTGTAAAGACTGTTGAATAAAGACGATATGAACAGTTTCCAGTATGGGAAAGTCCAGGGAGGTAGTCACGTCCACTTTTTTTTTATTTTGTAGCTGTAATATGTCATACATTTAGTTTTGTTTATTTCGTATACTGAATGTTAATAAATTCC
Organism: Agriotes lineatus; assembly: GCA_940337035.1. NCBI lineage: Eukaryota > Metazoa > Arthropoda > Insecta > Coleoptera > Elateridae > Agriotes > Agriotes lineatus. Next base: position 22,239,163 of record OW679199.1, read on the forward strand.
TTTTTCATCATTACTTAATTTCGTGTATTATTTATTTATTACTCAGTATAATGATTTAATGTATCAAAGATCAATGGACTGAAAGTGAAATTATATTTACATGCATTTTTTGTTAACCAACGAAATAGACCAGTAACAAAGTAGTTTTACCCTTTTACGAAAGGTCGGGTAGTTTCTATTTTTTAATATGTTTACGAGATCGAGGTTATAATCAAAATTCCAAGTTTTAAAACTTTTTCAGCCGTGGCTCTTGCCGCCATTTTAACAAAATTCCGCTTAAAATCGCTTTTTCCACATTCTCCTTGCCATTCTAGGAGCAAAATAGCTATTATAAATGATATAAAAGACATAATTTTTTACAAATTTTGTTTGAACGTAAACAATAATCATGAAGAAATCATCTCAGAAAGAAGCACGGTGGATATTTAGTTCACTTACAAAAAAAAAAAGTTGTAGAAAATTGTGGCTCTTATAATATTAATAATAACTATTGTCATCCTAGAATGCACTGTTAAAGAGGTAAAGTGGAAAAACTGGTTTAGAGTGCCATTTTTTTCAAGACTGCGGCACGATCGAGAACTCGAAATGTTGGAAAACTTGGTATTTTTATTAAGACCTCGAACTGGTAAACTTATAAAAAACATTAAACTAGCCCTTTTGCAGGGAAATGCTCCTTTTTTGTACTCTGCTACTGGACTATAATACATACATAAAATTTTGAACTGGCCCGTGTGGGGCTGAAAAAGTGGGGCTTAAAAAGTGTGGCCCAATAACATAAGACTCCCATTTCACTTTCATGTCTATTAAACATTTTGCTAACGCCGAAACGCCTGGCGCCCAAACGCCTGACGTCCAAACGCCTGGCGCCCAAACGCCTGGCGCCCAAACGCCTGTCGCCGAAACGCCGTCGCCCAATCGCCAAACGTCCTGTTCCTATATACAGGTATATTTTAAAATTACCGACTAACGAAAACTGGAGATTTTATGTTTAGAAGCAAGACAAAAATTCTTATAATTTATTGTTCTTCCGAAAATGCATACGGTTCTAAATTTAAAAAATATAGATATATTTGTCAAAATCTAGAACAGATATTAAGTTGAGATTTGGTGAACGTAAATTTCTAATGGAATAAAATTAATCAGGCTAGATTGAGTAAACAAGATAAAAACGTACGCCATTGCATCTTTTTCTTTATAGGATGTTTTTTAGGTTAGCGGTGAAGTCTTGCAAAGAAACTCGAAATTAGCAATTTTTCGATTAGGCACTCAGTTTTTGTGATGTAGTCTTACAGTTTATTAAAGAGCAAAAATTTACCTATACTCTTTTTACTTAAGACTTTTTTGTTTTATTTTGAAACCGAGTAAGACAAAATGAAACAAAAAGTACCAGCGTAGCAGCCTGCCACAAATGGTCGTGCGTTTATCGCATTCGTAGGCGCTGAAGTTCGCATCCAACCTCCGGTAATAGTTTTTATCTGAAAATTGATGTAATTTGCATAACCAAGCGTTTCCTTTTATTGTTTCAGTATTATTACGAACCTACAAAGATTTTCACCCCTAGTTTTATTTGATTTTAATAAATTGCTTAGTGTCACAACGTCCACTTGCGGGGGAAGTTCTGAGTAAAGCTCTTTGCAGATCTTTTAGTTATAGATTTATGTGTAATATACAGTTCCGAAGTTTCTTATGTTCCTCTCGACTCACACTGTGTATTAAATTGAGATTATATGAAATAAATAATTTGATTATCAATCTTTCTATCTCTCTATTTTTTGCAAGATGTAACGGCTAATGTAAAAAAAACTTAGGTTTTACTTTTGTTTAAGTGCTTGATTTTTAAAAATCTACGCCAATGGATTGTGCAAGTTAATACAAATTAGTCTAGTTAATTCTATTCGATAGAGATCAGACATTTGAATACACCAATTTTCAATTTAATCTGTTCTAGTTTTTGATAAACCTGAACCTTTTACTAAATTGCCGGTTTCTGGTAAACCACTATCTTCTCAAGAATATTTATAAAAATTTGTGTCTTATTTTTAAAAGTAGAGTTTCTAGTTGTTGTTTATCGGTGATATTAAAATAAAACTTATCGTGTGTTATTATAGGAGCTTTATTAAAAAACATGCTTAACATTTTTTTTCAATTGGCTGGAAAGAACGTCGAAATCATCAGTAACATACGAAAAATAAGCAGTGAAGTAATGCATTGTTTTAAAACTTTTTGTAGGTGGCGGGGCGACAGATAAACGTCAACCGACGTCAACATAACCTACAAAAGTTGGTTAAAATGTTGTAAATTTAAGATTTCTCGATAAAAAACATAGTTTCCTGTTACTTATTGCTAGGGTAAGCACCGCTACTGATATTTGGCAGTTTTTCAATTTTAGGTAACTATGCTTAGGTTAAGAAACGTTGATATAAATAGCAATGTCAATTTAAGTATATAGGAGACTTTGTGATATCATATAAAATATGTACTAGATGTTTATATAATAACTGTAGAGATTTCCTTGTCACTTATTGTTAGTACATGCAACGCCACTGACCATTTTCCAATAACGGGTAGCGACGCTTAGGTTAAGAACGCTAATTTAGATAGTAATGAAATTGAAATCATGTCTGTTTAAGTAAATAGAATGTTTGCTATTTTGATGTAAATCGCGAGGTGTTTTTTAATAACTACAAAAAAAATCTGTCAATTATTGCTAGGATAAACACTGACACTGGCAGTTTCTGAATGTTGGGTAGCAACTCTTAGATTAAGAAACGCTGATCTAAATACTAATGAAATTGAAACAATGCCTATTTAAGTAAATAACAATTTTTGCTTTTTTTTATTTCAAACAGGGTGTGTTTATTTAATAAATATAATGATTTTTTGTAACTTATTGCTAGAGTAAGCACCGCCACTGACCTTTGGCAGTTTTCCAATTTTGGGTAGCAACGATTAGGTTAAGAAACGCTGATTCAGATAGTAATAAAATTGAAACAATGTCTATGTAAATAAAATCTTTTACTCTTCTTATTTAATATGTGAGGTGTTTGTTTAATAACTACCAGGATTTTTTACTTTTACTTAATGTTAGGGTAAACATTGCCTCTTTTTTTACATTTATTACATTTTGGATAGCGAAGCTTAGGTTAAGAAACACTAGTTTAGATAGTAATGAAATTGAAACACTGTTGCTGTAACTAAATAAGAATGTTTGCTCCTTGTATTTAAAATGCGAGATATTTATTTAATAACTATAAAAAATCATATATTACTATAATAAACACCGCCATTGGCAGTTTACGAATTTTGTGTAGCGTGTCTTAAATTAAGAAAGACTGATTTAGATATTAATGAAATTGCCACAGCGACTATTTAAGTCACTAAGGCCGTTTCCTCCGGTTTCCTCTTTTTATTTAAATGCGAGGTGTTTATTTAATAACTACGGAGTTTTTCCTGTCACTTATTGCTAGGGTAAGCAGCGCTACGTACCTTTGACAGTTTTCCAATTTTGGGTAGGGCTACTTAGATTAGGAGTCGCAAATTTGGAAAGTAATACCATTGAAACAATGTCTGTTTAAGTAAATTTGAATATTTTATTTTTTATTAGAAATGCCAGCTGTTTTAATAACTGTCCCGTCACTTAAACCTAGGGCAAGCAACGTCGCTTACCTTTGTCAGTTTTTCAGTTTTTGGTTACGACGCTTAGGCTGTTAAAGTAAATAGGAATTTTGCCCTTTTTATTTAAAATACAAAGTGTTTATTTAATAACTATACAGATGTTTGTATCAATGATTGCTAGAATACCTACCATCGCCACTTATTAATTTTGGGTAGCGATGCCTAGATTAAAAGACGCTGATTATGATGGTAACGAAATTGAAACAACGTTTGTCACTTATTGCAAGGGCAAATAATGCTACTGTCCTTTGACAGTTTTTAAACTTTGGGTAGCGACGCGACGGTTGGGTTAAGAAACTCCGATTCAGGTGGTAATGAAATTGAAACAATGTCTGATTAAGTAAATAAGAATTTTTGCTTTCTTCACTAAAACTATGACCTTTCACAGTTTTTCAACGTTGGTTAGCGACGCTTAGGTTAAGAAACGCTAATTTAGACAGTAATTCAATTAAGACAATGTCTCTTTAAGTAATTAGAAATGTTTGCCCTAGCAATAAGTGGCCTAAAAGTCTTTATAGTTATAAAGATTTTATGTCACCTATTACTAGGGTAAGCACCGCTACTGACCTTTGTCAGTTTTTCAACTTTGGCTAGCGACGGTTAGGTTAAGAAACGCTAATTTAGGTAGTAATGCAATTGAGACAATGTCTCTGTAAGTAATTAGAAATGTTTGCCCTAGCAATAAGTGGCCTAACAGTCTTTATAGTTCTAAATATTTTTTGTCTCCTATTACTAGGGTAAACACCGCTACTGACCTTTGACAGTTTTTCAACTTTGGGTAACAACGCTTAGGTTAAGAAACTCCGATTTCGATAGTAATATAATTGAAACAATGTCTGATTAAGTAAATAAGAATTTTTGCTTCCTTCAATAAAAATACGAGATGCTTATTTAATAACATAACTATAAAAATTTTTCTGTCACTTATTCCTAGGGCAAGAAACGTCACTCATCTTTGTCAGTTTTTCAACTTTGGGTAGCGACGGTTGGGTTAAGAAACTCCGATTCAGGTGGTAATGAAATTGAAACAATGTCTGATTAAGTAAATAAGAATTTTTGCTTTCTTCACTAAAACTATGACCTTTCACAGTTTTTCAACGTTGGTTAGCGACGCTTAGGTTAAGAAACGCTAATTTAGATAGTAATTCAATTAAGACAATGTCTCTTTAAGTAATTAGAAATGTTTGCCCTAGCAATAAGTGGCCCAAAAGTCTTTATAGTTATAAAGATTTTTTGTCACCTATTACTAGGGTAAGCACCGCTACTAACCTTTGTCAGTTTTTCAACTTTGGCTAGCGACGGTTAGGTTAAGAAACGCTAATTTAGGTAGTAATGCAATTGAGACAATGTCTCTGTAAGTAATTAGAAATGTTTGCCCTAGCAATAAGTGGCCTAACAGTCTTTATAGTTCTAAATATTTTTTGTCTCCTATTACTAGGGTAAACACCGCTACTGACCTTTGACAGTTTTTCAACTTTGGGTAACAACGCTTAGGTTAAGAAACTCCGATTTCGATAGTAATATAATTGAAACAATGTCTGATTAAGTAAATAAGAATTTTTGCTTCCTTCAATAAAAATACGAGATGCTTATTTAATAACATAACTATAAAGATTTTTCTGTCACTTATTCCTAGGGCAAGAAACGTCACTCATCTTTGTCAGTTTTTCAACTTTGGGTAGCGACGGTTGGGTTAAGAAACTCCGATTCAGGTGGTAATGAAATTGAAACAATGTCTGATTAAGTAAATAAGAATTTTTGCTTTCTTCACTAAAACTATGACCTTTCACAGTTTTTCAACGTTGGTTAGCGACGCTTAGGTTAAGAAACGCTAATTTAGATAGTAATGCAATTGAGACAATGTCTCTGTAAGTAATTAGAAATGTTTGCCCTAGCAATAAGTGGCCTAACAGTCTTTATAGTTATAAAGATTTTTTGTCTCCTATTACTAGGGTAAGCACCGCTACTGACCTTTGACAGTTTTTCAACTTTGGGTAACAACGCTTACGTTAAGAAACTCCGATTTCGATAGTAATATAATTGAAACAATGTCTGATTAAGTAAATAAGAATTTTTGCTTCCTTCAATAAAAATACGAGATGGTTATTTAATAACATAACTATAAAGATTTTTCTGTCACTTATTCCTAGGGCAAGAAACGTCACTCACCTTTGTCAGTTTTTCAACTTTGGGTAGCAACGGTTGGGTTAAGAAACTCCGATTCAGGTGGTAATGAAATTGAAACAATGTCTGATTAAGTAAATAAGAATTTTTGCTTTCTTCACTAAAACTATGACCTTTCACAGTTTTTCAACGTTGGTTAGCGACGCTTAGGTTAAGAAACGCTAATTTAGGTAGTAATGCAATTGAGACAATGTCTCTTTAAGTAAATAAATGTTTGCCCTAGCAATAAGTGGCCTGAAGGTCTTTATAGTTATAAAGATTTTTTGTCACGTATTGCTAGGGTAAGCACCGCTACTGACCTTTGACAGTTTTTCAACTTTGGGTAACAACGCTTAGGTTAAGAAACTCCGATTTCGATAGTAATATAATTGAAACAATGTCTGATTAAGTAAATAAGAATTTTTGCTTCCTTCAATAAAAATATGAGATGCTTATTTAATAACATAACTATAAAGATTTTTCTGTCACTTATTCCTAGGGCAAGAAACGTCACTCACCTTTGTCAGTTTTTCAATTTTGGCTAGCGACGGTTAGGTTAAGAAACTCTGATTTAGGTAGTAATGAAATTGAAACAATGTCTGATTAAGTAAATAAGAATTTTTGCTTGCTTCACTAAAAATATGAGATGCTTATTTAATAACTATAAATATTTTTCTGTCACTTATTGCTAGGGCAAGAAACGTCAGTAACCTTTGACAGTTTTTCAACTTTGGTTAGCGACAGTTAGGTCAAGAAACACTGATTTAGATAGTAATGCAATAAAGACAATGTTTTTTTAAGTAATTAGAAATGTTTGCCCTAGCAATAAGTGGCCTGAAAGTCTTTATAGCTATAAAGATTTTGTTGTAACCTATTACTAGTGTACGTACCGCTACTGACGTTTGACAGTTTTTCGACTTGGGGTAACAACGCTTAGGTTAAGAAACTCCGATTTCGATAGTAATATAATTGAAACAATGTCTGATTATGGAAATAAGAATTTTTGCTTCATTCACTAAAAATATGAGTTGCTTATTTAATAACATAACTATAAAGATTTTTCTGTCACTTATTCCTAGGGCAAGAAACGTCACTCACCTTTGCCAGTTTTTCAACTTTGGCTAGCGACGGTTAGGTTAAGAAGCTCTGATTTAGGTAGTAATGAAATTGAAACAATGTCTGATTAAGTAAATACGAATAATTTGCTTCCTTCATTAAAAATATGAGATGCTTATTTAATAACTGTAAAAAAATTCTCTCTCTTATTGCTAGGGCAAGAAACGTCACTGACCTTTCACAGTTTTTCAACTTTGGTTAGCGACGGTTAGGTTAAAAAACTCTGATTTAGGAAGTAATGAAATTGAAACAATGTCTGATTAAGTAAATAAGAAATTTTGCTTGCTTCACTAAAAATATGAAATACTTATTTAATAACTATAAATATTTTTCTGTCACTTATTGCTAGGGCAAGAAACGTCAGTAACCTTTGACAGTTTTTCAACTTTGGTTAGCGACGGTTGGGTTAAGAAACTCTGATTTAGGTAGTAATGAAATTGAAACAATGTCTGATTAAGTAAATAAGAATTTTTGCTTGCTTCACTAAAAATATGAGATGCTTATTTAATAACTATAAATATTTTTCTGTCACTTATTGCTAGGGCAAGAAACGTCAGTAACCTTTGACAGTTTTTCAACTTTGGTTAGCGACGGTTAGGTTAAGAAACACTGATTTAGATAGTAATGCAATTGAGGCAATGTCTCTTTAAGTAATTAAAAATGTTTGCCCTAGCAATAAGTGGCCTAAAAGTCTTTATAGCTATAAAGATTTTTTGTAACCTATTACTAGGGTACGTACCGCTACTGACCTTTAACAGTTTTTTAACTTTGGTTAGCGACGGTTAGGTTAAGAAACTCTGATTTAGGTAGTAATGAAATTAAAACAATGCCTGATTAAGTAAGTAAGAATTTTTGCTTCCTTCACTAAAAATATGAGATGCTTATTTAATAACAATAAAGATTTTTCTTTCTCTTATTGCTAGGGCAAGAAACGTCACTGAACTTTGACAGTTTTTCAACTTTGGTTAGCGACGGTTAGTTTAAAAAACGCTGATTTAGAGAGTAATGCAACTGAGACAATGTCTCTTTAAGTAAATAAATGTTTGCCTTAGCAATAAGTGGCCTAAAGGTCTTTATAGTTATAAATATTTTTTTGTCACCTATTACTAGGGTAAGCACCGCTACTGGCCTTTGACAGTTTTTCAACTTTGGGTAACAACGCTTAGGTTAAGAAACTCCGATTCAGGTAGTAATGCAATTGAAACAATGTCTGATTAAGTAAATAAGAATTTTTGCTTCTTTCACTAAAAATATGAGATGCTTATTTAATAACTATAAAGATTTTTCCTTCACTTATTGCTAGGGCAAGAAACGACACTGACTTTTGTCAGTTTTTCATTTTGAGGTTAAGAAACTCTGATTTAGATAGTAATGCAATTGAGACAATGTCTCTTTAAGTAAATAGGAATGTTTGTTCTAGCAATAAGTTGCTGAAAAGTCTTTATAAAGATTTTTCTGTCACTTATTGTTAGGGTAAGCATCGCTGCTGACCTATGACAGTTTTTCAACTTTGGGTAGCGAAGGTTAGGTTAAGAAACTCTGATTTAGGTAGTAATTAAATTGAAGTGATGTATATTTAAGTATATGAGAATTTTGCTTTTTTAATCTAAAAGTACAAGATGTTTATGTAATAACTATAGAGATTTTCGTGTCACTTTTTGCTAGAGCAAGCACCGCCACTGACCTTTGACAGTTTTCCTGCTATGGTAAATTAGATCGGCGAGCTTGTAAACTCCTTTTCCGAGTGTATTCACGTAGAAGAGTTTAGCCGATTTGGCACTGGAACGGCCTTTTCAACCTTTGTTTTAGAACGTTTCCGATATAATGGCGTCCGTCTGCCTGTATTACATACATTAGCGGAATATCGTTCCATCACTCATCCGCTTATGTCCGGTATCGTCTTTTCATTAGACGACCACACTAATTGGCCGTTATATAGAAGCCCTTGTAGCATTTTGGTCCCTTTGTACGAGGTTGTTAGACGGTTACTCAGGTAACGTAAGCTGCAGTTCGCTAGCTCGTTTCGATAGAATTAGTGATATATTGCCGGCGTTTGTGAGGAGTAAATTAACTAATTTGTTTTTAAATCTGGAAGCGGGCGAGCGTGAACGCGAACGAACGCTTAAAGCCACATTACATCTGCTAAAACAACTGTCTGGCCGTCGCAATAATCCTGCAGGAGACGCAGCGGCAGATGAAATAATTGATTAATTTGTAATACGATATAAAGACGATGTTCGTAATGCGCTTACACGGGTAAGCAGATTATAAATGGAATAAAAAGTAGCGATTGCAAATGTTATATTTAGCCATTTGGTATGATGGAAACGTCATTAAGTGAATTCTGTGACGATCTGCATGCTTTGTTTACATCGGGAATTCCTGGCGCAAAATTGTTGGTCGTCCTTGCTGTCCTGTTCCGAATATTTCTTTAGGAACTTCGACACATTTTGGCCTACATTAAATATTATCAAGGACTCTACTACAATTAAAACAAATGCTTTTAGCAAGTGTGGACGAAGTTTACAAATGAAAAAGAAAAATAAGTTTTTAATTTTTAAATCTGCCGCCCACAAGATTTCAATGCTGTGTTACACAGCAAACCCACTGCATTCCACAAGGCCAATTTTAACATCACACTTATGAAAACAAAGGAAACATTTGAGATATTCTATAAAATTAGTTTCTGTTAGAAAGAATGTTTGTCCATTATTTGCAACATTTCTATTTTTATACCATGCTATAAATTGGGGTCGCTAATGTCCACGTCATTTATATTCTTAAAATGTTTGGGTACCTATCATTAAATTTCGTTTAACAAATTGAATTACACTATAATTAGATTATAACCAATAAGAACATAACGTACATAGACGCATATTGCCACTTTTATAGCGTGTTTCGGTTATAACGCTTTATTTTTAAC
>OW679199.1:22249142-22336677 GCA_940337035.1 Agriotes lineatus
GCACCACTATGTACAAATAACAACAATTAAGACAGCCTCCATTGTCTAATGAATAACTTTTCAATAACTTTTTGGTTCATTCTGTGGTTGTTAAATTTAGAGGGACTTTTAAAACTACTTTATAGGGCGCTTAGAAGAACTCTTTTAAATAATATTTCAACCTTAATACAGTGTTGGATTTGGATATAAGGCCATACTTTCGGCAAACTAATAGATCAAGTGTGCCATGATGATCAAATTTGCCACAAAACAAATGTTTGTTGTTTTCTACTTTGACAGTTCAAATTTACTTTTGATAATTGCAACAGTTATTATACAAGTCCATTTTGAAATAAGTGTTGTGCAGCAAAAATGAATTTAACGAGACAAAATTTTAGAGCCATAATTTACTATGACTTTAAAAGTTTTCTATCTCCGAAAGAAAGCTTTCTACGACGTCGTGCTACATTTGGTGATCAAGTGCCTTCGACTGTTTATAGTTGGTTGAATGAATTTAAATTTGAACGAGTTTCACCCATCGACGATTTTTGCGAAAAAGGCCAATTTCAGCAGTTATCAAAACAAACATACGCGCAGTGCGAAAAATTATTCAGGTGGACAATCGAGGTACATATAGAACTATTAGAGGCAACTTGGGCATTGACATGACTGCAATAAACACATACTCATTTTGGTGTAAGTAGATTATGTTGTCGGAGGATGCCACACAGTCTAACAGAAGCACAAAACAATAGCTTCTAAGAAATATGATGAAAGTAGGTCTAAAGCAGTTTATAACATCACAACTGGTGACGAAACCTGAATATATGCATTTGAACCCGAATCTAAGCGGCAACCTGCACAATGGGTGTTTCCAACAGATTCTAATCCAGTTAAGCGATCTCGAAGTGTTGGTAGGAAAATGATTGCTTCCTTTTTTAAAGATCAGGACCTATCATAACTGTCGTGCTTGAAAATAAACGTATGGTTACCGCAGAATGATATACAACAGTATGCCTACCAGACGTTATTTGACATTCTCTATACATTCGTTGCTGTTGCACTTAGATAGTTCTAGCTAAAAAAAATGACAAGTAAGATTACTTATCTTTTTGAACGATTGAATAGATTCTGCATATTATTTTTCATCTTTGTAGTTGAAATTGTTTAATTAACTAAAAAATACGTCTGGCAACACTGTTAATATTATATTCATCACCAATTTTGTTAAATAGTAACTAGTATTGATTAAATTTAAATTACGTGTTTGTCATTCCTTTGCTATTGGTGCGATAGTGTTGTAAAATAGTGAACCAACAAATTGATTTATTCGATAGAATTATCGATTATCAGTTTACGAAGTTGTTAGTATTCTGTATACATTCCATATATGTCAATTCAAAATAAAATTGCCATTAAGTATCATGATAAGCACCACTATAAAACGAGTAAGTTGGTGCACCATGTTTGCATACCTTGGTAATTAACGTATTATTGGAGTTTTCCACATCCAACTAAACCAGACATCAACACTCAGGTGCAGAGTAACGAGTCGCCCTTTTCATAACGGCAGTGCACTACAGTTAATTTAAAAGTGGAAAAGCTGCCTCATAAATTTGAGCCATTTTTCACCGTGACAGTTTATAATGTGTCGGAAGTGGCCGGTACTGCACCTGAGCTGGGTTGATGTCCGCAGGATCGATGGTAAATAGGAGTGGTAGTCGGAAAATTAGCTAAGTAGGTGTGATCTTATTGCAATCGATAACTCAGCCCATTTAAACCAGACTTGTGAATTGCAGGAGGAGCCCACGCAGCTTTTTAGTAGCGAAGGGAGCTTTACCGATGCTGCTGATTAAGAAGTATGGTCTTTCTAACTCGCCATATTACAACATGGACTTCCTAATGATATTTTTAACTGTTCGAGTAAAATCGTAGATTAGCGTGTAAATTCTATCTCAAAAAGAGTTTCTCTTTTGTGTGCTGATATGCCATTGGCAATTAAATTTATCAATGGGCGTGTGGCCTTGAATTAAAATTGCATTATAGTGTAAGTGCAATGTAGTCGTTATAAGTGAGGTCACAAAGTGACAATTTGGATTACTTAAGCTAACAGTTAAATTATAGCTGTTTGTTGTAATTTCCCAGTTTTCTAGATATTTACACAATTAGTAAATTAACTTAAGGTGGTAACTATGCTAGTATTGAGATGCATTTTGTTATGTAGTTATGTAGAACACTATTAAGAAGCAACTCATTAACACTACCTCGACCAACGCGACCTTCTCGACAATTATGGTCGTAAAGTGGATTAGGAAAATAGTAATATGAAAATAAAATATGGGCGCCAGTTGCAGCGACCATACAACAAAACAAAATTGAAAACAATACAATGTATTGAATTAGCTTAGTTAAACGGATAACGTATACTTATGCATAGGTGGTACCCTTGCATAGTTAAGTTTAAATAACATTTACAGTGATTGATGAGATAAATTTAGATATTTAAAATTGTTTTAATTCAATGCAAAAAGTATCGTATCGCAGCTGTGCAGAATATATCATGGAAAGGACTCATGCATCACCATGCAACTAGATGTTGATAGCGAGCTTATCGCCCATGCGCTCGTTTTGAGAACTGCCGCTTTGAATTCAAAATTGAAAAGCATTGCAGCTTGTCTGGCGAACTGCACGCCTTAACAATTAATAGAAAATTCCTTAAAAAATAGCAGACGAAAAAGTACAACCCATGTGAAATCTCATCCATGCAAAACCTCGACAGTAAGACTTGGCCCGACAAAAATCTTATTACGCGAAATCTTTCCAGCAGGATGTTATACTTTAAAATTTAAGTAGGATATTGTAATGGTCGGGTAGGTACGAGCATTTTATTAGATGTAAGGAATCATTCTAATTGTAGGTAAACAATTATAGATTTTAAACGAAAGCTTTCGTTTGATTTGAATAGGGTGTAAGCCGATATCTTTTGCAGCTGTTAGGAATGCAGCGGGACTTGTAGGTAGTGGTAGTAGGATAGTCGGCCGAATGACATAATAAGAGCCGAAAACTATATTATATTTGTGAGAGGAGGGTTAGGGGAATCGGAACGGCTATCGGTTGAAATAGATAGCCCAAAACAACAACTTAATTTAGTTTAAAATTTATGAGGTTGCTATTTAACCAAAGGAACTTGTGAGGACAGTTTCGAAACCGCCGTGGGAAACCCCAATTTAAAACTTGATTGGAAAAGGATTAAGCAGCCGTGCGGTTTGGAAGGGCAACCACCAATTAGCTCAGCGCCGTTCTAGCAACAAAATTTAAATATTTTTTCATTGGTTGGACACTCCGGGACTCGGACTAGAGGGGTCTTCGTAATTTGTATAAAACGCATGTGAATAGGACTGCAAAGGGAAGAAAGCCGGGTTTGGTGCATGTGGTAGCTCTACGAGTTGTACGAAGAACTACTGTAAAAGACCACAACCTGTTGAACTCTTGCTTCACTAGCTGTAGCACATTCCGACCCCGCAAGGGAACTTGTTAGTAAGACTGTATGCGCACCGATTTTTCCCTCTCTTTTACTCACTAGGTGTAACACAGTCCGATATTGCAAAGTAACTTGTTAATAAGACTGTAGGCGCACCGACTCTTTGCCTCTCTTTTACTTCTCTAGGTGGGTGACAGTCCGACATCGCAAGGGAACTTGTTAGTAAGACTATGTGCGCACCGACTCTTTGTTTTTCTTTCACTTCACTAGGTGTAACACAGTCCGATACTACAAAGAAACTTGGTAGTAAGACCGTGTGCGTACCGACTATTTGCATCACTGTACTTCTCTAAGCAGTATACAAGCCAGCACCACAGTGACCTCACTGTTAGCCAGATTGTAAACCGCCATAACCACTTTCCTTACTGTTGTTTCTGCCACGAGAGGCACCAGACGAGCACTAACCTTTCTTGCTGCTAGACGAGCCACCGACAACCGTCTAACGTAATTTTATTCTTCGAAACACAGCAGTAATTGTAAAAGTATGTAGTGCATTTACATTTGTTCATAATAAAGAATATTAAATCTTCGTGACCTTGTTTTCTTTCGATATGAGAAGCGAAGGTCTCCAGCCTCTAATCGACCTGAGTAAGGTTAACCTAAGTACCACCGTCCAGAGTAATCGTCTGTAAGTCAGCCGAAGCTCGCCTTAATATCCAGAAAACATACACAACGTAGGTACGTACACAAGTTAAAGCCAAACAGGACGTGCACCGTTATTGACAATGAATTAGTGTGTGAAACAAGTCTGGACTTAAGGCCCAGTTACTTTCATGTAGTTGGGCCACTCAAGCAGTTTCTATAAGGTCAAATGATGAGGTCGTTAAGGGTATTAAACACGACTTTATTCCACATTTAAAGCCTCCACACGTCAATACTTTACGCAGGCAATTGGAATATTCTTTTCCTTTTATAAGTCTACGTTAATTAGAAAGAGATGAATATGAGTAAAACGCTGCTTTTCGTAGAAAGTGAATTACGTTAGAACCAGTAAACGTAGAATTAAAATTTTTGTTGTATTGTTAAGCTTATGAAAGTACTTTGTGGGCAACTCATTAAAAAAAACAGTGGCTGAACCATTTTTTTCAAAATTAGAATTAATGTAAAAAAATCAATAAAAACAGTATACTTTTTAAAGAATATAAGATTTGTTTTTAGGATCCTCCATTCCTTAATTAATTATACACACAACAGTATAAAGAAAATTAGATAATTTCTTTCGGTTTTTTTCTATAATTTCGTTTTTCATTTTTCTTGCATTTCATCTATCTCTCATAAACAAACGCGAACCATCATAGCGCTTGCTCACTCGAACAACGCTCAAGACAAGACTCCAGGATCGCACAATTACCCTTTACAAATAGTCATAATAACGTCACTGCATCGTCTAGAGAAAATCGTTGGCTAATTGTACGCCTACTGCATCGTACAGTACAGCATTCAGACTGCCAAATACTGATTTGGCGACTACTTGGTGAGGAAGTGCAATTACTGTTTTCATGCGGTTTTACCATGAGAAATTATAAGTGGAGTAATAACCACGGTAAAAAAAGAGCACCGTCTTCGATTCATTATTGCAACGATCAGTATTATTGGATGTTAATCTTGTGGTTTTTAAAATTTCTTGAATACGGGTGCGTATACTATGCCTGTGGACCACTTATTCTGTCAATATACAAGAGCGATATCATAGCAGTAAGCGCACTGAGTAAGTGTAATATCCCCATCCCGCTTTATTCCACTGCAGAGAGTGGGACATAAAGTTGCGCTACGTATAATCGGCCCACGTTGCCGCAAACAAAAGCTAAACAGCGAGTCCAATCCCTTTAATGCAGCGCAACTGTAGCTGCGTCTTCAACCAAAATAATTCTTCATAGAATTATTGTTTCTTGCCTATTCTCTAACACATTTTACCACGTCATTGTCCCTATTCCTCACTCTGATAGTTAGATCTGCCGTAATGATTATTTCTCTATAAGTTATACTTTCTACAATATCACCCGGCTTTTCGAAGAAAGTCTCTAGTCTCGTTAAGGAAGAACAGAACCATAACTATGGGAACATAAACTGTATGCTACAGGCAACTTGTATAATTCAGTTATTCTATATAATCGCTAGGCATTTTATATAATTTCATAATTGCCTAAAATACCAGTTCGTTTGTTTAATGTCTGTCGATACTAAACTGCTGGCGAAATGGTCCTAACTATAGAATGCCTAGGCATTTTATATTACCGCACGGTTGCAGGCAATATGCATATGTTTGAAGTTGGAGGTTATGTTAAATAAACCGGCATTGCTGATTCTCATCCCTAGGTTGTGTGTTGTTCTAGCTTCTTTAGGTTGGCTGCAGCCTTTGGTCGTCTTTATATGAGTTGGCTTATTTTCGGTGATGAGTTCACCGGTCGTTGTCTGATGCTGGTGATAAATTCACTTGTCATAAATACCTACAAAATTTGCTAGCGTGTGATGAGTTGGCGTACACCAGCATTAAACCCATTGGCTAATGTGTGTTAACTTTTACTTTGGAAATGCATGGAATGCCTACAATTCATTAGGGAATATACTGTGATAGTTGTAGATCAGGTCTGCCGATTTATTGTTAAAAAAATTAATTACTAGATAGGAAGATATTTTGGATGGAAAAACGATCTAATTATTAAAAGTACAGGGGTGAAATCAATCAGAAAATAAAAACAGAATAGCTATATACAAATAACGTTCTACAAAATAAATTAAAATCATTATATATGGATTAAGATGAATCGTTATTGAAGTTAGCATAATATAATTAGAACAAACTATAAGTTAGTCTGAAATAATATGCGAGTTATAAGCTGAATTAATATTTGAATAAGTTACTTGGAATTTGTCAGTTTATTTAATAAAATCTTCTGTATGTAGTTAAAAGTAATCCAGGATGTTAGTTTTAAAGCATTGTATTAACATTGAGGATTACTATAGTGAATGTTATTATTAATCAAAACAACTTATTTTGATTTTGTAAAATGTAAATATAATTATTTTGTATCGACTTAAATTAACAAACTAAACCCTGTATAATTAAAAGTTTATTATTGGATGGATATATCCAGATATATGCAGATGACAAAATTAGTTGAAATAAATGGAATAAAGGAAGGAAGGGGGCCATTTATGTGATTAAGGACGTATAAGGAATATTGCAAATGGTGAAAGGAGTCCGTTCTAGCGGGGATGATTGTAGAAGCTGTAATAGACATTTTCTGTCAATATGCAGATATCTGTAACTAATTTCAATGGGTATGCTGGCATAAAGTTATTAATGGAGTAATTATAACTTGAACTTGGGGTTGTTGGTGCGAGTTCATACAAAGCGCAGTTAAGTCGAGGGCATCTGGGAATTGAATTTTAATTTAGCTTGCTGTCACAAACTCATCATTTGGCTCTGTGGAATGGAATTGAATGATTGGATTCCATGCTGATTGCTATAAAGAGGACGATATCTTGGAATTGCAGTTGTATGCAATACAAAGGATCTACCATCTAGGAGAGCTGGGTTGATGTTGGGATTGTATCATGACACTTTAACAGTGTTTAGTTCATTGTTACACCGTGGATTCTAATTGAAGTGGGGTTCCTAGTTAAAGATGCAAATACATATGACAAAATAGGTTGGGTATCTTTGTGCTGTTTTCTACAGGAGACTTGGATACATTCAAGAAGGGGAAGATAACCAGGTATATGTAATTAATAAAAATGAATTAATATTAACAGTGGAATACTGAGTTGCATATATAAATACTTACTATTGTTAACATATTGGAACTGATATGTGTTGACTAAATATAAATTCAGCTTAAGTGTCATATTAGTAATTTGACAGTGACAGTTGAAATATCCAAAATCATTCTGAAATAACTTGTCAATAACTAAACATTTTGTACTATTATTTTTATAGATTTTTCTAAAACAAGTACCCACCTGAGATAAGACGTTTGTTATAACTTGAACTAGTCAAAGAAATAAATTATTTGATTTAATAAACTGGAATTAGGGCCAATATTTTATTTAAAGTATTTTGAAGTGGATGGATAGGAGAAGTTTAGCAATCTAGCAGCTGCTATTATAATATTGCTTACAAAGTAGAGTCAATACTATAACAATACATAATTTCTGGGCAATATATAAAAAATGGTCTTGTTGGCATTGTATAAATTGCCTAGTCATGATATAACATGACTGATTTATACAAGTTGCCTGTATACAATACATAAGTACTAAACAGAAATAAGTTATTGCAGAGAATGGAAAGATAAAGACAGATGTGGCAATCCTCAGCGAAAGCAAAAAGAAAGGGGTCAATGAAGAAGAATTAGACAATTATTACCATATTTGGAGTGGAGTACGAGTACCTAAGCACCAACACTCAGAAAGTGGGGTATCCTGGAAAAATATATCACCACATTCGAAGAATGCTTTATACCTCTAAAATTATTATGAACACTTCAGCTGCTTTCCCTGAAACAACGAGGAATTTTCTGGCAAACACAAACTTAGAAATAGGAATGAGCATTTCCTTTCGCTAATTTTGAATTTCTTTACACACTTTTTAGCGAGCAATCACGTAATTTGTTAGATATACCCCCCCCCCCCCCGCCCGTCTAATATCCCTCTAAATTAAAAACTGCTGCTCGCCTTACAACTCTCATGGTGTATCCGTCAACCTTAAGAAGATTCCCTATCTGCCAAAACACTAACATGACCCTGGAACGCACACTCAAACTACAAATGCACAGCACCGAATGGCAAATCGAGCATTAAAGCAGACCATTGTGTTATTGGGCGTAATACATGAGACGTGTATTGATTGACGTAAAAAAGAGCACGACCGCATGAAATATTGACACATCGGTTTCCTTCAACCCTTTGGCTAAAAATACGGTGCTTTGACCCGAAGTGGGAGTGCCTGAATAAAACAGCAGCAGCGGGCATGAAATGGTTGCAGTTTCGTGAGTTACGACACAGCGGTGCAGGAGGTTAAAGGTACCTCATGGGCTGGCCGTCTGGACTGGCTAACGAGGGTAATCAAACTCGGCCGAGGTACCTAGGAAATGGTAATTGCCCGTTTGGCATGCTACGGAAATGTGGTTTACTCTTCTAATAGTGGTTGGCATTTAGGATGCCTAGTTTTGGGATGGGCCAATTATTCAATGGCATTTTTAAGATTCCCCAGTAGTTTGGCCAAGGGATAGTTGAGTGATTTGACTGTTTCTCTAATTTGTTCAGCTCGTTAAGTAATAGCACTAATGAGGTGTGGCGTGAAGTGACAGAAAAAGACAGTGAATTCTCAAAACTGTCTAAATGCAATTGTACGGATTACTTCGAAAGAAGAAAAGATAAAAGGACTATGGGAAACTTCTGGACTGCATATGACCCAAATACTGTTTACGGTTTAAGATCAGGTTATTTCACCCAATTGTTGAATTATAAAGCAGCAGTTCCATAAGTTGTCCTTCCTCTCGCAACTAACGTGTTGAACGTAGTTAATAAAATAATAAATTTTCCACTTTTGCGATAGTGCTATTGCAATCTTAAATTTAAGCCGTAAGAAAACAACACCTGCACTTTACGGTTAAGATACTGCGCTATTGCACTACTTCTGTAAAAAGAGACAAAAACAATAAAATGCTTGACGGTCTCGCTTTAAACTACAGTCAGCAGTTACCAGTATGCTTAGTTCGCAAGTGCAACTGCAAATGAATGAAAAAGCGATTTATATTATTTAATAATTTATTCACGTTGTGTAGGTACTTGCTTTGTTAATAAGAGCAATAAATATAGACACGATGTCCACTGTTTTAATCAAGGGGATCTTAGAAAACTTGTGCGAATTCAACAACCAGTGTTTGGGCTTTGATTGTAATTCTTTTTCTTAATTTGTCCTCACACCCTTTGGCTCTTAAGGTTGAGCTAGTTAGGTTGCCAACCAGTTACTCATCGGATCTCGTAACTGCAAGTCACAAATATACAGTAATTTTCTTCATATAGCCTGCGTGCCTGCGTCTCTGGAGGTCACCCTCATCACTCGAGTGCAGTGCGTTACGGTGCCTATACTGCAACGATAATTGAACACGTAGGACGCCTGCTTAGGTGAGCGAGTAGTCTGACTAACAATCGAATTCCACCTGAGAGCACAGTTCGAATCGCATCGACTAAAATTTTTTAAATGTAATCTGTATTACAAGTACTTCCTTTTACTATTACTACTACATATTATTAGAAACATGAAAATATTTTTATGTATTTTGCACAGTTGTTACTCTTCCAGTGTGCTTTTTTATTAAATACATAAAAACATCTTCTGTAAGTTTTTAAATTGCAATTTAATTTTAGAAATGCAAAAACTATTTTAGTTAGGATTATACCACTCCCTCTAATAGCAACCAATGTAAAACGACAAAATGCATAGTTACGCATGTACCAACTTTTGATAATGTACTGCAGTAGCTCCACTTTGAGCTAGCCCTTAATTAATTTCTTTTTCAAATCAATTATATTAAATTTTACTTTTAACTAATTATTTCAATTGAGTACTCTTATCAGGGTGGTTCGCCAATCTAGTTATCTATTAGTTGAAGTTTAAATTCTATATAAATCCTTGACTACTGAATGACATTAAATGTCAACTTGACTTCTACATTTAATCAAACCAGGTATTGACAATTATCCTTTACAATGACACATCTATTAATCAATTCACCAAAGTAAGGACTATATTATGTTTATTTTCACTCCTTTATTGTTTATTATTCAAAATGCTTTTATATGAATTATTAACACAAACCCTAAAACTTCTCCAGCTTTCACTGCAAATATCCAAATACCAACAGCTCCCAACGTCCACAGCTCCCGATGTTCACAGTCTGCAACCCCTACTGCTGAATCCTCCAATATTCACAACTATGATGGTCCGTCAACCTTCAAACAGCATCTAACCTGTCAATAACTCCTATTGTTCGTAGAATCCAGTCCTGCTCCCTTTATCAATGTCACCGTCACTCCAATCGATTCCGGGTAAGTTTCAGTATTATAGATGATCCCAATCTAACCTTCTTTATTCCTCAGATAGTACTCTGTATCCAGCAACACCCACATAACCGTCCAAATCAAGCAGCTAATTCCGACAACTTCCTTTTAAATGTTTGACCCGTCTTCCATGCAACCACCAACGTCACCAATGAATTCTAATATATCTTGAATGTATCAATAAATCCAAATCTCTTCAAATAATGTAATCTTCTGTGTTATTTATTTCCAATTCACTGTATTGCACAATCTCTTCACCGATTGTATGGTTTTATTAATTCCAGGATATATTTATATATTTTCACCACGTGGATTTGTTAATAGCCCCTTTATTTTTATTTACCAAACAATTATAGAAAATATGGCATA
This sequence comes from Agriotes lineatus, assembly GCA_940337035.1. Classification (NCBI taxonomy): domain Eukaryota; kingdom Metazoa; phylum Arthropoda; class Insecta; order Coleoptera; family Elateridae; genus Agriotes; species Agriotes lineatus. Next base: position 22,260,100 of record OW679199.1, read on the forward strand.
ATTTCAAACTTTTTATTCTCAAAATTAGTTATTTCAAAATTCGATATACATTTTCTATGAGTTTGTTTATTTAACTCCCTAAACAAATTTTTATATCTCTCATAGTTACAATTCTTCTTGCCTTCTTAAAAATATTAATGTCCTATTATTACATGCTACAATTCTTTATTATTAACACAAGCACATGTGTCAATTGTAACCTTGGCTTGAAACTTTATTAAAATTGAACTCAACCATCAAAATTGAATACTGAATTGCTATTTACTTATCAAATTACCTTACTCATTGTCTGAATTAATTTTTATTATTCATTTTGAAGTTAACACCCAATCTTATCGAAACACCTCAAATTTTGATTGTAATATTCTTCCAAATTTATCAATTTTATATTTTTATTTTGCAACTACCCTTAGTGTATCATAACAGTACATAGCAACTGATAATCACACACCTTCCTGATTAATAGGTGATAATCACACGTCTTCACAAACATCACGTTACCTACTGTCAGTACAATTGTCATAAAAACCACATTAGCTGTACTTTCAATATTTAAAATACACTATTCAAACGTTGTTTATTGACTGGCGCTATAATCTAGCCGAATGCAACTCGTGTCTTCTTGATTTATCAAACCATTTCTAATTACACGAGATATCTTGTTTAGCAATCACGCGAGTTCGAAGGATATATAAATATATAATATATATTATTTGATAATCAAGAACCCACTCGTTGCATTATATATGATAAGGCCACCCACGTGGTCGGTTAAAAAAACTAGTAATGGTTAATTTGGTTGAATTAGAGAATAAACTAGCTCGTAATCACATAAACACATGTATTATTAAGCACATTCCGGTGTAAGATTCCATTTTCTTCACTTGCGTAGAATGGTAAACATTAAACTTTATCATCAGATGAGTGAAATATGCGGTAATTGCATCATGGACGTTGAAAAATGTGCTTTAGTGGGTGCGACAGTTCAAAAAAATTCCAGCGTTATGAGCCACCAGTCGACTATGGAAGGGATCGCCTTCAAAGTCTACATTTTCATAAAATCTATACACATCATTATTCATGAAGACCTGGAAAAGCATAAAGTTTCCTCCAGGTGGATTCCGCGAATGCTGACCGGCGAACACAAGGCTGCGTGCGTATAAATGTGTCAGGCGATTCTGACATATGATGAAGACATGGACGGTGGTTCGTCCCATCAATTATCAGTTTATCACAATGTATAAACGTGTATGCTATTTTTCAATCCTGACACCAAAATGGCGTCATCCTCACTCATTATGTTCCAAATAATAAGACTGCGATGGCTGCAAACATCGCCAGAAAATGGGGAATCAACACAACTCTCCAGTGGGTGGTCAGTATTCAGAGGTTTGTTCAACTTCTAAGCGATTCCTGATATTCCCTACTTGCCTGACCTTGCACCTTTTGAGATTTTTACTTCTTCAACGCCGAAGGACACTCTCCATGGTCGGTCATTTTCTAATCGTGCAGTTCCCGCATCAATAATTTTCCAGTGGGAAGAATAGTCCTATTAAAGAATCGTTCACAAGACCATACAATCACGGCGCCGACGTAGTGCAAAATGTATACATGTACAGGGTGACTATGATGAGAAGTGATAGTAGTTTCAGCTTTTTTGTGTTGGTAGTTGTTTTTAAGATACTTTGGAACTTGTATGCATTTCGCACAGATACCATGACAAAACACCTAATTATATTATTGTCTATAAAATAATTCTCTTCAGAAGCAGGATAGTAAATAAATTCTACGTAGCTCTGTGGGTTAGTAGCTAACACACCTGCTCAGCATTCGGAGGTCGTGGGTTTGATTTTCGTCGGGGTGATTTTCTTGAGTCAACAGAGTACCTTCTCTGAATCGAATGCACTGGGGTATCTCTCCACTTTTCCTGGATTCCCTTCAATTCTCCACCCCTCCTTTCTCTCACGCATCCTGTAATTTCCGTTCTTGGCTGAAGAACGGCGATGGGTCCCTATACCAGCCCGCCTCCTGTTGGGGGAATTGAAATTACCTTAAACTTTTACCTTTTACTTTTTAAATAAATTCTTTCCGACACCTGTATGGGTATTAAGATAAAACGAGAAGAAGAAGAAATAAATTCTTCTCCCTCTATGGCTTTTCCCATTAAAGGTTTGCCGTTCTCAGGTTCCACTTATATCAATCTTCCCAGTCCTTGTTCCATCATATACATGTTTTCTATTTAACAGCTGGCCTTCCTCGTTTTTTGCTGCCTCGCAGTGACTAATTTATAATAGGTTTTGGTTGTTACTCCCATTTCCTACCATATTGCCTCGTTCTTATTCTCTCTTCGTTTATACTGTAAACATCTCCCCATATAGTATACTTCTACTGTTCTTAATTTGTCCCAGACTCTATTTGTAATCAGCCATATTTCTCCTTCGTAAGTTGTTATACTTTCGTGACATTTTTATTTCAAATGGTTCTATGCAATGTTTTTGTCGCTCTTTTTACTTTTACAATTTTATCTTCTATATCTTTATCTGTTTTTCCCGTATTGGCAATTACTGATCCTAAATACTTGTATTTCGTGAAAGGTTTCCCCATCGCATACATACTCTGTTTTCTTATCATTTATATTTAACCCCACGCTTCATACTCCTCTTTCACTTTTCTTAGCATATATCATGTCTTCCTCTTCTTGTGCAAAAATTATTTCATTGTCTGAAAACATGTGTGAATATAATGTCTTATCACGTATTGGAGTCTCCATCCTCTCAGATTTTCTGTACCCTCTATCTAACGCCTGTTCTGCACATATACTGCTCCACAAATGAACTGGACCACCCATAAAAATTATATTTATTACATTACGTCACAAAATATATATATAAAAGCTTTTGTTTTATAGTATACTCATATTAAGCATATTTAATTGCACTATCCTCAAATATCAACTGAAGAATTAAGAAAATCATATTAATAAAATTAAAAAATAATAAAATTATAAAAAACTATATTTCACAAAAATATGAGGAATCACAAAAAAATTTTAATTAATAGTTCTTTGAGTCTCTTCGGAACGTTTAAAAATGTTTGGTAAGGATTTGGCATACTTTGTATGCAACATTTGGGCAAAATTCAAAATTTTAAAATGATAATATTTTATTAATGGACTCAGTTTTTTTAAAACCAAATTATGAAAAGAAATGCTTTTTATAATGACACAATCATGAAAGGTTACCAAAAATGCCATAACTGCCCCTTTTGGAAAATATTTTTTTAAATATATGCAAATGGTCCAGTTCATTTGTGGAGCAGTATATATCAAATAGGGGAGATAAGGTGCATCCTTCAGTATTTCGGGTTACCTTGCCTACTATTTTTATTTGTGCTCTCGTGTATTGATATAGCGACTGCACTACTCTAATCAATTTCTCATCCACCTCTATTCTTCTCATTGCTTGCCATATAAGACATCTAGGTACACTGCATACGCTTTTTCCAAGTCCACGAAGGTCATGTCTGTTTCTGAGTTTTTTGCTTTGTTTTTCTGTATAATTTGTTTTATGTAACAGACTTTGTCTAGACATGACCCATTTGCGCTGAAGCCACTTTGTTCTTCAGTCTTATATGTGGTTTTTATTTTATGTTTCACAACCTTTCAAAATACTCTGGCTATTGTAGGCAGCATATTCATGCCACGATAGTTATGGCATGATCTTTTGTTGCCTTTTTGTATAAAGAAATTATATATGCGAGATTTCATTCATCTGGCCGTTTGCTGTTTTCTCGTTCCTTTTTTGACTCTATACATACTCTGTTTTTTTTTTGTAGAAGTTATTCATAATACTGTATTCACTGATTTGGGGTTATTAGGTTTATTATTTTTCTTCTTTTAGCATCATATTTTAGGCTTAGAATGATTCTTCATGCTTATCTGGATTTACTATATCCCACAGTATTACTCATTCGAGTATTTTTACAGACTGTGTCTCAGTGTTTGTTCTTTTCTTACCTAACTTGCGTTTTTACTTGTCTCTTACATTCAACATATCTCTTTTATCTTCTGGTGTCTTTTCTGTTAGCCACTTCTCGTACGTTTTCTTGCTATCGTCAATTTTTTCTTTGAATGCTGCACTAAAGGTTTTGAGAGTTTTAGTTTTTGTCTTCTGTTCCTAATGCTTCTCGTGCTGCCTTATTTATACATTTGTTTAGCTGTTCGGCTAATCCATATGGTGTTGCATCTAGACTTGTATCTCACTTTATCTTTAATTTGTCTTGATAAAGTTTTCTGTAGAGCTTTCCTATAAACTTTCCTATTACCATGTGGTGATATTTCCCGCATTCTGGTTCTCTAACCACGCTCACATCCTGAACAATCATATTCAGCTCTTCTTGAATGATCATCAGATCAATAATCGATTGGAGACCTGTGTCCTCCTATATTGGTGTATGGCTTTGTGTTCGAAGAAGGTATTTGCTTTTTTCAGTTTATGTTCTTTGCATCGAGTGATTACCCTCTCTTCATTGTTATTTTTCATCTTTGACTCTTTCTTCAACTTTACTGTTCATATCACCTATTAATATTAATTCATCTTTTCTATCTACTATTTATATTTGTTCCTGTAGTGCATTAAAGAAGTCTTCCTTTTGTTCCACCCACACATTGTCGTTCACTGCATACGTATACTGCTATTATAGTTATAGGTTTGCGATCGATTTTCAATTTAGCCTTAATAATTCGATCATTCATTTCGCACATTTGTATAGTGTTCGTCCACTTTTTATGTATTAGCATGGATACCCCACTTCTTGCTCGTTCGCTTTTTGCTACTCCAATGTCCAGGTTTACTTTCTCTATTTCTATTATTACTTCTTTTCGTGTAGTCGCTAAATCCTGTATGTTCCACGTCGCTATTTTTAAAATCGTCTTCTTTGCCGTTGTCGTCTTTCATTTATTCCATGCGGCTTGCTCCGAGGCTCGGTTTTGAGTTTTTAGTATATAAATTTTTACCATACTGCTAACCCAACGCTTTAACCCCCTAGCCTGAGGACCGGTGATTTGATGTCAAGGTTTTCTTCCTGTAGCCGTTAGTGAGCCAACACTACACTACAAGGCACAGGGGCGCAGGAACAGGGGGGCATACGAGATACTAACATTTGTTGTAATTTGTAGATGGTGCAGAAATAAAACACGAGGAATTTGTTAAACACGTCATTATTTTTAGCTCCAAAGCAGAGAATTCGATATAGTCCATTTTTCTTTGATATGAAAATACAAATGCCGAAATTCTAGGAAAACCATTGACAAAAATCTGGTGTGATACACTCACACAACTTCCTTTTACAGTGATCTTATAGTTAGTTAAATATTTATTTTTAATTTTTAAGCATTTGTCAAAAATTTTCAAAAATTACGAATTCTACAAAAACGGTACAAAATAGAGCGTTAGTTGAAGAGACAAATTTTCTCTAAAATCTTAAGCAGAATTCAAAAATGTAATAATATACCGGGTGTTCTATTTAAAATAGGAGTTAATAAAAAAAATAGAAAAAAAAACAAAAGAAACCCACTTTAGAAGTATTCAACTGGAAAATCACCTATCTCACGTTAATGCACATTAAAAATGTAATAAAAATGTAAAGTTTGAAAAAAATCGTTAGAGCCGTTTTTGAAAAAATCAAAAAAAACTAAAAAATCACAAGAGTAAACACCTACTTCCAGTTATGCGATTTTTTTAAAAAGCTTGCTGTCTCATCTACATAGTACACAAAACTTATATATGAAGTTTCAACGCCATACCTCTTTTCGTTTTTGAGATATTCTGTTCACAGACAGACAGACACACAGACACACAGACAGACAGACAGACAGACACACAGACCAATGAAAAAAAATATGTTTTTTGGGATCAGGGGACTCTAAAACGTGAAGATCTGTTGAAAACTCAATTTCGAATTTTTGGGGTGAACCAATACTTCCTTTACGGTAAAAGTAAGTAACAAGCATTGTCACTAGGCTACAATGTGTTTGTATATAAACTTCTGGTTATTATTTTTGCAGTGAGGTTAGCTTTTATGTCGACAGGTTGACATTTCATCTATACCATAAAATCGGTGGTGTCTTCCTTTGTATCTATGTATGTATCTTTGTTCGCTATTCCTCCGACGATACTGGACCAATTATATTGTATGACAGCTTAAAAGTTTGCTAATTTTTAGGGTTAGATCGTAGGCCGGTTCTTATTTAAAAAAAGTACGATAAAGTAAAGTAAAATTAGCAAAGCGAAGCCTAGCTCGGGGATTCACTAGTTATTTTATACCGTAGCTTTGATTATTATAAACTGAAAATGTTGTTTTATAATTTGGTTTTAACTAGTTAAGTAGGTATTGCACTAAGGACAATTTCAGTTTATAACTGCAACTACAATTTAAAATAATTACAGTGTCAAGCAGTGAAACCTAACCTCATTGCAAAAATAATAACTAGAAGTTTCTATCAATCTAATGACAATGCTTGTTGTTAGTGATGGGCATAACCGGACAATTTTCATAACCGAATTATTTGCATTCGAATGATATTAATAACCGAATGATTATTTGAATAATCATTCGAATAAATTTTGGCTCTCGATTCGTTTCGATTAAGTCAGCCGGTTTGCCGGTTGGCGGTTCACCGTCATCTGCATCGACATCGGTTCACCGTCATCTGCATCGACATCGTAACTTGCAGATAGCAGAGGAACCAAAACATAATATGTACGGTCGGCGCCTTAGAAATCGGGACACGTAATATGTTCTTCTAGTCTTTGGAGTATTCTTGCTCCGGTTACTTCGTTAATGTGAGATGGCATTTCATAATTGAAAAACAATAAACAATCTGACGTAACAATTAAAACCATAATAACTGTAAAACCCCAGTTTATACACTTAAAAAATACATGCAAAATATATCATAATAGTGTGTAGTGCCCGATTTCTAAGGCGCCGACGGTACATTATGTGTTATGTATTGGAAATTAAGAGGTAGAAAGAGTGTAGAAAGAAAGAAATATGCAGCAAATAAGCAGTCCCGCTAATCGCAATAAAAACAGTGGTAAAACGTTTATCTTTATCGAACGGGCGGGTTAAAGGCCCCGCCTCTTGTATTCAACCTTTGGAGATGTAAGCAAATAAAAAATTGTTTTATAGCTTGATGCGTTTGCAGTTTTTAGGCGTTCAGGTTTCAGGTCCCCAGAATTTGATGATTTGATATTTTTTATGATAGGAGGTAGGTACGTGATAACCAAATGGTGTTTTCAGTACAGCCTGCTTTGTTTATGAGTTATGACATATTTATATTTACAGAATTTTGAGCACTGCGTAGGTCGCTGAGATATGGCACGTAGTACCTTTGAATAGAGGCTTTATATTCAAAGCGTAGTACGTATCAGCATGAGGTTATTTTTCATTTGAGTACTTGGAACGAAAACCGAGTTACATAGGTTATTTCAATAACCGGATAACCGGTTATTTTTCATTCGAATAAGCCCATCACTACTTGTTGTCATTGGTTTCCCTAGCTTGCATTTCCATATGAAAAAAATTAAGTGTGACCACCACATGACTTTCTTTTACTGCCTGTAAAAATTTCAATTTACGATTTTTCATTAACTATACCAACAAAAACCTTTTTTGGCAAAAGTTATAGATCATTACGTAATATACAACAGTTTTCAACATTTTTATATCCATTTGTTTTGGAGAAACTTTTGCAAAACTCTAACTGCGATTTTTTCAGAATATATCATCTTGTTGTATGAAATTTAATTTTTATTAAACAACTATAACATCTTCTAGGAAAACAGAAAAACATAAGAGTAAACTATCACTTCCGGTTACAGGATTTTAACCAAAAATGACTGGGATCTCCAAATTTATATTAAAAACAAATATATAGATTTCGAGGCCGATCAATTCAACCATCTGGGCTGTAGAGAGGTCACAGAAAGACTGACAGACTCAAAAAATGACAGGCTTATAAACTGCCAGGCAGACAACACCTCGAAATCCACTTTTTTCTGAGAGAGAAGAAAGGAAAACTGATATTTCCTCAAAAATGTTGAGTTCGAAAAAAATCATGATTACTATATTTTACTAAGTAAAACAAAGTAAAAATGCAGTATAACTTTCAGGTTTTGTATCTTTATGACCATTCAATAAGTGACTAAAAATCATTTTAGCTTAATTGTAACCATTATAGTTATTTATGTATCAAGTACATAATGTAGGATAAAGAAGACGAGTCAAATATAAGGTCTGATTATGTACGAGCTGCATACAAAGCTTTACGTTCGACTGTACTGCAGAAGATTTCCTTTTATCTACAATAACATTTATATTACACACATTAGAAAATTCAAGATGCTATTGAAACATTTGATAGTTTCGAAGTGGGCAATATCAAAAATAACTGTCTATTACCGTAAGGTATTAAAGATGAATTCCTTTTTATTATTTGTAAAGTTGACAATTAATATAATCTCCTTTCCTGATTTGAACAAAATGATATTTACTTTGAAAATAACTATTGGACATTGACAGGCGGTCGTTTTACTTTACTTTATGGACGTAGCACTTTAATCGAAGCTCAATAATACTATAATAAAGTGTTTGTGGAACAGTCAAACATAAAGCTTAGTTATGTTAAAACACTCAAAAAAAAATTGCCCCCCCATGATTATAGTAGTTCCTGCGCCGCTGACAAGGCAGCGGTATTAGTTTTGATTCGCTCTGGGTATCTTTCTTCCCCAATACCCGCCATATGGCGAGCGCTCCCTATCTACAACCTGGGACGGCACTCGATGGCAACTAGAAACCTCACACGGGTAAATATTTTTATTTTAATTTAATTTTTACCGGTAATAAATCATTTATGGCATTACCATTACTTTCCTAAAATCATACTTCAACAAATACTAAATGCCGCAATATCACAATAATTAATTTAAAAACAGCAAGTTGCTCTTACAAAAATAAAATGCTACACCACAGGGCGATACTGAGCTCTAGCGAACTACAGTGAAAGTTAAATTATGATAGTAGTGCGATCATTGCAAAATATTACTAAATTATTAAAGCCCATGGGCTTAATGGTAATGTAAACCCACAGGATCACCAGATTATTAGATATTAATAACGATCATCTATCACGTTGCAATAGGGTTGCTTTGCAACCTATAAATACATTGTATAAAAACAATCCACTTCAGTGAAATGTTCAATGCCACCTAGGTTATGAAGATGTAGGCCCCGGTTTCACCTGGATTAAAGGTAAAGCTCGCCGGCTTTAATCGACGACCATGACTAACGAAATTCCACGAGCTAAATATCGACCTGTCACACAATATACAGTAATTTATTTTAAAGGGCAATATGGCCTTGCAGTTTCCATAAGGGTATGATTTAGAAGAATATTCCAAAAAATGCAATAAATTACCAGCAATTTTATTGATAAATAAGCATTACATAATTTTGTCTCTACACAGTGATGCTTGTATATCATGTTTTAAAATAAACACATTTACACATTGTTTGTCCTGTCTTTGGAAACCAACAGGTAACAATTAAATCCCCATGGAAACGGCAAAACCAGATTGCGAAATAAAATAAATTCACTGTATATAGAAAAGCCAAAATATAAACCTAATTACACATTAGAGAGACATTTTTAAAGCCTGCTAACTCATAGAAATAAGTCGGGAATAAAACTGACAGATAGAATATATTTAGAACCATTACATTTCGAACCCGCCTTGACAATGAGAAATCTCGATAGGAAATTCAAAAACTTTCTACTGTTTTGTTTATTCCTAACTCAAAATCCCTAAGAATTACAAATTTAAAACTGGGAAAAAGCCTTAACAACTGACAACTTCAAATCAATTCTGAAGCAATAGTGTTTTTGTGTTATTGTTATTTATCACTATTTTGCGAATGGCACCCTAAAATCTATTTCTGATGGCAATTAATCGTCACATAAATGTTTAATTACATGGTAACATTGGTAGCAACAAGAATGACGTGTGGCAACCACATGACTTTCGTTGGCTGCATAACTTGCTGGTAAACATTTAATTTTGCAATATTTTCGAAAAATATACTTCTTTCTAAAATAATCACATAACATATGATCTTGTTCTAAAGAAGTTTCGTTTTATCAAACTATTATAACAATTTCCAGGCAAACTAAATAAAAAACATGAGAGTAACGTGCCACTTTCGGCTGGCAGATTTTAGCTACAAAATCACTGGGATCTTCGAATTTATATAAAAAACGTAGATATCTATACATTTTCAGCCTGAGCGATTAAGCCGCCGGGGCTGTAGAGAAAACACAGACCCATAGACTGACAGCCTCACAGACATTGGCTCGAAAACCGCTTTTCTGAATAAGAAGACACGAAAATGGATATCTCCGAAAAAATTCGAATTCGAATATTTGCATGACTACTATTTTTTACTTCCCTCGCCTAGAAGACGAAGGAAGTATTGTAATCGCTAAAGCCTTTCAAGATTTCTTCAGATCTTCACGTTTCAGGATCCATAGATAACAAAATATAGGTTTTCTCAATTCTGTCTGTCTGTCTCTCTGCCTGTTGGCGGTATAACTCAAAAATTATTTGTTGGAGGAAGACGATATTTTGCATACACATTATATATCTGCCTAACATGAAACTGAGAACATTTAGGACAACTATGTTGATATGGTCTTAAAATGGCAAAGCATATTAAATAAAATATAAGTAAGCTTTTGAATGCTACAATCCTTTATGGTTTTAGTTTAATTTAATTGAAATGAATAATATACCCTCAGGGTTGTATCACGTTATACTCTCTTAGCTTTATTGGTCGTCAGCTAGCATGCATTTGTAACAAAATCACTTGTTCGACTCTTAATCTCGTCGGGTTACTGCAGAAATTTAAGTAGGGCAAACACATAAGACTTTAAATATGAGGCAGTTAATATTTATGGATTAAGAATCTGCATTTTTTCATATTTATAGGTTTAATCAAAACTATCATTAGTAAATTTAGTATTAAATTCAATGTAGATAATTAATACTATATGTTTACATGCAGTTTATTGTTAAACTGTTTTATTAACTTTTTGCTTAAACATTGTTAACTTTGCTTGTTTTAATTTATTTATACTTTACTTTCTTCAACTTTAAAATTTTTCAATTACTAGTTTTGTTCATTTAAATTTTTATATATATTCACTCAGATCTGGTATTTGTAATATCATCTTTATTTCTCACTTACTTTCTGGCTTTTCCATCTACGAGCTCAATTTATCTTCATTGACACAATGGACTTAACATCTACTGCATGAACTGCTTAGCATCTATGTCAGCAACGCTTGCTAGTTATGCTACACACATGCCACCAACATCTTCATATTTCTTACTCCAAACTTCTTATTATGATTATATTTATTTTATACAAAACACTTTTTTCTGGGCATATACCAGTATTTATTTTGAATATAATTGAATTTCTATACTTTTAACTTGATTTTAAAGTTGGTGTCATTTTTAATTCAAAATTTTACACACACATACACATAATTGTTATTGTTATTTTCTTATATTCTCCAAAACCTTGGAAATCAAATATAAAAAAAAATACAGATTCCTTCTTTTCAATCATTGTGACATTTTAGCTAAACAAGTCATATTTTAGGTTAACTTGTTTTCAAATTGTGCCTGTCTCCAATTGAAGACTAGAATTATCAAAGGGAGTAAGTGCCCAAATCATACTGTATAAAACTAAAAAAACATTTTAATTCCTATTTTTTATTATTTTCAGTAAGTCTAACGCATAACGCAAAACATAATTAGTATAATAAATCAAAACATCAAAATTTGAAAAAAGGGTAACATTTTGGAAAGTAGTAAGTGCCACATCACTTCATAGGCTTGGGAACTGGTTCCTGGTTGGTTGGTTGGGCGGTTGGTTTCTTCCAAATGAAGCAGCTCTTTATAAAAACGTTTGCTCTCCAAATTATCAAGATACTGGATCATCGAACTGAGGGAAGCATGCTTGTTTACAGATACCTTATTTTCTGGGGGTAGTTTACATAGTTTTTAGATCGATTAAGCTTCTTCCTTTCTTTAAGATATCAATCTGCTCATAGGGTGCCAAATCTGAGGAAGACGTTTTGGTCTTCACAATCGTTGGATTCCTTTCTGTATACAACAGCTTTACTAAAATTACAGATTTTGCAGGAACTTTTCCAGCTTCTTTATTCCGTTTTTGTATTTCTCGAGATGAACCACTGCCACTTTTGTGCCTTTTCGGACGATTATCTTCCATATCCTACAACATAACACAGAAAGGTAGACAACACACTAACTGTCACATATGGCACATACTATCTTTGTATTTAAAATTGCTACGGCACTAGAGTCTCTGTATATACAAGAGTTGGGACATGTAGGGTGACTTGTTGTGCAGATTTTACACTTTATGCATACTTCTTTCAAACAAAATAAATTACACATACGAGTATCTTTGCTACATCACATAGTCCTTAATTTGTGAATCCAATGGCTCAACGCTTAGTACATATAGGAACTCGAACTTCAAAATTATTCTCGTTTGTTGTTTGAGTTACATTTGCAACCAACGAATGGACAATTAGCTGGTATCGTTTACAGTAATTGAATTAATAACTATGATTATTTCTGACTGACCTTTGTTTCAGTAATGGACAGTCAAATTTGCTGAAGAACTGTCGATACCATTGTATGAAATAAAATTTTTAATGGTAAAACTGTACCATTCTATTCAATATCCATTTTATTTACATTATAATCAAGCTGCATGTTGATTATATTTTATTTAAAATGCTTTGCTATTTTAAGATCATATCAGTATATAGATAGAGTGAGCAACTTAAAATAATAAATATTTGTTTATTTTTGCTTTAACTGAGAGGTGGATAAAAGTAGCAATTGCACATAGCTTAGGTTTTACCCTTGATGAAAATGAGACCCAACAGATGCAACGTAAATGTTGTAAGGCAGCAAAAGGGGCCAACAAAGAATGTGCTCTATTTAAGGCAGATGCGACGCACGGACGCGACGAGTGCTCGGTGGCACATGTAGGGAACAGGCGATATGCTTGCAACATCCTGTCAAACGTTGAAATCGCATTCGCAGCCGCTGCCGTTTGAATTCGACCGCCGCTAATGTTTTTTAATTTGAAAATTGACGTAATTTGCTCTACCAAGTGCTCCTTCTATTGTTTCAGTATTATTAGAAACGTGACGATATTTTTACCTCTAATTTGCTTTGATTTTAAAAAATATTTAGTGTCACAACGTCCACTTGCAAAGAAAGTTCTGAGTAAAGCCCTTTATATTTATTTTACTTTATTAGTAGCTAAAAGGTCCTACATAAGAGTGCTCTGAAATGTTTCTCCATTCCGTCAACCGAAAATGTTTGTGCTATATAGTTTAGACATACTTTCTTCTTTTAGCTCATCGATTAAATTGCTCTATTGTTGGATTGTGTTTATGTAAATTAAACCAATCTTGATTTTTCTTGAATTGTTCTTTAATTTCGTTCTGACAGGTTAATGTTGCCAAATTTAATAAAAAGAATGAATTTTAGGTTATGGCATACTATCATTTATTTAAATCCTAAGTCGAATATCGAAACTAGAGAATGACATCTTTTTCGTCTATCCGTGCTATATTTCTACACTTGATAACCAGCTACATTATCTGTTATATTACACCCAGTTTATTTTATTCTGACCATGGACACACATTGCCCTTGCACACCTCCGGACGTTTTAGAAAATCGGTGCAGCTGCAGTTCAGAGTCCCAATGTCAAGTTCAGTTAGTCGCTTAATCAAGCATTATGGATATGGCACTCGAACAAAGGGGAAAGTAAAAGTTATTTCCCAGCGCAAGTAAGAACGGCGCTGACACAACCGAACAAAGAGCATTTATTCTGACATGTGCATTTGCATTATGTGGCCCATTCCCATACAGCCACAATTAGGGCGGTTTACTGCTGGCAATTCAGGTGATGACTCCTGCTTTTAGCATACAATTAATACTAATTATAGCGGTTTATATTTCTAGTCTTCGGGTGCCTCCCGTTTTCAACGTTCAGCATTTCATGCGTGGGCCTCCATCGCGATCTTCGTCGTCGCAGTTGCATAAGAAGTGGAAGTCGTGCGTAGACTCAGAACCAGATCTGATGGTAGGAAAATCCCAGTGCTATACAAATTGCGCTGATAAAATCTTCCAGAGGTGTGTCAAAACAAACGCCCACTAGAATTCTACGTGATATTTTTATAGGTGTCAATGTCGTCATATGTCTAGTTGTGGGCCAAGCCGCACAAATTAATTCGATTTGTATATAAATACATGTCCAGCTAGTTTAGTTTAGATTTGGACACAAATTTGGGAGAGTAAAAATGTTGCATATCCTCGTTCGTGTACAAGATTTTGAAAGCAAATTAGCCCTCGTCAACTTTAGCTTTTCAAATATCTGACATGTCCCAAAATTGAATTTTTGCTTTTTCGTGCGCTGAATGTGTATGGATTTTTTAAATTATGTGGAAATCTATGTTTAATTTGATAAAATACTTAAACATTATTCTAACACTTAGGGCCGGTTGCAGAAAGCAATGTTAAGTCTGGTGTTAGCTAACATCGCGTCAAAGTGAACAAAATCGCATCAAATTTTGTTTACTAATGTATTAGTTACCATAAGCATTTGAGATTTGATTCGTTTTTGTTCACTTTGACGTCGCGTTAGCTAACACCAGACTTAACATTGCTTTCTGCAACCGGCCCTTGGAGTTCTTTGAAGTTGGTCGGTTAACTAACTAACTTCAAAATTGACGTAGACTTACAGTGCCGCCAACAATACACTTCGGTACTGCCAAACTCATAACATTAACTGGAGCTGCTTATGGTGCTTCAATACACCAAAGCGAGTTCTGGGCAGCTTTTTGCTGTTTGGGCATTTAATTTCGGTTTTATATAAAAACGTATACAGGGAGTTTATTATAACGCGCAATGTGTAAATGCATTTATTTTAAAATGCAATATGGAGACGTTACTGAGTATGTAACAACATAATATATTCTACGGAGGAAGGAATTCTGTTGATCAAATGGTAAAAAGACTTCAGTTTGCAGCAAGTATGTGGGTTATTACATGCCCTGTTGTTCTTTTTGATATTTCTTTTTCACTCAAATTACAGTTCATATATAATAATAATGGTGAGGCACTAACACTTCATGAAGGAGCTTGGCCTGCAAGGCGGAAGGTCAGAGCTACCGTATCCTCGCTCTCACACCCGGCTGTCGCGTGTCAAATTCATAACACGTGGTGATGTGGTGAGCATCACGCATTAGACAATCGCATTATTACCCTTTGTTCTTTCGAACGCAGGTCCCCAATTATTTAAAGCGACTGGGTAGGCCGCCCGCCAGACATCGATCTGGGATTTGAACTCCAGACTTCTGCGCCGCAGTCCAACGCTCGAACAACCGAGCCACGCTGGCGCTTACGGTTCATATATTGCATTTTAAAATAAACGCATATACACATGGCGTGGCGTACCCTTAGAAACCAATAGTAACAATCAAGTCGTCATGGAAACGGCAATGCCATATTGCGCATTAAAATAAATTCACTGTATATAAAATGCAATAAAATAGTATACGGAACACGTTAGAAAAGTGGTTTTACTGAACTCGCATGGGTGTTTAAACCAGCTATAGGTACTGGTTCAGTAAAACATCACTTTTCTAAACTAATTGCATAATTTACTATTAGCTACCACATTTACTGTAATAGAAATTTACTATACAAGTAGTGTTATGTGGATATAACCCAGTACACAAAAAGTAATTTTCTCGTGTGGGTAATATCTCATAACACTATGCGTACAGTACAACATTTTTTTCACATACTGTAGGGAAATGTACTGTATTCCTAAATACAAAATCGTTTAGAAAAGTGATACTTTTCTGCATAGCAACACTTTTCTACATAGCAACGCATAAATATAGATAACACAAAAATTAGAAATTTAATTATCAGCAGTATGGTACACATTAATCGTACAATTACTTAAATTAGAAAATGTTATTCCATTAGATTGTAAATTACTGCTGATTGCTAGCGAATCAGTGGAACTCGCCGGTGCAAGAGAAAGCATAGAAGATTGAAGTGGAACGACGTTCTGTCCGAAAATTCGCCTGGACGTTTTAATTTTATTGCTAATGCTGTCTTCCACATATCCCTCTGCCACGTTTGTCGAACGCCATCCCCCATGACGCTTCAACATCTGTATGTCAGCTCCACTGTCGGCAAGAAATGTTGCTGGCGTTCTGCGTAGGCAATGTCCTGTGTAGTTCTTACTATCTGACAGCTGCAGGTATTCTGCAATTTTTCTTGGAATCGCAGCAAAACTATTAATGCCTGCACGGAACATTTGCCCTTATTATAGTAGATGAAGAATCTTGGATGATTAGTATGTTTCGGACGTAAGTTCAAATACTTTCTATACAAATCAATTCCATTAATTCTGAAGTTACAGTGAAAACACGTTTCTTCATTGTCTTCGTATCTCGCAGTGTAATAACTAAAGTGGACCCAGTGTCTTCGATATCATTAACTGACAGGTTACGTAGTTCTTCCCGTCTACAAGCACCATTAAGCCCAAATATTAATACGACCTTCATCATTAAAAAGGATTCATCAGCAGCTTGGGTTAAAAATGTTATGACGTTAGCCATTGTCAAAATTTTAGACTTTTTTGCCTGATAATCATCATTTTGACGTTTTAAAAATGCGAGCATTTTTGAGTGCTTTGAAATATCTACATTTTCCTTTAAGAACGTACACTTTCGTACACTTTGAGTAGGTTGACCACAACGTCGAGCTTTTCAAAGACTTTGCCTGTACAGAAACAATATTGGAGTGAATTATTAAAGACAATATTTATTAGATATAAAATAAACCTTTCCAAAGAAGTATGCAAGCCGGACGTTTTCACTTGCTCCTTTTTCTATCCGCCATTTAGAAAATTCATTGTAGCTCTTCTCGTACTTGTCTTTCGACTTGGCTGGCATTAAATTTACGATGGCTTCAGAAGCCGCGGCCAGAATATCTTCGGGTACATCCACTTCCATTGCTAATCACTTTTGGAAATGGACTTCGAAATTTTTGTTGGTTGTTTATTTACCTAGCGTAACCCGCGTAACCATGCTTATTGTTACTATGGTAAATGGCTACCTAACACCTACCTACTATTTTAATTTTTGCACAACCTTTCACATGATTTTTCATATTTTTATATCAAAATTTGTAGGCATTTCCCTACAGTACATGAAAAAATAGCATGTACAACACGTGAAAAAAGTGTTTTTCCGTGCTCGGTGCGATTTTAATCTCGGCTTCGCCTCGATTAAAAATCTCGCGTCTTGCACGGAAAAAACACACTTTTCTCAACTTGTTGTACAATATACTATATCCACACCGCTCAATAAACTTAGAAACAGCATCAAAACAATAATGTGTGTTTGAAATCACAGTACCTGTTTGTTTTAACCTTTTCGGTTGCCAGGTGACATCAGAAGTAGAGTTTCCAAGTCCCGGGCCAAAAGTGCTTTTGGGACTTATGAGCTAAATTTTAAGTCTCGGGACTAGTCCCTAGTGTTTAACTGGAAAACAAATTCCAAAGAGAAACTAGTGTTTTAAGCTAAATAAAGTGTTTTTTTTTTGTAAATAGTGGTAGTACCACTGTATTACTGTATTACTGGTATTTAAATGCATATCGGTAGTAGTATAGTATATTGTAAACAAGAAGAAATAAACTATTTTGATATAAAATAGGATCTTAAAGCTACAATGATATTTAAGGACTCCTCCCCTAATTTCGAACAGATTTTCGTAAAAAACGATCCTGCCACTGAAAATGCTCTCTGGAGTTCCACACTGGTAGATATACTGTAGCGACCCTGCCCTTAATAATATTAAAATATGGGAGTTTTAAAATAAATATGTACTGGCAAGGAAATTATCAATTTCTAATTATCAAGATTCAATTGTGAACCTGCCAAACTCACGGCAAATTAAAAAAATGTACTACAAATTACAACAACTAAATGATTTATTACCCTTTTCTTATTTTATCTATATGCATTAAATTCGGGACTAGGTCCGTAGACATGAGACAATCTTAGTACAGGATAGTGGATTCATAAAATTTAGAAAAAACTTGCTATGACAAATAGATTGTTGTATGACAAATACTCTCACATTTTTCGGGCAAATGCACAATTTCATCTGACATTTAGCTAACCTATAAATTTGACTCAACAACAAAATAATCTGTGGTGCACAAAACAGCGTAAATTGAATTTTAAAAACCACCAAAATGGCAAAGACGCGTCAGATAAGCATTAATTCTGTGACGTAGCAACTGCTATATCCTTTTGTTTCTAGCTGTGACGTAACAAGAGACGCGCGACTGGTTTTTGTTCCATATCCGGCCCAAAACTGCAAAATTGGGCGTTATTTTTCATTTTCAAAGAGCGCTACCTATTTTTCTGCAAATTGGAAGGCTCTGGAACACTGGAATACGGCTCTCCACCTCGCAGACAGTCTTATCTTGCAGAAGTCAACAAATTATGGATGTACGCCAACGCTTTCTCTGTGAAAATCTACCTTACCTCTTGGACGCTGATACCAGCGTACATAAATCAAACAAGTAGAGACACTGTCGGTTCCTTTGATGTCAAAATACCGATTTGAACGACCTTGAACGGCTCCTGGGGTGTAATTTCCGATAATACTAACAGATGGCGCCCCTACTTTATCACATATGATTGGTAGCAGATCCAGTAACTGGGCTCTGGTTGGTAGAACTTTGTGCTGCCATCTGATAGTCAAGCTTAGAAATACCCTCCGAGTTACTGCCCCAGGCACTCTAGACAGGTTTCAACATTTGGCATGAGTGTCTCTACTTGTTTGATTTATGTACGCTGCTGATACGCTCTCCAAGTGACGCCACGGGAATAATGGACCTGGGAATTGCTTTCTGGTTAAGATTTCTGCACGTACTACCTCCTGAATGTCCTCCCTACTCGTAACAGGCGCTATTCTCGCAGGGCGAAGCTGCTTGCACAAGGAATTGTTCCATCGAAGTCCCTCGCACTTGGACGATTTAATCTGCTGGCTTCTCTGCTCCACCTCGACCTCTTAACACCTGGAACATTACAGCCACAGATGCACAGAACACTTGTGAATAACTATACCCACAATTGGCGTAACTAAGAACCTTTTCATTTATTATTTTACATGATAATTCGATGTGGCCCCCAACACACAATTTTCAAGCTTGTTCTGTTATTAAAAATAAATGACAGTCAGGCCCCCTAGCAACCAGACTTTCAAATGTTTATAAAGGAAATTAAAGTTGATAACATTTTTAACCTTATAGACTACAGTTTGGATTTAATGTCTTTACCTAACCACTAATATTGTCTTTTTCTTGAAATAATTGTTACAACACATGCTCTGCTTTTAATTCACTTTTGTTTATAATGCACTGATACACATTGTGTTCATTTAACGTCTCACTAATTGTCTTTCGATCGGTTGCGTTCCATTTTCATTGCTCTTTGCAATAATTATTTTGCTGGCACGGTTTCGTTTACCTTTCAGCTAATCTGCCTTTTGTTGGCTTATACACTTTTACTACATAACGCTCATATTCTTTCTGTATTTAACAAATCATTTTGTATTATTCTATTCACATTCTGTCTGACATTGATAAGCTCAATTCAATTCCGTCAGTTACAAATTAAAATGCATCAGCCCTTTCAAACATTTATCATATCTGAAACTCTGAATGTAACCCTTCTATAACCTGCTTTGTTTCATGCTAACTTCCATCCCTCAATTTATTAGTTATTGCTGATCACATCAAGTGCACTTATTAATGTAAAATATTGATTATTTTGCAATAAATAATAGTTATTTAACCAACAAGTGTGTTAATAAAGGCGATTAATAATCGAAACTGTTTAAAGCACGAACGAGCGACAGCGAGTGAGTGCCTTTAATAGTTGAGATTATTAATCGCCCATTAACAAACGAGTTGATTACAAAATTTTTTCGTTGACCGCAAAATCTTTTTTTGTGGTGAAAAATTTGATTAATACAACTAACCTCCATACAAAATATCATCAAAACGTAAAAATCACAAAAACAGTTAATTAATGAAAAAGAGTGTGTTAATCAAAAACAGTGTATTAATAGATCTATTAATCCATCCTTTTTTAAAAAACAGTTAATTAATAAAAAAGAGTGTATTAATCAAAAACAGTGTATTAATGACGTCTATTAATCCATCCTTTTTTTAGGAAAAATAATTCAATATTGAAATTAACAAGCGGCCAACGAAAGAAATATTTAATTCTGTGCACATGTTGACCTTATTCATTTAGTTAATCAGAATTTCTTTGCGTAGCGAATATAATACCTCTCTTGTCTACGCAAATAATGCAGAATGTGCAAGAGGCATGTAGTACAGTCAAATTACATCAAAAAATGCCCAAACCCGAGAATCCAAAAAAACTAAGGTCTGACTGTCACAAGTTGTTCATTACCTTTTGCTCTAAATGTGGTAAAACGTCTCCACCACCAGAGCGTCGGGTTTGGGAAGGGGGTGGGGGTTAAGTGTCAAAACAACATTTGTTTACAAATATCTCGGAAAACCTTCACTTTAGAGCTTTATGTATCCTATACACTTTTAAATTACGTTAAATTTCCAAAAAAATTTGTCCTATACACTTTTCTGCTGCGCCCAATAGTTTCGAAGATATGGAGGGGGTAAAATTTAGTTATTTAGTTATTCCGTCCTTTATGATGCTGAAGAGGGTCGTATGAATGAACAGACTTGCGTTATAGTCACGTTTGGCCAACCACTCTTTGCCAAGGCCCACGCAATGGTAGCCAATGCCCCTACCGATAATTCCTTGAAATCACTGTTCATCCGGCTTGGATAGTTCCACTTTCTCCTTTCTTTTATAGAATCAGTAGGCCACACAATGGCTGGAAGTGGTTTAGAAGAGATGTGAAGACAAGTTTATGCCAAAAACAGCATCCTATGATGAATGGGAAAGCATATTCCAGAGTTGTCTGTGGCCTGTTCCTAACTCAAGAAGCCCATATGACGGTTTTCATTGAGGCGCAGAATCCAGAAGTCCACAAGGAAGAGTTGAAGGCACTCTATTCATCATTAATTTCGTGTGAAATGGGCCCTGATGAGATATTGGGATCGGCAGCAGTCAAGAATTTGGTACGAACTGTGGAAGAGCAACTGAAGAATTCCAAGGAGAGTGATAGAAGACAAAACACAACCGTCAGTTAGTTACTACCTGCAAACTACTTTACGACAAAATCGGGAAAATCCGTTTCCCCAAATTCTCGTTACGATGGGCTGTAACACAAGGGTCCGGCTATTAGGGATGCTCAGCAAGAAGGAGTGGGTTCTTTACGACCTTAGAATTAGGGCATCGGTCCGGTAGACGAGGTAAAGATCTTAAAATTAATAGCGCCACCACATTCAGAATACATCGGGAAACAACAACATAACCAACGTCAATATTATTACGCACTAGGCGAGCCCACTCGAATGTGAAACTAGCGGGCCAGCCTTTCTACTAATACCTTGGCACAACTTGAGGTAGCGACGTCACAGCTGATTCAGACCTACCTTTGATGGCATCAACTTACTCTTATCTGATTTCCGGTACAGAACACAAAAGAAACAGCATGCAAACACCATTAAAAAAAACGTATAAACCATTAACAAAGGACTCTATTGAAATAATAAAGTATATATTCATAGCAAAGAACATGAAATGTTTACTGGTTACAATTCAAACTGAGCAACAAAAGGGGTTAGTTTGGTTAGCTGGTGACGTTTTAAACTCAACACAAATTACAAACACGGTAATAATTAACCTTACTACGGTCAAAACAGTATCAATATTTAAGTTTTACAACAAAGACTACTTTACATGACGTTCAACGCAAAACACCTTATCAACAATGTTTAATTACATTTCCAACACTAGGCGACGTATAGGCATTCAAATTTGACGATAATTTACTCTCAAAACGGCAGTCGCACTTTAATCAACGAAAGCATAACTTGCCGGAACTTCTCTTCAACGAAATCACTGTAAATTTAAAGGCTACAATGTACCTTGATAGAAAGTCAGATAGGTGTACTGGTTACTAGGTCCTCATCACCTGCGGTCGCATCCCCCCAGCTGTGCCACAAAGAGAAGGAAACAACTGGAAACTGCATCGAGCGGTAGGTATTCAAGCAGACGTGACCATATAAATCCCCCCGGAAGGGAAGAAATGAAGTACCATACGACAAGGTAGTTGCGGAGCGGAACTTGGTAACTTCACTGCGATACTGGTTTAGCGTCCACGGAGTTTTTCATTTCATAATCCGCCTTTGGCGTACATTTAGAGATACCAGCTCTACGGTAACAACGAACCCTTGGCCAAACCCTTTTACGACGCTACTTCACTGACTTGACGACGGCAACAATGGAGTTTTTTATTTAAACAATTTCGACTAACGACGGGGCCCAAGGCCCCGCCGGAACCAACACGTCTTAAGAACTCGAGAGCCGGACGGTGATTAAAGCTTTTCGCTAAGATCTCAAAGGCCAAAATGAATTGCGCAACTGCCACTTATTGGTCTCGTTCCACTTGTAGCAAAATGCTCGGAACGAGAAAGATGAAACATGACTTTGCTTAAGCAGGGGATTCACCGGTAAGTTGAAACCGCATTGCTCGCGAAAGAGAACAAAGGGTGAATTTATAACAGAAATTCGGCGAACATGACTGTACGGCAGTATTCATAAACGATCTACGCGGTATGTATTACGTCACCCAAACAGGAACAAAGCTTGATTTATAACATACGCCAACATAAACCTGAATCGGCAATTGTAACTACGGTGAAGCTTTAATATTTGAACTGGACCAAGCGGAAAATACAAGGACGTACTAGCTCCGGGAAAATAGTTCTAACAATGTTCATAAAAGCAGAAAGAAGCGGAGATTTTTATCTCCATCTCCACTGCGTACAGCAAATGCTACTTTTCTTTCCTGTCACAGGGCCCCCCAACTACCCTAAAACAACTCATCACAACTCATTGCCTGCAGCTTTTGAGCACTCTGACTGACGGTGAATTTGACAAATTTGTAACAAACTGTTTCTTCACCATTCGCCGAAGCGATAAATTTTGGTGCGGTGTTTGGACCGATATGACCATTGAATAAGTATTAATGAGAGCAATGAATACAAAAGGTGGTTTGATCGGTTGTAGATGGATTACTGCTTCAACCATCGATACATGGGTGAAATCGATGATTGCAAGCCCAAAGATTGTCGAAGCAATTGAGAGATTTGCATCTGTTGATTCGGCTTCCTCAGAGCAACGCGTAGGGTTACTTGATGCAAACCATAAACGAAATGATAAGCACATACAGCTTTTCACATCTTGGTTTCAATCCTTTTTTAAAATATCCTCAGCTGTATTTCCTTTCCACAGGTATCTTGGCCCACTAGAAAACAAATTGTGATAATGTCCGTAATATTGGATTATCTGTAATACAAGAGATCGAAGGGATGAAATTCAGTGAAATCCATTGGAAACCAAAATAAACTGTCAACATCCGAAATAACACCACTCACGTCAATCCCAAGCAGCTGCTTCACCGTATGGTTTATACTTTAGGGATGGATGAACAGTTAAAAGAAATATTTGGCTATGAATTATGTACATATTCTCCCTCACTGTTCGATGAAAGTTGTTTGATGAGTAGACACCAAATCGTCCATGTTAAAAGTGTTACCTTGTGAAGGGACTGCTCCACCTGATGATGAGATGACACAGGGGGTATTGTATGTTGTAGATGGAAGGCACCTCCTACATCTTGTTGTTTGGTAACGTTCAAGGTGATATGCCAACAATATTGGTGACTACGTTTTGTTCCATTACGGAAGTGCTGCCGTCGTGTTTGACGATTACAGTGAACAGATCAATACAAAAGATGAGGAACATCTGCGAAGGTCTTGCTCAGCTATCAACGTAGATGTGGAAGTAGAAGACCCATCCAAGTCATTTGTCATTTCTATGTCTGCCTATGAGGATTTTTTGTGTCACATACCTACGAATTGTATACCTATTTCAGATGTAAGTAGGAACATGAATTTTATACATTAAATTTCTTTCTTGTATTATCAAAATCTTAGGGCTTTTTTTTATTGAATCCATCTCCCCTCTGTGTAATAGTACACTTCAACAAAACAAAAGAAAACTTTAAAAAAATTGCTGATTTCCAATAATTCGATAAATTAAGCAACTTTTCTAGTATTTCCGATGGAATAACTAAATTTTACCCCTCCATATTTCCGAAACTATTAGGCGCAGCAAAAAAATCTGTAGGACAAATTTTGTTCGAAATTTAACGTACTTTTAACAGTTTATAGGGTACAATAAGCTTTAAACTGAAGGATTTCCGAGATATTTGCAAAATTGGGTCCCAGGTGGTGTAGCTTGAACAAGCGTCCACGTACGATCAGTAGAGTTAAGCAACGCTATTTCTGGTCAGAACTTGGATGGTAGTTTCACGGCTGCTTCTCTTGGCGCCTCATGGTACGGCTGCCGCAGTAATAGTTGGTCCCGGATGTCATAATAACATCATCACAGTCGTTAGTGGGGTTGGAAGTCCCCATAAATGTACAGCGACGCCTATAATTGGCCTAACGGCTGTTGGATCAGTACAAAGTAAATAAATAAAACATACTATTTTGACATTTCCCCTCACCACCCTCCACAACCCGACGCTCTAGAGGCGGAGACTTTTTACCGCATTTACAGCAAAGGGTAATGAACAACAGCCATTATGTGGCCTACTGATCCTATAAAAGAAAGGATAAAGTGGAACCCTCCAAGCCGGATATCAAGTGGCATACTGGAGTTGTCAATTTTAAAATTAAATTTAGTTTTAGACCGCGTCATCTTTGTAGATAAACGCCGTGAATTGTTCGGCTTTATGTGACTTCCACTTTGTCAACTCAAACAAAACAACTTTGACTCCGATAATAAAAGCTGCAATGTCTTGTGAGCTGGGCAGTAATTAATCTCTTTTTATCGATTCGCCTTGGAATTGAATTACTTTTGAAAATACAGTAATAGTAATTGGTAATTGCCATTTTTGTTAGAAAGTATTTGACAACTACCTTTTGAAAATAATTAACTGCTACATTTAATTACTCAATTACTTTTGATTAAATTACTCTAAAGTATTTAAATTGCTTTACAAGTATTTGAATTACTTGTTCTAATTGAAATTACTCACCGTAATTTGAACGACTTTCTGGTTATTCAATTACTAAATGACTGACCTGTGTATTCAATCTCCAAAACGCACAAAATAACATAAGACCTTATTAAGTTGCATGTTGAGTAAATCGCAAAAAGGCATCCCTGGGTCAATATAAATATAATTTATGATTTCCTTAGTCGGTGGTAACAGTTTGCACGAGCAAAGACATATTTGGTACAAGCGCGTAGTTTGTAAATGGTATGGTCACGTGTTGTGACTTGTGTAGTGTAGGATGTGCAAGATTTATTGTGTAAGAAGCGAAAAATATGTCCGCGGTAAGTGCAGATTACATAGTAGGCTACTGCAAAAACATAATTTTATTTTTCCATAGCAATTAATAGCAACTTGCATTAGGCGATATTGGTTCATAATAATTATTTATTTATTTCAATCTGCTTGTTTAAAACGAAACTAGCATAGGGCTATCTAAATACTGCTAAATCCAAATATAGGACAACAATTTCTCGTGGAAGTAATTGAAAACGTAATTTACGTTGTGAATTTACAATTACCAAGTAATTAATAATTACTATTTCATTTGGGTTATTGGCCGGTAATTGGTAATTGGTAATTAATTACCTTTTTAAAGTAATTTAACCGGCTCGGCGAAAAACACCAGTTAAATCATGGATGGCTTGTAAGAGTCCACGAGTCACCAAAGAACATAACGATCACACAAATGTTGCTTGAGTTTACAAGGTGTAAGACACATTAAGCCAGAAAATGTTAGGTGCTTATCGAGAAAGTCTAACCCAAAATTTAATTTTGATACTCACTAGCTATTTATTGTCGAAGGGCGTGGCTAACTATTTTTTTAATCTTAGGAATTTTAATCAAATGTATGTAGACCGAAAAGTTCAACTTCCCGTTGAATGGTTGGTCTTAGATAAAATATGGTACAAAACTAGAATTGTAAGGCAATTATGCACTGAAATTGGATACTCGGCGGTACGCGGCCTGTGTGTAACTTTTTCCACTTGTGCGTAATATGATTCTCCCAATTCTAGTGTTGTGATATATCTAATAAGTACTATTTTTCCCTCTCACAGTTAAAGTTGACACTTTACACCTACTAGTTAATGTTAAAAGTTGACGTTTAAAAAAGTTTAGCAATAGTTGATCTATCAAGGTCATAATGACCGTATTGAACGCATAAAGAGATTTCATGATAAACATCTAGTCTAAATTCCAATACAAAACAGGAGACATTTTTAAATTAAAATCTGTGTTACGTACGTAGAAAACATGGTGCTGAAAAGAGACATTGGTGCTGCTACCACATTTCAATTAAAATTTTACAAATGTTAGTGGTTAAGTATCGAGTGATCAAATACATTTTTTCTACAGCCGTGATTTTAAACTGTTTCCAAGGGTCATATGCGGCGTGCTTTATGTTGTCTATAAAACACGCCATTCCATTTAAAGCACGGAGTACTTTAAGAGTTTATAAATCCATATTTGTGAAGATTAAAAGTACAGTTATTATATCGGACCAATTTGTATGGGGAGCCCCGAGTGCCCGATTGGAGAGGGGCGGAGCCCGATGGCCCCCTTGGAGAGGGGAGGGGCCCCGAGGGCACCCTTGGAGAGGGGTGGAGCTCCAAGAGCCCCCTTGGAGAGGGGCCGATCGCTTCGCTCGAATTTTAACATGATCGACCTCGATTTTTAAATCCTCTGTAAAACACTAGTTGCCTTAATAGCTATTAGCTCAAGTGTGCTGTGGCTCCATGGTGTTTATATGGATCTGGATTGCTTAACAACAGGGAGTTGCCACATCTTCATGTGCGCTTTAGACTGGTGGCCAAGTGGTAAAGGTGACAGGCTAGTAATCACAGCGATCAGAGGTCCTGGGTTCAAATCCCGCGGTAGGCACGAGTGTGCGTATAAAGACATACAATATCAGTCCTTCTCAGGACTAACTAGGAACACCTGAAGACGGGAGTAGATCAAAACTCCCGAAATGTCGTGTGATATACACCCTAGACAGCATAGGTGTAACTTGGGAGGGGCAAGGGGGGCGGTGGCCCCCCCAAAATTTTGATTTTAAAGTGCAAGTGCAACATTTTTTTGCAATTTAGGTTTAAAAATGTCGTGAAGTCTTGATTCTGCCCCCCCAAAGTGATGCCTCAAGTTACGCCCATGCTAGACAGCGGAAAAGGTCCGATAAAACATATAATAATTCTATAATGTGAACAGTGAATTGACAGCTAGGGACATGGGTACGAAACATAACCTTTAAACCTCATTTTACATAACTTAACGGCCTGAGTTCATAATGAAAAAAAGTGTCGTGTTTCCATAGCCAACCCATATCCAGAAATAGGTGAATATGTTCTATCCTATACAATTCTGAATAGACGTACTAACCAGGATAATTCGAATCCTCGGCAATTATATGCTCGTGACTGAGAATTAGGACAAATTGCTCTTATAACTACTAAATAAAACAACATGGGCGCCAGTTGCCCTTAGTGACAAAAATGTATACGTGATCTTTAAATTCTAAATGAAATTATGCGCGTTCGTAGAACAAGAGAAAACCAACAGTTGAAATTTATGAATTCATTCATTCATTCATAATCTATAGCCTCTTTTACCTTTCGGTATCGAGGACCATTCATACCATTAATTTAAAAAATCATGAGTGAAATAGTATGCGGGTTAAATAAGCAAATCAAACACTTTAATTAATTATCTTTAAACGAATTTGTAGACGCGAGCTTCTCATAAAGGCCTTTGGGTAACGAAGCGCATTATAGTACACCAACGTTTCGTGAAAAATAAATGTTATTGCTCAATGCTATGGGTATGAAGGTTCAGTTAATGAATATATGAAGCTAACAGAGGGCAGTAAAAGTCATTGACTATAAAAAAATCACTCGATATATTTAGTGGGAAATGAAGGATCGTGATTACGACATCGCCTTGAAGAAAATTTAATAAAATTCATTCTTATGCGTCAATATTGTCTTTGCCCCCAGACACCACATGGCTTGCGGTTTGGCAATGGATTATATGGATATCACAATTTTTCAATCCTTGCCATACCGTTATTAGGTAGCATACTTTAATGAAAAGGGTTGCTATAATTTTTCTGCCAGTTATTTTATGTACCTTGCTTGAATGCTAAAATGTTGAAATACGGCATGTATCCAAGTTTGTCAACTCAAAAAATCATCTATACTTTGTTTAATGAACAGATACAAATTTTGAAGTTTATGGGACAAGCCTAAACTGCAGGAACCTATTTTACACGTTAGAAATTAAAATTTCGGGAGAATTCAAAAATTGTTTACTTTTAACTAACGTTGTTTACGACCTACTCTCCAATAGCAATACTCTATTCAAATTTATCGTTCATCTGCGGGAGAGGGTTCTACTCTATCTGTCGGTTAAACGTAGTAGAGCATCGTCCATGGTTTACTAAAATACCATAAGATTAGATCAGCTATTTTTCGTAGAAACAACGTTGGAAATTTGTTACGCCACCTTATTTGGGTAGGCGAAAACAAGCACGCATTAACATGAACCGAGCGGTATTATCTTTTCGATTTCCCTCCTGTTCGCTTCACTTTCTGCGGGGCTAGCATCCAGTTCGCCCCGTCTCGCCTGGTGTTTACCAATGCTGGTTTTGGTTTACCACTGCATGATAGCACTTTATGTTATATCTGCCCTTTGGCAACATGACCTGTTTTGTGTCTTGCAATCCGCTTCACAATATCAGTGACCAGTTCTTCTTTTGGTGTGCTCCTTCGGTACTCGGTTTCTCAAGCTGATCCTATTACAAGTTAGCAGACTCGTAGACGGTGTGTCAGGGCCCCCGTAACGGCTACTGGCGCCTGTGTGCAAAAAAGGATTTTGGCGCCCCTTAAGGCATTTTGGATCATGTTTTTTATTTCTTTTTCTTTGAAGGTAGGTAGGTAGATAGGTGCTTGAAATAAAGCAAAAAACTGAACTTTAGAAGTCATATTTATTTGTAGACTAAAATATCAAAATGAAACAAACAGAATAAAATCATAACAAAATAAATTAAAATAAATTCTTGTTCACACCCATTTTAAAGCATTTACTTAACTAATGGGGTACAGACACGTTGTTTATAAATACTAGAAAATAACCCAAAACTAAAAATCACATTTTTTTAGGAACAAATAACAGAAATATTGCCTAATGTCTACATATATATAAGTATTACTTTCTACTTATACTTAGATATTTTAAAAAATATGCAGATACTTCTGATAACAAATACCTAGGTAACTTCGTTATAAAATCAAATATGATAGCTAGGTACAATAGAAAAATAAAAAATAGCTATTGTAGTAGCGATATTTTCCGAGACTTTGCTGTTGCAAATTCATTAATTACATTGCTAAAATTTATACCATCCAAAATTTCTTGTTCAATTGCAAATATTGCTAGCCGAGACAATCTTTCTTGAAGCATTGTCGATCTTAAATAATTTTTAATGATTTTTAACTTTGAAAAAGATCGCTCGCCAGAAGCTACATATACAGGCAATGTCAGAAGAATTCTTAGTGAAATGCTTACGTTTGGAAGGGTGGAGATTAAATTGTTTTTAAATATATATTGTAAAATACTTAAGGGGTCAGTATCATCAAGTAATGAAAACAACTTTAACGCTTTAACTTCATTAATCAAATCATTGGAGTCTATATACTTATTATCCTGATCTGTCATTCGTTCTTCAAGAACAGAACAACGTTTTAAAAGATCGCTGTTACTTAATTTGAATATGTCGCTAAAAAATCCGAAAATATTATCATACTCATTTAATAAGTCAAATCGGTTTTTTAGAGAGCTTAAAGTTTGATCTATAATTTTTAAGAAAAAAACTAATTTAAAGGCGGTTTTTGGATCATGAGGGGTCTCATCTCGGTGTTCATAGTCAAACAGTTTTGGTTGAAATTTTCTCCTGACGGACCCACCTGGTAACTGTGGAAAGTCTTCAATTTCGAGAGAGAGTGCTACTTCTTTCGCTTGTACAAGAATTTCTTGAAATGATTGGTCAGATCTATATTGCTGGAAGTGATCAACTAAATTTTTTAGGTAGGTTTGGCATACTTTAATATTAATTGTAGCACTTTGGATTTGTTTGCTGACAATATTTATATGAAATAAAACGTCATGCCAAATAATAATTCCACAAATAAATTGAAAATTTTGTACAGACGTTAAGAGGGAACTCGCTTTATGTCTTGCATCAATGTGAAAGGAATTATCTTTAGCTACTTCTAGAAGATTAAATAAAGTTTAAGGGGCTTTATTGCATCAATTCTGCTGGACCATCTTGTCTCACTTAGAGGCTTTAAACTTAACCCGGGGACATTTTTTCTCATAACATCCCACCTTTTTGTGGATGACGAAAAAAAATTATATAACTCTTGCACAAGATTAAAAAAGTTTATTGTAGCATCTGACACCTTAGAAGCGTCATTTACTGTTAAGTTCAAAGTATGAGCCGCACAAGGTACAAAAAGGGCTCTCGGATTCGCATCAAGAATGCGTTTTTGAAGCCCAACATGCTTTCCCTTCATGTTTGGCCCATTATCATAACCTTGTCCCCTAATATTTTTTATATCTAAATTTAATTTTTTCAAAATTTTTGTCACAAATGTATATATACCTTCCCCTGTAGAGTCCAGTATTGGATTAAACGCAATAAAACTTTCCTTAACTTCAACCTTTTTTGAAGTGGTGTTAAGGACAACATACCTCAGAACAAGACTAATTTGTTCAGTACGACTAGTGTCTGGTGTACAATCTAATATTATTGAAAAATATTTTGGGGCTTGCTTGCTCATAAGACATGCTTTAGCTTTACAACTGCAGTTACACCTGGCCTTTGCCCAAACTAAATTACTTAGGAACCCAGAAGGGGTTCAGAACTCGACAAATAAACCGACTGACTTTAACAGATTTATTATTGAATGAGTTAAATTTACAAACAAGTTTACACTGAAATAATCGCCCGGAGGCGGGTTTAAATTTAATATAAAAAGAAAGGCACACCCTACTTGAACATGAAAGGAGTTCCCAAGCAAAGTTTCCTTAATGTCTAACTATGTTATTACAAAATACAAGACAAGATCTCCAGGGTAAAGCCCCGGATGTCAACAAGCAAATCAAATTTTAAAATTCGCCGAGCGTGCGCAACGTTTTGATCACTGGGGTTGCACAGTAGAAATTACGAACGCCACTTATCTCGACACACAAAACATATCGCACATACAATAAATACCTGGAGCTGTAAGCATGTTGGGGTAGCGATGACGTCCTCGGCGGAAGCTTGGCCGGGCTGCTGCAGGGGGAATCCAACTTGGGGGAGAGAGAGAACGAGTCGGCGACGGGGCTGGCGAAGATGACTTTAGTTTCCGGGGTGGCCCAGCAAACGTAATCGGAATTTGCAACTGCAATAATCCTCGAACAACACGAGTACACAAGCGGGGATGATCAAACGACGTTAGAACTATATGTGCACTAATGGCAAATTATGCGTCCCTCTGTACTTAGAGAGCGGACGACAACAAAACGACACGGTAAACGACGTTTTCCCCAATAAAACGTTTCGCGGGCCTTTCCTTTAACTTCACGACCGCCCCGGAGTTCTTTCTGCCCCTGCGGCTATGAAGGCTGTCGCCGAACTCCTCAAACTATCACAATTCGCTGCTATTTAGGGCTGAAGTGAAACTCTCGCACAATTTACTCGGCGCAAAGCGCCCACAAAGGTTCGTAAAAGATTACACAGCTAGTTCTAATAACAGGGTCCCCGACTGCAACGGGATTTGCCGCAGTCGGGGCCTTCGAATTTTCACATGTCAACTCACCGGTGGCTCGCTACTAATTAATTTTAAACTCGCGGAGCTTGATAATTGCCCCCGCGCTAAAGAAGAGTCCATCTCACTTTTGAACTGTTGTGAAACAAAGAAGCTTTATTGTGAGTGCTATCAACAAACGAAAGAGGCTTCGAACATTCTGGAATGAATTTTCGATGTCGCAGCGAGTCCCAGAGGATTGAATTACCAAGGTGGCCTCTCCGAAGGGCAGCGTTGAGTTATTGAAAGAAAAACACGATTAAAACTTAAAACCTAGTTCCATTGTTGCGTGGGACAAGGGGATTATTCAGAATTTATTTCCTTCTTATATATCATACAGGGTAATGCGTATAGGTTCCAGGAATTCTTGGCTTATCGCTGCCAGGGTTGTGGCACAAAGCCATTTATTATCCAAGACGATACGTGTTTCTTTTACCACCAATTCTTTGGCGTTGGCACCAGTGTGTCGGGATAAATAAAGCAATTAGCGCACTACACCGAAGTGCTGACGGAGAGAATTCCGTAGGCCGCGAGCATTGTAAGTTGGTTCAAACGCATTTAAATATAATTAGGAGCACAGGGGCGTACTGAAAAATTTGTCGAGGCGGAATAACATAACATGTTCATATAACTGTTGTGTAAAATTGACGTTTCGTGTCTCTTCATTAGCAAAGACAAGTGTTGCCAATCAGATACTCCATTTGTATCACAAAAAGTGTTAGGAGTTTTACAAAACAACTTACAACAAAAACAAAATACAGAATCTTTAGAAATAGAGTAAATAAGCCAAGTCCTTTCGACTTTTTCTCCATTTGCTAGACTTCTTACAAAGTATTTGCACGAAAACTTTCTCTTATTTTTATTACTAGGAAAGCTAAAAGTGATGTCTATCAAGGACGGACCACGTTTAACCAATATTCTAGCTATCTCATTGGTGATTCTTTCGGGCGACAAACCGGGGTCGGACGGAATTATATCGACACTAGCCTCATTAAAGCCTTCATCGAAAGTGTCACTTGCAGCAGGTATTTCGGTAGCTGACATTACCGAACTTCTTACACAAGCTGAATTACCTGAAGTGGATTGTTCAAGTGCTGTAGATGAGGATGGTGTCATCGCTTCATCGGGCTCTGCATCAGTAGAAGCTGTTTTGCTGCTATAACCGCCGCCACTTGTTGCAGGACCTGATGTTACCGTGGTCGCCTCTGTTGAAATTTCAGATGGTCTACTCACGGTTGAGATTCGGTCGCATCGATAGTCTCCGTGGAATCTTGATTGTTTTGCAAGAAGTGCTTTAAAAATCCAGCCATTTTTTCCCTTTCTTGTAGTCTCAGTTTCTTTTGCTCGCGAAACTTCGCACCTGAAGGTCTCTTTCTTTTATCCTGAAAAAATAAATAAACAATTAGTACTCATGGGAATTAGGAATTAACTTCTAAAGTAAGCACAATAATAAGCACCAAGTTTGCATATTTGAGTAAAAAGCAATTTGTTCGAGCCCTTTCAGCTTAAACCCTTTCAAAAATAAAGGCAGAAAAAATATTAAACTAATTTGATCTTATAGCCCTTAAAAACCCTACAAAATGGTTTTTAAAAAAGATCGATAGCATAAAAACTAAGCGAGTTATGGATAAAAAACCAATTACTTTTTTAAACTCGTACATGACATTTCAATTAATAAAAAGATATTTGGGTAAAAAGAAAATTAATTATAACCAGTATCCTATAAAGGGTTAATATTGATAGTATAAAGTAGGGAACACTTACCATTTTATAAAAAATTAAACCGTTGAAACTGCAGTCAGCAGGTATTCAGCACTTAATTTTTAGAAAAAAAGTAGTAAACAAAATATTATACAACACAACACTTGACAAAATAAAAATATCTTTAAATGTAAAAATTAATAGGATTACTTGTTTTTATGCACTTGTTGCACGGTTCAGTAAACTAACCGGTTTAAAAACGTCTCTGGCGATGCATCGCTTTTATAGCGCTCCAGGCATTATTCATGTCTGAACAGGAAAACTCAAGAAACTACCGCTTACGGCAAGTAGACCGAACTCAATAGACCGAAAGCAGTTGACCCAACTCAATTGACCGAATAGCAATAGACCGAAACCTCACTAGACCGAAGCAGCAATACATCGAAAATCACTTGGTCGAAAATATATTACGGTTACATTTATAACATTAATAGCATCAACTTCCCTTCACACTTTATTCAGGCTTAGGACGGGCAACATAAACTGGTGGCGTGTTTAGAAGTTTTTTTTTGTTTTTTTTGTTTTTGATTCTATTTTAACTTTATTCTAGTAAATCATACAATACTTAACAGATGTATCCTACCCAATTACATATCTACTAATATTAAAAATTAAAATTATGCGCAATCCCACGTAAATAATCGACTATGTTTCCTTGAATATCGAAGTTACTGACAAGGCGCTTTGACGTTTTTTTTTGTTTTTTTTTTGTTTTTGATTCTATTTTAACTTTATTCTAGTAAATCATACAATACTTAACAGATATATCCTACCCAATTACATATCTACTAATATTAAAAATTAAAATTATGCGCATTCCCACGTAAATAATCGACTATGTTTCCTGTAATAGTGTGTAAATATTTCTATTGATCCTATTGTTAATAAATGTAATTTTTCGAGATATTTAATGTGCACATTTACCGAATGTGTACTTTAACCGTAACATATTTTCGACCAAGTGATTTTCGGTCTATTGCTGCTTCGGTCTAGTGACGTTTCGCTCTATTGCTTTTCGGTCAATTGAGTTCGGTCAACTGCCTATCGGTCTATTGAGTTCGGTCTATTTACCTAGAACCAGAAACTACCGCCTGACATATTCTCGCAACATAGGAATCGGCAGTAACTGGATGATAAACTAATAAAATTTCGTGTATATTTATACCTAATCCTATTTAATTTCTCAACTTTTATTTTAAAATAAATTTTTGTTTTTTTTGCAATTTTTTTTGGACCCTAAGTTTTGGCGCCCCTAAAGGATGGTGCCCGTGTGCATTGCACACTTTGCACATATGGTAGCGGGGGCCCTGCACCTAAGTCTATGTCAAATTCGAGGTTAGCAGGTTAGGTTTTGCTAACCTTAAATTTAACGTAGACTTACAGTGCCACTAACATATTATTCATATAACAAATATTTCAAAGGCAACTTGATGGAAAAGCATTTTATAGTCACCCGGTAGAATATGCTAAAAGTCTACTGAAGGATTAAAATTTTTACAACAAATATTTTCATTACTACAATTAACTCTAAGTATTGCGTCTGGAAATTCTGTCTTCATTCAATTTCGCAATTTGCATTTTACCACAGTCATCACAATAAATACGCGTTCGACCACAGCATTACTTAATGGTATTGTGAAAAGCATTAACGCACATTTTGAAATGTCTTTAAATATGAATGTTTCACCAGCATTTGTAATGTTTATTGAACGGCACACAGTACAAAAGGCATGGTCATCTACACCCCGTTTTACCCAACCTAAAGAAATAACAAAATCGAGCTTATATACAGAAATTTGATTTGGGTAGTATCTTTTACTTTTAAATTCAGGAAGCTTTTCTCATTCATCTCGGCATTTTCTTGTAAGAATTACTAAATATAGATTTGAAAGCAATATTTTTCGGAAAATGGCCCAGATTTCGCTTTGTCCCAAAATCATAAATTTTTTAGCAAACAGAACTATCCGAGTAGCCCAAATGGCGAAAAATTTCCCATACTGGCAACACTGGGTGGACTACACTGCCAAGCAGTTAAAGCAAGACCTACCGCAAGTCCCACAAAAATGAAGTGAACTATACTTAAGGTTCTGTTAAGATTGTCACTTGTTTTAGGTTGTTAAGGTGACGATCGCAAACAAAGTTGATAGAGTTCATTATATTGATTTATAAAGCAAACACGCGTTTTATTCCAACCTCTATATATGAGCATATTTGTGTAATATATAACGCCCCAATGGCTCTACTCTTACAAATGGTGACCCCTGAACGTGTGATGGACATCATACCTTCCATCCTCTGAAGCAACCGGTTCCTGTGCGAACTACCGCAGTTGAAACAGAGTGTTTGAACCTGTCTCCTCCAGCACATTGCGCTTGTGTCGTGCAGTCCCCTGGAGCTCATCTAACAAAAGCTAAGTGTTATCACAAATTAGAAAATTGACATTGACACCTTGCCATACTTTCGCACAGTATAACTACCATCAACTATACAAGGCCAACCTATCAGCTGAGCTGGAACTCTTTGGGGCATACTTGGTTCATCTGCCAGACCCAAACCAAACTTGCCCGCGGCGCATGCCCATCTACCCTCCAGATCCAACCCGGATGCCTTCTGCCGCAGTGAAAACAGCCTAACCAAAAGCTAAGTGTTTACATTTATTAAGCTTTAAATGTCACTTACATTGAACTTCACCAGTATTTACAAAAATTTCTTGCACATTACTCCACAACCATCAAATGCTAGCTTTTAACTTGACAATTGTCAAAAGTGACATTTCAAGGCAGCTTCGTTCGCGCTGCATATCGCAACGCATGAAAGTGCAATAACTATGTAATATTAAAACTGCTAAAATTGATCTTTCGGTCTTCTTCGAACATTTTCTTCAACGTCCGTGGTCCGATACCTGTGGACCCACTGCTGTTGATCGTAACTGCATGGATTTTATGCTTCAATCTCGAACAAAGACCCCTTTCACAAAATTCTCCGTAAAACGGCTGTCTGTCTGTCTGTCAACGATTTGCACAGCCCCCTTCCGCTTTCGATGTTTTCACATCCATGGCACATGTCGACCAAGTGCGTCCTGTATGCATGCGAGTGCCCATTCTCACGTCGCGGTGTGCGGCGGGCACTGGATGCGCGTGCACCGTTCTTGGCACACATGCCTGCACAGCCATCGACACTTTCGCATGCGCAGTTCCCAAGCATGCTATCTCCAGTTCTCATCCGCCAATTAGTTCGCGTGCCTCAGCCCCTTTCTCACAGCGGGCACTACACGCGCTTCAACGGATTTTAGACGTATCTGAAACACCACCAGCATACATGAACGGACTCCCTTCGATTCCATCCCTGATGTGCTTCCACAGCCCTCCTCAACAATATTCGCTGTGCACCACATGGAATCTTTCACGGTACACCCCGTTCATCAAAGGTGGTATCTTTCCCGTGCAATTATGCACTGCCGTCTCATTGCGCTTTCGCATTCGTTTATCGGCCACTTTCGCAGTTTCAACTGCAATCTGCCCTTGCTGCTCGCGTGCCTTCTTGACCTACACTGGTCTGGTACGTGCAGCAAACCCTTGTGCTCGGTCAATTGTTAACCTTTGCATATCCACAGTGGCGTTCGCAGCCTGCCGTTCCTGCCGGCATGCAAGCATGACCTACCCTGGTCCGTGCATGCAGCAGTAACTCGTGTGCGGTCTTGCATCTTCTCCGGGCACTGCCGGCCGGTCACTACGATATAACCTGCAAATACTCAAAATCAATCGTAAGCATCGGTTGCTTGCCCGAGAGGACACATGCAATGGACCTCGCACACTTCTGCAGTTGCAAACCTAGTTAAGTTTTGTTAATGTTTGTCAACACAAATAACTACATGTCACTGGAAGGACTTACCGAGACAGTCAGTTTCATTCGGCTGACCCCGCCTACTTTTTAGATAAACAAAGCTTCCACGCTTCCATGTGTTTATTTGTTAGTTGCTTTTTATTTTTTTACTTTTTCATGCATGCTTGCCTTTTTTTCTATCTTTTCCAGCTTTCATCTCGGAAGTAGAAGGAGACGCTCCATCAACGACCCAGACTCGTGTGACCAGTGGCAGTGCATGTGTAGTGTTGTGTTATTGTTTATTGTTACCTTTATTTATTGTTATCATTTATTGTTATTAGTTTTTAAGGATAGTTGAAAAGATCCAGGAGGTTTTGTAGCTAAATATAATCCTGTCCTTTTCATACGGGGTTATATTAGTTTTCCTACCTGGCCTCCCTCCCTCCTTTTCTCTTTTTGGGGGGGGGAAGTAATGTTACGATTGTCACTTGTTTTAGGTTGTTAAGGTGACGATCGCAAACAAAGTTGATAGAGTTCATTATATTGATTCATAAAGCAAACACGCGTTTTATTCCAATCTCTATATATGAGCATATTTTTGTAAGATATAACGCCCCAAAGGCTCTACTCTTACAGTACGCTCAATTTTTTACTTCCTTTTACTATCAAGGAAGTATTGGATTCACCCCAAAATTTCGAAATTCAGTTTTCAACAGATCTTCACGTTTTAGAGTCCCCTGAACCCAAAAAAACATGTTTTTGCTTATTGGTCTGTGTGTCTGTCTGTCTGCCTGTGTGTGGACAGAATATCTCAAAAACGGAAAGAGGTATGGTATGTTTTTTTTTATTTTTTCAAGCTTTGCATTTTTAATGTGCATTGATGTGAGATAGGTAATTTTCCAGTAGAATACCTCTAAAATGGGTTTCTTTTGTTTTTTTAATGTTTTCTATTAACTCCTATTTTAAATTAAACACCCGGTATATTACTACATTTTTTAATTCAACTTTGTCTCAAATTTGTCTCCTCAACTACCGCTCTATTTTGTACGGTTTCTGTAGAATTTGTAATTATTGAAAATTTTTGACAAATGCTTAAAAATAAAAATCAAATTTTTCGTCAATTAGAAGATCACTGTAAAAGGAAGTTGTGTGCGCGTATCACACCAGCTTTTTTAAATTTTTATTGTAAGGTTGATCACTGTCCCAGAACAAACCCTAGAGGGAAATCTTAGTTACCCCACTGGCTGATGTGTTCCTTATAACTACTAATTTTAGTTTTTACTGTGTATTTGAAGAATCAAGTTTTACATGGCAAGATGCCTGCAAGTTTATGTACCACATGCCAAGAATTTAGTTAGTGAACAAGAAATTATGTGCAATTAAAAAAAAAGGCATATAACATGTTCGAGCTAGGACGAGCTGGAATACAATTTCGGTTCGGTTAAACAAGAAACAAATGATTGTGGTTTGGATAATAAATATTATCCCTTTTAAACTTATTTCATACAACGAAACACTGCTAGCTCAAGTGGGACATACGGACGAGTCTATTCTAAGGAGCGTAAGTGATTTTGTCTAACCTGCTTTGGAAGGAACGTAGAAAATCAATAATAGTAAGTTAGTGGGCGCCACTGAATTATAAATTCTCTAAGTTCTCTAACCCAGAAAAGAACAACGTCAGCGTAAGTGATAGCGTTGAATCCAAAATAACGTAGTGTTAATATTCGGATTGCTTTGTATGCCATGCTGAGTAACTTCTGTACATCTTGTCATTAAGATAAGAGTCGTTGCTCGCCATTAAGTATTACTTAAAGCATCTGTATTTACTTTCACAAGGGATCGAAGGAGAATAAATTGTTAACAAACCTGTTTGTACGTTAATCATTTCACAGGATTCAACTTACCCTCACATTTTTTCCGGGTAGCGCATTTGGGAAACCGCTAGGCTTGCATTAAGCAAGTCCTCGGTACGAATCTCGTGAAGGCCGGAATTTTTCCGCAGCCTTGGCGATTGGAATCGGGCTCGGGCTCAATGAGACCATTCACAGTTGGTACCAAATTAACTATGCTCTACTCCGAACTATAGACCTAAGAGATAGAGTAACAAGACACCAAGTCACACACCTCACACAATGGTTGGTGTGCAAGCACAAAAGGCGCGCTCCAACGTTGTAACCCGAATCCGGGGCAAGTTGAGCATTGTACCGCCACACGTAAACATATAAAACACCAGCCTCTATACCGCACGGTAAAATGAGCTTACCGACAATACATACATACATACATAAAGAAATGTCATTACCAGCTGTCAAAGTATTTTTATAGCAACTAACTTTTCCCGGCAACTCTACCAACTTCAAAAATAAAATGTTTACACGGATTATAATTTAACATCCTCCCCAACTATCATAGCGGGGATTCTACTGCCTCCTCGTCGTACGATACCTCTTCATTTCCACTTTGCGCCTCTGATTCTTCACCATCTATCTCAGTACAATAGACTTCATTATTTCTAGTAGGTATGTTCAGATTCTTCTTCGTCGTGTGTATCAATTGATTCATAAGCCAAATAAAGAATTACTATGTAAATATATACTTACAATAGTGTGTAAAGTTTTATTGAAAATTTCACCACAATAACACAAGTCGATGGCCCAACTAAAACACGTGGCACTGCTAGTCTGTCAAATTCAAGGCTGCTAATCTGGATTTTAACATAGACTGACAGTGACACCAACAAAACACTTCAGTTCTGCCAAACGTATAACACGAAAGCAAATAATTTGGGGTAATTGTTTAATAATCAAAATGGTTCTTCTCCTTGTTCAGTATTCAAAAATACCACACTCCGCAGGTCTTTGCATTTATCGGCTTGCTAATTCATAACAATCCAAGAGCCGATTGCAAAAAATGAAACCTAACACGCATCGAATAGAGACCTATATTAACGATTTCCTGTTAAAGACACTTTGATACCAGATATTGATGCGTCGGCTAAGTATCTCAAAGTCAAGTGACTACATGGATACAATTGCCGACCTGGCTACCTCAGTTAAAACGAAGTGCAGTTCATTATAAATACTAAAGTTAATTAAATAGCAAAGACGGACGCCAACGAATCTTTAAATAACGACAAGTGTATCCAGGTTGCACATAGAATTGGTAAACTCAAAAGTAGCACAATCCTCTGAAAGAAAGCACAGACATCCAGGTAGCAGTAACATAAACAAGGCGGTTTAATAATCAATATACAAGGTGTTTCGGAATTGCACGGTACTATTTTAGGGATATGTTCTCCAGCACGAAATAAATAAAAAAGTACCTACAAACATGCGACCTAAAGATATAGGACGTTGAAGTTTTAGAAAACTTTTTTTCAAAAATCCGGAAACCGCCTATAGGTAATCTAATGAAACTTGGTATAGGTTAGTATTTTATAAAATAGCATTGTTTGGCAAAAATAAATTTAATTTATTTTTACCAGTGGCGTGCATCGGGGACACCTCAGTTACCTTATTTTAGAAAAGTCTGGTACGCCACTGTTTTTTAGCCAAAAGTTTAGGTCTCAGGTTTGTATGAACTTTTTCGTTTATTTCGTGCTAGAGAACACATCCCTAAAATACTACCGTGCAATTTCGAAATGCCCTGCACAATAGTTACATATTAAATAGCATACAGAACCAGCACAATGTGCATGTGATTATTCTATAAATATACCCAAAAATCAGGTACGCTGCACATAAACTAGACTAATTTAGCGAGTAAGTTAACATTTAAAATATTCTAAAATGTATAAATACAGACTATGTTAATTATTACCACAAACAGATTAAAAGTATTGCGGAGACTAAAATATGCTCTGAGAATGAAAATCATTGGGCGCATTCAGACGACACAACAGTTGTACAACTGTTGAGTGAAATGTCGCTGAATGCGACCGTTCACTTAGCCGCTCCGTGGTAGCGGTCGCCATTTTAAGTAGCGTATTTCAAAACCGCTCACTGATCAGAAACCGCTCAGAAAGATGGACGTGTTTACCGCGCAATATGAATATAATGGCGTATTTTACAGTTTAGATTCATTACCGGAAATTAAATATTACTTACAAATACTATCTGTATAATTGCTAATGCTTGTTACATAGTTTTACATCGAGAGCGTACACTTAAGGGGATATTTAAATAAAGATTATTAGGTAATTATGTAGATACTATCTAAAAGATAAAAGATAAAGATTATTAGATAATTATTGTTAGATAGTATCTACATAATTACCTATTTTCCTAGTACACCAATTACTCTTTAATTTATCCTACTAACCTCATCAAATAATATTTATTCCTTCATTTGAACAAAATATAAAGATATTACACTTTAATTTGTTATTGATAGTATCATCGCTCATAATAGATGGTTTATTTGGAAATTTGAACAAAAATGTAAATACATTACTCATTTCACGTATTACAGTTAATTTGTAACTCTTAACACAAAAACACAACATTCAGCTGTATTTATAGGTTAAAATAAACAACTTTGACAGTTGACTCAACGTAAATTGAAAAAGGCCATTCAGCAAACCTACATCGCTCCAACTGAGCGGTTGATCAGCGCTCACTCAACTGTTGTGTCGTCTGAATGCGCCCATAGTTGTGTTAATTTGAGCATTCGAATGGGCCCAGAAAGATACCCATGGAGATCGTTAAGAAAGCTGTATATACTTCACGCCATCAACAGAGGATTATTTGGGGGCTCTTATTAGCACCCATAAGCAATGCTCAAGATTGAATACAAAGCGTCTCAAGAAGCTGTACGACAGAAGCGTAACATGAACTCACCCCACCTGAGCCACGTGCAAAACGAATTCCAACAGTTCGCTAACCAGGATCCGTCAAGATTAACGTGAGAGAAATTTCTCTGAAAAGGTCGCCCGAGGAGCATAATCCGTCAAATATAGCGACGGCTAACCCAATACTTCGTAGTGTAGTTTCACCAACCGCCCGCCAACCTCTGGACTACCGAAAAATGGCAGCTGACTGCTCCAAACTGTAGCACAAATGATAAGAATGAATGAAGACGCCAACCGGCCATTTTATCGCTTAGAGTACTGATACATTTCATCAAGAGGCAGAAAGGGTGAGCGCGTAGTTCAAAATATGGGATAAAAACCCAAAATTAATCAGACCGCGCTTAATGACTCATAAACCTATACAGACGCATTCTGCACATAACTTTTTTTGTGAAAATTCAACTTTTATGTGTAGTAAATACTTAATAGCAAACAAATTCTTTGGCGGTACGCTTGATACAAACCTGCCACTCGACGGAGGTCGATGTCTACAATCCGAAACCATCTGGTTGTCTCCCCCCCCCACTCTTTCTCATCCCGCGATAAACCCTATTAATCGGCGTGATTATACAGGGTGATTTATAACGTACGGAGGAGATTTTTAGGATAGATAGAGGAGACTAAGGTACACATTTTTTATTAATAAAATTTTTAGAATATCTTAATAACTAAGCAGTTACACCGAGTTAAAGCTTAGTTAACTAAGAAGTAATTGTTCGGAAATT
This sequence comes from Agriotes lineatus, assembly GCA_940337035.1. Taxonomy (NCBI): domain Eukaryota; kingdom Metazoa; phylum Arthropoda; class Insecta; order Coleoptera; family Elateridae; genus Agriotes; species Agriotes lineatus. Next base: position 22,303,598 of record OW679199.1, read on the forward strand.
ATATGGGTAATTTATGTTTTAAATTTAAATTAAGGATATTTGAGTTAACTGAACCACATCTAGTTAAAAACATGATTTAAAATAAATGTAAAATAGAAATTACGGCATCTTAATTTTTTCTTTTAATGCTCAAAAATGTTTGTAGCAACTATTCAGAGCTGCTGAATAATAAAAAAAATAATAGACAAGTTACCGTTGAAATTTAGGAAAGTGTCAAATTGTCATTTCAGTAAATTTTACACAAAATTCAAGATTTGTTATTAGTGGTTATTATTAAGTTATTAGTTCGGACGACACTTGTAACCAGTATTATCGCAGAGGAGAAAACACTAAGTCAGCCTTTAACATCAAACAGTACGCCTAACTACTCCATGTTACCACCACTACCATAGCAACACCCGTTTTTACTAGCAACATTACCTGAAAAGCCGATTTTCAGAGGAAATTCTGAACAAAACCCGGTTGGTTTTTAAGATCAGCTAAAAACGTAGGTACTGCGATAGATTGAAACTGGATTCCCAGCAACTACTAGAAATAGCGTTAGAGTCCCTGAGAGGTCCAGCTCGCCATTGGAAGGCAATTTACGATAGTAAATGGAAAACCTTTGGAGAATTCAAAGAAGATTTTTTGCACACCTTCTGGTCAGAATTAGAACAATCGTCATTTAGAAATGAGTTAAATTCGGCAAAATGGAGACCGGGGGGCAAGCAAACCATGCTAGAACATTTTTCATTTTTTGTCAGTCGTGCACGGAGGTTAACACTCTCAATTACACAACAGCTGTTATTATCTGATATAATGAAACATTTTCCGGACAAGATTCGTTCACTCTGGGAAATATGTAAAAGCGCAGAGTTAACGGATGAAGCAGAATTCCTGCGAAAACAGGATGCCATTAATTGCGATACTAAAAACTTCAAAAGTAGCCCAATTCCTGACCCATATATTCAAACCGTTATGACATCTGATACTTATGACCAAAAAAACTCCGGCGCCCAGGCCGAACACGGTATACAAAAACAAACACAACATTCCGAAAAATCAACCGTTATGATGGCGGTAATACATATTTCAAAGCCCCATATCATAAATAAGAGACGCAAGCGCGTGCCACCTTTCAAAATAAGCAGAACAGCCAAGTACCCGAGCAACAAAAAAACTCCATGAGGGGCGGCGGTCTTCTACGACGGTAAATGCCGCCCGGAACGAATTAGTACAGTATCGGTCAAATACCAAATTACAACAGCGCCCTCAAGGCAAGGCGATAGGAACCCCCAACGAATTTTGGCCCGCTATTAATGTAATTAAAAGGGGACCAACTGGAAAAAATTATTTAAGAATTAATAAAGGAAACCTGCCAAGAGCTCAGCTCGTTTGGCAATACGAATTCTTTCCGTGGACCATACAAAGGACCCCAGTAACCATAAAGGTGTTGTCCCTGCAGGGGGCGGCTACAGGTGAAATAGAAGGTGCGGAATGTAAGATACAGAATATTTTATTGCAAATTTAAATACATAAAATGACAAAGACAAATGGAACACGTATACACGTATGATGCACGTATCGTGTTCATACGCATACTGCCAAACAACGCGTGCGCACTCAGGCCACAGCCGAAGATCTTACATGCGGCCATCCTGCGTAGGGGCTGCCCTCAGACCCAAGGACCATTTATCTGAAATCATACAAAGCAACGAAAATCAACATGAACCGAATTCTTATGGTGCAGCAACTCTCATCCATTCGTACATTCGGCCTAGTAAACTGAAACCTCATAAATTTGATCTTTATTGCCTTTCTTATTAGTTACACGTTTACATTCGAATAGCAAGCAGGCCGAACGGCCTCAAAAACTATTTTTATTGTGTCAGCCTCTCGCGACCTTCACGCTTAAATGCAACCCCAATCGTAAACAAGCCACACACTGACCTTCCTCACCATCTCACCCACATTTGCTTTGCAGCCCTTTCAGTCCCGTGTATCAGAGATTTACCTACTCTGAACACCTTTGCATTTCAAAGATTTACTTACTCTACTTGCCTGTGCATTTCAGAGATTTACTTACTCTACATGCCTTTGCAGTTCAGAGATTTACTTACTCCACATGCCTTCGCATTTCAGAGATTTACTTACTCTACATGCCTACGTACAACTCTAATAGTAGACAGACATAAGCTGCCTCGAACTACTATTGTCATCATTGTCACGTCTCGTGGCATTCAAAACTTTCGTGATTTACTTTCATCTTATGCCTACGTACAACTCCAATAGTAAACAGGACCAGCCTCGAATACTATCATCCACATTGTCACGTCTCGTGGCCTTAACTATGCCTACGTACAACTCTAATAGTAGACAGACAGCATCTGGTTCGAACTACTATTGTCATCATTGTCACGTCTCGTGGCATTCACAGTACTACACACTTTCAATACTTCAATACTTTCATACAACTTTTAGTTTAGTACTTATGTTTGTACAGTGACCCAAGGTTTTATCTTGTCCACTGCTACAACTAGTCGTACCTTACGACGTCCTTCACGAAGATCCTCAACTTCGTACCTGTCATTAAACAATGCTCTTGTAACTTGAAAAGGTCCTTTGTATTTTGGCAACAACTTGCGACTCGTGCCAGTAGCAGCCTTGTAACGCTTGCCTCGTATAAATTTTTGCATCAAGACATTAAATAATGTAATTAAATTTACACATCGCCCCTTCAAGCATTATCGCTTCTTGCCGACGTCCGAGGGAGAGATAAGCCGACTCCGGTTCGGCCTGCGCCGAAAATTGCGAATAAACAATCCGCGCGCCGCTCGTCCCCACCAGAGGATGGACGTGGTGGTTGCCACGATAACACGAGGCCCATACGTATAAAAGTAAGCACGGAGCGATTTTCGAGGAGAATTATTATTCCTGCCTAAACTCCAGATCCCGATTTCCAATAGTAGTTTCCCGTTGCTACAACCGAACCCGAGGCCTTAACGTTTTAATCATATCTAAATTACATGCATGACATATTCGAGACGAAGGGTTCACAGCCAAACCGTTTCATGTGTCGATCTCGTAATAATTAAATCACTAATCCCTGTTAACACCCGGTATTAATATTTATAATACAAATTTCCCTACAAGGCGTATTCGAGACGACGGGTTAACAACCAAGCCGTTTCATATGCCGACTTCGTAAAGATAAATAAATTGCTAAATCCTCGTTAAAATCCTGTATAAAATATATATTCAAAATTCTCCTGGAGGCCGTTGGCCAATAACTATATCAAATTTCCCTGCAAGGCATATTCGAGACAAAGGGGTAACCCCCAAGCCGTTTCATATGTCAATCAAATAATAATAATTCTACAAACCTATATAACATTTGTTCAGTCCGGATGCATTAGATTTCATGTAGCCGACCTTCTGCAAGTCCCGATAAGAGTGCATTTAATTTCTGTTTGACTGCAGCATTGTACTCCCTGGGCTTGACAGTCCCGCTCGTAACCTGGAGGATCCGCAACAACATCATGACCGTGGGCTGTCGTAAACTACCACAACGAAGAGGGGCTCCAGCTGGACCGGTACCGTCAACTGCCTCCTTCTGCCGCCACACACGCAGACACTTCACTAGATCTCCGGGAGCCGCAACGCTTTCACGGGGTTGTAAGGCGAAATACAAATATTAGAATTAACCTAAATATTTGCAGTTGCACGCGGTTTCTTTGCCGAACTTGACGTTTGAGCCCGGAAGTTGGTATCCCTGCAAATTGCGTTGGGCGAGCCGTCATCCCGACCAGTGGCGTCCCGACGATTTCTCCCGAGGGCTACCCCTCGGACCTTCGACACCTGGATGCAGAACGGGTTGCCGAAACGTAAAGAACAGGCGACTGGATACTCATCCTAATTAATTAAACGCATTGTAAAATACTTTTATTTGATTTCTTGAGAACAAAACCTATGTTTGTACATATTTAACATTATAATTAAACTGTTTAACATTCTCCTAGTGTTTGCTTGCTAATATTCGAGTGTATATCTGGTTGGACAAAATTATTCTCCGACTGACAAACTACCCGAAGGAAATCAATTAAATTCATTAGCCCTAATTAGCAGAGGGCTGGTACCGTTGCAAATGGCGCCCGAGCAGGGACCCTGAGCTCAGATATACATAGAAATTAGCAAGCACCCACCGGAAGCTCCAGAACTAGAATTTGGCAGCCGGGACCTGAAAAATATTTGTTTAAAAGTTGATTATTTGAATACTACAGATTTTCTATACAAACTCTGTTCGCAGATTTAAAATGGTGAACCAAGAAAGGGACGACGTCACACCAGTAGGCCCCCCAAGAGTAAAAGTGGGGTGGATCTACAAGCTCAAGGCAGAGGACCTTCGAGGGCTCGCGACCGCAGTAGGGCTAGAAGCAGAAGGTACTGTACAACAATTGAGACAGAGAATCTCAAGACATTTGAGAGGAGATCAAGAGGAAGAGGATACACAAAGTGAGCGTCAAGGAGAAATAGAAGAGGACGATCACCGGGAGAGTCAGGAAATAGAGCAAGGTCCAGATCCTCCGAGACTTAATAATGCCCAGATTTGTAATAGCATTAGAAAATGGGGCCTAAAGTTTGACGGTACCTCGGACCCCATTTCCTTTCTAGAAAGGATCGAGGAACTGTCGACGTGTTACCAGTTTCGAGAGCAGGAAGTCCTGACCGCGTTGCCCGAGCTCTTTAAGGGAAAGGCATTGCTGTGGATTAGGAATAACAAGCAAAAATGGAGAAACTGGGACAATTTTGTGACCGCTTTCCACAATCAATACTTACCCCCGCGCTTTCAATTCCGGATGGCCGAGGAGATCAGGAACCGGACACAGGGCCAGAAGGAATCCGTATCCGACTTTGTCACCGCCCTCCAGACGCTGCTACGCAGGTTTGGAGTTACTAGAGAACAGGATCAGCTAGAACGTATCTACGAAAACCTTCGCCCGGAATACAAACTTTATGTACGCCGGAAGGATTTTCGCAAACTAGATGAGCTGGTGCAAATGGCAGAAGAGTCCGAAGCCCTCCAGGTGGAACAATCTTCCTTCCAACCTCCCCCGACGGCCAGTCAAGCGTACATGGCGGAGACGGCGTACTAACCTGGAAAATCCAAGGTAGTCTTCAGTCAGAATTTTAAGGCACCCATAGTTTCGTCTATACAAACCCCAGAAGTTAACCAACGGACACCTGCAGCTCCCAAGTCCCCTACCCCCTCAACCAGCACCGCATACAGCCGCACCGAGAACTGCTGGAAGTGTGGACAACGGGGACACCGAAGATTTCAATGCCAACGACCTCCGAAACTCTTTTGTTCCTGGTGTGGCAAAACAGGTACGCTAACGAGGGACTGCCCCTGTAGGAGGTCGGGAAACGCTTCCGGCCGTCGAGACATGTGAGGCATCCTCGACACCAGAAGGCCAGGGTCTCTCCTCGTCAAATACAGCACCCTGAGTGGTCCAGATGGCTTCAACGGGTCCGAAACTTCCACAGCCGGGTCCCGAACTCCTCGTCCCAAGTATCTACCATCGATGCCCGGTTGTTCCTGCCAATAGTCATTAGGGGAAGGCTATTCAACGCCCTAGTCGACACGGGCGCCGCCAAATCATATATGGGAAAAGCCCTCCAGAGGTTCCTTAAACAACAAGGAATTATCAATAAACAACACTGTCCGGCCCGTATCCAGTTGGCAGACGGCCAAATAATTACCACCCAAGGGCAGTACGAACTCACCATTTTTATCCAGAACAACCCATATCTCCTGCAGGCTCGCGTCGTGGATACCCTCTCCAGCGAGGTGATCTTGGGACTCGACTTCCTTACCCGATACCAAGCGGTTATTCATCCCGCTTCCCAGATGATAACACTAGGTCAAACGGAAGTCGTTCTGAACTCACTGCAGGATCCCGAGGGTGTGGCAAGTATTAAACCCTTGACCGCTACGCAGTCCGAACAATTGGAAGAGTTCTTAAAAGAAGAATTGGGAAAATTCCCCGATACGGGTGGCCCTACAACACTAGTGGAACACCGGATTTCCCTGAAGGAAGGCGTGGGGTCCATCAAACAGCGATACTACCCTCGCAACCCAGCGATGCAAGCCATCATTGACGAAGAGGTCGACAAAATGCTGGCTGAAGGAATCATCGAGCCGTCCAACAGCTCGTTTAGCTCCCCGGTGGTTCTGGTGAAGAAACCTTCAGGTCAATATCGGTTCTGCATCGATTTTAGGAAGGTAAATGAGGCCACCTGTTCCGATGCCTATCCTCTACCCTTCATCGATGGCATCCTCAACAAGCTTCGTGGGGCCAGGTATATAAGTACCCTTGATTTGAAGCATGGATATTGGCAAATCCCGCTTGCCATGGAGAGCCGCCCCATAACCGCCTTCACCGTCCCCGGGAGGGGATTGTACCAGTTCAAAGTCCTCCCGTTCGGCCTTCAGACCGCGCCGGCCACGTTCCAGCGGTTTTTAGATAAGATCATTAGTCCGGAGCTCGAGCCACACGCGTTCTGCTATCTCGACATCATCGTCGTCAGCCGGACGTTCCAGGACCACCTAAAGCACCTGCAGGAGGTATTCCAGAGACTACGGACTGCTGGCCTTCAACTTCACCCAGAGAAGTGTAATTTTTGCCAGCCAGAATTGAAGTACCTGGGGCACGTCGTCAACGAAGAGGGAATACAAACGGATCCGGAAAAGGTGGAGGCCATCCTGAAGATGGACAACCCTCAGCCACCCAAAGCTGTACGGCGCTTCCTAGGTATGGCTTCCTGGTATAGGAAATTTATTCCCGGGTTCGCCCGAATAGCATCCCCCCTGAATGAACTCCTCCGGAAAGGTGTCAAATTTAATTGGACGGAGAGACAGCAAGAAGCCCTGGACGGGCTGAAGAGAGCCCTAACTTCAGCCCCGATTCTTGCATGCCCGGATTTCTCCGTTCCATTTATCTTACAGACGGACGCTAGCACCACCGGACTGGGAGCCGTCCTCACGCAAGTCTTGGAGAATCAAGAAAGGGTCATCGCTTACGCTAGTCGATCCTTAACTCCAGCCGAAACAAAATATTCCGCCACCGAGCTGGAATGCCTTGCCGTGCTCTTTGCAGTGAAAAAGTTCAAAGGTTATGTAGAAGGCTACCACTTCAAGGTAGTGACCGACCACCGTAGCTTAAAGTGGCTTCGAAACCTCCCGAATCCTTCAGCCCGGCTAGCCAGGTGGGCACTGGAGCTTCAACAATACTACTTTGAAGTTCAGTATCGTACAGGAGTCCTCAACCACGTGGCCGATGCTCTGTCCAGAGCTCCAAGGAGTCCCGAGGACAACCTCTCCCCCATGGCCGTCCAGGAGCCGGCCGCCCCATGTTCCTGGATCCGAAAAATGACCCGCCTGGTGCAAAGTGATCCAGCAACATTCGACACATGGAAGATGGAGAATGGAAACCTCTATCGAAGCTTTCCAAATGTGGGTGAAGACTTGGCCGAAGGTTTCCAACCCGTATGGAAGCTGTGCGTCCCCAAGCCCCAAAGACGCCAAGTCTTACAAGAATGCCATGACGAACCCACCGCAGGACACCTGGGAGTAACCAAGACGACTGCTAAAATTCAGAAACTATATTACTGGCCAAGGATGCAGAAGGATGTGAATAAATACGTACGCTCTTGTGCAGTATGCCAACAGTATAAACATCAACAACAGCAACCTGCCGGGAAGATGTTCTGGTCCCGAGTCCGAGGTCCATGGGAAGTCGTCAGCACGAACTTGATCGGCCCCCTCACCAGGTCCGCGAAAGGCAACATATGGCTCCTCGTTATCCAGGACCGATTCACCAAATGGATCGAGGTGCATCCCTTACGTTCCGCTACCGCCAAAACCGTCAGCCAGGCCCTGAAAGAAAGGATCATTTATCGGTTTGGTACTCCAAGAACAATTATTTCAGATAATGGGCCGCAATTTATAAGCAAAATATTTAAAGCATTGGCCGCCGAGTATGGCATCCAGCACCGGTTGACGCCGCCATACACCCCCCAGGCTAACCCTGTGGAGAGGGCCAATAAAGTGGTGGGCACCATAATTGCGCAACTGGCTCGTGGGAAGCAAAACCAGTGGGACGCTTGGCTTCCGGAGGTGATGTTCGCCCTCAATACTGCTAAGCATGAATCGACAGGTTTCACCCCGGCACTCCTGAACCTCGGACGAGAGATGCTACCACCCAAGTCGTTACGCGAAGCCACCGATCCAGGCTTCGATCCCGACGCAGAAGCTCCAAGTCCAGGGCTATATCGTGAACAACTTAAAAAGTTGGAGGATATCTTGGAAATCGTGCGTCACAATCTCGCTAAGGCCTTCGCACGACAAAGTCACCATTACAACCTCAGAAGGCGTGAGTATCATCCCCAGATAGGACACCGAGTATTTAAACGAGACCGAGTCCTCTCCGACGCCGCCCAGGGGATTTCAGCGAAATTAGCGCCCAAATATGCTGGGCCCTTTGTAATCAAAAGGATAATTTCGCCCGTAATTGTGGAGTTAAGCGACCCTCAAACCGGAAGGGAAGTCGGCCGAGCCCACGTGAAAGACATCAAAAAGGCCTTCCAGTAACTTTCTAGTCCACCTGGTCGAAAAATATCTCGAAAAATCATTCTTTTACCTGGCCTGAAGATATTTTTCCAAAATCCTTTTTTTCAGCACCTGCAGTTCAAGGCTTCCACGTGCCTCTCCCTCCACATGCCATACACAGAACCGGAAAGGGTGATAAGTCCAGAGCCAACAATATAAGAATTCACCCCGGACCCTAGCACCCATATACAAGTCAACATGCCTCCAGTCAAGAGGAAATCGAACGCTCGACCATGGCCTTTTAAGTTGAGGAAGCCCCGGAAAGGCCAGAAGAAGATCCGTCCATGGGTTCCTCGGGCATACGGCCCTCCAGAGACGCCCTCGAGTCCCCGCTGGTCTCCGCTTCCGAGATGGAGTCCGGTCCCAGCCATGCTGTCCCCTCTGCCAGCTACGCCGGAGAGGAACACAGACAGCCAGCCGGGAACTGACCGATCCCAGGAGAGTTTGCTGGTGAGGATCCCCCTCGCAAAACTTCACCCTGAGCAGGAGGCCGCCATCCTGGAATTAGCCCAGAAATTTAAGCGACTGTTCGGTGAGTTCCCAGAGAGCCCAGCCGCCGCTCCAGCGAAAATGGATCCCGAAACTCCACCAGAGCTCCGACCTGAGAGGATCTCCGAGCCGCCCTTGGAAGACGCCGTGTTGCCTCTCGAAGAAGGCGACGCTTTCGCGGAAATCCTGGCAGAACTACAAGACTTAAAGCTGCCAGAACCGGAACTTCCGCAGGAGATGCTGCCCGAGCTGCTCAATTCTTCCCCTAACGAGCCCAGAGCCCCGACTCCACCAGCTACAGCGCCGCGACGACGACGAAAACGACGGACTGTTCGCATCCTAACGCCCTCCGGACAACGGCTACGCCTGAAGCGGAACGATGCCCTACATTTAGGCCTGATCTGAGTCCTGAAGGAGGCCCCGCAACCATTAAGTTTATAAAATGCAAACTCTATCTCCATCCAGGCACCTGGGGTACCTGGGAAGTTGATACCGCAACTCCCACGTCTAACCTGCAGACGCTCCAAGTGATTTCTCCGGGATAGAAGCATCATCCTAGAAGAAGAGGTCCACCTAACAGCGGTCTCCTCCGAAGAGACGGGCATGTGTAACGCTTGCCTCGTATAAATTTTTGCATCAAGACATTAAATAATGTAATTAAATTTACACATCGCCCCTTCAAGCATTATCGCTTCTTGCCGACGTCCGAGGGAGAGATAAGCCGACTCCGGTTCGGCCTGCGCCGAAAATTGCGAATAAACAATCCGCGCGCCGCTCGTCCCCACCAGAGGATGGACGTGGTGGTTGCCACGATAACACGAGGCCCATACGTATAAAAGTAAGCACGGAGCGATTTTCGAGGAGAATTATTATTCCTGCCTAAACTCCAGATCCCGATTTCCAATAGTAGTTTCCCGTTGCTACAACCGAACCCGAGGCCTTAACGTTTTAATCATATCTAAATTACATGCATGACATATTCGAGACGAAGGGTTCACAGCCAAACCGTTTCATGTGTCGATCTCGTAATAATTAAATCACTAATCCCTGTTAACACCCGGTATTAATATTTATAATACAAATTTCCCTACAAGGCGTATTCGAGACGACGGGTTAACAACCAAGCCGTTTCATATGCCGACTTCGTAAAGATAAATAAATTGCTAAATCCTCGTTAAAATCCTGTATAAAATATATATTCAAAATTCTCCTGGAGGCCGTTGGCCAATAACTATATCAAATTTCCCTGCAAGGCATATTCGAGACGAAGGGGTAACCCCCAAGCCGTTTCATATGTCAATCAAATAATAATAATTCTACAAACCTATATAACATTTGTTCAGTCCGGATGCATTAGATTTCATGTAGCCGACCTTCTGCAAGTCCCGATAAGAGTGCATTTAATTTCTGTTTGACTGCAGCATTGTACTCCCTGGGCTTGACAGTCCCGCTCGTAACCTGGAGGATCCGCAACAACATCGTGACCGTGGGCTGTCGTAAACTACCACAACGAAGAGGGGCTCCAGCTGGACCGGCACCGTCAACTGCCTCCTTCTGCCGCCACACACGCAGACACTTCACTAGATCTCCGGGAGCCGCAACGCTTTCACGGGGTTGTAAGGCGAAATACAAATATTAGAATTAACCTAAATATTTGCAGTTGCACGCGGTTTCTTTGCCGGACTTGACGTTTGAGCCCGGAAGTTGGTATCCCTGCAAATTGCGTTGGGCGAGCCGTCATCCCGACCAGTGGCGTCCCGACGATTTCTCCCGAGGGCTACCCCTCGGACCTTCGACACCTGGATGCAGAACGGGTTGCCGAAACGTAAAGCACAGGCGACTGGATGCCCATCCTAATTAATTAAACGCATTGTAAAATACTTTTATTTGATTTCTTGAGAACAAAACATATGTTTGTACATATTTAACATTATAATTAAACTGTTTAACATTCTCCTAGTGTTTGCTTGCTAATATTCGAGTGTATATCTGGTTGGACAAAATTATTCTCCGACTGACAAACTACCCGAAGGAAATCAATTAAATTCATTAGCCCTAATTAGCAGAGGGCTGGTACCGTTGCAGCCTCACTGGTGATCAGTACCAAAACCAACTCGCCTTCTTCATACTTGCGTGCTTCACGTCTGTTTTTGTCGTAGCGTTCTTTCTGCTTACGTTGATCTTCGCTAATATGCTCTTTAATACGGCCACGTAATTCGCTAATGTCTAGCCTTTCTACGTCTTCCTGTAGTGTATTCAACAATATAGCTTCCGGTATTGGCTTTGGCTGGTACCCAAATCGTGCTTTGACGGGAGTGGTGTTTATACCCTTATTGAATGAGGTATTCAATGCACTTTGAATTTGTTTCACGTGTGTGTCTCACAACTCACTCTCAGTTTCAATGGCGGTAGTCGATAACATACTCACAATTGTTTTGTTATATCTTTCGCACTGTCCATTCGACCTTGGCGTTGCAACTGAATTTAGTACATGTTTCATTCCGTAAGTTTCGCAAAAAATGCGAAAAACTCGAGACGTAAAAGCACTTCCGCGATCTGTCACAAGTCGACTTGGAACTCCAAATATACACATTATGCTTTGTAAAACTTTAGTCACCATCTTTACTTTAGTCGACTTCACTGCCTCAATTATCGTAAATTTTATAAATGCGTCAACGAGCACTAATATGAATTTATTGCCCTTTTTGCTGGTTTCAAATGGTCCAACGTGATCCAAGTGTACCGTATGAAATGGTACTGGAAGTTTTTCAATGGGATGCAGTTTGCCTTAGTTTTTGCTAACACTCTGTTTATAATAGGAACAAGTTAGACAAGCCTTCACATATTTAGTTACAAATTGTCTCATTTTAGGGAACCAATAATTCATTTGAATCCGGCGAATTGTGTGCTCAACGCTCAAATGACCTGCTTTGTCATGGCACAAACAAAGAATTTGCCATCTTGCCGCCTTCGGTACAACCCACAACGACTTCGAGCTTTCGAATTTTCGATAAACTTTACATTTTTTTGGCTCGTAATCGTGAAAATACTGTTTGGTATCATTATTTCTCACGTTTTCTTCCAGAATTCTTTTTATATTAGCGATTTGCTCATCTTGTAATTGAGCTGCTAATATCCAGTCGCCCTCCGTAAGGTCGATCTGGTTTACTTCCACGTCAACGATGGGATTACGACTTAAAGCGTCAACGTGACACATACGCGTACCTGGCCGGTATTCCACCTGAAGGTTGTAGTCTTGAACGTCAAGCCACCAGCGTGCTACTCGAGGTATTAGATCCTTCTTGCAAAATGTCGTGCGAAGGGCATTGCAATCAGTTACGACCTTAAATTCAATGCCTAGCAAGTAGACACGAAAATGTTGTAAAGTCAATACCACCGCCAACGTTTCCAATTCATATGAATGGTATCGACTTTGCTCATAGCTAGCTTGCTTACTGTAGTATGCTATTACTCGTTGATGTCCACCTTCATACTGGAGCAGTATAGCGCCAAATCCCAAAGAACTTGCATCTGTATGAATCTCGGTAGGTAACGACGGATCAAAAATTGCTAACAGTGATCTCGATGTTAGTATATTTTTCACGGTTTCGAACGCGTGTTGTTGCTCGACCATCCAAAACCAGTTCATATCCCGCCGCGTTAATCTAGTTAAAGGTTCTACGATTATAGCATAGTCTTTCACGAACTTACTAAAGTAACCGGCTAATCCGAGAAACTGACGCACTTGTTTTACTGTTTGCGGCGCTCTCATTTGCAACACGGCTTCAATTTTTTGGCGTCCAAGACGTATACCTTCCGCACTAACTTCACGTCCAAGATAGTCAATCTGCGTCATAAAAAAGTTACACTTTGTCAGTCTTAAGGTCAAGTTGTGCTTCCTCAAGGCTTCCAGCACCAATCGTAATCGATTCAAACCTTCCTCGACGGTGGTTGAAGGTATTATAATATCGTCGATGTAGGGAAACGCAATCGTGTTCTTGAGCTGTCCCAGCACTGTATTCATTAAGCGCTGGAATACAGCCGCCGCGTTTGTTAACCCAAAGGGCATTCGAAGGAACTCATAATGAGAATCTGGGGTAACAAACCCTGTCTTCGCAACTGAGTCGTTATCGACAGGCACCTGATAAAACCCAGAAGCAAGGTCAAGAGCCGTAAAATATGTGTTGCTTCCCAAACGGTCCAACTGGTCATCTATCAAAGGAAGTGGATATTTGTCTTTAATAGTAATGGCATTTAAACGCCTGTAGTCAATACACATACGATAGTCTCCCGTCTTCTTCTTTAGTAGTAGCACTGGGCTTGCATATGGTGAATCAGACTCTCTAATGATTTGGTTAGCCAGTAATTCATCAATTATTTTTCGTAATATCTGCTTCTCAACTTCTGGAAGCCGATAAGGATGGTAAGCAACGGGTTCATCTGTCATGCATTTAATCACCAACTTTGCAGCATCAGTCTTTCCCAAATTTGCCATACCGGTTGAAATTCTATCTTCAAATTCCTTCAATAAACCTTCAAACTTCGATTTGTCAACATCACAAAGATTAACACAAGTTATTTCACATCCAACGTTCCTCGTAACTTCAAAACAGTCAAAATCAGGAATTGTTTTTAACTCGTCTAGACGTCGCACATAAACCCTGTCGGCAACCTTTATTAGCAGAACACTCGGTAATTTTAGGAAATCGCCACCAATGATGCAATCGTGCATTAATTCGTCATCGTTCATAACAGCCACGCGCAATGTTGTACTCGCGTCACCCACGCGCACGTTTATGTTTACAGTTCCCGCGCTTGTAACGCACTTTCCGGTAAATCCCCGCAGCACAGTATTGTCTCTTTCCAACTGTACTCCTAGCATATTTGCAATACGTTTACGAATTATGGTGATCGAACTTCCAGTATCTATTAAGCATTTCACTCTTTTATCATTTAACACGACGGTCTTCTCGAAAGGGTTTTTATTTCGTTCAGTGGTTTTTATAACCTGATTTACGTCACGTTTATGTTTTGCTTTCTGAGCACGTACGTCCTTCTTAAATGGGCATTGTGTTTGCACGTGCCCCAAACGCCTACAGTTAAAACATTCAACTTTTGGTTTTGGACACTCTCTAACACGATGAGGGCCCCTGCAATTGTAACATTGCATGCCTTTTGGCGCGTCATTCTGTGGTCTTGCTGAATTTTTAACTGTCAAATATGGAATTTTTCTGTTAGTTTCCGGCAGACACCCCAGTGTGCTGAGATATGCGTAGAGTTCAGCTGTGTCACTAAATCTTGAGGATCTTGCTGATCGGGCAACATTTTCATCTGAAATACTTCCGATGACTGCATCTATTAAATAAGCCTCTGTTATTTCTACGTTCAACATCTTCAGTTTCTCCAACTTCGTAAAACAATACTCGCTTAAATCTTGCCCTGCCTGAGCTTCATATAAAGCGGCATCTTTTAGCAACTTTGCGAACGGCAGCGGCTTGTGAAACTGCCTCACTAGTAGAGATTTTATTTCACGCCAGTTTGTTCCCAACTGATTCTGCGTGTCATACCAACGCCTTGCCATTCCCTTTAACCTCGTTGCCACTAATTTTACGACGCAGTTGTCGTTCCACTTATAGCACTTTGCTAGTTCATCAACTCTACGAACCCACACATCGATTGACGGATTCGACTGCGGATCAAATGTCGGAATAACATTTTGATCCGTACTATGGTCAGTAAACTGTCCTTTGTTCTCAATGAGCTGCAGACGCTTTTCCACTTTTCGCAACCTCTTCAATTCTCTTCTTACGACTTCTTCGTCGCTCGATGAGCTGGAATCGGATGAAGTAGAACTCGAAGACGATGACTGGCCTCCTTTGTCTTTACGACGCACTGGCCGCTCCCTGTCATGGCGTCCTTTACGCTTCGACTTCTTTGTTCTGGGATTGACCATTTTCTTCAAAATGTATACACTTACACACTTTTTGTTGTTATGGGCACTTACGGAGTATTATCCCACTTCTGATATGTAAGATACAGAATATTTTATTGCAAATTTAAATACATAAAATGACAAAGACAAATGGAACATGTATACACATATGATGCACGTATCGTGTTCATACGCATACTGCCAAGCAACGGGTGCGCGCTCAGGCCACAGCCGAAGATCTTACAGGAAATTGACTCGGGAAAACAATTACGTATTTTACCAGAGATATTTGTACACGAGCCTACTGGTAAATTATTGGCATTAGTAGACAGCGGCAGCGAAGTTACATGCATATGCGAGGACGAGTTTAATAATGTTATTGCTTCAAATACAAAAATTGAAGTACTACCAGTTCCATCGTTACAGCTAAG
Source organism: Agriotes lineatus (assembly GCA_940337035.1). Taxonomy (NCBI): domain Eukaryota; kingdom Metazoa; phylum Arthropoda; class Insecta; order Coleoptera; family Elateridae; genus Agriotes; species Agriotes lineatus. The sequence goes on from OW679199.1 coordinate 22,319,097, forward strand.
AGGGGCAGTTGGAAAGCAAACATCAGGTATAAAACTACAGGCGTTAATACCGTTAGAATTCCAAGGATTTCATTTATACGTTAAATGTCTAATTATTAAAAACTTAGTTAAGCCGTTAATATTAGGATCAGACTGGTTGACACGGTATTCGGCGGTCATTTATTATAATCAACAATTACGACTTTTCCGGAAAAGACAATAAGAATTTCTTTTTACTCAGACAACAATTTTACTACAGATAACAGCGAATTCTTTACCGAGGAAACGCCCATGGTAGCCGCTATTAACACTCAAGTTGCAGAATCTGAAGAAGCTCTACACGAAAAATTAAGAAAAACTGCCTTGAGCACAAGCCAACAAAAAGAACTCCTCGAAATTTTAAAGAATTTTCAACAGATATTTTCGAAGCAACCTGGGCTAACCCATCTATATGAGCATGATATACGGATGAGGGATGACAAACCCTTTGTACGGCGTTCGTATCCGGTACCTTTTGCACTACGACCCGCAGTGGAAGTAGCCATTAATGAAATGCTGGAACTAGGAATAATAAAACGCGAACCTACGAACTACGTCAGTCCTCTTATAGTAGTTAAAAAGAAAGATAACACGGTAAGAATTTGTTTGGATGCAAGACACCTGAATGAGCACATGATTGCCGACTGCGACACACCACCACCAGTAGAAGAGTTATTGCAAAGGTTTCATAATGTAAAGTACATAACTACAGTAGATTTACGTTCTTCATTTTGGCAAATACCGCTGGCAAAGCAATCGCAACATCTTACAGGATTTTTATGTAGGCTAACGGACGTAGTTTCGTGTACCAAGTTCTGCCGTTTGGTCTCCGCACTTCCGTGGGCAGTTTTTTAAGCGCAATGGATGTCATCTTAGGGCCGGAAGTCCGCGAATTTGCTACCAACTACATCGACGATCTAATAGTAGCTTCACCGGATTTTTCCAGCCATTTAGAACATTTACAACAGGTTTTTCAACGCTTACAAAATGCAGGACTTACAGGTAATTTACAAAAATCCAATTTTATACAAAAAGAAACAAAGTTTTTGGGGCACTTACTCACTCCTGAAGGAGTAACAGCGGACCCGGAAACAATAAAAGCGATTCAAGACTTTCCAACGCCGAAGAAATTAAAGCAGTTGAGATCATTTCTGGGCTTACGCAACTTCTACCGTAGATTTTCTTGTCAATATAGCGAGGCTACAAGAAGCTTGACGTGTTTACTAAAAAAGGATGCCAAGTGGCAGTGGGACCAAAAGGAGCAAGAGGCATTTGCTAAAGTTAAGCAACTATTTTTAAACACAGTTATGCTGATACATCCAAGGCCCGCTTTAACATTCCAAATTCAATGTGATAGATCGGCGTATGGTCTAGGAGCAGTACTTTATTAGGGATGTGAGGATGGCACTAAAGGTGTAGTAGCGTTTGCTAGTCGTTCATTAAAACATTTGTCAAAAAACGAAGCACAGTAATCAAGTTTCAAATGGGCACAATGGCACCTGTGTTAGCAACTCAGGTGGGAGAATTAGTGGCCGTAGATTTTTATGGGCCACTACCACGTAGCAGGAGCGGTGTGACTTTTATTTTTGTTGTATTAGATGTATTCTCGAAATGTGTGAAATTATATGCAATGAGGAAGGCTACAGCCCGCGCAACAGTGAAAAGTATTTTAGAGGATTTTGCTTATATAATCAAGCCAGCAACTATTTTGAGTGATCACGGATCTCAGTTTACGTCAAAATTATGGTATTCGAGATTGCAAGAGGCGGAAATTAGAACGACACATTCATCTATCAGGAATCCTGCATCAAATCCATCAGAACGGGTTATGCGAGAATTTGGGCCCTATTTTTAGAGTTTACTGTCACTATCAACATACCACATGGGCACTACAACTTCAAAATATTAAAACATGTTTTAATGCAATTCTACATACGAGTACGAGTTTCTCGCCTTATGAAGTAGTAAAAGAAAATAAGGCACCAACGCATCTAGACGGCTTTCTAAGTAATGTTTTGAAGAACAAACAAGTATCAATAACCGACATCCGTAAAGCAGTTCGCGAAAATTTAAAAACAAGTGAAAAACAAAGGAAATTGCAATATGATAAAAACTCTAGGGAAATTAACTACAGTGTCGGCGATTGACTACTCCTAAAAACTAATCTTATCGCCGACATACAACAACACGTGTCAGCAAAACTAGTTAGTTTATGAAGAGCCCTACAAGATTAAGTGTCAACCACACCCAAACACATGTACTATTACAGAACCTATAAGCGGACGTGATAAAGGGACTTACAATTTGAAGAATTTACGACGATACTACATAAATTGACATTCTACTTCGGGCCGCAGCCAATTACGGGGGAAAGATATCCAGAAAGAAAAATCGGACCAATCAAAACAGAGCTCAGAACGACATCGATGGGATATATTTTTGATATACCAAAGTAGAGGTACTGCACCACATTCAAAGTTAGAGAGTTTAACGTTCCAGATGGCACCGACGATAATAATTCGAGGACGTAATATGATGGACCCACGGAGGAGCGGAGAGAGAACAAAAACGTCCATTTAAACACCATTCAGTGGTACCCCACAACAGGATTGCGGCCATTCAGCTGGATAGATTGCCCTAAAGTACGAAAGGACGAAACGGTGAAAAGAAGTAAACCAGGAGTTGTTTTATCGTCGGAAGGGAAGGATGTGGAGAAGAAAACACCGGGCCCAGACCGAGACAACGACGATATTTTGTTAGACGACGCCGATTGGGAGAGGTTTATTAAAGAGAATAGCCGGCCACCAACACCTGATACAGTCCGTTTCCGAGAAGTTGAAGCGAAATATCAAAAGCAAGAAACAAAGGGAAAAGAACGGAAAACCTCCACGTCGGTTTCGCCGCCGATACCAACTACATTCAGTGATGCCAAAGGAGGACCACCTGGAGGAGTAACAGCAACATGCGACAATCAAACACCGACCCCAGACCGAGACGACGACTGTATAATGTTAGACGACGCCGATTAGGAGGGGTTTATCGAGGAAAATAGCTGTCTAACAACAAGTGCTACAGTCCGTTTCCGAGAAATTGAAAGAAAATTTCAAAATCAAGAGACACTGGGAACACAACAGAAAACACCGATTTTGGGTTCGACTCCGATACCACACACCTTCAGTAATAACAAAGGAGGACCACTTGGAGGGGTACTCGCAACAGGCGACCATCCGAGCAAAAGTAAGCTGCAACGATCACGGCGAGTACGGGGAAAAGCTTCGCGACGAGCTTACCACGGTACGTGGCATAAAACAAGTGCGGTGAGAAAGAGCAATAAGGTGAAAGAGTAAAGTGGGGTTATTGTGAGGTAACAAATAGTCGCGTTCTCTACAGATTTAAGATGCTAGTAATATAATTACGCGGTTGTCGCTACATTGGGTCAGCGGGCGGGTCATCGCTACTGCAGATTGAGGGCAGACACCCGTAATTACTATTACCTTTAATTGAGTACTGTACGCTACATTTGATCGGCGGGCGAGTCATCGCTACTGCGGATTGAGGGCGCCGGGTGCAATTTCCTTTACTGATAAATTTCCTTTACAACTCTCAAGTCTTTTCTTGCACTGACTTAGTCGCAGTATTGCTATTATTACACCAACAATTGAAGAGTATTACATTTCCCATTAGACTGTGCCCACTACAGAAAGGTAAAGAAAACGATTTGGTTGTTTAAGTTTAGTTTTATATACGAGAGTATATGGTTTATTGGTTTAATTAATGTATAAAGCGTTTTTGGCGTTTGATTTCATCAAAGTGTGTGTATGAGCCTACTTAAATAAATAACTTGCAGTTACGAGGGTTATAAGAACCCTAAAGGGTCACAAGTTACGAGAACTTGTTTAAATCATTCATAAAATCTGTTAAATTAAAACAAATGTACACAACGTAGAGGGTTATAGATCACTAGAGGCCATCAAAAGACACCGGCGTGTGCAATTACGACACCACAAGTCTGTCTTGTACAATAGTGAATATAATTAACGTTATTTGAAAGTGTAAACAACATTTCACTTGCGATTATATCATTTCACCAAGTTTGCGTTGAATCTAATCGCAATTTAATAAAATTATTATTTTATCCAAGTGTAAAAACTCAACCTCGATTGAGTAATCAGGTTCTGCCGAGGTAGCTGATTGATATAAAGATTTAATGATTAAATTATATTCATATTGCTGTTAATAATGTCACAATTCCTTGCACTGATACGGCTCGCAATTTAGGTGTAACCCTAGATTATCAGCTCAGATTCCGGGAGCACATTAATAAATATACTCGTATAGCTTATGGAAACCTTAAACTGCTTTATAATCATAGACAAAGTTTAAACAAAAACGTTAAAGTGCTTTTATGTGACTCATTGGTGTTATCACAGTTTAATTATTGCGATATCGTGTATGGTCCTTGTATTGATAAATCGACTAGCAAAAGAGTTCAAATTGTCCAAAACTCCTGTTTGCGACTTATCCATGGTATTAGACGTCGAGAACATATCTCTCACAAAATTAAAGAGACCAAATGGCTTAGTATGGAAAAAAGGCGTCTATTACATTGTCTCGTATTTTATCATAAAATAATTATCAATAAATCACCTCCTTACCTCTACAATAAAATAAAATTTCGTACTGACATTCATAATTTAAATTTGAGACATAGAGGTCTTATAGATTTTCCATCACATCGGACTCAATTGTAAACGTTCATTCTCCTATAATATTGCTAAACTTTATAATAATATCCCTTTTACTTTTAAAACATGTGCTCTACCTATTTTTAAACTTCGACTAAAGGGTTGGTTATTTGAGGGCACTGATTAGACTAGAATTATTAATTTATATATAATTTTATTTAACATTATTTTAAGGCATATTATTATTATTTTTATTATTTGTATTTGTAATTCTTCGTGGGTGACTGGGTATTGCAGGTATTGCGCATTGCAGCTATATTGTATGGTTGGCTAATTTCGTCTTTTTTTTTAATTTTGAAATTTGTATTATGTTGTTATTTTTGGTTCATATGCTTGGTGATTTGTCATTGTTTTTCTTGCTGCGGTGGTAAGGAAGAGCAGGGATCCCCCTAGTAGGGTTCATCTGATTGCCATCGCTTTTCCATTCTATTCTATTAGTTAATGTCAATATAAAAAAAAAATGTAAATTAGTTTGGAAATAAACACTATTATTATTATTATTATTATTATAAATTAAAGAACAGAATACTTGGCTACTGAATTAAATTTGAACCTAATATTGCTGTAAGCAATCTTTGAGTAGCTACAAAAATATAAATTTTAAATTAATATTAAAAGTAATAAGAAGTGCCCATATTCCCTGCAATATGTTACCGGACAAACCCGAAATTCGGACATCTCAGTTTAAATGAGACCGAACTCCGAGCAGCTATTGCACACAAGAACTGTAAATATTTTCTAGGCTAAACGCGGAATGCTCAGTTAATTTTGGAATTATCAATTTTCTATAGAGAGCTTTCAATTTGGCTTAAATTTTCAGGAAAAACTAAAAGCAGAGCTGAGCAAATTACTTTTAAAAAGTAATTATTTACTAATTACCAATTACCTCCCACTGCAGTAATTTAATTACCAGAGATTCAATTACTCACAGGAAATAGTAATTCAATTACCAATTACTTAGTAATTGTAATTGTACAACAGCAATTACTTTTTGAATTACTTTCAATAAAAAATATTGTCATATACGTAGTTTTATTTAGTAGAACCTTCTTGCAAGTTGCAACTATCATTAGTGTTGTGTCGATTCGTAATCGCTTAATGCTTAATTTTTATGTTTTGTTAGCTATAGTAACCTAAATACTCTTTCACTTTTGAAGGTTTTTTGATAATTAAATCTTGTAGCTACATGCAACGTTCACCAAAACCAATTTTTTTAGTTTGTTTTGAAGAAAGATGTAAGTAAATAAATAAATAAATTCAAGGATAACAATTATACAGGGTGTCCAAAAACAAATGCGACACCGATTTGGCATAGATTCCTTAGGTTATAATAAACCAATTAAACCTAATATATCTTAGTACAAAGCCCTTCAGTAAGAAGGTATAGGAACTTGAAAGTTCAAATGTATATATTTTTTTTATATTAGTTTCCACATAGGTTATCACTGAAGTTAGGCTTTTTATCACGATTGCAGATTTAGTTGCCGAGGCCCGTAGGGCCGAAGCAAATAAACCACATGAGGGATAAAAAGGAACTTTCAGTGCCGTGGAGAACATTTTTTTTAAATCGCGAAATTACAACATTTTAACCAACTTTTGTAGGTTATGTTGACGTCGGTTGACGTTTACCTATCGTCCAGCCGCCTACAAAAAGTCGTATAACAATGGATTACTTCACTGCCCATTTCTCGTATTTTATTTGACGATTTCGACGTTCTTCACTGCCGATTTCGACGTTCTTCACTGCCGATTTAAAAAAATATATTTTTTTTAATATGAAGAAATGTCGAATTTCATTTTGGCTACATTTTGTAATTATATTAGAAAAAATAGCACGCTGAATATGTTATAAAAGTAATTTTTCCATGTTCGTAATAAATTAATCCACTCGTTTTGCATCGCTCGCTCGTAAATGAAACGTTGAAAAACTCTCACTTTTCTTAACTTGTAGAACAATGTACTATTAAATACGTCTAACATGAGGCTGCATGACGAAAATATGTAACTTACCTAAGTATACAGGGTGGAGCATTGGATTTTTTAATTGTTTGACAGCAAATTTCTATTTAGATTTTGTAGAACACTACGTGGTGATTCAATTGGCACAACTTGAGTATTTTTTGTTGGCTCAGTTAGAATAGTATATTATGGGACAAGTGGTTGAAATAAAATTTCAACGTTGAGATTGTTTTTTTTCAACGAGCGAAGCGAGTTGAAAAAAGTAACTCGAGACTTTGAAATTTTATCAGCCACGAGTTGTATATACTATTTTTTCTACGAATTTTCACTCATTTTAACAAATTAATGCACTTTAGAAAAAAGTAAACATAAAGTGACATTTCTCTTGTCACCAATTGAATGTCAAACAGTTTGAAATCCCGGTAGTCCGAGCATTTCAATCTCTAATGGTTGAAATTCAATTTCAACCACCGGAATCAATGTCAAGATGACTGATTTCAATGTCATGAGTAGAAAATAGATTTTTATGCATTAAGGGAGATATAAATATGTTTTTCCCTGAGGTTGACATGTGTTACAGACCGAGGGCTCTGGCTCTGCCAACCGAAGGTAGAGAACATGAATATCTCCCGTGGTGCATACAATATTTTTTCTACTAGCATATTCGTAAAAATAGTATGATATTTCAAAATGTCATAATGACATTTAAAACTAGAGTATGTAAGTAACATCAAGGATTGCCTCATTGTATGGTTGCTAAGACGTTAATTGTAGTTGCATTGTTACCATGAGTTTCAGGGAGAAATAATTTGACAAGTCCCTTGGGAGTTATGAGTAGCTGACGCGCATGAATGGATCAACGAGATTCCCAGTGTCCCTACCTACGCAGCGGTCGGGAATGGATCGAGCATGAATAGATCGCGCATGAATGGATCAACGATATTTCCATTGTCCCTACCTACACAGCGGTCGGGAATGGATTCATTTCCAACCGGAAATCACTTTTCCGACCGGTTGGAAAGTTACAAGTTAGGAATAGCTCATTTTCCAACTTTTTAAAAGTCAGTAATGATCTTATTACATATATGGTTGTGAATAAAATATTTTTTGCACTCCTAGCATCAGAACGCACCGTTATTGGCCTATCTTAAGGTCGTGAAGTTGATTTTCTCCACCAAGGGAGAGAAAGTAAAATAAACAATTTTCACCGTGGTAACTAATAAATTGCTAAGTTACCAAATATGACTATTTTAATTTTTACGTTTTAAAGAGCTGTATTGTCAGGTTGACAGTTAAAATATTTTCGAAATTTGTTGGGAATTTAGGTATTAAGCCGTTTGGTAGTGCAAAAAATAGTATATACACCACGGTAGCGAATCCTCTTATAACCTTGGCGCTTTAAATACTTCGCGCTGCGCGCTCAGCATCTAATATGCGCTCAGCATATAATACTGGGCTTCGCTACCTTGATGTATAATATACTATTTTTACCCCTATATACGAAAGTAATAGATACCTTCAACAGAATTAAATTGATTCAATAATATTCCTTCCAAATTGTACGTAAAAACCCTAGAAAAGTAGCTAATCACATTTTACTAAAGTTTGTTATTAACAGCCTCTTCAGATCCCCTAGAATTAGGAACTTGTCCCCAAATCTGGCAACACTGCTCGTAACGCGTCGTAGAAAATGCGATAGTTGCTGTTTTCGACTGGCCAGATAAATTAGGCTTCTATTGCGGTTTGCTTAATATGTAACTTCTCTTATATTTTTTCGTTCTGGAGATTTGGCACCCAATCGAGGTCAGTAATTCAGTAATTGAAATACCACAAAGAAATTCAATTACCTCGAGTAATTTCAATTACCACAGGTAATTCAAATACTTGTAAAGTAATTTAAATACTTTAGAGTAATTTAATTACACAAAAGTAATTGAGTAATTGAATGTAGTAATTAATTACTTTCAAAAAGTAATTTTCAAGTACTTTCTAACAAAGATGGCAATTTCTAATTACAATTACCGCATTTTGAAAAGTAATTCAATTTCAAGGCAAATACACAAAGGGAATTTAATTAGTAATTTAATTAAAAAGTAATTAATTACTGCCCAGCTCTGACTAAAAGTAAATTAAATTATTTAGGACTTGACCGTACTTGCAATTTTTTTTCGTTGTTCACGATGTCTTAATTAAAATTGTAGTGTATGCATACAATTATTGGCGATAAATAATTAAAGTGTAAAATTCAAGTGTGGGGCAAAAGCGCGCGCAGCATGTAAAACGCTAAACGGGCACTACACGTAAGTCTATACCCAGAGATGCATGCAAATTGTCATTCTTGTGAAGTTTACTTTAAATGTTATAATAAATGTTAATAAAGCATGCTATACAAGTTCTCTTGTAGTGCAGAACATTACACTTACCAAGGAGACTGGCATAACATCCTGCAAGCAACCCCAGTAGCGACAGTATGGATAGAAGACCTTGATATACGAAAATAACGCAGTATAACGATTTACTGAGCAATACGTAATATGTAGAGTGAAATATATACATCTATTGTTTTATCTCTTCATTATAACTTATTGTGTCTGTCGCTAAAAAACTGCGATTAAAGATAAATAAAAGTTTTTGGATCACTTTAAGAATGCTTCCCTATTTAGCATCACTTAATTCAAATCACTAACCACTTCTTCTTCTTTAGCCACTAGACTTCCACTCCTGAACATAGGGCTCTTCCAATGATTTCCATGTCGATCTTTGCTGGGCGGTCTGGATCCAGTTCTTTCCAACATGTCATTCGATGTCGTCTCTCCACTTCTCCTGAGGGCGTCCGACATTTCTCTTTGAGTCCTTGGGTCGCCACTGCATCAGGGCTTTGGTCCATTTAGAGTTGTTCCTGGCCACGTGGCCTGCCCAACGCTACTCCACTCTCGCTACCCGCTCGACGATAGCGCAGATTCCTGTTCTTCTCCTAAAGTTGTCATGCCGTATTCTGTCTCTCAGGCTCTCCTCAAGCATTGCTCTCTCCATCGCCCTTTGACAGAACCAATTACGATTGGCGCTGCTTGCTGTGAGTGTCATTGTTTCGAGTCCATATGTCGCTACTGGCAGGACGCATGCATCGTAGACCTTCCTTTTTAGATTTATTGGAATGGTTGGTTGACGGAGGATGTAGCTGAGGTTCCCGAATGCCGTCCAGGTGACACAAATTCGTTGGGTGATCTCTGCTGTTTGGTTGTCTTTTCCAAGTTGGACGTTACGTCTCAGATAATTGTATTGCGGTGACCACCTCCAGAGTGCGGTTCTTAATAGTGACTGTCATATCATCTGGCCTTATGATTTTGGTCTTCTGTAGGTTTATTTTGAGAGCCACAGCTTGGGAAGCGTCCCACTTGCTACTACTAACCACCTAACCCACAACCCAGGGCGTCATATGAGACTTTGACTAGTTACAGCTTTCAATTTTCTATCATTTTTCTTTCTCATCCAGTTTTGTGTAGATAAACAGAGAAGGAGTTGTGACTTGGTGTATGTCCACGACTATACACCAAGTCACAATTTAAACTGCAACTTAAGAAAACCAAATCATAGCCAACCATTGTCCAGAAAGATCGTGGACAGAATAGAGGTGATTTGTTTTGGATCCACAAACCATGAAGTATCTGACTTCCGACAATTTTAAACTGTATAAATACTTGTTTCTAATAAAAGAAATCTTTGGTAAATCATATGGTCCTTGATTTCTGGATCCAATGACTCCGCCTTTAATAGATATAGGATTTCTAGGTGTAACCAGAGTCAGTAGATGTAAGACAGTACCACCTTCTTTTGAACCGTGAAAATTCCGCCATCACCGTCATTTTTACTCCTATGTCACAAACTCAGTCGTACTAGCCAATAATAACACTGAACAAAATATGAAATTAATAGTAGGTATAGGTACGTGGTTTTATTTTTTTTATACCCGGTGATTTTTCTCATGAGCTTCAAGATTTTTAAGGAATTATTACTCGTAAATTGAACCGAAGCTGTAATTGAAATTATGGAACTTCATGAGTAAAAATGGAAAAAGGTCCAGTCTATTAAAACTAAATTGCAAGTTAGGATTCACACAAGAAAAACGAGAATTTGCACATGAAATAAAACACTTATATAAATAAGTTTTTGAAACCTTGCCGACTGCTTAAGGCCGCAATCGGTGGCAGACAATGTCGAACTTCTGTAAACGTCTGCGTTACAATGACAAACTGTAAATAAGTATGATAGCCATTTTATTATAGTAAAAAATGAGTTAGTGCCGATCGTTTTGATTGTAGTGACTTTTGTGTAATTGCCTACTTTGTTTCTAATTAATAAAACACAAGGTATATTTTAATTTTATCACACTGACAGAATTGTGTTATAAACCTCAAAGTGCGCATATGACAGTGGAGTAAAAATGGCGGAAATGGAGTTACTTTCTTACATATACTGGCTTTTATTGCATCATAACCTAGAAAAAACTTTTTACTTTATTTGAAAAAATAGCATCTTGCAAACTATGGTTTCCATTTAAAACTTAGTTCAGCCGTTACTGAAAAATACCTACATATTTATAAATAACTGTTAATTACTATAGTGCTATAAGACCAAGTAGTTTCAATACTATAATTTTTTTAAATAAAAAGGCACCATAAATAAACAATTAAATATTGTGATCTGATTAACTGTATTATTTTCTCACACGTTTCCCTCTTTATTTTTTCCAGGTTGAATAACAAAAAACTTAAATGGAGCTATAGAAGATGACATCTAAAGAACTGTGAGTTGCCTGAAATAGAATATTTAGCTAATGCTATTTCTTTAAAGTTGAAACATTCTTTAATTTAATTTAATATATTATTGTAGAATGGAGGGGAAGGGGAGTAAACAGTAAAAAGCCCATTTTAAGCTGACAAAATACAAGGTCGTAGAATAACGGATTTTAAAGTTATTATCTAAATTTGTATTCGTGTCGACTCAGTTACGCCCACTCAAGCCCCAACAAACAACTATATAAATAGCAAAGTACCGTTAAAACTTAATTAAAATAATGGTACTCCAGTGGCATTAATATATTAGGGTAAACTCATCTTTAACCAACACAACCGGCACTTGATTGAGTCACTCCATAACACACATGGCTTCACTTCCGGACTTGTCCGAAAAATTTACTTTAAATTAAACTATAGACTAGACGTAGCCTTACAACCTGGTGCAAACAAACGCCATTTACACAGATTGAAGTAAACGGGACATAGTAATAAAACAATAAAATAATTTCTTCCTACCTTGATACGCCCCTGCTTTCTGCTGCCATGACGACTGCACTGGAAACTATTTATTCAAAGACTGGAAATCACCACAGGGACTTTATACTAGCAACACTTCATGTGTTATGACTGTTGGAGCAACTCTGCTGCTCTGCTATTTATTTCTTATATTTGTGGTTTCTCTGTTATTCTACATTTACGTTTGCTGCTAGGCCATTTTCTATATTAGGCGATTCTTTCGGTTTAATTTTATTCGATGTAAGTAAAAAGCTAGAATTCAGACGTATAGCATGTGTGTTATTATTTTTAATAAACTTAACATCATTAAATTTCGTTTTGTCTTGTTTTCAGATATTGCAGTTAAAAATACGGACTCGTCATAATTGGAATTGGAAAACAAAAATGGAGGTGCAGTATGAATTAGTTGCAAATAATTCGTGTAATGGAATGACACGCATGGTAAACGAACCACTGGGGAAACTGGATGAAAATAAAATAGTTACAGACGTAGACTTAAAGCAAGAGAACGTTGAAGGCTCTACCGACAACACTTTTTCTCGTGGGTTGGCTGTTAAACAGGAAGAAGTTGATTTAAAAGGTGAATTGCTAGTTTCGTGTGCAGCAAGTGGAAGCCCGTCAAAAGAACCAGTTGTTGCTAAGGTATGTCATTATGAAGCAGAAGATAGTAGTAATTCCCTGGAAAATATGAAAATCAATATGACACAGTTTCACTCATGTTCAATTTGCCAATATAAAACAACCTATAAACATAATTTAGTTAGACATATGATGTCACATACGGGAGAGAAACCTTATTCATGTTCTAATTGTGATTATAGAGCAGCAGAGAAAGGTAACTTCGTTCAACATATGCGAACTCATACAGGAGAAAAACCTTTTTTATGTCGTATTTGCAATTACAAAGCAACTGAAAAACGATATTTAGTTAAACATATGAGAACTCATACAGGAGAAAAACCTTATTCATGTTCTATTTGCAACTATAAAGTAGCGCAAAAAGGTGCTTTAGTTAAACATGTTAAGAGGCATACAGGAGAAAAACCTTATTTATGTTCTCTTTGTGAGTATAAATCAACAGAGAAAGGTAAATTGGTTCGACATATGAGAACGCATACAGGCGAAAAACCTTATTCATGTGCTATTTGCAATTATAAAGCAGCGCAAAAAGGTGCTTTAGTTAAACATGTTAAGAGGCATACAGGAGAAAAACCTTATTTATGTTCTCTTTGTGAGTATAAATCAACAGAGAAAGGTATATTGGTTCGACATATGAGAACGCATACAGGCGAAAAACCTTATTCATGTGCTATTTGCAATTATAAAGCAGCGCAAAAAGGTGCTTTAGTTAACCATGTTAAGACGCATACAGGAGAAAAACCTTATTCATGTTCTATTTGCAATTATAAAGCAGCCCAAAAAGGTGCTTTAGTTAAACATGTTAAGACGCATACAGGAGAAGAACTTTATTCATGTTCTCTTTGTGAGTATAAATCAACAGAGAAAGGTAAGTTGGTTCGACATATGAGAACGAATACAGGAGAAAAACCTTATTCATGTGCTATTTGCAATTATAAAGCAGCCCAAAAAGGTGCTTTAGTCAAACATGTTAAGACGCATACAGGAGAAAAACCTTATTCATGTTCTATTTGTGAGTATAAATCAACAGAGAAAGGTAAATTGGTTCGACATATGAGAACGCATACAGGAGAAAAACCTTATTCATGTGCTATTTGCAATTATAAAGCAGCCCAAAAAGGTGCTTTAGTCAAACATGTTAAGACGCATACAGGAGAAAAACCTTATTCATGTTCTCTTTGTGAGTATAAATCAACAGAGAAAGGTAAATTGGTTCGACATATGAGAACGCATACAGGAGAAAAACCTTATTCATGTTCTATTTGCAACTATAAAGTAGTGAAGAAGAGTAGATTGGTTATTCATATGATGACGCATACAGGAGAAAAACCTTATTCATGTTCTGTTTGTGAATATAAAGCAGTAGAAAAAGGTAACTTCGTTAAACATGTGAGAACTCATACAGGAGAAAAGCCATATTCATGTGCTATTTGCAATTATAAAGCAGCGCAAAAAGGTACTTTAATTAAACATATTAAAACGCATAAAGGAGAAAAATTTTATTCATGTTCTGTGTGTGAATATAAAGCAGTAGAAAAAGGTAATTTTGTTAAACATATGAGAACTCATACAGGAGAAAAGCCATATTCTTGTGCTATTTGCAATTATAAAGCAGCGCAAAAACGTACATTGGTGAGCCATATGAAGATGCATAAAGGAGAAAAACTTTAAAGGTGTATGTGGATATTGTTTGTCCATATATTTGTATTGAATTTTGCAGTTCATACTGGCGACTTTTTTAGAAGTTGTCTAAATACAGTAGGTACAGTAAAACCACCCTATCCGCCATTTTAGTGTTTGTGGCTGTAAACATTCATAATTTGCATTGTGTACTCTTGGAGTAACGTGATGACATTATTTTCATCTATTATGGCTGTGGAATAGTTCCTAATATATGAATGCAACTACGTGTATACTTAAATGTCAAACTTGACATTTGATTTTTAAATTTATAGATGTATTCATAATTTAGGAACTATTCCATAGCCATAATAATAATAATATCAAGCTGTACATTTCCGAAGAAATTTAAGCTGTTCTTGTGAACTCTTGAAGCTTTTTGTTGTGGGGGATTACTCCATGTTCCATAGCCATACTAGATGAAAATTTTTTTTGATATACTACATTATTGCTGTTGTGTGTGTGCCTACTATATAAAGAAAACTATCATGTAGCCCGTACAGTATTATATGAAAAAAAATTCTGAGTAAATATATGTACTATTTGTGAATTTAAATGGCACTTAAATGTGATTTGTTCTAGCATATGAATAGGCACTTAGAAACAGCAGTAATGGCCAATGTGGACTAATAAGGCAGTATACACTGTGGTTTTTTTTATCTCATTACAAAACATTACGTCCAGCGTTTTTTCTTGAGTGTTTAAAATGTTATAAAAATGCTAAACACCCATGCTGGACATAATATGTGTTGTAACGAGATAAAAAACCCACAGCGTATATACAAATTTCAAGTCAATTGCAGTATTTAATGTACAGTGTGTTTCATTTTTTTTGATTGTTAATGTCCATTATTAATAATGCTAGAAGAAAATTGTGTGCACTTTATATCAACTATGGCAAAGTATATACAATGCGTAAATTAAGTATGGAAACGGTGGTTTTATTTGAATACGGCCATAGATAGAACTCTGAAAATGGGTATAGAAGTAAAACATACGGTTTTCTACTAATATTCGTTTTTCCAATTTTTTTATCGATCGTCACGACTGCAGCACGGCCAACTTGATTATTTTTTTTAATTGAAATGGGGGTCGAAAGTACCATCATTGAAAAGCTGTTTTTGAGTAGAATCCAACGATGTAGCACTTGATATGGCAGTTTTGAAAAATAACTTCAGCATACCAAATTAAACTTTGAGAGTATTACTTTCAAGGGCTTGCTAGATATGCTAAAAATTTAGTTGGCGGTGAATGCTCTGTTTTGTTTTTCAACTTTAAACAGTACATTATAAATGTAAATGTAAAACTGCTATATCAAGTGCTACATCGTTGGATTCTACACAAAAACAGCTTTCTAATGATGGTACTTTCGACCCCCATTTCATTTAAAAAAAATAATCAAGTTGGCCCTGCTGCAGTCGTAACGATCGATAAAAAAATTGGAACCACGAATATTAGTAGAAAACCGTATGTTTTACTTCTATACCAAATTTCAGAGTTCTATCTATGGCTGTATGCAAATAATACCACCGTTTCCATACTTAATTGACGCACTGTATATTTGAAAAGTGTAAAAAATATGCTTGAGATGGTGCCATAGCCATCTACACCTTACATTTTAAAAACAAAGTTTTTCATTGTAACTCGAAAAATACTTGCCATTAATTAATTCTGATGATTTTACAATACATACTAATCTATGCAAAAAGTAAAAATGCCTATGTTGTTTTCTTTTTATATTTTGAAAATCAAATAAGCTGTGACATCGAATTGAAATGGTATTTTTATCTTGCTGAGGAATCAAAAAAGACTTTAATACTTGCTTGTTTTCTCTGTCGTATTGCTACCGAAAACTTAACAGCACAATGTCCAAACTATTTTATTCCGCCTCTAATAATAACAGAGATTTTTAGTTAATCCCATCAAAGAGGTAACATCCTATACATATAATTTTATTCGAAAAAAGGATATTAATGTTGAAGCAACGAGTATCAGATTCTGTGTAAGCAACAAAATATCAAAGAAAGTGAAACTAAGTTAAAACAAAAGTGATAATGTTAGAAAAATATGAGTTGTGAAATCATATTAAAATTGAAAATTTATATAAAATTACCAGAAATGATTAATAGAAAAATTTTGCAGCAGTGACAAAATTCAACAGTGGCGCCATAGCAGTAAAAAAATTGTTATATAACTTGCTTTCGACGTTCTATAATTGATGATCTTTTGGTATTAAATGTGCCATAAAATATAAGTTTTGCTTTGTCAAATGTAATGTGTTGTTCTTGTTGCGCTCATAAAGAGAATAATTTTTTTTCTGGAAATGTTAATATTTATAATGTGAAGTAGTAGAAGAAACTGTATCTTACTTATAGCCTACGCAATGGCTAAGGAACGTTGAAAATGTGTTGTTTTTCTCTTATTTTATTCTATTTCTGTATTGTACAAACTGGTAAAACTTTCGTATAAGGTCCTGTCCAAAGCGAATGATTACAGATTGAACTAGCAAATCACAAATGAAAGTTATTAGCGGTTCCAAATCAATTTGGTGGTGTACTCAATGTAATAAAACAAACAAAGGCTGCAACTAACCTGAACAAGGTAGAACGACACAGCGAATTGTTGGTGAAACTGCTTCTTTACATGGCGTAAATTCCACTAGCTCCGGGTGCAGCTTCAACAAATCAGAATCAGACTGGCAGACATGTGCAATAGGCAGGAGCTTGTACTAAAGTTGTACCTAAAAACTTTGGAAATAATTATGTAATATTCCATATCGATAATAAAATATCTTAAACTTTAGTGTAAATTTTTAATGCTGTAATGCATTGTCACGTTTGTTGTCGGTAAAAGGTTTTGTAACGCAGTGCAGATTTTTCTTTGTTGGTTTCAGCTGGAAAATTTGGAATGTCAGGATTTAAAATTTTACATCCTGAAAATTCAACAAATATTGCATTGGATAACCAAATGCACTTACTAACAGAACCAAAATAAAACCACCAATTTACTTGAACTCCCTGCTAATTGTCTAGGTTAGATAAATGATGAAAATTAGTTAAATCAAATAATAATCATTCACGTTTAGTTCCGAACGTTCATGTGTGTAGACGTATTGCTGGTGTGTGCTGTATAACTACTAAGTTTAGCTTTTTACTATGTATTTGAAGAATCAACTTTTACTTGGCAAGATGCCTGTAAGTAAATGTACCATATGCTCAGACTTTAGTT
>OW679199.1:22336777-22525022 GCA_940337035.1 Agriotes lineatus
TTTTTCACTAAAACGCCCTTAAAACAGAGTGCGCTCTGTTTTAATCACACATAAAGGATACCAGAAGATAGGAAAAATTAACCGCTACCTATTAAAACAAACCACAGAGCGCTAGCACATATACAGGTGGAGAAAAAGCAATTTTTCCATCAGGCAGCCAAACACGCGCCCGGGAGAGCGGCCGAGAGTTCAGCGGCCCGAGGAAAGGCATATTGTAACGAAGAAATCAGGGGCCACGACCGAGTACAGCGGGCAAAGATGCAGATTACAAATTAAATTTTAATTAACGGAAGGAAGCGTCCCAGAAAAGCGAAATTGGTCTCAAAAATCTTATAAAAATAGCGCGCAACCGATCAAAGCATAATAAACTTTTTAACACACGCCATAAGAATAATACTTAATTAAGCTTTACGCGGAACATTGCATTAAAAATTCCAAGTTGAGCTAATTTTTACTCAAAACATAGCAAATTGGGTGTCGTTAGAATCGGCATTTCATCAACTATTGATTGCGACTCAATCCAAGTCGATAATTGATCACGCCGCTCAATTAAATGCTATAATTTCAAAATATATCGAAATCGGGCAAAACATCCCTTCTACTTCGACCAATGAGCGTCGAGATCGCGTTGGACAAAGGACTGGCTCCTTTAAATAGTCAGACGCTGGCAGTAAGAAAGGACTCAGCCAAGGAGAGTCCACCAGGAACCATCCAGCCTTCCATCGCCGACTCAGCCAAGGAGAGTCCACCAGGAACCATCCAGCCTTCCATCGCCGACTCAGCCAAGGAGAGTCCACCAGCCGCCACTTCAGCTTCCAGGACTACCAGCAGCCACTCCAGCTTCCAGGACTACCAGCAGCCACTTCAGCTCCAGGACCAACAGCCGTTTCACTGGACTTGCTGTCTGCCGTCTTCGTGGGACTTGGGATTCGAGCCACTTCAACTTCCAGGACCAGCTAGCAGCTCCAGCCTCTCCAGAGCCTATCACCCTCGTGGACTTAGAACCAATCCTACGCATTGGACTCTGCTGCCTGCCGTCTTTGGAAAGCCACTTTCGCCAGCCGCCGCCTCCGCCAAAGGAGATCAGCACTGCCGCCGACGTTGCCGCCGCCGCTGCTCACAGCCCGCCGCCCCGTCGCCAGTCGCCTCCGCCGCCGCTGCAACCGCAGAAGGAAGCCGCCAACCGCCGCCTCCGCCGAGGAGATCAGCACTGCCGCCGACGTTGCCGCCGCCGCTGCTCACAGCCCGCCGCCCCGTCGCCAGTCGCCTTCGCCGCCGCTGCAACCGCAGAAGGAAGCCGCCAGCCGCCGCCTCCGCCAAAGGAGATCCGCACTGCCGCCGACGTTGCCGCCGCCGCTGCTCACAGCCCGCCGCCCCGTCGCCAGTCGCCACCGCCGCCGCTGCAACCGCCGAAGGAAGCCGCCAGCCGCCGCCTCCGCCAAGGAGATCCGCCCTGCCGCCGACGTTGCCGCCGCCGCTGCTCTCAGCTCGCCGCCCCGTCGCCAGTCGCCACCGCCGCCGCTGCAACCACTGGAGGAAGCCGCCGGCCCCGCCTCCGAAGGACCACACCCGCTTCCAATCGCGGATGCCAATCCGCCATTTTCTTTTCTTTTTCTGTATATAAATGTTACCTAGTTATAAGCTTATTTGTATGTTAGTTAGTGTAAATATAATAAACTTTGTTCCAATCAAATCCAGTGTCTAATGAGGGTAACGCCCACCCTCCTCTTCCGAAACCGACGCCATTGCAGTAACCCTACCGCTGAGCATAGACGTAGGCTTGTTAATTGTCGCCCGGAACGTGGGGCAAACCTGTGGTGGACACCAGAGGGAAGTCACGCCCACTACAATGGTGAAGTCAAGAAGGAAGGGAAACATGGAGACAACTCCGCCAAGGATCAACGAAGAACCTCAGCGGACACCGCGACAAGGAGGAAGTCTGAACAGTTCGGAAATAATAGAAGACAGCGCACCCTCATTTCCGTGTGGACAAAGGACACCGCCTCCAAGTCCCAGCCCAGTGCGACAGGAAGTCAACGAAGACAACCAACAGCAAATGGCACACCACCTTGCGAACCTAGCAGCTACAGCAGCAGGAACCAATCAACCAGCACCACTTCTGGGAGTGGTAGAAAACACCCAGTGGCTCCCAGAACAAGCTCCAGCAGCACCAACGATCACATTAACGGACGAACAATTCCAGGCACTTTTGGGACGAATGGCTGTGCCCAAAAAAGTCGATCTCCCACCAACATTTAAGGGCGAGGAGTTAGACCACCCCCAAGAGTTCATCGCAGAGTGCGCCCGCTACCATGCGCAAAGCGGATGTACTACAACAGAACTAATGAAAGTAGCCACAAACTGTCTCCAGGGGAAGGCTAGCCAATGGTGGAAACCATACGCTTCACTCCCGCTCTCCTGGAATGAATTTGAAGAAAGGCTGTTAAAGAAATTCGATAGCGCAGATGTACGAGCCTCCTTGAAAACACAGCTCTACGGGCAAAAACAGGGACTGAAAGAAAATGGCGAACTCTTTCTTCTTCGGAAGATACAACTGATACGCCGATTGGACAACGAACAGTCAGTGGGAGCCAGCATTCCCGTAATGATAGAACTGTTAAAACCGGCCCTTCGGCCTTACCTACGTGTCGCAGTGCCGGAAACAATTGAGGAACTATTGGACAAGGTGGCTGCAATTGAGAAAGACATGGACGACCGCGCACCAACGCCAAACCGCGAGACACGCCCACGAGAGCCAGCCGAGCCAAATCTACCCCGCTGCTATTTTTGCCCAGGACGCCACTTCAATAAGGATTGCCCACGACGCCACCGGCCAGCACCACAGGCAACAGGAGAAGCTCCCGTGAACGCCCCCGAAGCAAGACAACTACCACCGCCGGAAAACTGGCGGAGGCCCGGGCACATCGAGGCCGAAGCACCGCCCAGGGCCCAACCCAATGCTCCACGATAAGTACGGCCAACTGCCACAACCTCCCGTATATCATGGTGAACCTCGGATCACCACAGCGGGAGATGCGTGCCCTGATAGATTCAGCAGCCACGCATAATTTCATTAGCGCCAAGCTAGTGCAGCATCCTGAGACGGGTAGCTACGCACAAAGAACGGCCAAAATGGCCAAAGAACAGGCAACCCTGACCCTACGAGGAGAAACAAGCTTGGAAATGCAGATCGGTAGAAATAACTACGTCATACAGTGCATCATAGCAGAGGAATTAAGGGAGGACATCATTCTCGGACTACCGTGGCTTACGGAACACGAGGCTACCTTTGATTTCGCACGGCGTTGCATACACCACGGCATGAGGACCCGAGAAACCACTCATTGCCTGGTCGAGCAACACGACCCGCGTCCAGCGAATGACCCGATGGAACTTCCCCAGTTGAAGCATGACTTCCCTCGCGAGCAGGAACACAACCTCTATCAGCTACTAGAAGACTTCCCCGAAATTTGGAGGCCCTCGGCGCCACCTACGCGCACCCTGCAGCACGAGATTCATGTGAAAACCGATGCCCCTATACGCAGCCCAAATTACCGATATTCCGAAACAAAAAAGAAGATCATCGCCGAGCAAGTAGAAGAGATGCTGGCACGCGGTTTCATCGAGCCTAGCCAGTCACCACATAACTCGCCAATCGTCATCGTGGAGAAAAAGGATTCTACACCCCGGTTCTGCTTGGACTTTCGTAGGCTAAACGAAGCCACCATCAATGAGCCGGCGGTACTACCCTTGATCCACGAAACCATCAAAGATCTAGGTTCAGCGAGCATCTTCTCCTCACTTGACTTAAAGTCGGGGTACTGGCAGATAAGTTTACACCCCCAAGCCAAACCCTACACCGCGTTCACGACTCCGGATGGCGCAGCCTATCAGTTTCGAGTCATGCCATTCGGGCTCAAGACGGCACCGATGACCTTTCAGAGGCTGATGGCCCGGGAAGTACTGGTAGGGTACCTCCACAAATTCTGCCTCGTGTATTTAGATGACATCATCATTTACTCGGAATCATGGGAGCAGCACCTTCAACACCTCCGAAAGGTATTCGAACGACTACAGGAACATGGGCTCATATGCTCGCCAGAAAAATGCCACTTCGGGAAATCCACTCTGCACTACCTAGGGCATATCGTTGGCCCAGAGGGAAACGAACCTCAACCAGGTCACGTGCAGCAGGTCATCAACGCCCCGCCCCCTACTAACCGAAAGGGGTTACGACAGTTCCTAGGCATATGCAATTGGCTACGCGAGTACATTCCCCGATTCGCCGACGTTGCGGCCCCTCTCACCGACCTACTAAGCACTAAAAAGCGCTGGACTTGGACCCCAGACGTTCAGCAAGCATTTCACCAAGTGAAACAATTGTTTCAGACACCGCTGAAGTTAGCCCGACCCGATGCTTCTCGCCCCTTCATTTTACAAACAGACGCCAGCAAATTTGGCATCGCCGCCGTGCTCTACCAGGAACGTCCCGATGGAGGTCGAGACGTCATCTCCTACGCCAGCACCCGGTTCCTGCCAGCCGAACAACGTTATCACTCCAACGAACAAGAGTGCCTAGCCGCCGTATGGGCGATAAAAAAATATCGGCCCTACTTAGAAGGCAGGCAGTTCACCCTCCGGACCGATAACCGCGCCCTCACCTGGCTCAACACCTTGAAGGACCAGCGAGCTAAACTCACGCGTTGGGCTCTCCTGCTACAGGAGTTCCACTTCACAATCGAGCATTGCCCCGGAAAGCACAACGAGTTGCCGGACGCGCTATCTCGACAGCCGACTGGACAGCCGGCCGAAGCAGTGTGGGATGACCCGACAGTACTGCTACCTCCCATTCACAACAAGCGCTTCGCCCAAAAACGTGTAACGGCCAGCCAACCCGCTAAGAAAGGATTTCCCAGGTTCCAGGAACCCGCTACAGGAAATCAGGCGGCCAGCAGCCAAACACCACACGGTGAGGACTCACCGAGGTATCAACGGGCAAGCAGCCGTGCTACCGTCACGGAGCCACCAGGCAAGCCATCCCTAAGCCTGCTGGACGCAGTCGAAGAAACGTTATGGGAGACCATTGCACAGGACCAAAGGCAGGATAATTACTGTCAAGATTTAGTCAACTCATGGCACCAAAGCTACTTCGTCGAGGACCCAACCCCGGATCTCGTAGCCGTCCAGGAGAATTATCGAATAGAGGATGGGTTGCTTTACCACCAGACGGATCAAGGCCCAAGACTGTTTGTCCCGGAGAGAAGCCGACCCAGGGTCATTTACCAATACCATGATCAAGACTTAGCTGGACATCCCGGCATCGCCGAAACAACACGAGCCATCCGCTCACATTTTCATTGGACGCGTTTACGAGAAGATGTCCGGAACTACGTCCGCCAATGCCTGCTCTGCTTGAGATGCAAGAAGGGCCGCCACCAAGCCAAAGCCACCCTGAGGCCTCACCAACCCAACCGAGCGTGGGACACGATTGCGCTCGACCTCATGGGGCCCTACCCCTCGTCAGCCACCGGGAAGAAGTTCATCCTGGTAATAACCGACCTCTTCACCCGGTGGACTGAAGCCTTCGCTTTAGCCAAAGCCACCGCCCCCATCATCATCCGCACCTTGCGAAATGAAGTCTTTCCCCGCTTTGGGTACCCGAGCGCCATGCTGACCGATAACGGGCGTCAGTTCATCAGTGAACAATGGATGAGAGCCTGCCAGGAGTGGGATATCCAGCCATGGACGACCGCCATCTATCACCCCCGAGCCAACCCAACGGAGCGAAGGAATCAAGAAATAAAAAAGGGGCTCCGCCTGCACCTACAAGGAGGAAACCATCGCGAGTGGGACAAGCATCTTCCCGCGACCCTATTTAACTTACGGAATCGCCATAACACCGCCCTAGGGTGTTCCCCAGCATACGCCATGTTCGGAAAGGAATTAGACCGCCCCGGGGAATGGAGGTTCCGACACCCCACGCTGCTGCCCGAAACGCCCCACGAACCACGGACCCACAACCGCGGAGCACGGGACACAGGCATCCGAAACCGAGCCATCGACCAGCGCCAAGAAGCACCGGACGCCGACAACCCCACGTTTCAACCCCAGCAGTGGGTCATGGTGAAAAATCACCCTCTCTCAGACGCCATCGCCGGGATCCATGCAGGGTTCCAACCAAAATGGAGTGGACCCCACCAAATCTTGGACCAACTTGGCCCAAGCATCTATAGGGTTCAAAGAGGACAACAGGCCCTCAAAATTCACGCAGACCAACTCCGCCCCTTCTCTCCCTAATCTTTTTTGCCCGGATCGCGGACGCCAAAGGAGGGGGGAATTGATATGAACCGTTAAACAGATCGAATAAAAACAAAGGAAACGTACGCCGCCCGAAAGGCGCCCGAAGAACAAAGAATATTACATCTGTTTAACAAACCGCCGCGATCCTACGCAGAAGTATCTTTCAAAACCCTAAAATCATAAAAATAAGTGTCCTTACAACGAATTTCTAAAGTGCAGCAAGATTGCAACCATAAACTTTATTGGAGCCGGCCGGCCAAGAAAGGTGACAGCCAGCGAAATACGCCTCACGAATGTTTGCAGATTAAATTAAGAATTTTTCACTAAAACGCCCTTAAAACAGAGTGCGCTCTGTTTTAATCACACATAAAGGATACCAGAAGATAGGAAAAATTAACCGCTACCTATTAAAACAAACCACAGAGCGCTAGCACATATACAGGTGGAGAAAAAGCAATTTTTCCATCAGGCAGCCAAACACGCGCCCGGGAGAGCGGCCGAGAGTTCAGCGGCCCGAGGAAAGGCATATTGTAACGAAGAAATCAGGGGCCACGATCGAGTACAGCGGGCAAAGATGCAGATTACAAATTAAATTTTAATTAACGGAAGGAAGCGTCCCAGAAAAGCGAAATTGGTCTCAAAAATCTTATAAAAATAGCGCGCAACCGATCAAAGCATAATAAACTTTTTAACACACGCCATAAGAATAATACTTAATTAAGCTTTACGCGGAACATTGCATTAAAAATTCCAAGTTGAGCTAATTTTTACTCAAAACATAGCAAATTGGGTGTCGTTAGAATCGGCATTTCATCAACTATTGATTGCGACTCAATCCAAGTCGATAATTGATCACGCCGCTCAATTAAATGCTATAATTTCAAAATATATCGAAATCGGGCAAAACATCCCTTCTACTTCGACCAATGAGCGTCGAGATCGCGTTGGACAAAGGACTGGCTCCTTTAAATAGTCAGACGCTGGCAGTAAGAAAGGACTCAGCCAAGGAGAGTCCACCAGGAACCATCCAGCCTTCCATCGCCGACTCAGCCAAGGAGAGTCCACCAGGAACCATCCAGCCTTCCATCGCCGACTCAGCCAAGGAGAGTCCACCAGCCGCCACTTCAGCTTCCAGGACTACCAGCAGCCACTCCAGCTTCCAGGACTACCAGCAGCCACTTCAGCTCCAGGACCAACAGCCGTTTCACTGGACTTGCTGTCTGCCGTCTTCGTGGGACTTGGGATTCGAGCCACTTCAACTTCCAGGACCAGCTAGCAGCTCCAGCCTCTCCAGAGCCTATCACCCTCGTGGACTTAGAACCAATCCTACGCATTGGACTCTGCTGCCTGCCGTCTTTGGAAAGCCACTTTCGCCAGCCGCCGCCTCCGCCAAAGGAGATCAGCACTGCCGCCGACGTTGCCGCCGCCGCTGCTCACAGCCCGCCGCCCCGTCGCCAGTCGCCTCCGCCGCCGCTGCAACCGCAGAAGGAAGCCGCCAACCGCCGCCTCCGCCGAGGAGATCAGCACTGCCGCCGACGTTGCCGCCGCCGCTGCTCACAGCCCGCCGCCCCGTCGCCAGTCGCCTTCGCCGCCGCTGCAACCGCAGAAGGAAGCCGCCAGCCGCCGCCTCCGCCAAAGGAGATCCGCACTGCCGCCGACGTTGCCGCCGCCGCTGCTCACAGCCCGCCGCCCCGTCGCCAGTCGCCACCGCCGCCGCTGCAACCGCCGAAGGAAGCCGCCAGCCGCCGCCTCCGCCAAGGAGATCCGCCCTGCCGCCGACGTTGCCGCCGCCGCTGCTCTCAGCTCGCCGCCCCGTCGCCAGTCGCCACCGCCGCCGCTGCAACCACTGGAGGAAGCCGCCGGCCCCGCCTCCGAAGGACCACACCCGCTTCCAATCGCGGATGCCAATCCGCCATTTTCTTTTCTTTTTCTGTATATAAATGTTACCTAGTTATAAGCTTATTTGTATGTTAGTTAGTGTAAATATAATAAACTTTGTTCCAATCAAATCCAGTGTCTAATGAGGGTAACGCCCACCCTCCTCTTCCGAAACCGACGCCATTGCAGTAACCCTACCGCTGAGCATAGACGTAGGCTTGTTAATTGTCGCCCGGAACGTGGGGCAAACCTGTGGTGGACACCAGAGGGAAGTCACGCCCACTACAATGGTGAAGTCAAGAAGGAAGGGAAACATGGAGACAACTCCGCCAAGGATCAACGAAGAACCTCAGCGGACACCGCGACAAGGAGGAAGTCTGAACAGTTCGGAAATAATAGAAGACAGCGCACCCTCATTTCCGTGTGGACAAAGGACACCGCCTCCAAGTCCCAGCCCAGTGCGACAGGAAGTCAACGAAGACAACCAACAGCAAATGGCACACCACCTTGCGAACCTAGCAGCTACAGCAGCAGGAACCAATCAACCAGCACCACTTCTGGGAGTGGTAGAAAACACCCAGTGGCTCCCAGAACAAGCTCCAGCAGCACCAACGATCACATTAACGGACGAACAATTCCAGGCACTTTTGGGACGAATGGCTGTGCCCAAAAAAGTCGATCTCCCACCAACATTTAAGGGCGAGGAGTTAGACCACCCCCAAGAGTTCATCGCAGAGTGCGCCCGCTACCATGCGCAAAGCGGATGTACTACAACAGAACTAATGAAAGTAGCCACAAACTGTCTCCAGGGGAAGGCTAGCCAATGGTGGAAACCATACGCTTCACTCCCGCTCTCCTGGAATGAATTTGAAGAAAGGCTGTTAAAGAAATTCGATAGCGCAGATGTACGAGCCTCCTTGAAAACACAGCTCTACGGGCAAAAACAGGGACTGAAAGAAAATGGCGAACTCTTTCTTCTTCGGAAGATACAACTGATACGCCGATTGGACAACGAACAGTCAGTGGGAGCCAGCATTCCCGTAATGATAGAACTGTTAAAACCGGCCCTTCGGCCTTACCTACGTGTCGCAGTGCCGGAAACAATTGAGGAACTATTGGACAAGGTGGCTGCAATTGAGAAAGACATGGACGACCGCGCACCAACGCCAAACCGCGAGACACGCCCACGAGAGCCAGCCGAGCCAAATCTACCCCGCTGCTATTTTTGCCCAGGACGCCACTTCAATAAGGATTGCCCACGACGCCACCGGCCAGCACCACAGGCAACAGGAGAAGCTCCCGTGAACGCCCCCGAAGCAAGACAACTACCACCGCCGGAAAACTGGCGGAGGCCCGGGCACATCGAGGCCGAAGCACCGCCCAGGGCCCAACCCAATGCTCCACGATAAGTACGGCCAACTGCCACAACCTCCCGTATATCATGGTGAACCTCGGATCACCACAGCGGGAGATGCGTGCCCTGATAGATTCAGCAGCCACGCATAATTTCATTAGCGCCAAGCTAGTGCAGCATCCTGAGACGGGTAGCTACGCACAAAGAACGGCCAAAATGGCCAAAGAACAGGCAACCCTGACCCTACGAGGAGAAACAAGCTTGGAAATGCAGATCGGTAGAAATAACTACGTCATACAGTGCATCATAGCAGAGGAATTAAGGGAGGACATCATTCTCGGACTACCGTGGCTTACGGAACACGAGGCTACCTTTGATTTCGCACGGCGTTGCATACACCACGGCATGAGGACCCGAGAAACCACTCATTGCCTGGTCGAGCAACACGACCCGCGTCCAGCGAATGACCCGATGGAACTTCCCCAGTTGAAGCATGACTTCCCTCGCGAGCAGGAACACAACCTCTATCAGCTACTAGAAGACTTCCCCGAAATTTGGAGGCCCTCGGCGCCACCTACGCGCACCCTGCAGCACGAGATTCATGTGAAAACCGATGCCCCTATACGCAGCCCAAATTACCGATATTCCGAAACAAAAAAGAAGATCATCGCCGAGCAAGTAGAAGAGATGCTGGCACGCGGTTTCATCGAGCCTAGCCAGTCACCACATAACTCGCCAATCGTCATCGTGGAGAAAAAGGATTCTACACCCCGGTTCTGCTTGGACTTTCGTAGGCTAAACGAAGCCACCATCAATGAGCCGGCGGTACTACCCTTGATCCACGAAACCATCAAAGATCTAGGTTCAGCGAGCATCTTCTCCTCACTTGACTTAAAGTCGGGGTACTGGCAGATAAGTTTACACCCCCAAGCCAAACCCTACACCGCGTTCACGACTCCGGATGGCGCAGCCTATCAGTTTCGAGTCATGCCATTCGGGCTCAAGACGGCACCGATGACCTTTCAGAGGCTGATGGCCCGGGAAGTACTGGTAGGGTACCTCCACAAATTCTGCCTCGTGTATTTAGATGACATCATCATTTACTCGGAATCATGGGAGCAGCACCTTCAACACCTCCGAAAGGTATTCGAACGACTACAGGAACATGGGCTCATATGCTCGCCAGAAAAATGCCACTTCGGGAAATCCACTCTGCACTACCTAGGGCATATCGTTGGCCCAGAGGGAAACGAACCTCAACCAGGTCACGTGCAGCAGGTCATCAACGCCCCGCCCCCTACTAACCGAAAGGGGTTACGACAGTTCCTAGGCATATGCAATTGGCTACGCGAGTACATTCCCCGATTCGCCGACGTTGCGGCCCCTCTCACCGACCTACTAAGCACTAAAAAGCGCTGGACTTGGACCCCAGACGTTCAGCAAGCATTTCACCAAGTGAAACAATTGTTTCAGACACCGCTGAAGTTAGCCCGACCCGATGCTTCTCGCCCCTTCATTTTACAAACAGACGCCAGCAAATTTGGCATCGCCGCCGTGCTCTACCAGGAACGTCCCGATGGAGGTCGAGACGTCATCTCCTACGCCAGCACCCGGTTCCTGCCAGCCGAACAACGTTATCACTCCAACGAACAAGAGTGCCTAGCCGCCGTATGGGCGATAAAAAAATATCGGCCCTACTTAGAAGGCAGGCAGTTCACCCTCCGGACCGATAACCGCGCCCTCACCTGGCTCAACACCTTGAAGGACCAGCGAGCTAAACTCACGCGTTGGGCTCTCCTGCTACAGGAGTTCCACTTCACAATCGAGCATTGCCCCGGAAAGCACAACGAGTTGCCGGACGCGCTATCTCGACAGCCGACTGGACAGCCGGCCGAAGCAGTGTGGGATGACCCGACAGTACTGCTACCTCCCATTCACAACAAGCGCTTCGCCCAAAAACGTGTAACGGCCAGCCAACCCGCTAAGAAAGGATTTCCCAGGTTCCAGGAACCCGCTACAGGAAATCAGGCGGCCAGCAGCCAAACACCACACGGTGAGGACTCACCGAGGTATCAACGGGCAAGCAGCCGTGCTACCGTCACGGAGCCACCAGGCAAGCCATCCCTAAGCCTGCTGGACGCAGTCGAAGAAACGTTATGGGAGACCATTGCACAGGACCAAAGGCAGGATAATTACTGTCAAGATTTAGTCAACTCATGGCACCAAAGCTACTTCGTCGAGGACCCAACCCCGGATCTCGTAGCCGTCCAGGAGAATTATCGAATAGAGGATGGGTTGCTTTACCACCAGACGGATCAAGGCCCAAGACTGTTTGTCCCGGAGAGAAGCCGACCCAGGGTCATTTACCAATACCATGATCAAGACTTAGCTGGACATCCCGGCATCGCCGAAACAACACGAGCCATCCGCTCACATTTTCATTGGACGCGTTTACGAGAAGATGTCCGGAACTACGTCCGCCAATGCCTGCTCTGCTTGAGATGCAAGAAGGGCCGCCACCAAGCCAAAGCCACCCTGAGGCCTCACCAACCCAACCGAGCGTGGGACACGATTGCGCTCGACCTCATGGGGCCCTACCCCTCGTCAGCCACCGGGAAGAAGTTCATCCTGGTAATAACCGACCTCTTCACCCGGTGGACTGAAGCCTTCGCTTTAGCCAAAGCCCCCGCCCCCATCATCATCCGCACCTTGCGAAATGAAGTCTTTCCCCGCTTTGGGTACCCGAGCGCCATGCTGACCGATAACGGGCGTCAGTTCATCAGTGAACAATGGATGAGAGCCTGCCAGGAGTGGGATATCCAGCCATGGACGACCGCCATCTATCACCCCCGAGCCAACCCAACGGAGCGAAGGAATCAAGAAATAAAAAAGGGGCTCCGCCTGCACCTACAAGGAGGAAACCATCGCGAGTGGGACAAGCATCTTCCCGCGACCCTATTTAACTTACGGAATCGCCATAACACCGCCCTAGGGTGTTCCCCAGCATACGCCATGTTCGGAAAGGAATTAGACCGCCCCGGGGAATGGAGGTTCCGACACCCCACGCTGCTGCCCGAAACGCCCCACGAACCACGGACCCACAACCGCGGAGCACGGGACACAGGCATCCGAAACCGAGCCATCGACCAGCGCCAAGAAGCACCGGACGCCGACAACCCCACGTTTCAACCCCAGCAGTGGGTCATGGTGAAAAATCACCCTCTCTCAGACGCCATCGCCGGGATCCATGCAGGGTTCCAACCAAAATGGAGTGGACCCCACCAAATCTTGGACCAACTTGGCCCAAGCATCTATAGGGTTCAAAGAGGACAACAGGCCCTCAAAATTCACGCAGACCAACTCCGCCCCTTCTCTCCCTAATCTTTTTTGCCCGGATCGCGGACGCCAAAGGAGGGGGGAATTGATATGAACCGTTAAACAGATCGAATAAAAACAAAGGAAACGTACGCCGCCCGAAAGGCGCCCGAATAACAAAGAATATTACATCTGTTTAACAAACCGCCGCGATCCTACGCAGAAGTATCTTTCAAAACCCTAAAATCATAAAAATAAGTGTCCTTACAACGAATTTCTAAAGTGCAGCAAGATTGCAACCATAAACTTTATTGGAGCCGGCCGGCCAAGAAAGGTGACAGCCAGCGAAATACGCCTCACGAATGTTTGCAGATTAAATTAAGAATTTTTCACTAAAACGCCCTTAAAACAGAGTGCGCTCTGTTTTAATCACACATAAAGGATACCAGAAGATAGGAAAAATTAACCGCTACCTATTAAAACAAACCACAGAGCGCTAGCACATATACAGGTGGAGAAAAAGCAATTTTTCCATCAGGCAGCCAAACACGCGCCCGGGAGAGCGGCCGAGAGTTCAGCGGCCCGAGGAAAGGCATATTGTAACGAAGAAATCAGGGGCCACGACCGAGTACAGCGGGCAAAGATGCAGATTACAAATTAAATTTTAATTAACGGAAGGAAGCGTCCCAGAAAAAAGAAATTGGTCTCAAAAATCTTATAAAAATAGCGCGCAACCGATCAAAGCATAATAAACTTTTTAACACACGCCATAAGAATAATACTTAATTAAGCTTTACGCGGAACATTGCATTAAAAATTCCAAGTTGAGCTAATTTTTACTCAAAACATAGCAAATTGGGTGTCGTTAGAATCGGCATTTCATCAACTATTGATTGCGACTCAATCCAAGTCGATAATTGATCACGCCGCTCAATTAAATGCTATAATTTCAAAATATATCGAAATCGGGCAAAACATCCCTTCTACTTCGACCAATGAGCGTCGAGATCGCGTTGGACAAAGGACTGGCTCCTTTAAATAGTCAGACGCTGGCAGTAAGAAAGGACTCAGCCAAGGAGAGTCCACCAGGAACCATCCAGCCTTCCATCGCCGACTCAGCCAAGGAGAGTCCACCAGGAACCATCCAGCCTTCCATCGCCGACTCAGCCAAGGAGAGTCCACCAGCCGCCACTTCAGCTTCCAGGACTACCAGCAGCCACTCCAGCTTCCAGGACTACCAGCAGCCACTTCAGCTCCAGGACCAACAGCCGTTTCACTGGACTTGCTGTCTGCCGTCTTCGTGGGACTTGGGATTCGAGCCACTTCAACTTCCAGGACCAGCTAGCAGCTCCAGCCTCTCCAGAGCCTATCACCCTCGTGGACTTAGAACCAATCCTACGCATTGGACTCTGCTGCCTGCCGTCTTTGGAAAGCCACTTTCGCCAGCCGCCGCCTCCGCCAAAGGAGATCAGCACTGCCGCCGACGTTGCCGCCGCCGCTGCTCACAGCCCGCCGCCCCGTCGCCAGTCGCCTCCGCCGCCGCTGCAACCGCAGAAGGAAGCCGCCAACCGCCGCCTCCGCCGAGGAGATCAGCACTGCCGCCGACGTTGCCGCCGCCGCTGCTCACAGCCCGCCGCCCCGTCGCCAGTCGCCTCCGCCGCCGCTGCAACCGCAGAAGGAAGCCGCCAGCCGCCGCCTCCGCCAAAGGAGATCCGCACTGCCGCCGACGTTGCCGCCGCCGCTGCTCACAGCCCGCCGCCCCGTCGCCAGTCGCCACCGCCGCCGCTGCAACCGCCGAAGGAAGCCGCCAGCCGCCGCCTCCGCCAAGGAGATCCGCCCTGCCGCCGACGTTGCCGCCGCCGCTGCTCTCAGCTCGCCGCCCCGTCGCCAGTCGCCACCGCCGCCGCTGCAACCACTGGAGGAAGCCGCCGGCCCCGCCTCCGAAGGACCACACCCGCTTCCAATCGCGGATGCCAATCCGCCATTTTCTTTTCTTTTTCTGTATATAAATGTTACCTAGTTATAAGCTTATTTGTATGTTAGTTAGTGTAAATATAATAAACTTTGTTCCAATCAAATCCAGTGTCTAATGAGGGTAACGCCCACCCTCCTCTTCCGAAACCGACGCCATTGCAGTAACCCTACCGCTGAGCATAGACGTAGGCTTGTTAAGATATTCGATTGTTCCTGAAATGTGGGTAACGTCGCACAAAAATATTTGTACAGTTCAAAACATGTTATTGATTAACATGGTGATGATCGACGCATTGGGTTTAAATATATTACATCATAGTGAAATGTTTTAATATTTAAACTAATTTTTTGGGTATGAGAAGTCTTTCAACTGAATGAACCTTCTAAAGCCCTAAAGTTGATAAACGAATAAGGGAAATATTGTATGCAGTGGGAAAAACCTAGATCACATTGCTGAAACAATGTCTACAATAAAAATTGTGAAAATATCAGAAATGGGATATCAAAAGAATTTTTTTTAAATAAAATGTGTTAGGCTATTTCTAATAATCGCTCATATACGATTGATACAGCTTTGTTTGTATGCGAATTCAGTCAGAGGCGTGACATGTTAATATGTTACTGCAACCGAATTTCTTTGAATGTGGTCTCGGAAAATCGCCAAGTGAATGTTATGTGAGCTGAGTGTGTGTTCTGGACATTGGGTAGCTCGTATGAGTAGGTGCGGTAACGGAAATTTCGACTTTTATAGGGCTTAAAAACCAGGATCTAATGTGCACAATTTCGAGAGTCTTGGAATTCCGTATCATTGAGTTGATATGGTCTTTCTTCCAGAATATATCATCGGACCACTGTGACTGTTACCCAGCTAAATGCATCTTCAGTGGTCATCGTATCACAGTGACTCCACAATTCTGTCTCTCACTCATAGCATCGAGTTCTTCTGGGCTGGCCAAGAAGGGAACACAGATTCGCCTGGCGAAGCAAAGCTGCTTGGAACCCTACACCTGCCCAATCCAGTTAAGTTATTATGTGCGTGTGTTTTTTAATTTATGTTTTACATTGAAGTTTTGCATGTCGTCGACATTTACCGTCGGAGTGTTCAAAAATTGTGACGTAATTAAGAATTCAGCTTCACTCAAAATCGAACGTATTTATCTTGTGCGTTGTCTTTATTTAGGTTGCCTTCTACACATTTCAAGGCCTTCTTGAGACAGTCAAAATTTTCCGGTCCTGTGTTGCACCACGATGTGTAATTACACATTTCCTTGTTACGGATTGGTACGTAATTTGAGCGGGCTGAAAACGATCTGGTTAATGTGGAATGTGTTTTAACCTTTATAGCAGCTGTTTACTTTGATTTGTGGTACTTTGATTGCAACGCTGAACGCAGAGTCTTAAATTTCAGGATAAACGATTCGGGAAGCTTTTCCTTAGCCTTCCAACAACAGCTTCAGTTTGAAACAGCAAGTAGCGCTTAACAAGTTGTCCCATTTTTGTCATGCACCTTTGTGGTACAATGTTTCTGCCAACCAGCTAATACT
Organism: Agriotes lineatus; assembly: GCA_940337035.1. Classification (NCBI taxonomy): domain Eukaryota; kingdom Metazoa; phylum Arthropoda; class Insecta; order Coleoptera; family Elateridae; genus Agriotes; species Agriotes lineatus. The sequence continues at coordinate 22,353,143 of OW679199.1, forward strand.
GTTGATATTATTATTACACGTTCAATCTAGTTGTCATTTCAAATGCAAGACGAATATAAAATTGTCTTCTTTAAAGGGAACACGTTTGAGTCAAATTTCTTGTCCTATGTTTTGGTTAGTATTTAGACTAAAATTAGTTTTAAAGGCGAGAAGCGAGGTTTTCTAAATGGCAGCAGATGCAACTATGAAACCGAAGAGTATTAAAAAATCGGAGAAATGAATGTTTCATTTGCAACAGACGAATCAAATGCACGAAAGGATGTGTGGTAACAAATATATGTGTTAATTGGGGGCGTAGAGCGATTTGAGCAACAATAATAATAGAAAGCAGTAAGATTCTTTAAGCAGCAGCGCTAACGTTTCCATTGAGCTCGATTATTGAACTATTTCCAATCGTTCTTTATTTCGAATGTTAAGTATTGCTCTAAGTATATATTTTTCATCTCAATCAATACAACTTTATAACCAATCTATTACTACATAACTACTATATACAGGTACCTGCCCCCATCCCCCACAGATATCTTTTTGTGGGGAACCTAGTGTTTAGGTGGAATTCAAAAAGAGGACGTCAATTGAAACATTTTGGGAATCATTGTTTCAAAAGATTAGTTTTGTGACATGGGTAAGTGAATTTAGAGAACTATAAAATTATTTCAGACGTTATCTCATCCGTTTAAACGAATGGAACAAAGGAAGAACTACGTATAACACTATTCGGAAATATCCAGCCGTCATGCGAATCGCCAGCTGGATGCTCCAGAAAAAGAACGGGAGCCAAGCCCGGAAATTCCTCGCCATCCTCGTTTTCGAGACGGTGGTCTCGTAAAGCAAAGGGGTATGACAGAAGCAAGAAGGAATGCGCGCGGTGCACGTCCCGCGTGTCGTGAACTGTTATGGTTTACCACAATCTGTAAGAACCTATCAGCCAATAATGTACCAGATCTAGCGTTCCGATAAGACATGGCAGATATAGAGGTTACACGACCACGTTCTACGACACATGTTCATGTGTGTCAGGGGTCGCGTCGCCGCCTGTGCCCATAAAGCAAATAGAGGGCAAACCACGCACCATTATATCGAGCGGCCCACGTGCACGCAAACCTCTTGGACTTCTGCATTGTGCCATCCTGGAAAGGAAAATGCATTCCGGGCGCGTTTTTAGTTGCGCACTTTCGCTTTATGGCTTCCACGTAGAAATAATTTAGTTTTCCTAATAAAGGGTGCCTCAGAATGAAGATTTTGCTTCTAAGATTTAGGGGAAACTGTCAGTGTCAGAAATTGTTTAGCGTCGGAGTTCCGATTAACGTCTTTTGGAGTTTCTGTCGAAATTCAGCGTTTAGTGGAGAACAGCGTGCTTTTTGTATCGAGCATTTTATGAAAATGCTCATTATTATGTGAAAGCGCAGAGAATGTTTCGGAACCAGCACAATTTACGATATGTTCATCAAAACCTATCGACCAATTTGATTAAACATTGTAAGGTGTGCGTAAATCATCCGGGGAATTGCCAATAACTTAAGCATCAAATACGGGAACAAATCATAGCAATTTCCAAAGCACTGTGCCGACAAGTTCTAATAAATACAAAACACCGTTTGAAGGAGTGCATACGATGCCAAGGGCAACATTTCGATGATATTATTTTTAAGGTTTAATTTCCAAGAGTTATTCATTATATTCCTGTGTTTAATTGATTAAAAGTTTTACCAACAAGCGAGCTGTAATCTTTTTAAAAACGAAATTCATTCTGAGACACCCTTAGAAACTACCCCAAACTGTGTTAAAAGCACTTCTCTTTTAGGGGGTTGAGTTAGAATAGGCACCTGTCCGCATTTGCTTGCAGATGGGATTAGGTTCACAGAATTAGAATAATGCTGTTGAGAATAGGTCAATGGCCTATAGTAAGTGTTAGAAGAAAAATAAAAATAGATACATGAAATTTATTTTTCTTGAAATGCTATACATCTACAAGGGCCGCTTAAAACAAAGAAGATGAGCATCTACAGTCTCTAATTTGTTTTAAATGGGAATTTAAGAAGTAGCAATTTACTCCACCCTTTTGTCAGTTACCTTGTTCTAAGCTATAACAAGTCGCTCTTAAGCAAGTTTAAAACCCCCAGCGCAGCAAAAAATTGACGGAGTTAAAATATCTAAACAAAGAATATTAAAAAATATATTAATAGACATCAGAATATAGAGAAGACAAATATAAATGAAATAAATTCAGCAGCGATAAAAAGATAGCAATTAATATTACTACGAAAAAAATCATATTGAAAACAAGATGAAGAAATTACCGGAAGAAATTATCTTGCCAGATGTAGAAACAGAACTGAATATACTGAAGTTAGAAGATATCTGAAAGAATGGTAAGAAATATGTTAGACAAAAGAAAGAAAAACCTATAGGAAGTGCATCGAAGAAACTAAAGAAAGGAAATAATGTTCAAGAAGCAGTCATGCGACAATTTGTAGCATAGATGAATAAAATAAACAGAAAAGTCGTAGATATTGACGAAGTCAATACTATTAAAAACAATTCTACACTACAATTTTATAGAAGAAGTGAAACGAAGAATAGTAAACGTCAACTCCAAAGAGAAGAACTGCACAGAAAAAATAAAAAATAATAAAGCACCCGTTAAGGTGCTACATATCGTTAGGAATTCCTAACCCCCCAAACCCGCTTCATAGTCCGGCGACGAAAATGTTTCCTGTTAACCGGGAGTTCAACTCGATAAGCAAGGCAGCAGTTTCTGGCTGCATAAGATTGACTTCTCCTTGTTGGGTCAGTCCTAAACCGCAGAGAATTGTATAAAACTCTTCGGTTAAGTAACAACGAGAAATATGTCAAAATTACAAGTTTAAGTGAACATATGAAATTTAATCTATTGTAAATAACTTCCTAAGAATGTAATACGAAAATTTGATTACCTTTTCAGTATAGATGTTAAAAGAAACCAAGTAAATAACCACAGGTTAGATTTTATAAATGTCAATTAGGGTTTAATGTTATACTCCATATATGTGTCATGGCATTTCTTATTCTTTAGAAATGTGAATTGAGTTAGCCGATAAAACATTTAACAACGAGTATTCGCGAACAGAAATAGGTTAAGAGGGTATAAAGAGCTCTTTAAATTTATCTTATCAGTATTGGCAGAATTTCAGAAAAAGGAAGAGAACCCTTCTTAATAAAACTCATAATTAGTTAAATACCTTAAATCATAAATTGATATAAACGCTAATTCGATATTTCAGTATAAAGTGTGATTTAGGAATTGCAATAGTAAATAAACCTTTTTCTATTAAACTCATAATTAATTAAATAACTTAACTCATAACTTACAAGGTTGGATATGTATATGTTATAAAATAATTACAATTTAATAAAGTTGTTGGCGCCCAGTACTTCTTGCTTAGTGTGAACCTAAAATCTTCATGTGAAAGTGAAGTAATCAAAAATCCCACATTTATCATACTCGTATCGCAGCTGAGAATTGAGTTAATTGGAGTTATGTGAGTCTTTTAAGGTAGGTTCGTAGGTTTCATAAGTTGGTACACATTTTCGATGGGAAAGACTAGCCCCCACACGGCTTACGAGTAAAGGGGGCTCATAGAGCCACTTTCTGGTTAAAAACAGACCACTGACCTATAATAAGAGAAGAAGAAAACGTCAACAGAGAAAACGTATCCTTTATATAAACAGTTAAATCGTACTACTTGCGTGGTACCGATCACTAATGTAATAATAAACATTTCATCTTAGCTCTAGCTTCTATGATAAACTGCATAAACTGCTCGATAATAAAATGACGAGAATTGTTTATATTTCATAATTTTATGAAACGTAGTACTTATTTTGCTATGACCTTATAACTTTAGACAAGTATGCCAGGTATACGAGTTAATAATGCTGATAAATTTGGTTATATGTGTGGGGAAGTCACATTTTCATTACTCTTTTAATACGAGAGGCTTACTATTACTAATTTGGCTGCAAGGTTTGCGACCAAGAGAAGAATTGGGCGCCGCGTATTTGTTATAAAATAGTTCTTGCAATTGGATAAATGGCAAAGAAAGTTCTATGCCTTTCTCCATGCGAATAATATGGAGATAACCTACAGCCTACAGATCATGTATAAGATTGCTGCTTTTGTTTGGCGTCTCTTCTTCAGCAAGAGATTTAAGAAAAGACAAAGTTGACAGTGACGTACCTTAATCTACTATCTACTATACACCCAGTACTGTAGAAAGGCTATCTGTACCTGCTTCGACACCGGAGCATCGTCCTGACCTCAATCATAATCAAGATGAAGACGTTCTAACAGTAAAGCTGAAGGGCTTACCGACATACGTGAACCGCTGAAAGGGCATCGTTTTGGCTCTCATCACGATGCAGATGAGGAAGAACTAGGCGGTAGAGGTAAGCCTACTAACCTAAGTATTTCTAAGGACCGTGAGTTCACTATCGGTTTGCCCTCTACTAAGCCACAGAAAATAACACAAATTGCACTGAGTGATCTTATAAGGGACTTGAATACTTCTAACAGTAAAGCTGAAGGGCTTACGAACTTTCTATACCTGAAACGCTGAAAGAGTATCATTTTGGTTTTCATCACGATGCAGATGACGAAGAAGTTGGCGGTAAAGGTAAGTCTTTTTTTTTATTGAAGGCGGGGAAAATCTTCTAAAGTCACCCGGATAGTCCGGGCGTGTCGGATTCAGCTGGGAAGGGGTCCCAGCCGCCTACCTACTAAAAACCCCTCCTTCACCCTGCAAGTCGCTATGGAATTGTTTGTTGGACATTGCTTCATAGCGACAGCTTCCTGTATTCTAGCCAGTTTGCCCCCTTCTCTCCTCATCCTCTTTGGTTTTTATTATTTCCACCACTGCCCGCTGAATAGATCTCCATTTCTGTTTACTCTCCAGCATATGTTCTATGATGTTATCAGGAAGCAGTTCCACACCTATATATTCAGACATGTCATCTCTGATGTTTTTCGACCGTTCACAGTGGAAAACTGGGTGTTCCACTGTATCTATTTGCCCACAATATACCCAGTTGTCGTCTTCCTTAATACCCATCCTTTTGGGTAGTAGGCAAAGCATCCGTGACCGGTCAGAAATTGTGTAATATGGTACCCTACGTCTCCATGAGTTCTATTGACCCATGGTCTTACCCGTCTTATCAAGCGTTTTGTCCACCTGGCTGTCTCGGTGTAGTGGGACCACTCTTCTTCCCAGATATTTAGGGATCCTTCTCTTGCTGCCATCTTTTATGCTCTGGTGTTCCTTCCTAAATTGTACGACCTTTCTTGAGCCATCAGGTGAATAGGGATTACCCCCGCTACCACTTGCACTGCGAGGGTCGATACCGTTCGATAGACAGAGGCTATTCTTATCGCTGCTCTTCGCTGAACGCTCTCCAGCTTCTTTCTGTGTTTATTCACCTGCAGGTTGTGCTGCCATACTGGAGCACCGTATAATATAACTGAATTGGTTATGGAGCACAGCACCCTCCTTCGTGCAGGTTTTGCACCTCCCACATTTGGTAGTAGTCGGCTTAGGGCGGCTACAGCTCGCACCGCCTTGCTCGATGTGGTAGCCCATGTTAAGGTTTTTCCAATAATGAGCCCTAAATATTTGAGGTTCTTATTGCTTCTGATCTGGTGGTGGTTAATTGTCACTTGGATATCTTTCAGTTTTCTCTTTCCAGCTAGTATCACTATTTCCGTTTTATGCGGCGCAATCCTTAATCTTCTCCTGTTCAGCCATGCTCCGACCCTATTTGTTGACCACTCTATGTTGTCTTCAATTTCTTGTCGACTCTCTCCTAAGACCAACATGGCAAGGTCGTCCGCGTACCCTACCAATGAGACTCCTGTGGGCAGCTCCAGTTCGAAGACTCCATCGTAATATAGGTTCCACAAGGAGGGGCCAACGATTGAGCCTTGTGGGACCCCACTAGACTTGAATACTTCTAACAGTAAAGCTGAAGGGCTTACGAACTTTCTATACCTGAAACGCCGAAAGAGTATCATTTTGGTTTTCATCACGATGCAGATGAGGAAGAAGTTGGCGGTAAAGGTAAGTCTACTGAGCCAAGTATTTCTAAGGACCGTGAGTTCACTATTGGTTTCCCCTCTACTACGCTACAGAAAACAACACAAATTGCACTGAGTGATTTTATAAGAGACTTAAATACTTTTAACAGTAACGCTGAAGGGCTTACGGACTTTCTATACGTGAACCGCCGAAAGAGCACCGTTTTGGCACTCATCACGATGCAGATGAGGAGGAAGTTGGCGGTAGAGGTAAGTCTACTGAGCCAAGTGCGTGTTTCTTAGGACCCTGTGTTCACTATCGATTTTCCCTCTACTAATCAAGAGAAAATAACACAAATTGTGATTATATATTTTTTAAAATAGAGCCGAGAGTTGAGGACTTTCTGTATATGGACCCCCAACGAAGTAATATTGACTCTCATCTTGATGAAGATGTGGAAGAAGTTGGTGCGAAAGGTAAGTCTCCTGGGCCAAGTACTTCTAAGGACCTTGAATTTACTATCCCTTTTACCTTCTACTAAGCCATATGTAATATCACAAAATGAGCTTTATGATCTCATAAGCAACTTGGACATCTAAAAGTAAATCTGATGGAATTAAGGACTTTCTGTATCTGTACTATCAAAGGAGTATGGTCTTGACTCTGTTCATGATGAAGATGAAGAAGTTGGCACTGAGTTCAGTGTGGATTTACCCTCTACTGAGCCACATAAGATAACACAAATTGAACTCAGCGAGCTTATAAGAGACTTGCATATTTTAGAAAGCCGAGAAACTTGAGAATTTTCTGTAGTTGAACCATGAAAGGAGTGTGGCTTTGACTCTCATCTTGGTGAGAAGTTGACGCTGGAGATAACTTTCCTGAATCAAGTACTTCTAAGAATTCTATGTTCACTATAGGTTTACCATCTATTAAGCCACATAAACTAACACAAATTGAACTGAGTGGTCTTATAAGGAACTTAAATATGTCTAAAAGTAAAGCTGAAGGACTTGAGGACTTTCTGTATCTGAACCACCAAAGGAGTATGGTCTTGACTCTGATCATGATGAAGATGACGAAGTTGACACTAGACACTTTCGAGTAAAGTTTCACCGACTGAGTAAACCAAAGATCAAAAAAGGTATCTTTGTTGGTACACAGATTCGTACGTCTTAAGGATATTCAGTTTTATGAAATATTACAAGGTGATAACAACATAGCAGAGCTTCAAGGATGTTTGTGGCAAGTTTTTGGAAAACAAGAGGGAAGGAAAATATAGATAGCTTACGCTTTCGAGTTACAGGAAATTTAGCTATCTCTGAAAATTCATCTTTTCCATTCTCATCTGGACTCCTTTCCGAACAACTGTGGAACTGTGAGTAATGAGCATGGCGAGCGCTTCCTTCAAGACATTTCGGAAATGGAGAAAAGGTACCAGTAAAAATGTGCTGCCATGTTAGCAGACTACTATGCGACTGTTACCAGTCCAACCTAGGCCAGAGGCGCCTATATAATTATAGTGTACTGTATAAATGCGATTAAAAAACAAATACGAAAGAACTTTTAGTAAATAATTTCAATAGTTAAAAATTTCATTGAAAATAATGACAGGGCGATACTGAAGAACTACCGAACAATCACTGTATCTACCAATCACAATTATATTAAAAGAAACTATAGACTGACAGTGAAGTTAACTTAACGATGAGTATATGCAGCTATCTACATTCTTTTAAAATAGAAATTAAAGAAAAATAAGGAATACACTCTCTAATTCCATCCAGCATTTTTCAATTACGAGAGAGATTTCGACACACTGGAGTTAGAGGCCATTCAGAATCCATTACAAAGATGGGGAATGGATTATAAATTCATTCACGAAAAGATGATACTCAATTTCCATATTGTATCCCTTAAATTATTTACCCTCATTCTTGAATATGTGTTTAAATGGGTTAACTGGGACAGTAAGGAATAGAGGGAGAAACTAAGATATGCAACTGACAAACTGCTGACATGCATGAAGATCTACCGTATTCATCGGACCTAGCACCAATGCTTCTACATCTTCTTCTTCTTTCTCCATCTCTAATACTCTAAGGTATCGGGTACTCTGACCACTTCTGGATTTCCTACCTATTTCGCGCTAATCTCTTAAATTTTTTTGTACATATTCATGATATTATCCGCATGTTAACATGGTCTTCCTTTTTCTTCTTTCGCTTCCTTTTGTGCTTCCATTATGTTCCTTGGTATTCTCTCTTCAGCTTTTCGCACCAAATGGCCGTACAATCTCAGCTGTTTTCTTTGTAGAATTTCTACTAGAGCTTTTAGTTCTATAGTATGAGCAAAAATTAACTCCATCAAAGATACCTTTGCAATTTTGAAGTCATGTGTATTATAACACCAGAAAATTAAAAGCTGTCATTTGACACATGTAATAATTTTTTTGTTAATAATTTCTGAATAATTTATTTTAAAAAATGTTACCGGAACATAAAATATTTATAATCGAAGCATGTTTTCAAAATGGGCAATGGTTGGACAATGGTCAGTGCACAGGCTTGTTTAAATAAATTTAGAGAAAGATTTCCTAACGTTGAAATAACAGCAACGGACGTTTTTTATCAAGTACAACGTACTGTAACTACTTTCAGGGAAACTGGTAGTGTAGTAAACAGAGCAAGAACTGGTATACCACGTGTGAGAACTCCGAAACAAATTGCAGATGTCCAAAATCGAATGCAAAGCAAACCCTCCACATCAATCCGAAGGCTTGCTTAAGAGGTGAATTTTAGGTACGGTACTTGTCGTACAACTCTAAAAAATGAGATTTAAATATGCATCTATACAGACTACAAATGTATCAAGAGCTCTTACCTCCAGATTACAAGAAAAGAATTTTATACTGTAACTGGTTTCTGCAACATTTAAATAATGATGTTTTGGATTTAACTTTTTTCTGATGAGTCGTGGTTTTACTTAAATGGCTACATTAATTCACAAGTTATGCGCTTATGGAGAGCTGATAATCCACATTTATTTCGTTAAGGCTTCTTTGCATTGCCCTAAAATAGGCGTTTGGGTAGTGTGCTCTCGCCGGAGAATTATCGGACCAATGTTCTTTGAAGATACAATAAATGCCAAAAGATATCAAAATAACATTCTTGAAGAATCAGCTCCATGATAATGAAATTCGAGAAGGATACTTCCAACAAGATAACGCACGGCCTCAAGTAGCTGGAACCACGTTGGAATATCTAAAGCAGTTCTTTGATGACCGATTAATTTCAAAAGATCTTTGGCCACTCAGATCTTGTGATCTCACCACTTCTAACAAATTCTGTATTTAAAACACCGATTCATACGATTTGAAATCTAAAAGAACGAATCACCGGAACATGTAATGCAAAAACACCAGAATTGTTGGAAAGTGTCTTCGAAAACATACAATGACGTGTGAGGCTGTGCCTGCAAGAAGAAGGAAGGCATTTTCAGCAACTCTTGTAAATGTGTATAAACTGTAAAATTTTGTACGCCTAACAAGAAGTGTCTCCACCAACACAAACGTTATGCTAATTTTATTTTATTAATTTTGTTCTAAATGCTCTCCGTTATAATTGTAATTTTCTGTTTATTAAATTTAGTAAGTTTCCTTACAATACTGTATTTTTTAATTTAAACGTCAATAAAGTCATTGAACAAGAATCAACAAGAACTAAACTAAATTGACTGTTCATTATATTTTTTTGTACTGTCCTCAGTACACCTTTAAACTAAATAAAATTAAACTAAAAGCCACACACAAACTGGTTTTCAGTTTTTAGTGGTGTACATTCAGACAAATTGGCTTCGTATTAATAATTACATCAGTGACTACGTAAGAGTGCGTTGCCTAAGTAATTTAACAAACGTAAGTAAATGGACGCCACAAAAAACACTCACCATGCGCTTCTTCCGGAAATGTGCAAAAACCGACTCCACTTTAAATTTCACCAAATTCTACTTTTAGGATCACTTTCCAACCTTATTTAGCTTCTTTAATGCAAAATAAGGCACCAAGCGTCCCCACAGCAAGTCCCACGACGGACAGGGGCTCCTCTTTCTCTCCGTTGCCCTGCTGTAACAAGCCAGATGCCTCTTCGAACGCCGTCTGCAGGTTGCACCACTTCAAAACTGCTTACAACTTCGTCTTTGCCCCAATTTGGGCTCAGTACAAATGTCGCTGCCTCCTTTCCGCTTCCAGTGCTATGCTAACCTCCTAACAGCTCCAAAAACTGCCACAGGAACACCAGCTACCACTCGACGTACTATTCAACACTTTTTAAAACTTCTGTAGGGGCGCAACAAATCAAAGCAACCTTTTACAGGCTACCCAAAAGACATTGCACCAATTATAAAACACTGAATTGGGAAAAATGGATTATTTGTGGGGAAACCAAAATAACTCATTTCACAGCTTGGCTTCGCTTCCCCTTTCCTTTCTTTAATTCATCTTACACTGTTATTTATTATTTCTAAGCCTTCTCTGCTTACATTTTATATTTCAATCAAAGCTAATACTATTTTTAATACCGTTTTTACAAATTATTAACAGAGTCAATGCTATTCACAAAATTTGTAAAAATTAAACTAGCACATTTATAGAATAGTGTGTAAAATAATATTTGAAATGAGCGAAATGTTTTAATTGCTATCATAATTTTAGATGCTTTAAAGTGTTCATTGCAATGTATATATGTTGATTTCAGTTAATTTGAATCCTTCTATCCATGTTTCATACGTACAACCTTTTAGTCGCTTCTATTTTTCTTTTGTATCTCTGCCGTCCTCACTGTCCATAGAGTGCCTTTTAATACCTAAGCTACTGCTATCAAGGCTCGTAGATGTTGATTTGTCTTCATATCTGCTTTAATAGGAAATAATGAACGGTGGTGCATTCCTGTTCCGCTGCGTTCAACTATGCTAATTGTCTGAACGCCAATGTCGAACATGACTATTCTTGAATAGAATTTTTCCGCAGTCTTGTGGAAAACTTCCAAATTTTCTTGGCAGTTGTCAAACGGTGTTTTCATCAGCATTAATCATCGTAGCTGAACTAAGCTTAGCCACGTTTAGTTTATGGTGGATAAAATGAATTACTGTTTCTTCGGAAGTACGTACCCATAGTTACAGCTTAAACAACTGGCAGCAGCTGCTCGATTATTGGTCTTTAGTCCATTACGATTATCAATATTTGTTATTTGTTTATTATTTTTTTAAATTTTATTGGTTTATTAAGGAAGTTGGTTTTCCCATCTCTGCTCTCTGCTTGCTCGATCTACCTATACTTCTTTATATAGGTAATGTTTCTCGCGTATCTTTGTCACTGCTTGTTCATTATTTCAATGTGTTCGCAGCACTGCCGTCTGTATAGTCACATTTTGTTTATTTAGATTACACGTGATAAGCTCATTCCCTTTTCTGTTGTTTCGGATTTATCCAGTTACTGATATTTAAAAAATGAGATGAGGGGATAACGCATAACTCAGGAATAAGAAGGTAGTAAACCTTGTTACGTGTAAAAAGCGTAATTAACGTTAGAATTTATTTTGTTGCATTAATTTTGGTCGTATAAACGTTTCCTTATTTGAAACGTTGCAATAGTATAAACGTAGCCTAATTGATCTCTCGCATATGCCCCTATATTTGGTTATCGGTAATACCGGCAAGCTTCACTAAGTTCTTTTAGGCCGTTCGTTATTTTTCGCATATTTCTAATCGCTTATTTCGTCGTGCAGGCACGGCTGGTTTCGCGATATGAAACGCTTGTTGCTTTCCTTATTCGGACGTTGCTTCGATTTCGCAAGACTCGTGTAATGGTGGTTCCCCAGAAAAGCCTGTAATATAGGGTAAGTGGTTACTTCATTCTCGGCGAAGGCGTTTTAAATTTAACTAATTACGTCCAAAATTTCTAGCTTTTCTTGACCTGGGAGTCTTGAAACTCATCGATTCCGCCTACTTTGGGAAGGCGGGAATTCCCTCCTGCTTCCGGGAACATAATTTGATTTTGGGCCACATCGCCTGGGTGATCCCCTGGTGATCTCTGTCAGCACCCTCTAGCTGCGGAAGCATAGCTGCAAGAGCCCGTTTGGAAGTTATTTCATCAACCTCTGCAGAAGCCCGATCTTTCAGATAAGTAACTTACGATCTAATAAACACTGAGTTAAATGTATTCATGCTGCAAGCTCTAGGTAAATTAATGTAGAGAAATTAAAGCTGTCAGTCTGTAATACATTTTACTGCTTTGACCCTTAATTAGTTATTTTATTGTGTTAGTTACTAGTATGAAATGCTATTTGGGGGTGCACCTTTCGCATAAGTAACGCCTTTAAGACCTGCTGTACTGGCTATTATATGCAGCGTTTTCCTAATAAATCCAATGGACTTTCTGTCATTTATTGTCTAATTTTATTAGTGCTGTCTTTTGTATTTCAGATATTGTATTATTGCTTGTTGCTTGCTTGCTTTCTATTTAAGTTTATGACTTCGCAACCTATCTGAGTATATTTGTTGTAATTAAAGAATGGTTGGTATTTAAATAACTGTTCGCCATCTTCAGTGAGCCCTTAAGTATACTCTCGTAGTGTTACGATATTTGAAGATATTTAGGAAAATTATAGCTATCAACTTTGTGTTGTTATATCGATTATGACAATGTTTAACGTATAATTTCGTTTTTTTTTGTAGTGGGTTTTCTGAATTTGCAATAAAAACTTTATTAACCGCATATAAAATTGTTTCAACACCGCTGATTCTGTTTAAGTCGTCTAAATAAGTATTGAGTATATAGTTCCATTCCTCTTATTTTTTATAGTGCCGTTGCATTTGGTGCGTATCAATAGGAAGAGGGAGTTGGTGGATCGTCTCGTCGAATTTCTTCTACTGCCAAGTTCAGGCGTGTGTGAGAGATCACTAGTTGGCCAGGACATAAATTTGATCGAGCAAAGAAGTTGCGCGTGGGGTGTTACCTATTCCATAAATATAGCCGATTCCACAAATTTACGACGATTGTCGGATATATCCAGTTTCCAAATGCTCTTTCTGAATACCCTTGATACCCTATACAGCAATCTATTGTTTCGCAACCATCCTGTAATTAATCAATGCTCGTCGCCGACGAATTCCGGAAGAAAATCTTTGAACTGCCGCTGTAGATTGCGTATCATCCCACCAACAGAGCCCTGCAAGGTTTGCTATCACCTCGGGTGTATTGTTTTCTTTCGTTGATTTTTTCTATGCGAACACATGTCAAGGTCTTGTTTAACGCGCTAAGTGACGCCACGAGAAGCAGGTAGAATTTTTAAGGATTGTTTTGGTTACTCTGCTTTGTTGCAGCTACAGCTGCAAGGCTGACCCGTTGAAATGTATTTTTGAGGTGTTATCTAATTACAGTTCTTAGTTTTACTGTATTTATTTTGTAACGCACAGCTTAGTACGTGTTTTGAAGTCAAATAATATTTTCAGAGATCACAAAACAAGGTAAGTTCCAAATCTCGGAGATGAGCACAGCACACTATTTCTCATCGCTCATGAGATTGTCGTGGTGCACCATCCTTATACATCACATCGCTAAGGAACCCGTTTTATTTTACTCTAGAATCCCAGGTATTTATGCTTGTTTTATTTTCTCATTTCCTATGGACAAGTGTGTAAATTGGATGTCGTTTTTTGTGATTACTAGAAATTTTATATTAGTAAAATTGTTCACTTTTTATTTTTACTTCCCTATCATCCTTTGGAGGCTGTTTTGGTGACTTTACACATTGTTTTTAATTTTATATATAAATTTGTTGCATTGTTCTTGTGTCTCTTTGTTAAATAGCTTTTGTTCTTGGGGTGAGCTGTTTATATGTTGTTACGGTTTACTTTCGCGTTAGTTGAAGTAGTACTATTTCTGATTTCCGAACGCATGCCGATTGCATTTTCATTATCGGAACGCACTTCGTTTGCGCGAGCAGCCGTGCTTTGCAGCGCTATTCTTTCTTCTGCAGCCAGAAAGCATCTTGAGCGGTCGTGCTTTAGGCCCAAGCCAACGCTGAAATTGTAATTCTGCACGTGGCGGAATTTTTCGTCGTAAATGTTGGTTTACAGATTTGTCTGTTTAGCTATGTTAATTACTTTGTGGGGACAACTGGTCGCTCATTTATAATGCCATTTTAATATGGATTTTATGGGCCAGGAAACCGCATGAAGCAAGATATCGTAATTATTGGCGCTTCCATTGAAGAAGGTATGCAACGTTTTCCTAACTTATTACGTGCTTAGGTTTGCTCTAGATTTTTCGCTAATGCGTTATGTATTTATCATTAATTAGCGCTCCTCGCAAGGTCGCCAATTTTGGGCTGTTCATAAAGAAATTCGGAATGCACTTTACTGAAGGCACACATCTGTTGATTGGCTGAGCCTTATCTGTCGACGCGAACAAGGACCACATCCCCACGATAGCGGCACATCGTCAATCAAAGACGCTACATTTTGCAGAGATTTACTGGGGAACTTCGAACCATTGCTACAATCCAAGCTGGAGGACGCGATCTAGCATTTGTATTTATTCCAGTATTACAGCAATTTCCGTAATACAAGCGAGGAGGTACTCGTTTCCTTTTCAAATAGTAAATTTACATATTATTTGATTTCACAAGCAGTGGCAGAGTTTATGCAAAAAGGGACATAGAGGTAAGCATATTTATGACTATCGTATGATAGAATGTGTGAACGTTGTATGCACTGCTAGTTGTAATATGATTACAATCTACGCCATATAAGAATTTTATGTGTATTACCTGTTGCTCTACATATTTACTATTTGTGTAGCCGATACTACTCGCTATGTGATGTTTGAATGATTGCTTTAATAAATTTTTATCTTTGCTATCATTTCTCATTGTATTAGGTACTGTTCGCGGCTTCAAAGTTAGAAACGATGTTTTTCATTTTGCACCCTTTAGAGTTAATTTCCACAGATTAATGCATGCGAATTAAATATTTTAATATGTTGGTAATGTTCATGTTACATTGATAATTGTTGTCCATATTTATTAGTGCAAATAAACCAAATATTTTGATCATTCTTAATGTAATGTTTATTGGTTGTTCTTTCGAAGCAACATTTCAGGTGTTAGTAATCCAGGTTCTCCATAGCAAAATATAGCAACAGTTAGGTTTTATTGCCACGCATCCCGTGCGATTTTAGTTATTAGGTTTGAAATACTGAATCGTAGTAATTATAGTTCTTTGGGCTTTGTCAAACCTGGTGCCTAAAATTAGACCTTATACATATTGTGGTTTGATTAATTGTAATAAATTGTATCCACCGACTCACCGATTAAAACTGGGTTAGCCATTGAAATTCGCGTAGGGATAGATTAGTTATTTGGGCAATAACCGTCGTGCTATTGTGCACACTTGATATTTATCCACCACTCCTTTTGTTACTGGGTGTTCAAAATTTAATGCCGATGCTCATTTACTCGTGCTCTCTTAAGTTTTACACCAAATCCAAAGAAAGTATGTCTCACTCGTAATGAAATCACCAGTTTTCAGAATTTACATTAGCAGTCAGATGATAATTTACATTAGAAGATAGTTATCTGCTAACAAGTCAAGTTTAGTACAACACTTTTATTGGTCTTGGTTTGCAAATATCATTTGACTTCGTTACCCAACCACTTCCTCAGCCTTTAGAAGGCGTCCCTTTTTATATTACTACCAACATTATACATGATGAGACATTTTTCACACGTTTAATGTATCTTTTCTTGCTTGGATCTCCTTGTTGAATATATAGAAATGTTAGTAATAAAAACAACTACAGCTATTCAAAGTGATTTGCTGCATTTTCCATACACAGCACCACCTAGTGCTCGGCATTAAACATCCTGGAAAAGTTAAGTTTATCTGTCAAAATTGTATATGTTATATTATTAAGTAGCTTTACTCATCATAAATTCAATTTTAAAAATATTCAGAGCCTCTAGAGGTTAAAAGTTTTCGATCATGCGGTATATACTTTCTATTTGCATGTTTAAAGCCATTTTATAGTTACTTGCTTTTATGCTAAAAACCATTGGAGTAACTTGTAAAGTGTTATGAACAGGGTGAAAAATTACAGCTTCTGCTGAATGCAAAATAGTTATTAAGGTACTAAGGGCATTATGAGTAAAATAAGAGCCCAAGATTGTTAGTGTACTAACCGAGGGCCTTTGGCCCGAAGTGTGTACAACAATCGCGGGCTCTTAGCTCATAATGCCCGTGGTGCCTTCAAGGTTTTATGTCCTACCAATTTTCTTACCTAATTCATATTCATAATTCAATTCATATAATTACTATGATATAGTATCTAGTTAGCTGATCTAAGTTAGATTTGTGACATTAGCTGAGCTGTCATTAATTTTCATTGTGACAGTAGTGGTGCATAATAAAGTTGTATCCAGGGAAACAAATACTGTTAATTTTTCATAATAACCCTAGTGTTCTTATGAAGAAAATAATTGCCCTGGAGCGTTATTTTGTATCTAAGATACCTTAAAATTAAGTCATTAATTTCAATTAATGTACTGGTAGGACATAAATGTATTAATTAAACGACAAATCAATGTAAAATAAACAATTGATTGGACTGGATAAAAGGTAACTTACTTGCACAACGATTTCGAATCGCATAAAAGGAAAAAAAATACACTTGCATAGTTGATACGTACATTTTCGTCAGACTGAAACGATAAGCAGAATGAATTTATTAGAGATTTTATTATTTGCAACGATGAGCAGAACGTCTAGTACTGTATGAAGCGAACACGAGAATTTAAAACAAGTAGGCGGGAAGGGTGTGAGGATAACGATACGACATGTGGAACAAAAGAATATTTTTAAAATCGATAAGAAAACGATTAATATTACTGTGAATCAAAAAAACCTGAATATGATGAAAATATAGAAATATTCAGCGTCATGTAAGATCTTTCGTTCTCTTGCTTTACAATATCCAGACCTGCAAATGAATCACTGGTTTCCAGCAATAGCAGCAAACAATGGATGCATCGGTGCATTTCTAATTAGAGACGCAAATTCTTTCGTTCCAATGGGCCTATAAGGTGCAGATAAGGTAGAAAGTGTTGCTAGCGAACGCATAAATCAGTGATCGCTGAAAATTTTGTATGCTCCACTTACACCTGGCACCTCCCAGCTCATAACTTAATTCTTGGCTGTGTACGGTTTCCTTGAAACAGTAGTTTAAGCAGCGTTCTAATTAAATAAGACGTAAGAAATTGAATTAATCAGCGTGAGAGGTGTATAATTTAGAAGAACAAGGGCCTGAATACAATGTTGAAACGGAGAAGCTGTAACTCAAACCGATGGGTTTTGATGGTGAGTAAACAGGACTACAATAGACGCGAATTTCACTGGTTATTAAGTTTGTTTATTTGGCTTTGTTGCGAGCTTATTGACAGATTACTCGTCGTACGAAAGTAGGTGCGTTGTAGTATAGAAAAATATGGGGTTAGAATAATCCTGACCCTGAAGGTTCTATAAAAATTTCTCATCAAGGTTGTGAGTATTATTCTCCATGACCTACTGACAGAACTATTTTTCTATGTACTCTACCCTCTACCCGAACAAAATGCATTTTCCCATCCCAATTTTAAACGAGATAATCCATCTTCAAAATTAGACGACATATCTTCCAAGGTATCGAACGATCTAGTATCGAAGTCAATTTCCTTCTTACGTATTCTTTTAGATTTAGAGACAACAACAAATCGTTTGGGGCTAAGTCAGGACGCTCTGTTTAGATACAGGCGCATACAAACTGCGTGATATTTACAAAAAAAATGTTAAAATATAGATTTCTGATATTTGAAAGATGCAACTTTAATCCAAAGGCGCGCTCAACTCTGTATCCCGAATCCAGGGCAAGTTGAGCATTGTACCGCCAGATGCCAACCCATAAAGCATCAGCCTCAACACCGCAAGGTAAATGAGGTTACAGATAATACATACAGGGTCCGGCAGAATGATGTATCCATTTTCAAAGTTAATTCATTTAATAATATAATGCCATATAAATTCAAATCAAGTCGCCATGCTTTCGCGATAAATGGAAATTTAAGAAAGTTGTCAAAGTGTTTGCGAGAAATGTCAGTTTAGCTGTGAATATAGAGCATTGGTCAAATATTCAAAGTTATTTTGCGGTTTAAGCTTATTTTAAAAATAACAATTCTGCTGTAACCACCCAGCGTTCATTTCGTCGTTACTTTCATTTAAATCCACGAGATGCAGTTCCTAGTCGACTAACAATTAAAAAGTGGGTACACAAGTTTCGCACTACTTTCTCATGTGCCAAAGAAAAAGCAAAAGCAACAAACTCGTTCTGTACGCATACTTGAAAATGCTGAACGGGTAAGAGCAGCTACAAGAGTGCCAGCAACGAGAAGGAGGTCAATTGACTGATGTAATGTTTAAAAAATAAAATTTCCGTGTTTCATGAAGAACCTTTTGTTTGATTTTTGAATAAAAATTTAGCCGTTAACAAAAACAACTCAATTTAAAATGGATACTTCATTCTGCCGGACCTTGTACATGCAATTTTAATAGAAAAATAGTGATCAACAATGAATATGGGCCATTATATCAGGGGAAATAGTAATTTCCATAAAACCTTGAAGACCAGCATATTTTCATTCAATACGTTGAATGCAGGTATGCATTTTCATTTCGAAAGAAGGTTATTTATTGGATATGCAAAGGATGAATGTTATTAGTATGAAGAAACATGAATATTCGGGTGTATCTGGCATTGCTGCTCCACTATCAGTAACATCAGATTTGCCAGCTATCGGAAACAAAGTCTTAAAATATTTTACAAATTTCTAGCAAATTTTGAGTAAGTTTCTCACGAATTTTTGGTCAACTTTCAATAACAAATTAAATTAAAAAAATTAACAGCTTCCCTGTACACTGTTAGTAGAAGAAGTAGTAGAAATTTGCAGAATTTATAGTAAAATTTTAATAGTTATTTATGCAATAAGTGCTAAAAGTTGAGGTTTATGCATGAGACATGTCTCGTGCATAAACCACTTTTAGCACGAGTTGCATACAATATTTTTTCTACGACCTCAAATTTACTGTTATTAATCCATAACTGTCGATTTAACAAAGGTTTGCATCTACGACAGTTATAATTCATGTCATAATAAACAGTAGACCTTGACGCGCAGGTAAATGTTTGTGGAGCCAGTACTGTCAAAGTCAGTTACCAAAGGTAATTATTAATACAACACATCTGACTGTATTCATTAATAAGGCTTTAATTATTTAAAAACACTTTACCTCTAATGCAAGAAGTAACTAGAATAACTACAACTTCACTTCCAGTTCGAAATTGTGGTTTATAACCTCACTTCATTTTATACCACACATGCGCTAAAAGTAAACAGCTGATTTTTTAAAACACGCTAAACTATAAAACGTAACTTTTAGCGAAACAAGCTAGTGCTAAAAGGCCTACTTTTAGTAGTGGTCATAGAAAATAGCTATTTATGCAACAAGTGCTAAAATTTGAGGTTTATGCACGAGACATGAAAATTTTGAAACGAAACCGAAGGCTGAGTTTCATAAAATGTCTCGTGCATAAACCACTTTTAGCACGAGTTGCATATAATATTTTTCCTACGACCTTAAATTTACTGTTATTAATCAATAAATGTCGATTTAACAAAGGTTTGCATCTACAACAGTTATAATAAATTTATGTCAGAATAAACAGTAGGCCTTGACGCGCAGGTGAATGTTTGTGGAGCCAGTACTGCCAAAGTCAGTTATCAAAGGTAATTATTAATACTACACATCTGGCTGTATTCATTGCACAACGCTTTAATTGTTTAAAAAACACCTTACCTCTACTTCAAGAAGTAACTAGAATGACTTTACAACTTCACTTCTAGTTCGAAATTGTGGTTTATAACCTCACATCACTTTATACCACACATGATCTAAAAGTAAATAGCTGATCTCTTTAAACACGCTAAATTATAAAACGTCACTTTTAGTGAAGCTAGTGCTAAAAGGCCTACTTTTAGTAATGGTCGCGAAATTGCAGTAATTTGTTTATCAAACATTTGGCAAGCTTCTATTAAAGTAAACTTTCATATAGTTTGCAGGGAGTTGTTTTCTAGTAAACTTGCTGAACATTTCCCAAACATTTAATAGATATTTTTTGAAAATTTGCTGCAAACGTACTAAAAACAAATTTTCTAAAGGTTACAGAAAACTTTACATTAGTTGCAAACGTGCTCACAATTTGTTCAGAATTTATGAAACATTGAAAAGGTATTGCAAATTCGCTAAAAATTTACTAAAAGGTGAAATTTCGCTAGATTTTGGTAAGCAAATATGGGACGTTGCTAAAAATTCAGAAAAAAAATACAAAATTTGTAAGAAGTTGGTAAGTACATTTTTAGTGCAGTTTGACCAATTACAATAAATTAGTAGCAATGCTTCCTTAACTATTTTACCGAAGTTATTGTAATTTTCAGCGAATTTGCGGCAAATTTCCATCAGTTTTGAGCAAATTCGTAGAAACTTTTCAGCTAGTTGTTTTACACTATTAGCAAGTGTGCTATATAAATCGTTACATTTTTATCACACATCTTTACATTTCAAGTGAATGCAAAATTTTACTAAACTATAAGCGTTATAGTTTCGGACTTGCTTGTAATAAATTTTGAAATACACTTTTAACTTCTTTGTATATTTTTGGTAAATTTTGAATAACCCAAGTGCATTTGAAAAATTAGGCAATTCGATTTGCTCAAGGGTAATTCGACAGACTATTTCCTGAAAAGTTATTTTAACCTTAATATCTATTTTTAAATTGGAAAAATAAATGTATCATTAACCTACATATAAAACCAAAATAACTTTTCATGTTGTATTCGCAATTTGCACTAGTGCAAAATTATCGATGTCATTCGCATGTGATCGTTTGAAAATTTAAATTCTAGCTTTCTGATTGGTAAACATTTTTTTGATAGCAATAGTAGCCAAGCTTACAATAAATATTTATCAAAATGTCAAATTTATAGCAACATTTCTACGAGTTTACATCAAATTTGCAGCAAGTTTTTAAAAGCTTGTAATAAGTTTTGTAACAACCTCGTAGTGCTATTTTAACCATTTCAGCATTTCAGAAAACTTTCAGATGTTTGTAGAATTTCATATATTTTTCGCAACTTACTATAAAATTTTCAGGACACCACACTCTTGGAAAGTTTCTAGTTACTTTAAAGCCAGTTTCCAGAAAACTTTCGAAATGTTTCTACATATGCAGCAAGCTTCCAATATAAATTCAGGTACTAACAGATTTAGTTGCAATAGTTTTGTTCACTAAAAATTTAAGAGTATTTCAAGTTAGGTAAACAGTTTAGTGTTTAGCAAGATGCTAAATTTACAGGGAAGTATGAGCAAGTTTGAATCAAATTATCAACATACTTTAGCAGAATTTTAATAAATTCTCAGCAAGTTTCAAACACTTTTTCACGCTTCCTGTAAAGTGTTCAGAACATTTAGTACGTTTATGGTAGAATTTTGTAGTAAATTTTAAATAAATTTTAAGTATTTTAAATATTTTGCCACGCAACACATTTTAAATAAGTGTACTCTGATTTTTGTAAGAACTTTACAGCAATATTATAGTAAATTTCAATTTTTTGCAGCTGTGCAAACACACTTAAAACATTTATAATATTTCAGCTATTTTCAACAGGTTTTCAGTAAATCTTGAGCACTTTCGTAGTAAATTGTTGGCAAATTTTCAAAGCAATACATTTCCTAGCAAGTTTGCAAATTTTTTATAAATTTATGATAAACTTTTAGCAAATTCTTAAGACGTTTTCAACAAATCATCGTCAAATTATTGCTGTAAGTGTTATAGCAAGTATGCAGCACGTTGTTAATGATTTTTCCATATATTTTTAGTATATTTTCAGGACTTTTGCAGTAAAGTGTCGGAAATTTTGCGTTGTAGTTTTTCACAAATAGTTTGCTGCATATATTGCAATGATATGGTTGTTTAAATGATTTAATTTAAATAAATATTGATTAAGAACCACCATGCAAATATTTTATTTACACTAGAAAATTCTAGGTAGATAAAAGTGAGTTGTATTTGATTAACTCGTTGAAATAAATGGTTATATGCCTTCTGTCATATTTTATTTATCTGCAAATATTGACAATTAATCGCTAGCTCAATTTGGTAAAGCAATCACTCAATCTCGGTTAGGTTTCTGGCTGTATGCGTAATTTTTAAATTAATCGAGTACGGATCTGTATTCCGTCTCCGCTCTACTGCGCACAAGCAAATACTCGAAATTAGGTCAAACGCTACTCCAAAATGAATCCCTCTGGCAAGAATGAATTAAAACAATGTGAAAATTCATCAAAGTTCTACGGGTAATTATTTAAATTCGGCTGTTTTCGCGGCATTAATTGTCATTTGTTTTCTAGCGTTCGTCGAAGGGACGCGCGCCAACTTGCCAATTGTTTTTCACGGCGTCGTTTTGAGTTCAACTTTCTCCTAACCTCAAATTATGGACTGGGCCTATATTACGGGCTGCATTTACATTAAAGCAACGGAAATTGCTTGGATTGTCTTGAGTATGACTTTTCTTATACATGCATAAACTTTCAGGGGCCTAACTTAGCTAGTTTTAGGCTAAACAGTACCTGGTCTCACCGATCTTGTATCGGGAGCTCAAAGGACGCGCTTATGTAGTTATTCCTGCTGCAACTCCTGGCACACGTACTCGCGAGGCTGCTCGATGCTCTGGGGTCTTTCCCTCTGGGTTGTATCAGCTCACTTGCCTCCACGCAGAGATCGGAATGGGCTGCTTCGGCTTCTAGGTTATGTACACTGGGTTCGGAGAACTTTTCAACTTTTTGTGTTGGAAATTGATACAAATACTCCCACACGACCACGAACATGCACACATTAAAAGGGTATGCTTTTTGTGTTGATATAATTTGATTTATTATATAAAAATTTGATATAACTGGAGTACATTTTTAACATGTCAATTCATAATTAATTTCTTTTGTTCTGTCCCAATATCCGCTATAAACAATTGCAAGTTAAATATTAAATAAAAAACGGATGAACCAAGTTCAAAACAATTACTTATAATACTAAATTTGTCTATAACTAAAACTATTTACAAAATTTTATTCTTAATATTACTGTCTACATTTATAATTAGTTAACCGTGTCTTTTCGCCACTGCACGTTTATTTAAATTGCTTTTAAATGGTCACACACGTCACTGCACTGATTAATTTTTATTAGAGTATTTCCTGCAGCAAGGCGTCCTTTGAATTCCCCTGTCTCCTTTTCCACACAATTTATTTGGTCCATCTGCTGTGTCCTTTTCTTGGCTTTTTAACCCTGGCTTGCAGATTCTTACAATTTCCATTAAATGCCTTAATGCCTGCCTTCTTAGCTGCTCATTGCAACGTTCATTAGCTTATCTAGCTTCTCATACCTTTCTTTTAAAACCCTGACAAATATTTCACTGTTTAACTTGAATTATGCGCTTCATTTCCTTGCCTTTGCAATCCTTTTTAGAATTAATAGTTCAGCTATTACTTTTGCACAAACTTCTTATTTTAAATTGATCTTACAGTCATCTTAGATCCCGGTGAGAATTGAGCTTTGCTTATTGCGTTTTTTATTTAACTATACTGCTATTAATGGCATCTCTTTACAAATGCCCTCATTCTATTAAATTCAAGTAGTTTTAGCCTTGCAGTTATATAAAATACCTCACCCTGAGATTTAGTGAAATGTCCATTACTTTGGCAATGCTATCAAAGTTGAGTTGTAGGGCTTAAGACCACTGCAATATATTAGTAAGTTCGCTGCATTTTTTTATAAATAGACGCAAAATTTATCGCTTCTTCAATAAGTTTGCCGTAAACTGTTAGGCACCCGAATAATGTACTATTGTTAGCAAGTTTGCAGTACATTCTTTGTAAATTCATAATAAAACTTCAGCCAATTTTTAGGATATTTACAGGAAATTGCAAGCGAACTGTTTGCTGTTTTTTTCTTGCAAGTTTGTAGTACATATTTAGTAAGCCTATATTCGATGTAGCTTAAAGTAAATTTTCACGAAGTTTTGTATACATTTTTAGTAAATTTATTAAGTATTCTCAGAAAATCTTGATGATTGTAGGGACTTTTAAGAAAATTTTGAACTATACATTGCTTAGCAGAGTAGTAATAAATTTAAACAAAGTTTGCAGCAAATTGTCGGAAATCTGTACTTATTGCTATACTGTTCTTAGCAAGTTTGCAGTATAAATTTAGTTTTATTTTTACTTCCTTTTACAATAAAGGAAGTACTGGATTCACCCCAAAAATTCGAAATTGAGTTTTCAACAGATCTTCACGTTTTAGAGTCACCTGAACCCAAAAAACATGTTTTTGTTCATTGGTCTGTCTGTCTGTCTGTGTGTGTGTCTGGCTGTGAACAGAATATCTCAAAAACGAAAAGAGATATGCATTAAAACTTCATATATAAGTTTTGTGTACTATGTAGAGGCGATAGCAAGCTTTTGAAGAAAATCGCATAACCGAAAGTAGGTGTTTACTCTTGTGATTTTTCAGTTTTTTTCCGATTTTGTCAAACGATTGTTTTTAAACTTTACATTTTTAATAAATTTTTAATGTGTATTGATGTGAGATAGGTGATTTTCCAGTTGAATACTTCTAAAAAGGATTTCTTTTGTTTTTTTAATATTTTTTTATTAACTCCTATTTTAAATAGAACACCCGGTATATTATTACATTTTTGAATTCAGCTTAAAATTCTATTTTGTACCGTTTTTGTAGAATTTGTATTTCTTGAAAATTTTTGATAAATGCTTAAAAATTTAAAATCAAAATTTGTGTAATTATAAGATCACTGTAATAGGAAGTTGTGTGCGTGTATCACATCAGAATTTTACAATTAAATTTACAGTAAATTTTTAGAAAAATGTGGAGACGTTTGCAAATTGCCAACCGTTTACTATAAATGGTTTGGTAGGTTTTCAGTAAAATTTTACTAACTTTACACTATATCGTTAGTAAAATTTGCAGAAAACTGTTGAAAAATAGTTTGCTGTAAATTTACTAAATATTTTAACAAATGTTGAGCATATTTACAGCTAATTTTATAGAAATTGTTAACTATACATTTATTATCAGATTGGTCGTAATTTTTTTAGTAAATTTACACCAAATTTGTAGCAGTTTGTCAGCGAAATGGTCGCTGTAAAAGCTTTAGCAAATGTTTAGGACATTTGCAGGAAATCGTTTGATGCAAATTTTTAGTAAATATACAGTAATGCTTTAGCAATTTTTTTACTGTAATTCTCATGCAAGTATGTAATACATTTTTACGAAACGTTGTATTCGAACTTGTATTATCTGGAAATGGTTAGAAAAATGTTTGCTGTACCTTTCTTCATAATTTTATAGAACACTTTTCTAAATTTATTTTACATTTTAATAGATTCTGTTTCAGTAAATTATCAATAAACTGATTATTGTAAATTGTTTTGGAGTTTGCAATAATTTCTTCTTAAGCTGTTGCCATATTGTTTACGGTACATTTTTAGTAAATTTAAATTACATTTTTAGGAAATTGTAGAAGTTTTGGACCGGGGATCTAAGAAAATTGTTTACTTTATATTAAAAGCACGTTTTCAGTACTTTTTTTGTAAATTAACCGTAAATTTTCAGTGAATCTGCAAATTTCAGCTAATTGTTATTGTACATTGTAACAGGTTTTTAGAAAATTTTTAGTAAATATGCAATACACTTTTAGCAAACTTTCAGGACCTTTGTGGAAAATTATTAGAACACGTTAACTGTATATTACTTAGCAAGTGTATAGCACATTTTTTATAAATTTGTTATAAACTTGTACTGAAGTAGTTTTCAGTAAATTGTGGGTGAACTGATTTTTCTAAATTGTTAGGAAATTTGTAATGGGATTTTTAACATTTCTCGCAGTATCGTTTGCAGTAAATAAAGTTTTACAAATTTTTAAAATTTATGGAGGAATTTTCAAAAAATTGTTTGCTGTACATTAATAGCAAGTATGTAGTACATTTTTTGTAATTTAACCGTTCATTCTCAGTAAATTTTCAGTATATTCGCAGAGAATGTCTATCAAATTCTTCCCTGCCAAGTTTGTAGTAAATTTTTAGTAAATATTCAATACATTTTTAGCAAACTTCGAAGACGTTTGCTCCAAATTGTTAGAAAGCTGTTTTTCCGTACATTTCTAGGCAAGCTTACAGCACAATTTTTGTAAATTTCCTATAAATTTCTAGTGATCCTTTTGCAGCAAATTGTCAGGAATAAATTAGTGTAAATCTTTGCAGCCAACTTGTAATATACCCTTAGTAAAATTTACCATATTTATTAGCAAATTTTCAGGATGTTTATAGCAATGTGTCATCAAATAGTAAATTTACAATTTATGTTTTTTTTTCAATTTGTTGTAGTGACGTTTAAGAAAATTGTTTACTATACACTAGTACTAAGTTTGTAGTAAATTAACAATACAGTTTCAGCAAATTGCGTATATGTTTGCAGAGAAATTTTCAGCAAATTGTTTACTGTTCATTCCTTGGAAAATTTGTACTAAATTATTTATTAAATCTATTATGTTTTTAGAAAATTTCCAGGACGTTTCAACAAATTGTTTGTTTAGTAAATTTACAATAAAGTTTCAGTAAACTTTCAGGAAGTTTGTATCCGTCTTTAAAAGAGTAAAAACTAGGCATCCCTTTTTACTTCCTTTTACGATAAAGGAAGTATTGGATTCACCCCAAAAATTCGAAATTGAGTTTTCAACAGATCTTCACGTTTTAGAGTCCCCTGATCCCAAAAAACATATTTTTTTTCATTGGTCTGTGTGTCTGTCTGTCTGTCTGTGTGTCTGTCTGTGTGTCTGTCTGTGAACAGAATATCTCAAAAACGAAAAGAGGTATGGCGTTGAAACTTCATATATAAGTTTTGTGTACTATGTAGATGAGACAGCAAGCTTTTGAAGAAAATCGCATAACCGGAAGTAGGTGTTTACTCTTGTGATTTTTCAGTTTTTTTCGATTTTTTCAAAAACGGCTCTAACGATTTTTTTCAAAATTTACATTTTTATTAAATTTTTAATGTGCATTGACGTGAGATAGGTGATTTTCTAGTTGAATACTTCTAAAGTGGGTTTCTTTTGTTTTTTTTTCTATTTTTTTTATTAACTCCTATTTTAAATAGAACACCCGGTATATTATTACATTTTTGAATTCTGCTTAAGATTTTAGAGAAAATTTGTCTCTTCAACTAACGCTCTATTTTGTACAGTTTTTGTAGAATTCGTAATTTTTGAAAATTTTTGACAAATGCTTAAAAATTAAAAATTACATTTTTGACTAATTATAAGATCACTGTAAAAGGAAGTTGTGTGAGTGTATCACACCAGATTTTTTTTACTTCCTTTTACTATAAAGGAAGTTTAGTATTGGATTCACCCCAAAAATTCGAAATTGAGTTTTCAACGGATCTTCACGTTTTAGAGTCCCCTGATCCCAAAAAACATATTTTTTTTCATTGGTCTGTCTGTCTGTGTGTGTGTCTGTGTGTCTGTCTGTGAACAGAATATCTCAAAAACGAAAAGAGGTATGGCGTTGAAACTTCATATGTAAGTTTTGTGTACTATGTAGATGAGACAGCAAGCTTTTGAAGAAAATCGCATAACCGGAAGTAGGTGTTTACTCTTGTGATTTTTCAGTTTTTTTCGATTTTTTAAAAAACGGCTTTAACGATTTTTTTTTAACTTTACATTTTTAATGTGTATTGATGTGAGATAGGTGATTTTCCAGTTGAATACTTCTAAAGTGGGTTTCTTTTGTTTTTTTTTCTATTTTTTTTATTAACTCCTATTTTAAATAAAACACCCGGTATATTATTACATTTTTGAATTCACCTTAAAATTCTAGAGAAAATTTGTCTCTTCAACTAACACTCGATTTTGTACCGTTTTTGTAGAATTTGTAATTTTTGAAAATTTTTAACAAATGGTTAAAAATTAAAAATGAAATTTTTGACTAAGTATAAGATCACTGTAAAAGGAAGTTGTGTGAGTGTATCACACCAGATTTTTAATTTCCGATCACGCACGGCAAAACTAAAATCGACGTCTTCCGACAGCAGAATTTCAAAAAGCCAAGTCGTCCGTATTGCGAGCAGCTTTTCGAGTCAAACCGTCATACTTCTATGGAAACCGGATCGGATTTCCAATCACATCAGCGAGACGATCACATCGTTTCAATATTATACAGATCAGCTGTCGGCTTTCAAAAGAGCGAATTGAATGACAGCAGCTGCCCGTGATGGATGAGATCGTCGATCTGCTGGCAAAGAGCACACCCACCGGCACCGGTATATCGACATAAGCATAATGGTCCTCGGACAATCGTCCGAAACGTCACATGATGTACGTAACCGCCGTCCTTATTTGGGCCGCGAGGATCAAGGTTGGCCTCGCAATCGAGCATGCGAATAATTGCCATCCTGCGTGGCGGAACTGCCGTAACCTCCTTAATGGAGTTCTTATATCAGGAATTAATTAATATTAAAGTTGTTTCCCCTTAATTATTGCTATTAAGAGTGTGTACCAGTTTCAAGGCTGTTCAAGGGAACTAGCAAACTGTGCCTGGTTTGTATGGTAAGATAGTGACCTGTCAATAGATTGTTGCTGTTAAAATGGTTGAAAGCTAACCAAGAAAGAATAAAAACATTTGGTTCATAGATATGGAGCAACCAACAATTATTTAGGCTGGCTATAAAATTTAAACAGTGCTCTTACCTAGTATTTTAATCAGTGACGACTCGTGCAGACTTTTTATGGCAGAGCCAACCACCGAACGAAAAATGCATTTTCCACCCCCTTACAGACAAAGACAGTTCCGATATTCTGAGATTTAAATATTTTGAATATGGACCGGCAAAAGCTAGCACAGTGAAAAAAATTACCAAACATAAAGGCTAATAAAATATGATGAACTGTATCGAATATCTCTCTTTAATTTTCATTTAACTGCGGAAAATATTGCAACTCTACTGTATAAGATACATAGATGCATGCGTGATTGACGTATAATATTTCAAGATGTGCGACAATTTACCAGTAAATTATGAGTATAATAAAATGGCAACCGTAATTATTTTGCAAAAATCACAACCTGCAACATCTCTTCTGTCGGAATTTTATACAGGGTCTTCCGAATACGTACGTGCGGTTAAAGTGTTCGAGAATGACATTTAAAAGAAACATTTCTTAGTTAAGAATCATATATTGTAAAAACTTACTTAAAACAATTGTTAGCTTGTTGCTATGCAGACCCAAATGTTCAATTGTTGTTGTTTATTAGGGAAAGCCAATAAGAAGCTTGTTTGTAAGATTGGCTCCCACTCTTGAAGTTATGTCGTTCATAAAAGTTTATAATTTCTACCAGTTGTCGAGTTTTATTTATTCGCCAGTGTGCAGAGCCCAGTTGTGCTTAATTTTGGTTGTGTTCGTAAGTGGAAGCCCAGCGAAAATTGATCCTGAAGCTTCGCCCATTTGTGTTTGACTTCGAAGAAATATTTTGGCAAGTTTTGGAGCTGCGTTAAGCAGGAAACAGTATGCAGAGTCTAGAGGGGCCCTTGTTTGTGGTATACAAGAAGGCAGCAGCAGTTAAAAGCGTTCCAGAAGGCAGGTACGAGCATAGCGTCCTTTCGAAGCGATCCAGGTGCGAAGTCAACTTTTTAAGCCTTCTTTCGTGGTCCAGAGGCAGGTAGCAGCCACATGGAGATTTCTAGAATGAAATTGCGAGCTTGGCGTCACCCCAATTTGCAGAAAGCAGATAATTTGGAGAGCAAGCAAAACAGTTGCCAGTTGGCGTCACCTATGACATGAAATAAAACAAATACAGGTTAGACAAACAACTTGCATTGCTATTATTTACCTGAGGTGAATTTATTAATTTTTTGTCGATTTGAGTTCAATTGAGCTGGATTTTTGGGTGTTCGGTCAGCTCTGTTTTCCGTCAATATTTGAGGTAACTGTCATTCATTGAAATTGAGCATTTGCTATACTAGGGTAAATATTTGCAGATATTGAAGTTCTCAAAAGCTGGTCGACGCATTAATTTAAATTAGTTGCCAATAAATAAAGTATAAAAGGCAACATACCGTTTATTATTCCATTTAAAGCTCAATTAAATAATTATAATTTTTAATAAGCCCTGAGAGAAGCAATTATTGATATTAAAACTTGTAGTATTTGTGATAAGCTATTAAATTTATTTCAATTATAGTTTACAAACTGGTTACCATACAACACTATTATTATAACAGTATATCCTGGCTAAAAAATTAAGGGACTGGTACGGATTAACATCAACCAAGCTATTGAGAGTAGCTGTATCCCGGCTGATAATCGAGAATCCTCTTCTCAGAAGAGTACGCACTTAACGAAAAAGAAGAAGATAGTTAAAGGATTGCATTAATTTGAAAAATAGAATATGATTGATACATTTATAATTCCTGGAACTTTAATAATTATAATTATTTAATATAAAAGAAGTAACTATGTAATTGATAATTAAGTTGGGTGCTAAGAGACATGAAGGATTAAAAACAAATAGGTTTTGGAATATTATTTTGAAAATTAAGATACTATAATTTAGAAAGGAATAAATTTAGAAGTATCAAATAAGTTTATCTTGGATAATTTGATACATAAAAGTACCATTTTGAACCAAGGCAGGTCGTATTACTGTGAGTGAATTGGAACTGGACGATGGGATGTAGCAGCGATATTGTAACATTTAATATCAGGGATCATCAGCATTAAGCCGGCCGTTACAGTGAACGCGTTGGAGATATTCATTTGAACGTTTGTGGAACGCCTCAACGTCGTGAATTGATTCCAATAGGTGGCGTTAATGTGTATGGCTGAAGGTTTGTTAGAAGAATTTCGCAGGATAAAAGGAGTTATAATCAGAGAGCTGTATCTACGGTAAACCATTTAAGGAATGATAAGTAGCTACCGTATAATAATTGCATGTATTTTTCGGGAGATTGTTATTAATTACTTTACTTTTGCTTCGGGTATGCTCAGATGCTCATGGGTTCGTTGTACTCAACTGTTTAATTAGAAGGATAACACAATACATACAAAAGTAACTTGTCTGACCGGACCGCAGCCCAAATAGCACCTTAGTTTGGCTCGGTTGATGCGTCTGGACCCTATTAAAGAAGTTCGAATGAAGTAGAAATGAGTGCACGTTGGTTTGAATCAGGTAATTTTGCCGGACTTGTGCAGATTTGAAACAGGCTTGTGAGGGAGTCGCTTGCGCCCTTCAGTGCGCCGAGCGGTAAAGTGCAACTTGCGTTTGGTGAACGACCATGGTGGCGTCGTTGGGCTAACAATGCTGTTACTACAAGTACGCTAGTATTTTAATGAGCTTTTAGGTTATAATAACCTCTGTGAAGCCGGTTATTTCTGTTCAACGTAACGTAGTGGACGTCAAGTGCGGGATTTAGGTTAACAGACTGTCTTACGAGACAGGCTCCTGTACAAGATAAAACTCTGTCCAGGTTAGGGGGGATGTCCTACGAGACATGTTCCTGTCACAAGGCAGAACTGCGCCAGGTCACAGGATATAGCTAAGTCAGAAAAGCATTAGGAAAGGGTTCCAGGTCCCCGGAAGGGACCTAGAGCTGGAGGTCAGGCTCAGGCTCTCAGGTTTCAAGACTTAAGTCTCGAGTGATTGAAATGGATGCGAAAGTTTGTTTATACTTTTCGGTCCACGTTATCAGTGCAGTCGCTCCAGGTACAATTAAGTGGGAGCAGCGCTGTGCTTGCTTGTACGAGACTCTGCGCGGAGCTGGTGGACGTCCTCTTATGTTCTGTTTGCGCGTTAGGGCGATGTAACCGCAGATTGTGACGGAATAAGCGCCGTACAAATTTCTGCCATAATATTGATGGTTTAGATAAATTTGATACTGGCGTTAACGTTACAACCCAAACTAAATGAAAACTGCCAAATTATAACTTAACTGAAAGAAAGCTATGTACTTGATTTAAAAATTGAACATAAAATAATAGTAACTTGAGATTAAGCAAAAACACATCCCAACCTGAGAGAAAGAGATTTTTATGTTAAAATGATTGATTAACTGGGCTAGTCTATTGAAATTTAATTAATAATACTTAATTATTAGACCGGGTTAAAATTGTTTTAAAAGAGTACATATCCACACATCTTGAGTTAAGTCAAAACGACAGATAAAGAAATAAAGATTATACCAGAGTAGATGAAAGAAATTTTTATACCAAATGAAATTTGTTATTTAATTAATTATTTAAATATCTAATATTATTGCAATATGCAGAACTTCATACAAACATTGAGATCACAACTCCACGGACACTAATTCCTACAGCAATAAACACATTTGTGAACATGAAAAAAATCGAAGATAAATCAAGCACAAGCAACATCAGTATTGGTGTCTAATATTACTTAAAATAAGAAGAAAATTGCCCCAAATTACGTTTGAGTCAACTTTATAACGCACGAATACATCAAAGTTGCGTGCTAGGGCCCGCCGGAAAAACGGGGCCTCGCCCCATCTCTCAAGGCTGTTGGGCGCAGACTGCACCCAAATTCGCGCAATTGTGCCACTTCCAGCTATATAGGGAATATAATAGTGAATCACGTTACGACAAGTCGCCAAACGAATGCATAAACAATTAGAGTTGTGGAACTCCTTGGTCTCGCCGCGTAATTGATCGGGCGTTTCGTTAGCTCCGACGGTTTCGAGAAACAAAGCTGCACCTTTGCCGCCGATTATTGATGGGTTTTGTGTAAAACGCTAACGAAGAATTGGGAAACGCTCCGTATTCGGAATTATAATGGGGTAGGCTGAATAGCAAGCGCTATAAACTGTGCTAGCCTTGACCCACCATGGTTTTGTTCCTGGCGAACGAAAGGCTGCTTTAAATAGTTTAATTAGATAATAACAAATTTATAAACGATTAGTGTCAGGCCCATAATTAAATAGAAGTGATTGGCGTTCATTCAAGTTAAATCGGGCTTGGCAATTGTATACCTTTTAGGTGCCTAACACACCAAATCTGAATATCGGTGTTGATTTGCTGATTTTCTATTTAGCCGACCTAAATCTCCAAGTGTATTATTCGAGTATCAATACTATAGCTAAAAAATTCCAGGTGTACAAACATTTAGCAAAAGTGCACGTTTAATTTTTTAGCAGCTTTGGATTTTCAATTTCCAAAATATGTGCGATATCTCTACTTTACTTGGAATTATTATTATTTAATGTACCGGATGCCCAATTTTTGACAAAATTATATTGAAGTCGCCAGTGCTTAGAGCTTTTTGAAGGCGATGTGGCCCAAACTATATGAATTCTTGAAACCTTTTTTTTTATTTTCAAGTTGCAGTGGAAAAATAAAAACCTTGAAATATCAGTTCGTCGTGTCAGCTCTTTTTTTTCAAAATTATTATTCTATTTATATTTTTCCACGTTATAATGTAGTAGAAACTGAGCAGGATAAAGGTTAGCAACCCAGCAATTGTAAAAATCTAAAAATCTCAGAACACAACCAGCAGGGCAGAACTGAAAGACTATTCCGAAACCTACGAAAATAAATTTTGAATATTGCAACCTAGAACATACGGGGTTTGGACTGATAGAAACAAGAAGCAAAGGTATCCGGTCAGAAAATATTGGCAGTTACATTCATAGTAGCATAATCCGCCCGTCACCTGATTCGTCTACAATTTTAAGCCCTTCTTCTAGGCTGGGCCGTGTACCTACTTTTAGCTACAATAGATACATACTGTATGTCCACTCTCAAAGTCGAACATAGGCAATCAACATGGTGCATTTGATTTTTAGATATTTTGCTATTATTTCTATACTATATCAGTAAATAGTACTATTACTAGTATCATTGCATGCAGAATAATTTTATCTTTCCATTGATAACATTACATTTCCTGTAAGTAGAATTGGCAAGCAGGAGTCAGCAAAAACCTTCAATGCAATGTTAGATTCCTATGCTCGAGTTTGAAAACGGACACCCGGTATATCTTAATGTTTCTACTGCGACTGCAATAGTTTAAACAAAGCACTTAGTAATGTAAATTACATTAATTCGTAAAAAAATCAGTCGATAAAATTCGAAAGTACGCCCCCAGAGGGAATCTGATTTCTAGGCAAACGCATTAGGTATTCGACCAGGAACACTACGTGGCACACAGGCTTATTGTTGTATTATGAAGTGGAGGGAGGATCGCGGCCGAATAATAAAAATGAAGATGAAAATAAATGCAAGACAACCTATAAGTTATTTATTAAAATTATGTTATAAACGACGACGCCAGTGTAAACAAAGAAGATTTCTACACGTTATGAACCGGTACAGTAAGAATAATAAACCAACATCAACAAATAACAATAATTGAAGACTTAAACAGTAGAGTAGCACTACTCCTGAATAATAAAATAGTTGGAAGGTTTAGAGAAGGTGCGATAAATTTAGCATATATACTCAACACTCTCTTCGAACATAAAGATACACATAATTATAGCGCGAACAAACAAAAAATCGACTCATATCAACTAATTATTGATTTATAATCATTGTTAGGCGATACCACTAGGTGACAGTTAAAGATGAACGAGCCCATGAACAACCTGATTGTCCTGTGCATGGTATCAGGAAAGTTCATATGTATGAAACAAACGAAACACCTCATAAATAAGACGAAACGATCACTCAACTGAAATACCTCATGTACGTAGCTAAACTACTGACACTACTGGGAGCATATAAGAGATTTTTATAAAATGAGAGAGACAGAGTAACAATTAAACTCTATCCTCAAAAAAGGCCAAGTGAATTGTAGGAACAATGAACGAATGTGTACACAAAAATCTTTAGGTGTAGAAGAGCAAAGTAAACATAGACGAGAAAGAAAAAGAATATTGTATAAGTGTCGATGAGACAAAACAATCGAATTAAGACGAAAACACATAATATGTAGATAAGAAGTAACGGTAAAGGTACGGTAAAAAAGAACACTGGAACATGACATGTAGAAATTGACATCACACTATGGTATCACAATTCGTTAAAACCCCTCACCACACAAATATTTAACAACTGCTAAATACGTATTTCGACAGCCAAACTGTCATCATACTGTCTGACAGTATAAATAGCTGTCAACTGCACAGGAATCGCCCACTTTCATTTGTGATTTGGTCACGAGCATATCGTTGCCATTTTGCTGTGTAAGTTTTTGTAGCTACTGATGATGACAGCTTGGCTGTCGAAATGCGTATTTAGCAGTTGTTAAATATTTGTGTGGTGAGAGGTTTTAACGAATTGTGATATTTTCAAACCACAGGCTCTAGCAGTGTTTTAATCACACTAGGGCATAACTACTACATAGAGGGAAGCATGGAAGATGATAAAAATGTAAGACAACAGACTGGGTTTCAGACAATAACAATTCAGAACTTCACCTTGTCAAAATCTAGTTGCTTAATTAAATTCCTTATACATATTAACGATACAAGTTTGATTATGAGCATCTTAACGAAACGAGTTTCGTTGAGTGCCGTAAGCAAACGTGTATTGTTCAATATTTTATCTTCATAAATAAATTTTGGTTCAATGTATTTTTTATATAAAAAGAGTGCGTAATATTCATTACCGCATTCAGTGTGGCAATGAAGCTCTTAACGATACTAAAATCAATTTGGTTAATAGTGTACAACACCGATGAAGATAAACGTATGTAACACTTTAGAAGTGATCCCTGTGACGGGGAAAATATTTTATACTTGTTAAAGCTAGCCTATGTAGCTAATATAAGTCGTGGACTGGATAAACTAATGTTTACACTGGTGCCCGAGCAGATTTGGAACTTAATAATTTCATATTCGATTGCTGCCACACTGTTGGTATAATTTTGGTTTAGTGAGGGGAATAATATGTACAGGTGCCTGAATGAAATAACCCCCTTATAGAGCAACTTATGGAGAAAGTGTGAAACATATTCAGTCAGTGAAAGCATTTGATCTTTTAATAAAATTGAATTATTTCACTAACGCTTCGAATGTCTCTCAGGGATCACTTATTAAGTAATGGTTCTGTAATATCAATGTATTTGTGCATTAGTTGTAGTCCTTATACACTTAAATGTTTTATGTTTATTTATTAAACACTAGTAATTACATATCCTTTATTTACATCTATTACAACCCAGATTTTGTTGACTGTTATTATGTTATTCATCCCTCTGCGTTTCAATTTTTGACTTCGTTTGAATCACTTAGTGGTTTGACGTCTCAATCTAGACGCTGACATGTTACCGTTGGATTTCTAATCTTCGTATCTTGATGTTTCGTCCAGATCTTGGTTTCATTTCTTTTATTGACGAATTTTGATTTTGGATTACCACTGGTACAGGCAATCTTAATTCTGACTTTGACGTCTTGAAGTGGTCAGCTAAGCAATCCTGCAGATATTATTATTTAAGCAACTCTGACAATTCCATTCAATGCTGGCATCACCTTCACAACACGTCCTTTGCAAAATGTACGAGAATATCTCTCCTTGTTGTCATATCCAACAAGCTCAACCTCACCAACCGCAATCACTGATAGAAACTTCGATTTCTGATGTAGCACAAGTTGAGCCAAATATTCAATTATGAATTTTATTTGTAGTAGTTTGTTGAATCCTTCTTGGTTGTGAGCTTTTTTTCTAATTTCGGAAAAGTTGCAGTTTTTTTCATGAGAAATATTGTTGGTGTGAGCGGATTGAGATTTTCTGGATCTTCAGTCACTGTTGTCACTGGCCTGTTTGATTTCTGTTTCAGTGTTTACGAAGATTAGTCATATGTTATCCGGCAGTTCGAGGAGCTTTCCGGAGAGGGTCCTTTATTAATTGAATGAGATGTTTCACCATCCTCCACAGTCCACACCATGACACTGCGGCTGAATTGAATATCCAACTTCTTGAATGATTTGATCAAATTCACTATTTACACAGTTTTCCCCATGGTGCTTGGACGATCAAATTGTTGAATAAATCTCGACAATGCTTCGATGAAGTAACTGAGCGACTAAAAACAACCGACCATACTTTTGCGGCAGAAGAATGCAGTAAAATCAATTGTGGCAATGGTGCTATTGTTACTTCCGCCCCTTTCTGAATATCGTCAACACGTCATATACTCTTGTGGATGCTACTATCTGAAATTGGTCATGATTAATTTTATGCAGCAGCCCGGTCAATTTATCCGGTCGTGGTCACTATCTTTGTTCATTTCACGCACCTAATACTGCTTTATCAAACAAGCGCAGAATTTAACAAGTACGTTTGTGACGAAAGCCACAAAAGCGACGTCAGAAGCATCTTTTGGTTTTGCTTCGATACTTCACCGCGTGTTGCTACGAATTTCCTCAAGTGTGTCGCCATGGGCTGATATCTTCGATAGGAGCTCCATTTAGCGGCAGTTTCAACACTGCTGAAGATTACCGGAATAACAGGACCCACCCGATATGTAATAGTTTTCATATTAGAATCAAAATAACGATTAGACCCCCACTAGCTCAAGTGAGTAAATTCCATTTTGTGTGGACTAATGCCAGATTTATTTCATGTAGGTCTCTTTTTCCCTATCTTGTATGACTACTTATTAGGATACGTTATCCTCCTGTTTGCTCGTTGTGCGCTGCTCCGTTTGACTATTCTGAGCACATCTGCGTGCATTTGTGGATAAGTTTCTTACGTGCTGGAGCAACCTTTTGATTACACCTCTGAAGTAAGGCCTTTCACCACTTAAAGTTAACGGCTCGAGGAAATCTCAATTTTCATGCGCATCTGTTACTTAACAACCAGACCTGGACCTGGCATACTTTGGGAAAAACCATCAATCTGCTTGTCTGTATATTATATGTGTTTGTGTAGGTACTATAAAGGCAGCGAAGGCCTTGGCTCAGCGACGTCGTGCTGTTTCATTTTTAATGTGGTGTATATTAGCGAGTTATGTTACAGCTAGACAATGGCCCCCTGTGTAAAACTGCAAGCTTGCAACCTTGAACAATAATAGCTTCTTTCTGTGAACTGCAAATCTGCAACCTTGAACGCACGTGGCTTCCTGTCTCACGCTCCCTTTTAGAGATAACGCTTATCTTAGCTGATTAGACATAGTATATATACAAGTAGCCTGCACCTCTAAGATAAGTTCCAGTTAGTTCGTAGCTAGATGTAAGAAATTGTCTGGCAGCTAATCTGTGTGCTTCCAATGTTATATTTCATTGTAAAATAAAAATAAACGTTTTTTAAAAAGTCGTTTCGGCGGCCTTTTAATAAAACTGGCGCAGTCGTTCGGATTTGTGGAGGAAAACCTGGAAAACTACAAACATCGAGTCGACCAGCAACTTTCCTTGAGGTTCAGCTCTTTGCCGCAAATCGACACCTACCACCCAGCGGATCTTCGGACATCTCCAACAGGGACAAACATCGCCCGATCGTGAGAAGCGCCCGTCGACCCAGCTCCTGCTCCTCCGTGGTTATTGGAACCATCTGGTCATTGGGACCACTTGATCATTGGGATCAGTCTCTGGTTTGGCAACGTCAACAACGACGACCCCAGGACAACTTTTGGATGACGCTCTAGCGTTAAGCAGACCATCCAAAGTCGGACTTCAGGACCTAGCTGTTTGCAGGCCAGCCGACATCAACAGGATCGACGCATCCTTTTTGAAGACAACAGGACGTAGCAGATCGCACGCCGTTCGTCAATTTTAAAGCACAATGTAAGTGCATATTTTTATAATTCAAAGAATAATTTTCAAGCTTTAGAGAAAAAGCAAAGGTATATTTTAAAAATAATAATTTTCAAGCTTTGGAGAAAAAGCAAAGGTATATTTTAAAGGCAACAAAGTAACGACTATTAAAGCGTTCGCCTAAGTAATAATTTTCAAGTTTTAAAGAAAAAGCAAAATAATTAATTTTAAACAACAAAGTAAAAATTTTAAAGGCAACAAAGTAACGTAATATAATTTTCTAAAGTAATAATTATTAAAGCGTTCGCCTGAACTATAAAGCTAATTAATCTCAAACAAACTTTAACTTATACTAACATAGTTCTAATATTTATTTATAAGATCAGACAGAACGTAGTAAGCCAGACCAATTGCTGCACATACTAGGTGTGCTTAATTTGCATTTGTGCTTGCGTTCTTGCGCGTAGGCCTCCAACCCCTGTTAGGCATCTTCTAGTCATATAAATTGTTTACTAACATAAAACAAAATTAAAAATCAAGTGAAACAAATAAAGTAAAATTAATTTTTGTCTACAAAAGAGAATCTTTAACATAATTCTCGCCTTAAGTAAAAACACCTACACCCTTACAAAATTTTTATGTAAAAAAAAAATTATATTTTGAAACAATTGTAAAATTTTATGTCTCGAGATCGATCACGCTCACCAAGGCATTCTATCCCTAGAATTTTATTTTTAAATAATTGTAACAACCCAAATATGGTTGAACAAAACGCATCATTGTTTCCCCCACATTTTAATGTAGCTTTACTAAATGAAATTCCCACATATGATGGTAATCAAGCCACTCTTTCGGAATTTATCAGATCCGCAGAAATCATTGCAACTAAATTTTGCACAGAAAATTTAAACTATTATATCAACCAAGTAATTTTAAATTCGATAAGGAATAAATTAAAAGGTCAAGCGTTAGAAGTAATTACAGGTTACGAGTATGATACTTGGAAAGACTTAAAAAATGTCTTAATTGAAAATTTTGGCGACCAAAGGTCAGAATTGAATCTTTTAATTGATTTAACCAAATTAAAACAGAATAAAGACTCTCCCATAGAATTTTTCAATAAAGTTAGAACCCATTTGGCTATTTATAATTCAAAAGTTTCTCTGAGTCAAGAATCAAAAGACATTATCACTTATAAATTAAAGGCTAACAAAGACTTAGCACTTCGCACCTTTACAAGTGGATAAATGAAAATTTAGGAAGCTTCGTAAGAAGTAGAAACCCAACTTCACTAGAACAAGCCTTAAGCATAGTAAAAGAAGAAATCGATATCAGATATTCTCAAAATCAAAATAATTTTCAAAGTCAGAAATTAAACAAACCAAATTTAACTTCCAATATTCAAACACAAAATTCATATCAACCTAAATTTAATAACCCAAATTTTATGCAAAGACCATTCCAACAAAATCGAAGTAATTTTAATCAAAATCCCAACTATTTTAAAAGTCCAACGAATTTTAACAATCCTAATAATTCTAGAATAACTCAAAATTCAAGCTTTAATGCATTTGCACCAAAACCAAATTTTTCATCAACAAATAAACCAGAACCTATGGACTTTAGCACTATAAAAAGACCAGCTACTCAACAATCAAATTTCCCTAATAAATATCGAGCAAATTCTCAGAACGTTAATAGAAATTTTAATCATTTAAATTACCATCAAGAAAAACCTCCGGATGAATATGAAGACTTAACCGAAAATTTATTTGAAAATGGAGAATTTTTAACTCCAGAAAATTTTAAGGAAAACCTTCAGGAATATTCTGACCCTGATAATTCACAAGACTTAGATCACACCCCAGATTATTTCGAATATCCAGATCCAGACGATACTGTAAATTTTTATTAAGAGCCTCGGAAAAGAATATTTTAACTTTTAATATAAATCCAAAATCAAACCTTCCTTATATTATAATTCCCGCCACCGGCGATAAACTTTTAATAGATACAGGTAGCTCACAAACAATAATTTCTCCAGATTTTGTACAACAACATTTTCCAAATTATATTTATGAAACAGAATTCGAGATAGTTACATCTCATG
Organism: Agriotes lineatus; assembly: GCA_940337035.1. NCBI lineage: Eukaryota > Metazoa > Arthropoda > Insecta > Coleoptera > Elateridae > Agriotes > Agriotes lineatus. The sequence continues at coordinate 22,394,280 of OW679199.1, forward strand.
GAATTTCTCAACATAACTTAATTGCAGATTTACCCATTCCTAATCTTTTTTATAAAAACGGAACACATACGTGTTATTTATTCAATTTTCACCAAGACTATGTAGGACTTATTGGATCCGATTTACTTTCAAAATTATGCGCCCGAATAGATTATAAATGGATGCACATTCAAACAGAAAAAACAGTAATACCGTTCTATTATAATCCATCAAAAACTAAACAAGAAATTCAAAAACGTAATGAATGTAATTTTTCCAAATTTAAAAACTCAGATTTTGTCAGAAAACTTGTAGTACCTCCGCGTACAGAATGTTTTGTAAATTTACCAGCAGTAGGAAAGAATGGAACTAAAATAGCTCCAAAACTAAAATTTAATGACAAATTAATTATGCCTTCAGCATTAGTGAAATTACACAATAATTGGTTTAAAACCAGCGTAATTAATACTTCAAACGAAACACAACAAATAAATATTTATAATCCTTTATTTTTAGAAGACTATGAACCCGATAGCAAAAATCAACCTATCAGACTTAACAACTTTAATATAAAAACTCCAAACACCAAAAGTATTTTAAATAACAATTTAAAAAACAATTTAAGATTAGACCATTTAAACGAAGACGAAAAAACTCTTTTGACTAATTTATGTTTTCAATACAGAGATGTATTTTACTCTCCCGAAATACCTTTATCCGTTACGAATTTGACAAAACACCACATTAGGACTAAAACCAATGCACCTATATTTACGAAAACATACCGTTATCCCCATATTCATCGCAAAGAAGTCAAAAAGCAAATAAATAAAATGTTAAACGAAGATATTATAGAGCCATCGGAATCACCGTATAATTTTCCTATTTGGGTCGTCCCAAAAAAGTTAGACGCCTCCGGAAAACAAAAATGGCGCATTGTAGTTAACTATCGAAAGTTAAATGAACAAACTATTGAAGATAAATATCCATTGCCCCGTATAGAAACCGTATTAGACAATCTTGGCAGAGCTAAATACTTTACAACTTTGGATCTTGCCTCTGGTTTCCACCAGATAGAAATCGAAAAGAAAGATCGCGAAAAAACCGCTTTTTCAACCGAAGAAGGCCATTTTCAGTTTAAAAGAATGGCTATGGGTTTACGTAACAGTCCTGCATCCTTCCAAAGGATGATAAATACAGCCTTAATTGGACTCACTCCAACACAGTGCCTAGTTTACCTAGACGACATTATAATTTTCGGAAATTTTCTTCAAGAACACATGCAACGTTTAAAAAATGTATTTCAAAAATGTAGAGATGCTAATGTAAAGATTCAGCTAGATAAATCAGAATTTTTACATAAATCTGTAAAATATTTAGGTTATATAGTTACTTCAGAAGGAATAAAACCAGATCCATCTAAAATATCAGCAATCAAAAATTTCCCAGCACTTAAAACAAGAACCGAGATAAAATCATTCTTAGGACTATTTGGCTATTATAGAAAATTTGTCAAAGACTTTGCCAAAATAACTAAATTTTTAACCGTATGTCTAAAGAAAGAAAATAAAATTGTACACACCCCTGAATTTTTGAAGAACTTTGAGTATTGCAAACAAATTTTAATGAATGAACCAGATCCTGATTTTGAAAAACCTTTCGAACTGTCTACCGATGCATCTAAATTTGCGATAGGCGCGGTATTATCCCAAGATGGTAAACCCACCTGTTATGCCTCCAGAACCCTTAATAATGCAGAACAAAATTATACTACAATTGAACGAGAACTCCTAGCCATAGTTTGGGCAACCAAACAATTTCGTCCATATCTGTATGGAGTAAAATTTAAATTGTACACCGATCATAGACCGCTTGTTTGGCTCAAAAATTTAAAAGAACCAAATTCCAAATTAACTCGTTGGGCACTTAAATTAGAAGAATACGACTTCACCGTAAACTATCTACCAGGCAAATTAAATAAAGTTGCCGACGCTTTATCACGCGTTCAAATTTACCCTATGACTTTAGAAACACCCGATAGACTTCATACACCAATACCAATACAAGGTAACGAAAGCTTAATGGCAAGTAGGGCAAGCACCCCCGACATACAAGACTTTTTTTCAGTACCGACCATCGGACCATCAAAATCAGAAACGCCTAAAGTAAAAGTTATATCCGACATTCAAATAAGACCACCAAATAACGACGATAATAAATCCTATGTCGAAACAATACATTCGCAACAATCGTCTACCCCCGTGATCGATATTGCCGAAAAACCTCTACAACAATTTAAGAATCAAATTGAATTTGTGATTTCTCAGCTACCACGAGATATCGGAATCACTAAATACGACGGAATTACACATTATTCTGTATCCCTAAATAATACAAATAAAATTGACGTATTCAACAGGCTATTAATTGAACATTGTGAACCTAGAACACATTACTATTGTTATTTTCCTAACGACGAACTTTGTTTAGATTTTTCTAATTTTCTGCAAAACATAATTAACGATAACACACCCAAATTTCATCGATGTATGTCACAAGTGACTTACGTTCTAAATCCACAAGATCGTCAATATCAAATCCAAAATTACCATCTAGGCAAAACCAATCACCGTGGTATCAATGAAACAATTGAACACATAAAAAGAAAATATTATTGGAAATCAATTAATAAAGATGTCACCGATTATATTAATAATTGTCATATTTGTAAAACGCAAAAGTACAATAGAAACCCAATTAAGCAGCCTTTACAGCTTACTCCTACACAAAACCAACCATTTCATACTATACACTTGGATATTTTTCAGATAGGTAAGAGAAGCTATCTAACAATAATAGATTCATTTTCCAAATTCGCCCAAGCATATTATATTAAATCTCGAAATTTAACAGACATCATTGAACAATTACTTAATTACGAGGGCGGGATGATAATTGTTTAGCCTCCGCGTAGTTGGCGCTGACAAGTAAAAAATAAATACATATTTCTAAATTGTCATCTTTTATTTGACAGTACTGAAAATATCAATTCAATTTGTCTAATACTTTGTTCGTAGCGGCCGCTTATTGACAATCTGTTGTGTGTATTTTTAATAATGGAAAATATCGAGCATCGCGCCGTCATTAAATTTTTGTTTAAAAAAGGTTTGAAAAATGCGGAGATTTTTGAGGAAATGCACAACGTATTGGGTGAAAGTGCACCATCATATGCCACGGTAAAGAACTGGGTGGCTGCGTTTAAACGCGGTCGTACGAGCATAGAAAACGAACACCGCTCTGGGCGCCCTAAAAGTGTCACAACTCCGGAAATGGTGAGCAAAATTCATACTATGATTTTAGAAGATCGGCGATTGAAGTTAAGTGAGATAGCTAACATCGTGAACATCTCAAAAGAAAGGGTACATAATATTGTAACTCAAGAGTTGTGTTTGAGAAAGCTCTCCGCAAGATGGGTGCCGCGTTTGCTCTCCCTAGAGCAAAAACGTGTTCGAATGCAAATGTCGCAAGAATGCCTGGACCGTTTTCGGGCAAATCCGATTGATTTTATGAGGCGATTGATAACCAGTGACGAAACCTGGGTTCATCATTATAGCCCAGAGACGAAACAGCAGTCAAAACAGTGGATTGAACATGGTTGTCCACCTCCAAAGAAAGCGTTGCGTGTCAAATCAGCCGGTAAAGTAATGGCATCTGTTTTCTGGGATGCCAAAGGGATTTTAATGGTAGACTATTTACCTAAAGGGCAAACCATAACTGGGGAATATTACGCTAACCTGCTGGACAAATTAAACCAAATTATTCGACAGAAAAGACCAGGTTTAGCGCACAATAAAATCATTTTGCATCAGGATAATGCAAGACCCCACACAAGTGTTATAGCGATGGCAAAAATTAACGAATTGAAATATGATTTGCTTCCGCATCCACCTTATTCCCCGGACCTAGCTCCGTCGGACTTCCACTTATTCCCCAAACTCAAAATCTTTCTAGGCGGACAACGATTTTCGTCTAATGAAGTGGTCCAGTTCGCGATTGATAAATATTTTGCAAGCCTTGAAGAAACCATTTTTCGCGATGGTATCAAGGCTTTAGAACATCGTTGGACAAAGTGTATAGAACGTTTAGGAGACTATGTTGAAAATTAAAACGATTTTGAAAAGTTAAAATTAGTCTTTCATTCTTAGGCTAAGCAATTATCATCCCACCCTCGTATATGTGTACTTTTACTACACCAAATATCATTATAGCTGATGGAAAATTTAACAAAAATATTTTTAAAGACTTCATAGCTTTACATAAAATCCAGTTGCATACGACAACCCCACATCACCATCAATCTAATTCCCCAATTGAACGATTGCATTCGACAATAATTGAAAACTATCGACTATTGACCTGAACCTATGTACCTATGTACCTGAACAAAACAAAATTCAATATTGTATTCTTGCATACAATCATACGATACACTCTAATCTCAATTTAACCCCTTTTGAGATTGTATTTGGTCATACTGAATGTAGAAATCAGTTCGATTTAGACTATACAAAAACCTACTATCATGATTATTTATCTGGTCACAAAATCCGCATGAAAAAAATTTACGAAATATTGCAAGGCAAGCAAATTGATACTAAAGAGAAGCGAAATTTAAAATTAAATCCAACTCGGAAAAATAAAACATTTCAATTAAACGAAAAAGTATTTGTTAAAACTAATTCCAGAAGCAAAGATGTACCAAAATTTATAGGACCATATACAATATCCCAAATTCTAGAACATGACATATACGAGTTAATACCCCATAATGGATCGTCCAACATTAGACGCCATGCTAATGAATTACTACCTTATTCAGACTTATTACCTTCATCGTCTGTATCTTGATTAAATATTCAATTATACACGGCGATATGATATTGTAAATATTTTAAAATATAATCCAGAACTATATTCTTTAAATTTAGGCAATGTAGTTCTTAAATAAAGCAAATAGACGCTTATTAGAAATATATATGATATTCCTATTTTTATTCGTCATGATACACTTAGAAACAATTTAATGAAAATCGTATTGCTACTTTATTATTCAGTATAAAAGAACCTCAAATAAAATTGCTAATTTAGAAGTTGACCGCTTAATAATTCCTGAATCGAACCACATAAATGTTTCAAAGATTGACTTGATACCTGTTGACACCCAGAAATTGGTTGAGGACCGAATTAAGCTTAATAAATATGAAAATTTGTTAAAACCTGTTAATTATATTAAATCTGATAATTTAAGTGTGTCTGCAATTATATTTACTCTGTGTACTATTCTTATGTTAATAATTTTTATATTGTATTTGTATTATAATAGGAACACAATGAAGATTAAACTTATTAGATTTCTAAATAAAGATTTTGAACCAGTTAACGTAAATACGTAAGTTTAATTTTCTTTTCTTTTTTGTAAGTTCAATAGAGGCATATTTGAATACCGCTATTGAACATTTTATCGGCGGACGAGTTGTGTTACAGCTAGACAATGGCCCCTGTGTAAAACTGCAAGCTTGCAACCTTGAACAATAATAGCTTCTTTCTGTGAACTGCAAGTCTGCAACCTTGAACGCACGTGGCTTCCTGTCTCACGCTCCCTTTTAGAGATAACGCTTATCTTAGCTGATTAGACATAGTATATATACAAGTAGCCTGCACCTCTAAGATAAGTTCCAGTTAGTTCGTAGCTAGATGTAAGAAATTGTCTGGCAGCTAATCTGTGTGCTTCCAATGTTATATTTCATTGTAAAATAAAAATAAACGTTTTTTAAAATGTCGTTTCGGCGGCCTTTTAATAAAACTAGCGAAGGTTATCGCTGTGATTTATCCAATAGTTAAACAATACTTATGTATGATAATTATTAACTTTCCAGAAGGCTTCTGGCTTCTAAGACCGCATTTAAATTAATGGTATCTGTTTTATTTGGATTAATTACTTTCGCCAGTTTCGACAGCCCCGATAACCTAAGCCTTCTAAATTTAATTGCAGAAAGAATTTGTGTACTGTTCGCGCAAAGTGTTTATTGATTCAACATTGTGAAATTTTTTAATGATAGGTTAATACAAAACATAAATTTATTTGTTCAATTACTTGCTGATTTTCTTGTGCCATTGTTATTTTGCATTTCTCTCTTCCATTTCAGCGTGTTTCGTCGTAACCTATTTGCTGCCTGGAATCCAATCTCCGGCATATAAATGAGCTAGTTTATCAAAACAACCTTGCAGCGATGCAATTTAAGGGGAACTTATTGTTTATTGTTACACTTCTCCTAAGAAAAGGTCATTTGTGTCAATTATTTTTAGTGTAACAGACTGTCTATGGTTCTTTCTCTAGACCCCCTAGAGTGATCCAGTATGATCCGTGATGATATCCGATTTAACTTCACGTTTTACTTTTCGATAAGGTTCTATTTACATTTTGTATATTACTATTCTTCTGTTTTCGAACTTGGTTCTGGCGTTGTAGCAATTTTTTCTGATCCAAGCATAAAAGTTCGTACGCCAACTAGATTTCAGGTCCACGAATTCTAAGTAATAAGTGACATGGTTTTTACAGTTTTACTTTGATTGTATTGTTTACGGAATACATTTAACTGTTCTTACAAAATTGGTAGTATATATTAGTCTTCCAATTGTATCACAAATCTTCTATTTTTATTTAATGCCAGTTCGGGCTGATGGTTTACATGAAACTTCCTTAAAATGTTGACTTGTGAATGAATCTACCGTAGTAATTATTGCCTGCTTGCTTTAATTTAGCTCCACTTGTTAGAATTAGAAGCCTGTTTCATTGAATAAATATGGATTCAAATCGTATCTTATGCGTTTTCTGTTATAGGACATTAATAACCTTCAAATATTCTTTAGGTAGCTGCAGTTGGTGATAGACATTAGCCTCACAGCAGTGACTGCTGCTGTATTACACATAACCATCAAGCACTAGTCGATTGACACAATAGCAACGACACTAAGACGAGTATCTTCAGGCCTCCAAATTTCCATGCCTATAAAAGTGAAGTGGTGTAGGGTAGGGTCGGCGTGGCATCTTTATGACACCGATATTTGCAAATAAACTAGCAATTAGTACGCGTCGACGAAGGCGAATTGGAAGATAGATGCCGGGCGCCCACGCGGTTTCGTCAAGCAAATATACTTCAAAAATTATTGCTAATATGCTGTACAGTTATGCTCAATAACATTCCATCGTGGGCGAATCGCTGAGCGTCTTAGGTGGTCAGATGTCCAATTGCAATCCAATTTCAATAAGGCTTGATTCCAGGACTGCAGAATGGGATTATGCAAGCCAAGTTCAATGCAAACTATGAGTTAGTGGCTTTATGGCTGCATGACGGCAGGTATTTTGTAATGGCTGTAAGTAATGTCTGCCCAACAAATTTCAAAGATCGATACGACATACTTGCCGGTGTCAGGGCCCCTCCTTAATGTGCTTTTCATCGATTGAGACTAAGTTAGTGGTACGTATCCGCCTCTCCGGTCAATTATTTAGCAGAAGATCAAATAAGGCAAGCAGCATCCACTTGCACTACCTCGGGGACTCGTTAAATTAATCGCAGCAAAGATATTGTTGCTAGGTACCTAGTGCCTTCAAAATACTACAGAAGTGTCTGGGAAGTTAAAAAAAAAGCTTTTCTAGTTTATATTCTTAAAAAGGTGAGTAATCTTGAATAGTTTTCACCCTGATTGGATTTAGGGCAAAAACAAAATATACACAATAAAGATTGATTTTTTGTAATATTTCAGTAATCAATTACACATCTACGTACATTAAAACTGCAATAATACAATACTAAATACTGAATTGTCACTTTCAGATTATTTTAAGGTTAGGTTGTGTGTGTTTTATTTAATCACATGATTTTCATGACTACGCCACTCGTTATACTACTACTATTACTTAGAGTAATTAAGAAAAAATCATCTCTGTTGATTAATATCAAAGCAGTCACGTCGTACTAGCAAATAAAATGCTTGCTAGCATGAGAAAAATTCTTACACATGAGTTAAAGTAGATATGTGGTCGTCGTTAAATCAAAATCACTGTTTTACTCAAGTGGATATTCGTAATCATAATCACCCATGCTTCCATGCTGTATCGATTCTAATAGCTCTTATTGTAATCTGACCAAAAGAAATCAGAAAAGGGCTTTACTCAGAACTTCCCTAGTAGGTGGAAGATTTGAAACTAAATATTTTGAAAATACAAAAGAAAAAAAATAATTTCATTTACCCTGTATATGTTGGGTCCAAGATATACCTATTTTAGTCAGGTCAAAAATGTGAGCTATATGTAAAATATTACTTTTAAATAACTAATAGTTCTCGAGTTAAAACAAAAATAGACAACAGTTTTTTAAGTTGCTCTCCCTGTATATATTTGACCGGAAGTATATTTGATTTCGTCCCAAGTAGGTATATGATCCTCACGTAAAAATCGTCTTCATTCAACAAGTTGTTTTTGAGCTATACCTCCAACATGGAGACAGACAGACGAGATTGAGAGAACCTGTTTTTCGTCATCTAGGGTCCCTGAAAAGTGAAGATCTGAAGAAATCGCGAAAAGTAATTTCTTTGTCTTTTAGGCCAGGAAAGTAAAAAACAGGCATCACTCCGTATCTCATTAACCATTAGAACACGATTAGGCACATAAGTAAATAGAGCAGCAGTTGTGTAATGTTTATATCTTGTAGGTGCATTTCTGAATTCATTAGTTTTAGCATCTACAAACAAAAAGGTAAGAAACTAATTGAATTATATTTTATCAAATATTTCTCGAATTTAGTGTCAAAGAACGTTTTAACAAACAACCGACTAATTGTGAGGTTAGGATTTAGAATAGAGATCGAATTGTAGAATTTCGGCATAAACAACAGTTCGGGAAAACGGTTCATTGGGTATTTACAGTGTACATGTTAGGATATTTTAAATTTGTAAACTGTCGCGGGATTTTCATATTTTAGTTTCGCTTGCCGTCGCAGTTGCAACTGCACGACACCGTCGGTTCGCTTCCATCACTCCATCTTGACGGAACAGCGTGCTTGACTTCTCGCCAGCCTACTTGACTCAGGTTTTTTGGAGAGCAATCGAGACAACAACTTCCGGTCACCGAGACGAACGTATGAACGAGGCGCTTTCGCCTTCCGCCTTTCTTCAACGAAGTTCCATTTAGTGATTTAGTCATATATCATAGTTAATGGGTCTGGTAATATACGGCGACCGACCTTTCCTCGTGGGTACTTATCGCCTTGAGCCAGCGAATGATTTGGATATCGGGTTTATGGTATTCGTAAACAAAATACATTTTCCGCCTTTCTCAATTTCCAAGTTAGAATTATTGCATCTCTGCAGCTTCGATTTACATTTTTAAGGGTTACTCGTGCCTCAGGTCTGTAGAAAGCTCTCCCATCTTAATGGGTGTGACTTGGAGCTATCTAGTCTTTTCTAGTTTAAGCTACAGGCTTGCTGTGTCTTCAAGTCGGCGTTGTGTTGAGACAAATTTACTTTTCTGCATAGCTTCTACAGAGCTTGTAGTTCCTGCATATTTATACCTTTCCTTCTAGTAGGTACAGTTTATTTACATATATAACTAGAAGTACATAATTAAAAATAAAAATTTTTAGTTATTAGTTTGTACTTTTTAGTTTGTAGTTTGTATTTTTATTTTCATTTTTATTTTTATTTGATTTTGATTTGTATTTTTATATTCTACTAGTATATACAGTAAGAGGCCTGAACCGCCATTAATTTAATTGGGCATGAACCGTTTTATTGGTGTAAATAAATAAATAAATAAATAAATAAATAATACAAACAGTATTAGTATATACCGTGTGTTATTCAACTGGCCGCTTCGCGGACACACTTCAAGTTTACCTCGTCCCTCAAGTAGGGCCTCGAGTATTGTCAATAGACAGGTAGGATTGTGATCAGCCTAATAAGCACGATAGACCTTCTAACCACGACGTTACGTTAAGGCATAATAAGAAATTGCATAGCAAACAGTGCCTGCTGCGGCTGGATATTCTTCCCTGCCTTGTGAGAATTCAATATACGTTATTGTATGTACAGTATATTTATCTGTACTCGGTACTTCTACATTCAGGTGAGTTTATGAGTGAGATTAACGTTAAAAGATGGAGGACCAAGGTAAGTTTGCAGATTTTCCAACTTCAACAACCCTCCTTTTGCCGAGGGCGTTCCCTTCTGGATTAAGGGATGTCAGTCATATATATATATATATATATATATATATCGGCGATGATCCAAATCCAGTGGCGCCCGTATAATAATAGTTGCCTAGTTACGAAACATTTAGGTACAAACACTCGCGTTTTCAAACTAGCACTGCGCCGGCATCCTCTTGTAGCTAACAGGAGGTTTTATTACTGTTGTAAAACCATTCCATGTTGCAACAAATAATAATTAGTATTAGTAATCAAAACGACGTTTATACACATGGATATACCCATCGTAAGATGATTAAAATCGACAAATAGTAAGAAACTAAATCGATTTTGTCACGATAAACGAGGGGACGAAAACTGGGGGAAGTGCAAAAACGTAGCTAGGGGCTGATATACAGAATTCTCCAATGCTAATAAAATGTTTATTATGTCGTGGTATTTTTGTAAACACAAAAGAAAAAACTATCTCTGGAAATACGACTACGCAAGTACGCATGATGTAGTGCAACATATGATCTACTGTTCTATATGGTTGTGAGACTTAGAAACTAAGAAAGGAAGCTGAAAGACGAATTAAGGATTTTTAAATGAGGTAGGTACAGAGCACGTTGAGAGTTCCTTGAGTTGATAGATTCCCTAATAATGATGTTATAAAAATATTTAGTTCGTTTTACAGACCGGTTTAAAAACCGATTTATAAACCTGCTTAAAATCAATCTATAAAAGGATTTCAAAATCGATATATGTATTAACTGATTCAAAATCTGTTCTTAATACAAAAGCGATTGCATATTACAGTTTAAAAATCGGTTTGTAAACCGAACCGGTAATCGTTTTAGTTTAAAACCGACTTTTTAAAGTTTACCCACTACTAGTACCTATGTGTGTAAACTTAAACCTTTTATTAACAAGTATTGATCGCCTAGTGTTAAAAAGATTGCTAGTAAATCTTTATAGACAAAAGTATGAGCACCACTGCTGTAGATGATCATGGAATTCCTGTCTTTCGATAGCGATGAACTAAATTTGTCGACCCTTACAAACATGACAACGCAAGAAGGAATTATATTAACGACCTCAGTTGTTTGTGATAGTACTAACTGTGAAAGTACTAATCTTAATGTGCACGGAAGAATAGATTTTAAGGAACCTATCCAAGAGTCCGATTCGAGCTGTCATGTCAGTAGTGGCGGTGAAGCAGAGAACAGTAATTTTCTAGCATTCCAGAGAAGAAACTGTAAGAAATATTATAATAATCAGGTGTTCAAAGAAGCGTGAAATTATCCCATCAAATTAAAAAGAAGTTGTTACGAGTGGAAGGTGCAGAATGCGAAGAAATAAAAATGGAAAGTGGCAGTTGCAGGGTTACATCACAAAAATAGTTCAAGACAGATGAAGAGAAGATGGGAATTACAAAAATTTAACGAAAAACAAGGAAACCAAGTATTCAATAGATTTTGGATGGAGATGGGATGGAGACAACGAAACATATTTGTGGCTATTTTAGTTGTGGGGTTCAAAAAATGAAAAACGATAAACGATTCCATGGAAATATTAGCCTGTTTTATCATTTCAAAGTTTATAATATGTTAGTTCCTGTTTGCAAGACGATATTTATGTTTATTATTAGATTAATAGAATAGACAGCCTTAACTTGAGTTAAAGACAGAGACCAATTAAAGATTTAACATTATTTATAAATACCTTTGGAGTACTGTGGATATAATACTGATAATTTGTAATTACAAAATACATTTCAGTCGTGTTGATATATTTTGCCTTTACAAGAAAAAAGATGATATGTATAGACGGCCACTGTCCGCTCCTCGCGGGGCAAAGGCAGCCACGGGCCTTTGTCGCGCCGTTGTGTTTACATGCGGCAGGTCAGCAGTTAAACACAAAGGAGGCACGACAATAACAAAGAAACGCTACTTAATACAGGTTAAATAGAAATCCAAATACTTACATAAACATGCCCTCATAACTGGCCAGTTACGTAACACAAAGGCCAATCGCGTTGGCCTAATTAAGCCAAAGATTCGCGTGAGTATTTTAAAAACTGTACCAGGCATCGGGTTAGTCTCTCTCTTCAGTGCTGCAGAAGATGACAGCTTAACTGTCGAAATATGGGGTTTTAACGAATTGTGTCCGAATCAAACCATAGGCTCCAGCAGTGTTTTACTATAAGAAACAATTATTTCAAATCGCTGAGGTCCATAGCAAACATATAAAAGGAGGCGTCTATTAATTAAACTGTATCTTTATATCTCTAAGCCGCTAGCCCTTGACGATCCATTTATGAAACAGATAATGTAGTTCTAATTGCCCCGAAGAGTGAGTTTTCTGGAAGCATCTCGACTTCAAAGCCTCCAGACTTTTAAAGGAATAAATAAATACATCAGCGCCGTTTCGTGACCCGTGTTTCGAATGCTTCCGATTGCTGCGTGAGTTATTAGCTCAGAGATTCCGACTTTTACAGCCACCAGCAACCACAGCACAAGACAACAAGCCGCACGTGCTCAATTAGGCAAAGAAAATTAATCGTACCTTTGTTTACCTTTCAAAGGCGGCGGCCTAAATGGCCTATCATTTTAATTGCGATTAAGTGCCACGAAACGGAGACAAGGCACGTCCTGGGACTTCGCCTGTCACGAGTTCAGTGGCGTATCCTCGATAGATAAAGAGATAGAAGCTTTTGAACTATCGACGTATTTGAATGATATGATTTAAGAGGAATTTTATAAGCAACTATGGAGTTAACATAGTAATTCACATTGGTAAAAAACAACACCACTTTTTACAATTCTATAGTGTTACAATAATATTCCAACAACAATCCGTGTATGCCTCCCCCTTACATCAGTGTGAGCTAATACACTCACGTTTCATTTACAAGCATCAATAAAGTTAGCCGCATCGTTTAAAAAAGTTCGATTTTAGAAACCATTATCAACCTTTGACATCTTGTTTGGATGCTATATATAGTAATAAGACTGATTGTGAGGTAAGTCATTCTTGATCAGTCCTTTGAAGCTGTTATTCTGCCTGTAACGCTGTCAAATATGATTGTTATTTGAATAAAGGGGATACTCAGAAAAGTAAAGTTCTAACGTAATATGAAGTAAACCAAGTTTTAAGGTGTTCGAGAGTTTTTCTTTGATTGTTCATAAATAAATCTTATGAATTCGTTGAGGTTTCACTCGTCTCACGAGCTTTGCTATACACTTAAACAATTGCTGATTTGACAACTAAACTTCAAATCAGTAGTGATTATGACGGCTAAATAAATACGACATTTCCAGAATATTCGAAGTTTCGAAAACAGCTACAGTTCATTATATTTTATTATTTAACAAAATGGTTCTGTCAACGAAACGGATCTCTGAATTATAATATGGCAGAACTATTGCATGTTACTATTTAATAGTTAGTTTTTTGTGCTCTAACTGCATTAATACATAAAATATATTTAAAATTAAGCGATTCCTGTAAAAAGATCTTCGATTTGTTTGAATCTTGATTAATAAATAAATAAACAAATATAAATGAATGCATTGCAGGTCCACAAAGAGACGGGATCCGACAAGTATACCTGCTGATCCTTCGAAGCTATGCATGACTCTTGTTAATCTTTAACAAAATTTAGCATTTTCATTTCCCTATATTTCAAATTCCGCCAGACACACTGTATTTACTCACAAACACATTTTTTCGAACTGAAATTTTTAAAAATTTTGTAACCGCTGCTGTACATTTATTGCACTGGCGGCGGAACCTCTCGTCAATCGATACCCATTCCAATTATATTTAAGCATTGTATTTAATATAAGCAAATGCGCACAAAAACCGACCCTGCGCTGTTAGAGTATTGTGGAGTCGAATTTTCATGTGTGCCGCGATAAATGCAACCTTCAATCTTGTTCGCGGGATGAGGATGCAGATTTCATAAAGAAGCGGGAATTCGCTGGTGATATTTGACTCAAGCGAGTTGTGCGTCCCTGAATGCGGGCGGCACAGTGAAGTGTGGACCCACGTTATTTCTCGTAAGATGCGACAAGCTTGTGCGAGCCTACAGGAATGTGCTTAGATGTGTAATTCGCCCCCGATTTGAATATATGCAAGTGCAATCATGGTCGGCGTTAAGCCAGGTCCATTTTAAAACGTGTTGATTTTTGCTTTTGTTAAATAATTGGTTCGACGTTGTTTTTTATGTTGTTTTAGATTGTTTCATGTATGTTGGTAACTACATGCTAGTAGCCCCAGCTATTTCTCATGTAGATTTTTTAAGGATTTAATTTTATGTGTTTTGAAGTCAGTTTCAGCACGAGAACTCTATAGAGAGAGAACTAGCTTCATGTTTTGGCAAATATTGACACTTCGCAACCACAACTAATGTATTAAGAGGGCTCCGTGTATCCATTGAGCTAACTAACTGGATAAAAGAGCAGATAATTATTTAAATATTAAGGCGTAGTGAACGTGTTGTCATTTTACGTAACAACGGAGGGGTGAACAAACGCCTCGTTTTAATGTAGCGCCATCGTTCGCGTTTTGTTCATAGGCGCCTCCAGTCCAGGGTTAGTAATATAAGAATGTAGGTATTTCTAGTTTTTTTAGTGAATTTTTAGTGACGATTTGCCGACACTCAGTATGCAAACATTCATCTCGTGCTGGAATAACCTTCATTACCGCACTTGGTAGATAAATAAATATATGAAGGTTTCTGCAATTGTAGAAATTTTCGGGATATTGATATTTTATCCAGAAATATCATTGTTTTAAACGGCTACATATATTCAAACACTGAGATCTACAAACAAGCCCCAGACGATTTATAACGTATATTTGTTACAATTAAGCAAGAACTACTTTCGCAATTAACAAAAGTTACTATCTTAAGAAATTCTTTATTTCTAAAAAATTTTGAAATATGGTTTTTAACTACTTAAATCATGTTGGAAGTCCAAGAAAATAAGAAAAATATTAGCGAAAGATTGTAGAACTTCACAGTAAGTGTTATAAAACAGTGTTAAAAACTGTTACGGCTTGGTGCTAGTTAAAATTAAAGAAAATCGTTAAATATAGTAAAAAGCTTGGAGAAGAATCCAATACTTGATCCTTAAGGGTAATTTTATGAGGAGATTTGTGGCTATAGATAAAATTTGGCTACATAACTTTGTTTCATATAGAAACTATGTACCAACTATTGCACTCGACCTTAGAAGGCTCACATCACTCCGACTAGCTTTATCCTCGGCTGCGATATGGGTATGATAAGTGTGGGATTTTTTGTTTACCTCACTTTTACATAAAGGTCTTAGTTCATTAAACAAGAAGTATTGGGCGCCAACAATTTTATTTAAATTCTTAATTTTGTCTATGATATTTATGTATATTCAAGCGTATATTCATGCATAATAATAAATGCACATATAGAATGGGCGATTAAAACAACTTTAAGTGCTAACAGTGAACGCGTTTTGATATTTCGACAGGCTATGTTAACAAACGGATTAAAAGTGACACGAGTTTGACACGTGCCAGATGACTCTGCTAGACAGACACTAAGTGCCGAGGTTATAAACCGAATGACTGGAATAAAAGTCTTCTTGCGCTTCCACGTACGTCTTTATACACTTTATCAGTCGCGTAAGTGGAGAGTTGTTTACTGCTTGTCGGTCGCGATATGTTGCCGAGAAAATAAGTTACATTTTATAACCTATGAATATTAGACAAAGTTTGCGAGGCAACATAAAAACATATTGTAGTCTTGAGTTTTTTGTACAAATGTTTCATTAATTAATTTATGTTTGGCCATCTTTAGAACAAAAAAAGGTACTTTACCTTAACAAAACTTGTTTTTAACGACTCGATATGACGCCAGCACCGCAGAGACGGCGATTTTTAAGGGGTCACTCCTAGTGCACAAAGTAAGGTTACCAACAAGAAAATAGTTTTAGGAGAGGAAAGCTGAGGGATAAATGTAATAAAAAATATAAAAATGAAATAGTTTTTTTTACATTATAAAGGTATGATTCCAAAAATTATTTTATATTTTTAAGTAGTATATGAAATGCGACAGTTTTTACCCCTCCGTGGATACATTCAATTTGAACAAGATTTCTCGCACGCCTTAATATTTAAATAATTAGCTAGCTCTTGTAGTGTCGCACTAAAACCTAACTTTAAACAATACACACGAACAACCGACTTGTTTACTTTATATATGGATTTCAAAACACAAATAAAAACATAAAGACACAAAGAAACATATTTAAAAACAGAAAAGAAATAAGAAAAATAGAATAAAATGTTCAACCAATATACATGCGATATAGCTAAAGGCTACTCATCCGCATGTTGTAAATATACATGAACATCGTCAAATATCATCAAAAAGAACTTTGAAATAATGGTCTCCTAAAATCTCAAAATGTCTTTACCAAAAACGCAATGTCAAAATTGCCTAAAGCTGATACTTCTTTGAGTCCGGCCCTATTTAAATTCACGTGCAAGCTGCACACATATTATTCGCTGATAAAACACATTTCTTCGCTTTGAAGAAGATGGCAGTTAAACGTAAGCTTATAACGCTGACATAAAAACAGTTTACTTGAAACTGGCTGCTGCATACCTTTGGAAAGGGCAAGCCTCGATTGCATCATCCGCTCGTAGCGCACATGATGCTAGGAACCGATTGCAGTCCTTGTACGGCCAATTGAGTTAGCGCCTCTCAAAATGAATGCTTTAAATGAGATTTTAAATAATGCACAATGGGTGTACTTACATGTACACTCGAAAAATGTGTTTTAGAAATTTACAAACACTGCCTCGCTGCACTTTAACACCGTTTGCAGCAAACGTTGGCTACCAGGCTTTTTCAGGCCGTTTCAAATTAACTTATATCGTGCTGGGCGAATTCGCATGCTGTACTTGCAGCTCTCAGAAGAGTCGTACGACAGCCATTTTTGACGTCTTCTTTGTAAATTTGAATGAGTTGAAAACCCTGCATCCCGTGTACAGTGTGTGTTTCTTGCTGCAATCACGAAAACCGAAATTCACAATACACGTCCAAACCAAGGACCTGCTTTGCGAACATTTGGTTAAATAAAATAGAATACTAAATTTAATAATAAAACATAAGAAATACAACTTGGGTTTTATATTTAAGCATGGAAAATAAACGTTATCGGTGAGGGATCCAGCCGGCTCGTTACACATAGCATAATTCTCGGGCCGTTGTTAATCAAAAATTAAAAACAAAACTACTTTTTACATTCCATAAAATATATTTTTTTAAATCCATCTTAGAAATTACGTAACTACTACCAAACTACATTTTTCTGAAAAAAAATTAAATATTATTTTCTACAATTATATTTTTGACTCTTTGGGCACTTTCTACCAATGATCTCTGCTCTGGAGCTTTTATATAGGAGTAATCATTTTCGCAATTCATGTATGTATGAACATTTAATTAACCCGAAGAATTTTATTAAAAACCCGTAGCCCAAAAGAATGATTGCTAAATCTGAAGTCTTTGGGTCAAAATGACAGTGTTGGCAACCCTAGTACTAAGGAACATTTGTGCGAAAAATGAGAATTACCTTTTTTATCCGTA
Organism: Agriotes lineatus; assembly: GCA_940337035.1. Taxonomy (NCBI): domain Eukaryota; kingdom Metazoa; phylum Arthropoda; class Insecta; order Coleoptera; family Elateridae; genus Agriotes; species Agriotes lineatus. The sequence continues at coordinate 22,412,145 of OW679199.1, forward strand.
GATATCTATTATGCCTGGCCTATTAATATACATAGAAATATGTCCAGAAAAAACGAAAAACTCTTTTTAAGATATGTTTTGATAAAATCAATTTTCAAGTCGTTACTGGGACCCTTGTTTTATTTTTGAATTTTTTCAGTTATTCGGGAGGTACTGGATACTTCAATTTAAACTATCGGTTGTGTTTATATATTCACACGATAATTATTATTTAGTACGATCAACTCTTCTCTTATATGTGTATGTTATATAACTAGGTTTCGAGAGGCATTTAAGACTGAAAGCGCTGAACATTTACACAGTTTCAAATTTGAAGTGATATATTGCTTAAAATGTAAATTTGATAATTAATAAAATAAAAAATCCATAAGACATTGTTTAGCTGCTCTTGCGCTCTCAATTTCCAAAACTCACTAAATAGTGAATTTTAGCAGCCATAATTAAAGTGTAAACGTTGCACTTGACGAAATGTTGAGCTTTTATTAGCAAAATTTACAAATCAAACGCTTAAAGTGTTACAAAAATGGTTAAACAGTGTTCTGCTAAATTAATAGCACTCGTAGAAAAATAGTTGCAGAAGATATTTCGCGATTAAACTAATAGTTTATAAATTAAAACTATAATTTTACGCAGGAAGTATCACATTCTAAGATATTTAAGTATTCCAAGAAAAGTTACTCTAAAATGCGAGATAAGAGATGAAATTGATACACTGAAAGATTGACAACAAGATTTCGTATATACTAGCTTGCCAGTTCTCTAAAGTAATTTATAAATAACGAGTTTAGTTCATTTTTGATAGGTTCTATGCAAAACTAATGAAGCTGTTATTTTTCTTTGCTTGTCTGCATCGGTCCTGCCCCGGGTTAACGAAAGATAGAGAGACAGGAGGGTAACGAACCATCGAACTAACTGAAAATAAATAAGAGGAATTTTATACGTAAATGTGGAGATAATGTAGAAATTCACACTCATAAAAAAACATAGTACTTTCTCCGGTGGCTTTTCACCAGTGTGAATTTTCAATAATATTTCAATAATGAAAGGGAGGCTTCATATATAGCCACAAATCTGGCTAGACAGTCTCAGTACTTAAAAGAATTCGGTTGACCTAAGGTTCAGGAATCCGATAAGCTTTAATCTGACTTTAATTTTTAAGATTGATTTTCCATCTCTTCTAAAAGAGAGTACTATAAAATTAGGGGTGCTGAGGGCATCATGCTATATAACGTGCTAGTACTCTGAACTGAATTGTAAATAACAATTTTAGTTGCTTGTAGATATGATCTACTATGTACAAAACTAATAAAGCTCCTATTTTTTTCAGTTTGTGCGGCGCACGCCACTGTCCGCCCCGGGTTAAAGAACGATTTCGCGACACTTGAAGCCACGATGGGAGAATAATAGATCCATATATCTCTGCAGTTTTCCCAAATACGCCAGGTGTGTAGGCAGCTAGAAATTAACAATTGAAAGGAAGTGTTTACAGTTAGCATACATTACCGTTTTGCAGCAAAGTGGAACAAAAATGAAAAATTCTCATGACAGAGCAAAGGTCACGCCATAGCTATTCCTTATGGCCACGGTCATGCACTCACTTCCTCTGCAGACTCATTCACGACCGCTGCAAGTGTTAAAAGTGCCCGGAATGGGACGGGGGAAAACTGATTTTTGATAAAATAATAAGCCTGCTGTCACGAGTTTAAGATGTTTAATGATTTCAGAAGAGTGCAGGTTCATATCACCTTGCAGTCTTTAATTTTGCTGCATGAAAAACGAAATATTGAAGTAAAATCCGGAACTTCCTTCAAATTTTTATTAGAAGTTAATTGCACAGCAGGAAAAATACAATGCAAGGACTAGGTACGAGCCTAAACACATGGGAAAATCATAATTTACGGTTTTTGCTAAGTCATGTTAAAATATGCATTTTTATGTAAGTACAATAGCCTACTTCGCAAAAGCTAAATCGCAGCAAAAACTTGTACGCCTTCGGCAACGCAGCAATGAGGTAATTACAATAAATTAACATAAGCTAAAATGTTGTCTTCATCCTTTCTATAACAGTTATTTCTCTACCTGCTATACATGCCTAAATTTCCCCTAATTTCATACCTATTTATATCGAACGATGTCAACAGATCTGTATGTAATAAAAATCTATAGTTGCAGATAACGTCAGTTGAAGCACTAGATAAGAGTTGGTTAAATACGTAAATTAGATAAATCATAAAGCGAGTGCTGGCACTTTCGCATACTATTAAGTGAGTTAGTTACAAATGTGTAAAAATAGTAGAAATTTAATCCCTTACGTATATGCAAGCTATCCTATTTCCCCATATTTTTTACATAGTAAATATCGTTATGAAAACAAATGTGTATATGGTATTTTTCCACTCCATAAAACCTTTTGGAAAAAACCTGTTTGATAATTCACTAACTCCATGTACTGACATAATTACATTTCTACAAAATATTTTCTTGAAAACATTACGACCAAACTTTATTCTTTAATTGACTTTTTTTGATAACCTGTAGGTACTCTTGTCTAGTATTTCCGCGATCACTTTTCTGTAATTAATTTTGTACTTCCTAGAGATTGATTAAAGTTTGAAGTCACTTGTCGTGGTATGTTTTTGGGTTTGCAGAGCTCTTTTTTCGAGCAATGGGGTTAGGGGTTTGGCGTTGTTGATATGGTTTAAGATTGGGATTGATGTCTAGGGGTTTTGCCTTTTGTGGGGGGTTTACGCCAGGCTAGTCGTTGATGCCACTTTTCCACCTAGCAGCGAAAACGATGTAGGAGAAAAAGAGATCAGAGAAAAGCTTGGGGGGAATACTTGAAATAGGCGAGAGAAAAGGGTTAAAGCGTGCATTGTTCATAACAAGCTAATAGTAGACAGGTGTACTACAGAAACGTTAAAAGAAAACAACACTAAAATTAGGTTAGAAGGATATGAAGAAGAAAATAAGAAAAACAATAAAGTTGAACACGCGAACAAAATAGGAAATACAATTTACGACTCAAGAAACCTAAAAAACTAGTTAATAGAATTCCGATAAAAAAAATGGTAATCATAGCGAAAAAGAGCAAATAAAAACTAGTAATAGGAGCTTAACTAGAACAACAACAACAGGAAACGATATAGAAAATAACAGAGAAAATAGCTAATAATGAAATTGAAAGGGTATACGCCTAAATATGGAATTATAAAACTGGTTAGCATATATGGCTTGTATCACTGTAAAAGTACCGTTTCGATAAAGGGCAAGAAAGGAATAGAGATAATTGAAATTAAGAATAATAGTATTCGTTACAAAAGAGTAACACTGATAGAAATAGATGCATGGACAAAAGAATATGAAGACAGAACATTAGAATGCTATAGAGAACTACAGAAGGTGCGAATTGAAGTAAGACAATGTAATAAAAAATAAAAAGAACGTATGATTGGAAAGCCATAGCAGGAAGGTACGAAAAATAGAGGAATGTGATATATGGGTGGTTATGGAGAGGAAACAATAAACAGAAATGCTTTTACAATCTTAGAGTTCTGTCGAACAAATGGCCTGTTAATAGGGAACACGTTTCGGCTTTAGAAGTAACAAGATACATATGCATTTCTAGCAGAGAAAATATGTGTAAAAAACACAGTAGAGTATATAACATACAAGCAAGTATACAACAAATCAAAATTAAAAAAGATGCAGTGTTCCCAACTGACCATAGACTAGCAAAATGATATGGAACATACAGAAATCAGAGGTAGAGAACGATAAGGCGACAATTAGTAAATTAAAAGATAAAGGCAAAAGAAAGAAATATCAAGAAGGAACTAATGAGAAATTCCACAAATTATGGGTGGAGACTGGAAAGAGGGAAAAGTTTTGAAGTAATACTATCTGTACATGAAAGGTGGCTGCAATATATGGACTAAGAATGGTGAATAAGTACAGGATAAGAATAATATGGTGGAATAACGAGGTAAAAGAAAAGGTAAAGGAAAAGAAGATAGTTTGAGAAAAATATGCGTATGTTGACGGGAGCACAACAAACAAGATAGGGAAGAATATATAAATAGAAAAAACCTAGCCAAAGAAGTAGTAAAGAAAAACAACAGAAATGTTGGTAAAAGTTTGGTAGGCGGCGTGGCGTTTTGGAATAGAATAAAAAGGATGGGAGGAAGTAAAAGAAAGAATTTAGTAGAATAAGAGAAAAATAGATAAACACGAGATACTGGACGCATGAAAAGAAGTTTGAACATCCAATTAAGCCGTGAAGACACGCCGATAAATGAAAGACAACGAAGATGGGGAATAAAGCAAACAGAAGGCGTTAAAATTTAAGAAGTAGAAGAGGCTCTAAACAGAATAAAAAGAGTGATGGCATGCGAGCAAGATGACGTCGAACCAGAAATAATAAAATGGACGACAAGACGGGAATGAACGGAAAAGATTGGTTATGGAGAATTTACAATGACTCATAGAGACATTGGGAAATATCGCACGATTAAGAAAACAACTTAAGAGTACCGATACATAAAAAAATCGAGAGAACAAATATGATAATTACAGAGCAATCTGTCTTTCTTCAGTACTCTTTCAACTGTACACCAGAAAAATTAAGAAAACTAATAAAGAAGAAAAAAGCTGATGAGCAAGCGGTTTTTGGAGCTAATAAACAAAACCACTGATAATATTATTAGCATTCATACATTTAAGAGTGGGATTTGACACAGTAAAGCGACGTAGTATTTTAATGTGCCAATAGAACCAATAAATATCAAGTACCAGAAGTATATAAAAAGCGTAAAAGGAAAAGTAGAAAAAGTAGGAAGGAGGGCAAACAAGTTTAGATAGAAAAGAAGAATAGAAGGAGACAGTCCAAGCCAGAGCTGGGCAGTAATTAATTACTTTTTAATTAAATTACTAATTAAATTCCTTTTTGTTTATTTGCCTTGGAATTGAATTACTTTTCAAAATGCGGTAATTGTAATGGGGAATTGCCATTTTTGTTAGAAAGTACTTGAAAATTACTTTTTAAAAGTAATTAATGACTACATTCAATTACTCAATTACTTTCATGTAATTAAATTACTCTAAAGTATTTAAATTACTCTAGAGATATTTGAATTACTTGTGATAATTGAAATTACTCGAGGTAATTGAATTACTTTGTGGTATTTCAATTACTGAATTATTGACCTCGATAGGGTGCCAAATCTCCAGAATGCAAAATACAAGATAAAGTCTTATTAAGTTACATATTAATCAAATCGTAGGGTATTCCCCGCGTAATGTAAGCCTAATTTATTATTTCCTCTGACGAGTCGAATAACAACAACTTCTGCACTTTGTATGACACGTCTACCAGCATTAGTGCGTGTATCTGTAGCGTGTAATAGTGAATAGTGACACTAATATTTATTGTGAGAGACGCTAAGTGTAAGACGCTATAAGAATACTTGCGGTAAGTACATTACAGATTACAATACCTACGGTAAAATAATCATTTTAAATAGCTTCATTAGACGATATTGGTTCATAATGATTATTTATTCATTTCAATTTGCTTGTTTTAAACGATACCTGCAAATGTAACAGATGTTAAGTCCAGAAAATTACGTTTTTGAGTGATAAATTGAACTAAACGGACAAAATCCGATAACAACTTTTAAACAGCGGAAAACACATATATAAAATCTACCTAATTGCGAAATCCCATGTCTGGTTGACTCAAAAATGCATTATGGCGTATGGTAATTTTAAAACGCCGCCTCATAAGTTTACCGCATTCTTGCATTGAACATTTTGTAAATTATCCATTCTTTGTCGCTTTCTTGCCTTGTAATGCTCATATGCTGCTTTGTATACTGGCACTACTGCATAATTTTTATGGACTGCTGCAGCATGTTGGCTATTAAAAACTTCCTTGCTAATTACGAGACATTCAAATATTGGCTTCTTAATGATTTTACACAAAATTCAATTTAGTTTTTTAAAAGAACGGTGTATAGTGACCCAATTTACGTAATTTCAGATATTTTATTGCCCTAAAATTAAAATAAATAGGTATTAATAAAGATGTTAATAACATTTTGAAATTTGAAGTAAAAATATGAAAGCAACCTGAGCAATTTAATTGTAGAGCGTTCACCGAAATTTTCTTATTCGGTGTGTTCAAAAAGAAATTACTTAAGGGTTGGCCATGGAATATAAAAGTATTGGCACAGAAAGCTTTAGAATTCATTAACATCATCACTGTTGTTGCTGTCATAAGTGTATATTATACACTGATATCGCGATTGAAAATTCTAAAAATTGCCATGACCAACCCTTATGTAATTTCTTTTTGAACACATGGTATAAAGGTCACTTGAATGTAAAAATGACTTCATTGTTACGTGCATGAGCAAATGTCTTTTGTTTTTTTGATGAATTGATATTTTCTTTTAAAATTTCAGAACTTACCTAACACATTTTTAATAAATATTGGTATTACTAGGGAGGAAAATGTATCATTCCCTCCCGCAGATGTAGTTTAGTTCTTCAGAGTTTGTGAGAACAGTACCTAATTAATTTATTGTAATCATGCAAAGGATGAAATAACGTTTTAGTCTAGAGTTATACATACAACACTTTTACATTTTATGATGAGACTATCACTTGTAATCAGCTGCATTCAAAAATATTTAAATATGAAAACCAGGAGGCTAGTTGATTTATTATTAATCATAATCACATTGTCTCCCGTCTCTAATGGCAACGGCAGTCAATGTATAAAATTCCCTCCCACTGCCATTGGAAACCAACCAGGAAACGAAACGTATATTTTCGTATAAAGGAGTAAAAAAAGTATTTTCGAATCAACAAAAAATGCTCAAGTTGCGCCAATTGGACCGTTCTTTTAGAAAATCTAAATAGAAATTTGCTGTCTACAAGTTAAGAAAAGTGAACGTTTTTCAACGTTTAATTTACGAGAGAGTGATGCAAAGGGAGTGGATTAATTTATCACGTACATGGAAAAATCACTTTTATAACATATTCGGCGTGCTTTTTTTTTTAATATCATTACAATATCTAACCAAAATTAAATTCGACATTTCTTTATATTCGATTTTGTTTTATTTTGGCAGTGAAGAAGTTCGAAATCGTCAAATAAAATACGAGAAATCGGCAGTGAAGTAATCCATTGTTTTACAACTCTTTGTAGGCGGGTGGGCGATAGGTAAACGTCAACCGACGTCAACGTAACCTATAAAAGTTGGTTAAAATGTTGTAACTTTGCGATTTCTCGATTAAAAAAACAATGTACCCCTGGGCACTGGAAGTTCCATTTCAATCCGTGTGTGGTTTATTTGCTTTGATCCTTCGGGCCTCGGCAACTAAATGCACAATCGTGATAAAAAGCTCAACTTTAGTGATAACTTATGTGGAAACTAATATAAAAAAATATATAGATTTGAACTTCCAAGTCCCTATACCTTTTTACTGAAGGGACTTTGTACTAAAGTATATTAGGTTTAAGCGGTTTATTACAACCTAAGGAATCTATGCCAAATCGATGTCCCATTTTTTGGGACACCCTGTATAATTGTTATCCTTGAATTTATTTATTTACTTACATCTTACATCAAAACAAACTAAAAAACTTTTGGTTTTGGTGAACAGTGTATGTAGCTAGAAGATTTAATTATCAAAAAACCATCAAGAGTGATAAAGTATTAGGTTACTATAGTTAGATTACGATTACGAATCGACACGACACTAATGATAGTTGCAAATGGCTAGAAAATTCTACTAAATACAACTATATGACAATAATTTTTATGGAAAGTAGTTGAAAAAGTAATTGATGTTGTACAATTACAATTACTAAGTAATTGGTAATTGTGAATTACTATTTCCTGTGAGTAATTGAATCTCTGGTAATTAAATTACTACATTGGGCGGTAATTGGTAATTAGTAATTAATTACTTTTTAAAAGTAATTTTCCCAGCTCTGGTCCAAGCCCACTATTGTTGATAGTAGTAATGTATATTAACGAAGGTCCAAGGTAAACCACTTGGCAAAAGACGAAGAGGCAGATCCCCTAAACGATGGCTCGACGTCACACGGACAGTATTACACGAACCACCTTCAGTTGCCATGGAGAAAGCTCAAAATAGACTACAATGGAAAACCCTCATTAACGAAATGGTTGAAATGCTTAATGAGAAATGAACCACAACACATCAATAATGATGTAATGATAAGGGGGAGAGAGAGATATTAACGAAAAATGAGGGGATTAGACAAAGTAATTGGATACAAAAACTTAGAAACTTAGAAGTCGAGTAGTCTAACGTACGTCGATGATACAGTGATAGTAGCTAATGCAGACAACTAAATATAGAAATCAGTAGACTTAAGGGTAGAGAAAATAGAAGAGATGAAAAGGAAGATAAATATCAATCAATTCCAGTAAAACAATGATAGTAAATGATAATGATAAGAGAAAGATCAAAGCACACAAAAAATGCAACGCGGGTAAAATATATGAATATTTGCGAAGCATACGAGCCCAACTAAATAGATCACTACTAAGAAAAACGTAAATAGATAAACTTGAGTGTATTGTAATGATATACACTCCTGTGTGTGTTAGAATCAATTTTAGAAAAAAATAATTGATTACAATGGGTGAAAATAATTTAGATCTAGTCAAATAGTATAAAGTGGGAATGTGAATAGTTAATATCCAATTACAAAGTAAAGGCGAATTTATAATTGAGTGGAAAAAGGCTATTTGAAAAACGGATGGATTCGCAAATAAGATAATAATTTATAAATTTGAGCTTGAAATGAATGACAAATACTTAATTGAAATAAATTAGAAATTTAGTAGGTTTAAATCAAATATGATAAGATTAGGTGTACAACGAGGATAAAATAAGAAGGGTAGTAATAAAATCTACGTGGTGAAGTAAAATGGAAATTTAAAAATACGAAGAATAAGACATAAAACTAATGAAGATTACAAGTATGTGGTAAAAACTAATGGCTAGCAGAATTAATCTAAAAAGGTGAATTATTGGAGAAGCATAATAAGTCAAGTTTATTGGAAAAGTCTATTTGACATAATACATTAATCAAATTGGATTACGTCAAGCTGTGTGGCACTAAGGGAAAGCTCCAGAAGCGGATCAGGATGCAGTATTGCAAGTAGGTATCTGCAGATTTGGGCTGTTGGCTGCGTACTGTGGGAAAGGTAGAGTTGCTGATTTTGGAAGATTGGGACGTCTGGTCTGTTCGTGGGGTCATCCCGTGCGGGAAGATGCTTGAGAGAGTCGATTGGTAGGAGAAGAGGAGCAGTTTGGTTGACTTTTTGAACGTTGTCCTGATAAAGTGACAGGTGGGTGATTTTAGTATTAAAGTCATAACTAGAGAAGGAAATAAAGAGTATAAAAAAGTGAATTATTTATGAAAGAATTACTTACTGTTTTAATATTGTTGTATATGATTGTAACGATCTGGTATTTGTAATTTTGATTTCAAAGTTGTTTGACGTATGGCTGATATAAGTTATATTGACTTATGGGAATGATAAAAAGTTAGAACATCAAATTTTAGAAATAAGCTATCTAGATAAAGGAATCCAACCATGATTTTTCAGGAGCTTGCTCTAATAACAGTTACTGATTTTCTATACGTGAAAGGGATATTTTAATTTGATTACATAAAAATATAAGTTAAAAACAGATTAAGATCACGATACCTGAAGGTAAATAGCAGATTTAAGGCGCTGCAACGTCGACATTAAAACAGCTATGACGGCAGAGCGTGTGACAAATTAATAATAAAAAATAATAGCTCATTAACAAGTAAATAAAGACAGCTCACGCGTTGTGATCCAGTGCAGTATATATCGTATCGTTACATTACCAACTATTTCATATAGAGAACTGAGTACCTTAAAAATGCAATGCTGTAAAAAGGAAACATTTAACGAAAATAGCCCAAGAGACAAAATGGTATAGGTTACGGAATGAGAGAATAAAAGCGATGGTAGATCAGGAAGCTATACTGAAGAAGATATAAAAGAGACAAGTAAACTGGTTGGTAGGAACATGTACAAGGAGTGGGTCCAAAGAGAACATGTAGAAAAGTACTTGGGTCAGAAAGGTTAAAGAAAAGAAGAAACTTCTTTCTTTTTTTCTTATCTTTAACTTTAACTAGGAAATCTTGGATGGAATAAATTGTATAACTAGGAATGGTAAGAGAAAGTACACCAGATGAAATGAAAACACTAGGGAGAAATAGAAGAGAATGGAAGAAATGGGTTCAAAAGAACACGAAGCCCTAAATCTGTCGCCTGAAATGGCAAAATGGTAAGAGAAGATATTCTGAACTATAATTTTTCGTAACAAGTAGTATTATTGCTAAGCAATGATATAACTATATTCAATCATTATATATAATATAATTATACAAAAGTGATCTATGTTGAGAGAGAAAAATATTTTTAATTTAAGTTCCAAAGCCTTCATTTTTTTAGAGTTTCTGAAGAATTATGCTAAGATATGAACTCAAATTGATACAATTTAAAAAAATGTTAAAATATGAGATATGTCAGAAAATTAATGAGACTGGCAGCACTGAGAGCGATCTAGCAACATTACAGGCTTCTCCACACAGTTTGTACGTCAGTCCCTTCTAGACGCACATGAACAAATGGAAAAGCGAAATTTAGAGCAATGTTGTGCTATCAATTTTGCGTTAAGCTTGGTGAATCCGCGAGTTTGACCTACGAAATGTTGCAACGCGCTCATGGGGAACATTCCTTATCAATAGCACAGTTTTTTCGATGGCACAAAGCATTTTTGGATGGTCGAGAAGCAGCAGAAGACGAACCTCGCTCAGGGAGGCCTTCAACATCGACAACTGAAAAAAATGTGGAACGAGTAAGAACTCTTATGAGGTCAGACCGTCGACTAACATTGGGGTGATGAGTAGTCAGTTAAATTTGAATCATTTTACCTTTTATCAGATTTTGACTCAAAATTTGGGTACGAGAAAGGTGTGTGCCAAAGTGGTGGCAAAAAACGTCACTATTGAACAGAAAGACAATCGGAAGAATGTGTCGATAGAATCGAAAATGACCCAGGTTTTTTCAGTCGTGTGACCACTGGTTATGAATCATGGATTTTCGAATAGGAACCCGACACTGACATCTCCTCGCGCGAAGAAAGCTCGAATGGGTAAATCAAAAATTAAGTCCATGCTCATTTTTTTTTACAGTAGGGGGATCGTTCACACAGAATTTGTGCCTCCAGGACAAACTGTCAACCAAAATTTTTATAAAGGAGTCCTTGAAAGGCTAGGAAAAGGGTGCTTCTCGTCAGAAATGACATTGCGGACACTTTTCTGCTTAACCATGATAACGCCCCCTGTCACACGGTTATCTTCATAAACCAGTTTTTCATGGAAAAAGGGATTCTTGTGGTTCCCCAGCCTCCTTATTCGTCCAATCTCAGTCCGTGTGGCTTTTTTCTTGTTGGTACTATCGATATTGAGTGTCAAGCAATTCATTGGAGGTTGGTGGATTTTCAATCCCGGTGAAAAAGCTAAGTTTCTTGTTCTTTTTTAATTGTTAATCGTTGATAACGAGGGAAGATTGTCCATGGAAACGTTCGTTATTTAATATTTTTAATTTTCAGAGTGGCGAAATACCCAAATAAGAAATTACACGCCACAAAGAAGTTTCAGAGATTATACTATCGATAACATCGAAAGGAACATAACCGAGGAGCTGCGGGCTATGTCAATTGAAGCCTTCCAGCACTGCTATGAAGACTTCAAACAACGCCTCCGCCCATGCGTAGCTGCCCAAGGAAACTACTTTGAAGAAGATAATATTGATATTTAAAATAAAATAAAATTGTTGCAAACAAATCAGCCCCTTTACTTTCCTGCCATTGCTCGTACGTTAAAATTAGTATCATTTAAATCCTTTTTGTCCGTTTAATTGCCGTACCAAGATTTTATTTTCCTAAAATTCGTGCTGCGGTCATCCTAATAAACATATTCAAGTGCATATCTTGAGATATCGAGGATTGAAACTAGTCTGCAACTTCGAAATTCTCGAATAATGTACGTAAGAAAATGTTTAAGTATTGCCATTACAGCATTACCAATTTAGATTAAATCTTTTCTAACCTATTTGAAGTCCAATATAAACTTAAACATACAACATTCATTTTGTAATGGCAAAAAAAATAGAAACTAACAGGAAGACAAAACAGGTAAATACAAATCAATAATAATTTAAAAATACTCTACACTTGTAATACCCGAAAGAAACGTTTAACTATTTCACTTAGATTTAAAATCAAACAGTTACACCAAGCCTAAATTGTGGATTTAAATATTTTGAGTTACATCGAAAAGGTGCAATTACGATTCTCCGGTAAATTATAGCTGATCTAGAAATTTCGACAGGTTGCAGATGGCTGTGAGACGTAACTAAATGGAGAAGTTGGAGCGCGTCCCCAAACAACGAACATTCAGTATAGATAAAACATTCTGATAGATTAATAAATGTGTTGAATGCAAAGTGTTATTTCAATATACGCGTTTTTGGTAGTTTAGGATTGTTTAATTTTCCATCTTTTATTTAGTCGTTTGCTTATACAATTCTCACATTCTATCAACTCTTTTAGTGCTTCTTTCTTATACGAGCATCTAAAATTCACATTTTATTTTAACTTACTTTTTCACAGTTGAAACAAAACAATTGCTATAAAGTGCAAGTGCAACCACAGATATGTATATACCAAATGCTACCATATTGTTGTTTGTAACAAAATCTAAATAACAACTGTTGGTAAATGGACTTTAAACCAGACCACATTACAACGAGGCAGTATTTTTAAAAATTACCTAATTCTTCTCATTCGCAACCTACATCATTAATCAGAATTCTTCAGCCAGTCATGCGCCGCCGTTTCTACATTCATATGACTACGAGCAATCAATCAAACTCCGTCGCTATGAACAAGTGGCACTGAAGGGTTGACATACAATTCCCCTACTCTTACGTTTTAGAGCAACTTTAACCTACATGGAGCACGTTTATCGAGGTATTTTCGTTTAACAGGTACTTCGCAAGTCGGATAAAAACATTAGCTTACAAGGGTTGACCAGCGGCCAAAAAAAGTTTCTTAAAAAAATCCTGGAATGCGCAAGACACACAAAACCATTGATAAAGACCCAAAAGTTGATTTTAACATTGACCCTAAGTAATCATGAAAGTCTCAAGCCATATCAATTTTTCTTAAGCAAATCCTATCTTGGCAAAGCAGGAAACTGGATCACAAAAAAATGTATAATTTAATTCAGAGACACGTATGACCCACGACGTAATGAACTACTTAAATATAATTAGCAGCTGAGTTTCAGCGCAAAGTGGCAGTGAATTATGGCAGCGGCAGTAATACAATTTAATACGAGAACGAAAGTTCTGCTTTGCCAGCAACTTTTGCACACGCTTTGAGAACTTACAATGCGGCAAAATTCATATTTCACACATAAACTCACACCTCCGTACCTTTACGCGGGCGTTTAACGTTTATCAAACTACTTTCGAAATAGTTTTTGCAGTCCTAGTGCCCGTTCTCCGCTTATATGTCACGATGACAATAGGTTCTTAATGTATTTACATTCATGGAAATTAATGAAGTGTCACTTTTTTGTTTTTACATTATTTTTCTAATCTGTGTCGCCTTTCTTGCAACGGTGGTTCGTTGCGTATCTAAATGGGAAAGGACGCTATGCCTTAAAATGTAAGCGGGCATTGACTAGTGGTTAACTATAAAACCGTTTTGATAAGGAAGTGAAAGCTTTAGTATAAAACAGACACGTGGGGAATACATAGTTTCTTCTTTACTAAGTTGTAGTCAAAATCCATCTCTCATACCAGTGCGAAACCGTGTTCAGTAGGAATTAAAAATATGAATTCCATAAAAAACAGAAAGTTGCAGAAAATCTAAAGGTTAATGTTACTTTCTATGTTAATACATCGTAGAAACGAAAAAAAAACAAAAAAATCAAAAAGAACTTCCAGTCTCAAAAAGCATAATATCATTGAAAGAACTGACTCACTCACGAAGATGCCAACTGAATTCCCGACGCATGGATAAACGTCGAGGTTATCATTCTCTTCAGAAAAGACGACAGCACTAATATTGAAAACTACTGAGCAATCAGCCTCCTAGCAGTTTTTCTCAAAAACGAACACCAACCGCCGTAGCAACAATTTTGACATTTACCAACCGATGGAACGAAGTACAACGTCCCACTTCACCTTGGACTACAGAACGTCTACGACTGAGTGGAAACCTTCCACCTCAAAGCAGACTAAGACGTAATCACAGGAGGACGTTTTCAAGAACTTTTCGTGGAAGCACAAAAGACTCAACACCAACTACTGAATCATTTACGATTTTCAACTGCTATCATACTGATGAGTACCGATTCTGACGAATATGGAGCCTTGTTGGGCGACTTGGTAGAACTAAAGTAGAATCTCCAGAAGACAAAGGCTGTAAACCTAAACAACATCCAGATTAGTGATGGGCATAACCGAACAATTTTCATAACCGTATTATTTGCATTCGAATGATATTAATAACCGAATGATTATTTGACTAATCTTTCAGTCCAACCTGCTTTGTTTATGAGTTATGACGTATTTATATTTACAGAATTTCGAGCACTGCGTAGGTCGCTGAGATATGGCACGTAGTACCTTTGAATAGAGGTTTTATATTCAAAACGTAGTACGTATCAGGATCAGGTTATTTTTCATTCGAATACTTGGAACGAACACAGAGTTATACAGGTTATTTCAATAACCGGATAACCGGTTATTTTTCATTCGAATAAACCCATCACTAATCCAGATCACACTTGATAACCACACTTTCCAGATGATGGAGGACTACCAACATGTAGGACATAACGTTAAGTTGGTCAAGAACAACCAAACAGCCGCGATAATAAAGAGAATCGATTTGACTTGGGCATTTGGTAATCTTGAGAACATCCTCAGACCACAGAAAATGCCCATCAACCTCAGGCTTCGATGACTGCGTAATGTCTGTCACAACACACCGTCTACGGGTCTGCTAACTTGTAATAGCATCAGCTTGAGAAACCGAGTACCGAAGGAGCACACCAAAAGAAGAACTGGTCACTGATATTGTGAAGCGGATTGCAAGACACAAAACAGGTCATGTTGCCAAAGGGCAGATATAACATAAAGTGCTATCATGTAGTGGTAAACAAAAACCCGCATTGGTAAACACCAAGCGAGATGGGGAGAACTGGATGCTAGCCCCGCAGGAAGGGAGGTGCACAGGAGGGAAATCGAAGAGATAATACCGCTCGGTTCATGTTAGTGCGTGCTTGTTTTCGTCTACCCAAGTAAGGTGGCGTAACAAATGTCCAATGTTGTTTCTACGAAAAATAGCTGATCTAATCTTATGGTATTTTAGTAAACCATGGACTATGCTCTACTACGTTTAACCGACAGATAGAGTAGAACTCTCTCCCGCAGATGAACGATAAATTTGAATAGAGTATTGTTATTGGAGAGTAGGTTGTAAACAACTCAATTTAGGTAAAAGTAAACAATTATTGAATTCTCCCGCAATTTTAATTTCTAACGTGTAAAATAGGTTTCTGCAGTTTAGGCTTGTCCCATTAACTTCAAAATTTGTATCTGTTCGTTAAATGAAGTATAGATGATTTTTTGAGTTGACAAACTTGGATACATGCCGTATTTCAACATTTTAGCATTCAAGAAAGGTACATAAAATAACTGGCAGAAAAATTATAGCAACCCTTTTCATTAAAGTATGCTACCTAATGACGGTATGGCAAGAATTGAAAAAATTGCGATATCCATATAATCCATTGCCAAACCGCAAGCCATGTGGTGTATGGGGGCAAATACAACATTGACGCATAAGAATGAATTTTATAATTTTTTTTTCAAGGCGATGTCGTAAGCACGATCCTTCATTTCCAACTCAATATATCGAGTGATTTGTTTATAGTCAATGACTTTTACTGCCTTCTGTTAGCTTCATATATTCATTAACTGGATCTTCATATCCATAGCATTGAGCAATAACATTTATTTTTTAAGAAACGTTGGTGTACTATAATGCGCTTCGTTACCCAAAGGCCTTTATGAGAAGTTCGCGTCTACAAATTCGTTTAAAGACAATTAATTGAAGTGTTTGATTTGCTTATTTAACCCGCATACTATTTCACTCATGATTTTTGAAAGTAACGGTATGAATGGTCCTCGACACCGAAAGGTAAAAGAGGCTATATTATGAATGAATGAATGAATTCATAAATTTCAACTGTTGGTTTTCTCTTGTCCTACGAACGCGCATAATTTTATTTAGAATTTAAAGATCACGTATACATTTTTGTCACTAAGGGAAACTGGCGCCCATGTTGTTTTATTTAGTAGTTATAAGAGATAATTCTCAGTTACGAGCATATAATTGCCGAGGATTCGAATTATCCTGGTTAGTACGTCTGTTCAGAATTGTATAGGATAGAACATATTCACCTATTTCTGGATATGGGTTGGCTATGGAAACAAGACACTTTTTTTCATTATGAACTCAGGCCGTTAAGTTATGTAAAATGAAGTTTAAAGGTTATGTTTCGTACCCATGCCCCTAGCTGTCAATTCACTGTTCACATTATAGAATTATTATATGTTTTATCGGACCTTTTCCACTGTCTAGGGTGTATATCACAAGACGTTTCGGGAGTTTTGATCTACTCCCGTCTTCAGGTGTTCCTAGTTAGTCCTGAGAATGACTGATATTGTGTGTCTTTATACGCACACTCGTGCCTACCCCGGGATTTGAACCCAGGACCGCTGATCGCTGTGATTACTAGCCTGTCACTTGGCCACTAGTCTAAAGCGCACATGGACTCCCTGTTGTTAAGCAATACAGATCCATATAAACACCATGGAGCCACAGCACACTTGAGCTAAAATGTATTTGATCACTCGATACTTAACCACTAACATTTGTTAAATTTTAATTGAAATGTGGTAGCAGCACCAATGTCTCTTTTCAGCACCATGTTTTCTATGTACGTAACATAGATTTTAATTTAAAAATGTCTCCTGTTTTGTATTGGAATTTAGCCTAGATGACTAATGTCTATCAGTGATGGTGACCTTCAGCCTTATCATGAAATCTCTTTATGCGTTCAATACGGTCATTATGACCTTGATAGATCAGCTAAACTTTTTTAAACGTCAACTTTTAACATTAACTAGTAGGTGTAAAGTGTCAACTTTAACTGTGAGAGGGAAAAATAGTACTTATTATGTATATCACAACACTAGAATTGGGAGAATCATATTACGCACAAATGGAAAAAGTTACACGCAGGCCGCGTACCGCCGAGTATCCAGTTTCAGTGCATAATTGCCTTACAATTCTAGTTTTATACCATATTTTATCTAAGACCAACCATTCAACGGGAAGTTGAACTTTTCGGTCTACATACATTTGATAAAAATTCCTAAGATTAAAAAAATTGTTAGCCACGCCCTTCGAGAATAAATAGCTAGTGAATATCAAAATTAAATTTTGGGTTAGACTTTCTAGATAAGCACCCAACATTTTCTGGCTTAATGTGTCTTACACCTTGTAAACTCAAGCAACATTTGTGTGATGGTTATGTTCTTTGGTGACTCGTGGACTCTTACAAGCCATCCATGATTTAACTGGTGTTGTTGGCCGAGCTGGGTAAATTACTTTAAAAAGGTAATTAATTACCAATTACCAATTATCGGCCAATATCCAAATGAAATAGTAATTATTAATTACTTGGTAATTGTAAATTCACAACGTAAATTACCTTTTCAATTACTTTCACGAGAAACTGTTGTCCTATATTTGTATTTAGCAGTATTTAGATAGCCCTATGCTAGTTCCGTTTTAAACAAGCAGATTGAAATAAATAAATAATTATTATGAACCAATATCGCCTAATGTAAGTTGCTATTAATTGCTATGGAAAAATAAAATTATATTTTTGTAGTAGCTTACTATGTAATCTGCACTTACCGCGGACATATTTTTCTCTTCTTACACAATAAATCTTGAACATCCTACACTACACGTCACAACACGTGACCGTACCATTTACAAACTACGCGCTTGTACCAAATATTTCTTTGTTCGTGCAAACTGTTACCACGGACTAAGGAAATCATAAATTATATTTATATTGACCCAGGGATGCCTTTTTGCGATTTACTCAACATGTAACTTAATAAGGTCTTATGTTATTTTGTGCGTTTTGGAGATTTAATACAAAGGTCAGTCATTTAGTAATTGAATTACCAGAAAGTCATTCAAATTACGGGGAGTCATTTCAATTAGAACAAGTAATTCAAATACTTGTAAAGCAATTTAAATACTTTAGAGTAATTTAATCAAAAGTAATTGAGTAATTAAATGTAGTAGTTAATTATTTTCAAAAAGTAGTCAAATACTTTATAACAAAAATGGCAATTACCAATTACTATTACAGTATTTTCAAAAGCAATTCAACTCCAAGACAAATCGATAAAAAGAGATTAATTACTGGCCAGCTCACAAGACATTGCAGCTTTTATTATCAGAGTCAAAGTTGTTTTGTTTGAGTTGACAAAGTGGAAGTCACATAAAGCCGAACAATTCACGGCGTTTATCTACAAAGATGACGCGGTCTAAAACTAAATTTAATTTTAATATTGACAACTCCAGTAACCGCAAAAGCCTAAAACAATACAGTAAACAACATGATCATACTTGAGAACACGCTTACTTAATTTGCGAGTTGTATAGCAATACTCACTTATCTAATACCGCTCAATAAACGTCCTATAACTATAGAGATTTTTACAATCGCAATATCTATATTACACATAAGTAACCTTTTGATTACCATGACTCAATTAGTGAGTTTTGATTTAGGCGAATAATGTTTAATGTCATGTGTATTTTGAAGGGTTTCTCGGGATTCTAGAAAGAAAACGGAGTCTCGGGGCCACAGCCACCACAGACGAAGTCCCGGTACCATTTTAAGATGTGTACGAGTATACGATATCCGAAAATTAAGACGGGTATTCACCGGCCGGCGTCTGGCGTATTACCCATTAGTACAGTAAAATTAGCTCCAAACCAGGGAATCCAAAAAAACTAAGGTCTGACTGTCACAAGTTGTTCATTACCGTTTGCTCTAAATGTGGTAAAAAGTCTCCGCCACCAGAGCGTCGGATTTGGGAGGAGGGTGGAGGGTCAAAACAGTATGTTTTCTAAGGTTTTTACAAATATCTTGGAAAATGTTCAGTTTAGAGCTTATTGTATTCTATACACTTTTAAGTACGTTAAATTTCCAACAAAATTTGTCCTATACACTGTTTTGCTGCTCCCAATAGTTTCGGAGATATGGAGGAGGTAACATTAAGTTATTTAGTTATTCCGTCCTTTATGATACCCCTACCGATAGTTGCTTGAAATCACTGTCACTTGATATCCGGCTTGGAGGGTTCCACTTTAGCCTTTCTTTTATAGGATCAGTAGGCCACATAATGTTGTTCATTACCCTTTGCTGTAAATGCGGTAAAAAGTCGCCGCCTCTAGAGCGTCGGGTTGTGGATGGTGGTGAGGGGAAATGTCAAAATAGTATGTTTGATTTATTTATTTAATTACTTTGTACTCACCCAACAGCCGTTAGGCCAATTATAGGCGTCGCTGTACATTTATGGGGACTTCCAACCCCACTAACGACTGTCATGATGTTATTATGACATCCGGGACCAACTATTACTATGGCAGCCGTACCATGAGGCGCCAAGAGAAGCAGCCGTGAAACTACCATCAAAGTTCTGACCAGAAACAGCGTTGCTTAACTCTACTGATCGTACGTGGGTGCTTGTTCAAGCTACATCACCTGGGACCCAATTTTGAAAATATCTCGGAAATCCTTCAGTTTAAAGCTTATTGTACCCTATAAACTGTTAAAGTACGTTAAATTTCCAACAAAATTTGTCCTATACATTTTTTTGCTGCGCCTAAGTCTTTTTAAGTTTCCTTTTATTTTGTTGAAGTGTACTATTACACAGAGGGGAGATGGATTCAATAAAAAAAGCCCTAAGATTTTGATAATATAAGAAAGAAATTTAATGTATAAAATTCATGTTCCTACTTACATCTGAAATAGGTATACAGTTCGTATGTATGTGACACAAAAAATCATCATAGGCAGACAGAGAAATGACAAATGACTTGGATGGGTCTTCTACTTTCACATCTACGTTGATAGCTGAGCAAGACCTTCGCAGATGTTCCTCATCTTTTGTATTGATCTGTTCACTGTAATCGTCAAACACGACGGCAGCATTTCCGTAATGGAACAAAACGTAGTCACCTTGAACGTTACCAAACAACACGATGTAGGAGGTGCCCTCCATCTACAACATACAATACCCCCTGTGTCATCTCATCATCAGGTGGAGCAGTTCCTTCACAAGGTAACACTTTCAACATGGAAGATTTGGTGTCTGTACTCATCAAACAACTTTCATCGAACAGTGAGGGAGAATATGTACATAATTCATAGCCAAATATTTCGTTTAACTGTTCATCCATCCCTAAAGTACAAACCATACGGTGAAACAGCTGCTTGGGATTGACGTGAGTGGTGTTATTTCTGATGTTGACAGTGTATTTTCGTTTCCAATGGATTTCACTGAATTTCATCCCTTCGATCTCTTGTATTACAGATAATCCAATATTACGGACATTATCACAATTTTTTTTCTAGTGGGCCAAGATACATGTGGAAAGGAAATACAGCTGAGGATATTTTTAAAAAGGATTGAAACCAAGATGTGAAAAGCTGTATGTGCTTAGCATTTCGTTTATGGTTTGCATCAAGTAACTCTACGCGTTGCTCTGAGGAAGCCGAATCAACAGATGCAAATCTCTCAATTGCTTCGACAATCTTTGGGCTTGCAATCATCGATTTCACCCATGTAGCGATGGTTGAAGCAGTAATCCATCTGCAACCGATCAAACCACCTTTTGTTTTCATTGCTCTCATTAATACTTATTCAATGGTCATATCGGTCCAAACACCGCACCAAAATTTGCCGCTCCGGCGAATGGTGAAGAAACCGTTTGTTACAAATTTGTCAAATTCACCGTCAGTCAGAGTGCTCAAAAGCTGCAGGCAATGAGTTGTGATGAGTTGCTTTAGGGTAGTTGGGGGGCCCTGTGACAGGAAAGAAAAGTAGCATTTGCTGTACGCAGTGGAGATGGAGATAAAAATCTCCGCTTCTTTCTGCTTTTATGAACATTGTTAGAACAATTTTCCCGAAGCTAGTACGTCTCTGTATTTTCCGCGTGGTCCAGTTCAAATATTAACGCTTCACCGTAGTTAAAATTGCCGATTCAGGTTTATGTTGGCGTGTTATAAATCAAGCTTTGTTCCTGTTTGGGTGACGTAATACATACCGCGTAGATCGGTTATGAATACTGCCGTACAGTCATGTTCGCCGAATTTCTGTTATAAATTCACCCTTTGTTCTCTTTCGCAAGCAATGTGGTTTCAACTTACCGGTGAATCCCCTGCTTAAGCAGTCATGTTTCAGCTTTTTCGTTCTGAGCGTTTTGCTACAAGTGGTACAAGACCAATAAGTGGCAGTTGCGCAATTCATTTTGGCCTTTGAGATCTTAGCGAAAAGCTTTAATCAGCGTCCGGCTCTCGACTTCTTAAGACGTGTTGGTTCCGGCGGGGCCTTGGGCCCCGTCGTAAGTCGAAATTGTTTAAATGTGAAACTCCATTGTTGCCGTCGTCAAGTCAGTGAAGTAGTGTCGTAAAAGGGTTTGGCCAAGGGTTCTTCGTTACCGTAGAGCTGATATCTCTAAATGTACGGCAAGGGCGGATTATGAAATGAAAAACTCCGTGGACGCTAAACCAGTATCGCAGTGAAGTTACCAAGTTCCGCTCCGCAACTACCTTGTCGTATGGTACTTCATTTCTTCCCTTCGGGGGGATTTATATTGTCACGTCTGCTAGAATACCGCTCGATGCAGTTTCCAGTTGTTTCCTTCTCTTTGTGGCACGCCTGGGGGGATGCTCCCGCAGGTGATGAGGACCAAAGTAACCAGTACACCTATCTGACTTTCTATCAAGGTAAATTGTAGCCTTTAAATTTACAGTGATTTCGTTGAAGAGAAGTTCCAGCAAGTTATGCTTTCGTTGATTAAAGTGCGTCGTGTCATATAGACACGGCCGTTTTTAAAGTAAATTATCGTCAAATTTTAATGCCTATATGTCGCCTTGTGTTGGAAATGTAATTAAACATTGTTGATAAGGTGTTTTGCGTTGAACGTCATGTAAAGTAGTCTTTGTCGTAATACTTAAATATTGATACTGTTTTGACCGTAGTAAGGTTAATTATTACCGTATTTGTAATTTGTGTTGAGTTTAAAACGTCACCAGCTAACCAAACTAACCTTTTGTTGCTCAGTTTGAATTGTAACCAGTAAACATTTCATGTTCTTTGCTATGCATATATACTTTATTATTTCAATAGAGTCCTTTGTTAATGGTTTATACGTTTTTTTAATGGTGTTTGCATGCTGTTTCTTTTGTGTTCTGTACCGGAATTCAGATAAGAGTAAGTTGATGCCATCAAAGGTAGATCTGAATCAGCTGTGACGTCGCTACCTCAAGTTGTGCCAAGGTGTTAGCAGAAAGGCTGGCCTGCTAGTTCCACATTCGAGTGGGCTCGCCTAGTGTGTAATGATATTGATGTTGGTTATGTTGTTGTTTCCCGATGTATTCTGAATGTGGTGGCGCTATCAATTTTAAGATCTTTACCTCGTCTACCGGACCGATGCACTAATTCTAAGATCGTAAAGAACCCACTCCTTCTCGCTGAGCATCTCTAATAGCCGGACCCTTGTGTTACAGCCCATCGTAACGAGAATTTGGGGCAACGGATTTCTGCAATTTTCCAGATTTTGTCGTAAAGTAGTTTGCAGGTAGTAACCAACTGACGGTTGTGTCGTAATGTCGCTTTTATGCTGTAACAACATCTTTATAAGATTCACCATTTCAATAAATTTGATCCACAATTTTTGTCTTCTACCACTCTCCTTGGAATTCTTCAGTTGCTCTTCCACAGTTCGTATCAAATTCTTGACTGC
This sequence comes from Agriotes lineatus, assembly GCA_940337035.1. NCBI lineage: Eukaryota > Metazoa > Arthropoda > Insecta > Coleoptera > Elateridae > Agriotes > Agriotes lineatus. The sequence continues at coordinate 22,435,437 of OW679199.1, forward strand.
AGCCGATCTCAATATCTCATCAGGGCCCATTTCACAAGAAATTAATGATGAATAGAGTGCCTTCAACTCTTCCTTGTGGACGTCTGGATTCTGCGCCTCATTGAAAACCGTCATAAGGGCTTCTTGAGTTAGGAACAGGCCACAGACAACTCTGGAATATGCTTTTCCATTCATCATGGGTGGTTGGCCAAACGTGACTATAACGCAAGTCTGCCCATTCATACGACCCTCTTCAGCATCATAAAGGACGGAATAACTAAATAACTAAATTTTACCCCCTCCATATCTTCGAGACTATTGGGCGCAGCAGAAAAGTGTATAGCACAAATTTTGTTGGAAATTTAACGTAATTTAAAAGTGTATAGGATACATAAAGCCCTAAAGTGAAGGTTTTCCGAGATATTTGTAAAAAAATACTGTTTTGACACTTAACCCCCACCCCCTTCCCGAACCCGACGCTCTGGTGGTGGAGACTTTTTACCACATTTAGAGCAAAGGGTAATGAATAACTTGTGACAGTCAGACCTTAGTTTTTTTGGATTCCCGGGTTTGGGTATTTTTTGATGTAATTTGACTGTACTACATGCCTCTTGCACATTCTGCATTATTTGCGTAGACAAGAGAGGTATTTTATTCGCTGCCCATAGAAATTCTGATTAACTAAATGAATAAGGTCAACATGAGCACAAAATTAAATATTTTTTTTTCTTTGGCCGCTTGTTAATTTCAATATTGAATTATTTTTCCTAAAAATGGATGGATTAATAGACGTCATTAATACACTGTTTTTGATTAATACACCCTTTTTCATTAATTAACTGTTTTTTAAAAAAGGATGGATTAACAGATCTATTAATACACTGTTTTTGATTAATACAGTCTTTTTCATTAATTAACTGATTTTGTGATTTTGACGTTTTGATGATATTTTGCATGGAGGTTAGTTGTATTAATCAAATTTTTCGCCACAAAAAAAGATTTGCGGTCAACGAAAACATTTTGTAATCAACTCCTTTGTTAATGGGCGATTAATAATCTCAACTATTAAAGGCACTCACTCGCCATCGCTCGTTCGTGCTTTAAACAGTTTCGATTATTAATCGCCTTTATTAACACACTTGTTGGTTAAATAACTATTATTTATTGCAAAATAATCAATATTTTACATTAATAAGTGCACTTGATGTGATCAGCAATAACTAATAAATTGAGGGATGGAAGTTAGCATGAAACAAAGCAGGTTATAGAAGGGCTTCATTCAGAGTTTCAGATATGATAAATGTTTGAAAGGGCTGATGCATTTTAATTTGTAACTGACGGAATTGAATTGAGCTTATCAATGTCAGACAGAATGAGAATAGAATAATACAAAATGATTTGTTAAATACAGAAAGAATATTAGCGTTATGTAGTAAAAGTGTATAAGCCAGCAAAAGGCAGATTAGCTGAAAGGTAAACGAAACCGAGCCAGCAAAATAATTATTGCAAAGAGCAATGAAAATAGAACGCAACCGATCGAAAGACAATTAGTGAGACGTTAAATGAACACAATGTGTATCAGTGCATTATAAACAAAAGTGAATTAAAAGCAGAGCATACCTCTTGCAATATTAGTGATTAGGTAAAGACATGAAATCCAAACTGTAGTCCATAAGGTTAAAAATGTTATCAACTTTAATTTCCTTTATAAACATTTGAAAGTCTGGTTGCTAGGGGGCCTGACTGTCATTTATTTTTAATAACAGAACAAGCTTGAAAATTGTGTATTGGGGGCCACATTGAATCATCATGTAAAATAATAAATAACAAGGTTCTTAGTTACACCAATTGTGGGTATAGTTATTCACAAGTGTTCTGTGCATCTGTGGCTGTAATTTTCCAGGTGGAGCCAGCAGAATAAATCGTCCAAGTGCGAGGGACTTCGAGGGAACAATCCTTGTGCAAGCAGCTTCGCCCTGCGAGAATAACGCCTGTTACGAGTAGGGAGGACATTCAGGAGGCAGTACGTGCAGAAATCTTAACCAGAAATTAATTCCCAGGTCCATTATTTCCGTGGCGTCACTTGGAGACCGTATCAGCAGCGGACATAAATCAAACAAGTAGAGACACTCATGCCAAATGTTGAAACCTGTCTAGAGTGCCTGGGACAGTAACTCGGAGGGTATTTCTAAGCTTGACTATCAGATGACAGCACAAAGTTCTACCAACCAGAGCCCAGTTACTGGATCTGCTACCAATCATATGTGATAAAGTAGTGGCGCCATCTGTTAGTATTATCGGAAATTACCCCCCAGGAGCCGTTCAAGGTCGTCCAAACTGGTATTTTGATATCATATTGTTGACTTCTGCAAGAGAAGATTGTCTGCGAGGTGGAGAGCCACATTCCAGTGTTCCAGGCCCTTCCAATTTCCAGAAAAATAGGTAGCGTTCTTTGAAAATGTAAAATAACACCGAATTTTGCAGTTTTGGGCCGGATATGGAACAAAAACCAGTCGCGAGTCTCTTGTTACGTCACACCTAGAAACAAAAGGATATAGCAGTTGCTACGTCACAGAATTAATGCTTATCTGACCCGTCCTTGCCATTTTGGTGGTTTTTAAAATTCAATTTACGCTGTTTTGCGCACCACAGACCATTTTGTTGTTGAGTCAAATTTATAGGTTAGTTAGCTAACATGTCAGATGAAATTGTGCATTTGTCCGAAAAATGTGAGAGTATTTGTCATACAACAAGCTATTTGTCATACCAAGTTTTTCCTAAATTTTATGAATCCACGATCCTGAACTAAGATTGTCTCATGTCTACAGAACTAGTCCCGAATTTAATGCATATAGATAAAATAAGAAAAGGGTAATCAATCATTTAGTTGTTGTAATTTGTAGTACATTTTTTTAATTTGCCGTGAGTTTGGCAGGTTCACAATTGAATCTTGGTAATTAGAAATTGATAATTTCCCTGCCAGTACATATTTATTTTAAAACTCCCATATTTTAATATTATTAAGGGCAGGGTCGCTACAGTATATCTACCAGCGTGGAACTCCAGAGAGCATTTTCAGTGGCAGGATCTATTTTTACGAAAATCCGTTCCAAATTAGGGGAGGAGTCCTTAAATGTCATTTAGCTGTAAGATCCTATTTTATATCAAAATAGTTTATTTCTTCTTGTTTACAATATACTATACTACTACCGATATGCATTTAAATACCAGTAATACAGTAATACAGTGGTACTACCACTATTTACAAAAAAAAACACTTTAGTTAGCTTAAAACACTTGTTTCTCTTTGGAATTTGTTTTCCAGTTAAACACTAGGGACTAGTCCCGAGACTTAAAATTTAGCTCATAAGTCCCAAAAGCACTTTTGGGCCGGGACTTGGAAACTCTACTTCTGATGTCACCTGGCAACCGAAAAGGTTAAAACAAACAGGTACTGTGATTTTAAACACACATTATTGTTTTGATGCTGTTTCTAAGTTTATTGAGCGGTGTGGATATAGTATATTGTACAACAAGTTGAGAAAAGTGTGTTTTTTCCGTGCAAGACGCGAGATTTTTAATCGAGGCGAAGCCGAGATTAAAATCGCACCGAGCACGGAAAAACACTTTTTTCACGTGTTGTACATGATATTTTTTCATGTACTGTAGGGAAATGCCTACAAATTTTGATATAAAAATATGAAAAATCATGTGAAAGGTTGTGCAAAAATTAAAATAGTAGGTAGGTGTTAGGCAGCCATTTACCATAGTAACAATAAGCATGGTTACGCGGGTTACGCTAGGTAAATAAACAACCAACAAAAATGTCGAAGTCCATTTCCAAAAGTGATTAGCAATGGAAGTGGATGTGCCCGAAGATATTCTGGCCGCGGCTTCTGAAGCCATCGTAAATTTAATGCCAGCCAAGTCGAAAGACAAGTACGAGAAGAGCTACAATGAATTTTCTAAATGGCGGATAGAAAAAGGAGCACATGGGGCAAGTGAAAACGTCCTGCTTGCATACTTCTTTGAAAAGGTTTATTTTATATCTAATAAATATTGTCTTTAATAATTCACTCCAATATTGTTTCTGTACAGGCAAAGTCTTTCAAAAGATCGACGTTGTGGTCAACCTACTCAATGTTGAAGTGTACGCTCAATATAAAGGAAAATGTAGATATTTCAAAGCACTCAAAAATGCTCGCATTTTTAAAACGTCAAAATGATGGATATCAGGCAAAAAAGTCTAAAATTTTGACAATGGCTAACGTCATAAAATTTTTAACCCAAGCTCCCGATGAATCCTTTTTAATGATGAAGGTCGTATTAATATTTGGGCTTAATGGTGCTTGTAGACGGGAAGAACTACGTAACCTGTCAGTTAATGATATCGAAGACACTGGGTCCACTTTAGTTATTACACTGCGTGATACGAAGACAATGAAGAAACGTGTTTTCACTGTAACTTCAGAAGCGCCGGTGGGAATTAATGGAATTGATTTGTATAGAAAGTATTTGAACTTACGTCCGAAACATACTAATCATCCAAGATTCTTCATCTACTATAATAAGGGCAAATGTTCCGTGCAGCCTGTAGGCATTAATAGTTTTGCTGCGATTCCAAGAAAAATTGCAGAATACTTGCAGCTGTCAGATAGTAAGAACTACACAGGCCATTGCCTACGCAGAACGTCAGCAACATTTCTTGCCGACAGTGGAGCTGACATACAGATGTTGAAGCGTCATGGGGGATGGCGTTCGACAAACGTGGCAGAGGGATACGTGGAAGACAGCATTAGCAATCAAATTAAAACGTCCAGGCGAATTTTTGAACAGGACGTCGTTCCACTTCAATCTTCGATGCTTTCTCTTGCACCGGCGAGTTCCACTGATTCGCTAGCAATCAGCACTAATTTACAATCTAATGGAATAACATTTTCTAATTTAAGTAATTGTACGATTAATGTGTACCATACTGCTGATAATTAAATTTCTAATTTTTGTGTTATCTATATTTATGCGTTGCTATGTAGAAAAGTGTTGCTATGCAGAAAAGTATCACTTTTCTAAACGATTTTGTATTTAGGAATACAGTACATTTCCCTACAGTACGTGAAAAAATCAATTTTTTACGACTAATCATGAACGATGAATGAACAAACCAGAAAGATTTGCGAAAGATGTAATAACATGTTTTTTGTTGGTCGATTAAACATCTCACAAAAATCATTGTAGAAACTTCGCATTTTCTACAAAACCTCTGGTCGATATGATATAAAATCTCCTCTGAATTTATATTGTTTAATTGTATTATGATGAACTAAAAAATCTGGTGTGATACACCCACACAACTTCCTTTTACAGTGATCCTATAATTATCCAAAAATTTGATTTTAAAATTTTAAGCATTTGTCAAAAATTTTCAAAAATTACAAATTCTGCAAAACGGTAAAAATAGAGCGTTAGTTTAAGAGACAAATTGCAAAATGTAATTTTATACCGGGTGTTCAATTTAAAATAGGAGTTAATAAAAAAAATAGAAAAAAAACAAAAGAAACCCATTTTAGAAGTATTCAACTGGAAAATCACATATCTTACGCTAATACACATTAAAAATGTAATAAAAATGAGGAGTTTGAAAAAAATCGAAAAAAACTAAAAAATCACAAGAGTAAACACCTACTTCCGGTTATGCGATTTTCTTGAAAAGCTTGCTGTCATATCTACATAGTACACAAAACTTATATATGAAGTTTCAACGCCATACCTCTTTTCGTTTTTGATATATTCTGTTCACAGACACACAGGCAGACCAATGAAAAAAATATATGATTTTTGGGTTCAGAGGACTCTAAAACGTGAAGATCTGTTGAAAACTCAATTTTGAATTTTTGCGGTGAATCTAATACTTTCTTTATTGTAAAAGGAAGTAAAAAATTTACATCACAATTAAGAACATAGTAACTTAAATTTTTTCATTGCAGCGATATTGAGGGGGAGGGGCGGGCTAAAAATCAATATACTATTGAGGTCAAGGTTAAGGGATGGAATTAGTTGACTACCACTCTGAACCACCATTTGTAATGCAGCATACCGTATGAATGACAAATTTAATTTAATAATAATATCCAGATATCCAGTAGGTATCATGTGATGTAACAGTTGTATGTTTTAACTGGTTGTGTTGTAAAGAGCAACCAGAGTTGTTGTTTATATGAAGTAGTAAAAATAACTTGAATGAATAATCTGCGTTAAATAGTCACGTTAAGGGTTAAATTCCAATTAATTGTGAAGAATAATAATTGATGATTTGATACGTAATAGCAATATATTATTCTTTACAATCAAATTTGACTATAAGTCGCAAGTATTATTCGAATATAGAATTCAAGATTGTTTGAGTCCATTTAACGTGGGATATTATTACTAAACCAGTGCAAGTGAGTGTTGTGGTATGCTGTTAAGCTGCTATCCACATAATAGAGGTGTCAAAGAGCTACAACGAGGTTTTATTTGGTCGGGAACAACCCAGGGAGGTGTTGGCTGACTATCATTTATCCAGTGAGGAGCTGAGATAACACGATCAGGTACAAGATATACAATCAGAAGGTTAGTGCCCATTTCTTAGGAAATATTAAGAAGTTATATAGCAAGTTTGGTGCGACAAATCATTAAAATAATTGTAAATATATATTTAGAAATTAATTTAGAATAATTATTTTTATAAATTTGATAGTGATTCGAGTACTCTACGGTTTTCGATCATTATAATTTGAAATTTAGATTTTTGCATTAGGTTATTTTTTTAGAATATTTATTTTAAATCAAGTTGAATATTTAACATTTGATTAAACTATTTTTGGCAATATCTATTTATTTTGTAATGTCAGATCAAACTTCGATGAGATACTAACAAACTCAAGTATGAATTTAAGTTTGTGAAGTACCTGAAAGTGTATTTGATTAACAAAGTCAAATATTTATTATATTTTAATAGTAATTCAGTGTTTAAATACAGTAGAAAGTTGTTAGTTGAAAATGTATCCATTCAGCTGGGAGACAGGAATCCCATTGCTTGAACTGACTAGCCGAGGTTTTAAAAAAACTATAATCACATGACAATTCTAAATGTCAAATTGATTTATGAGATATATCAATTTTTATTTATTTTATTAAGAAGTGAGGTAATTACATAAGGAGCTATACCTGATAGTGCTTCTTGTTAATAATTAGAAAAAGGGTATATTTAATTTAATATTATTTGCAATAACACCGCTAGAAAGTGGCATATTACTCATTTTAACAGAAAAAGAAGAGGTCTAGTTTAAAATCCGAAAAGTTATAGCTCAGATCTCAAATTGTTACCATCGAAACTCGATATTACGAAATAAAACTGTTTGTTACACAATAAAACGACATAAATTGGGATCGGTTGCCCCAACTACGTTACGATTTATTATAACAAAGTTTGCCGACTAACTTCAGTGGGTGGGAGGGTTCATTACCATACTTTTAAAAGGGCAACAACCTGTTAATCTGAATAAAGATGTTAATTGCCTTAGACGCAACCACTTTCGACGCTGTAAGCTTGAAGGCAGGAGCGTACATGTACTTTTGCTCTGTATATTGCAACATATTACATCAGCTTCTGCAGCGAATTCAATATCATATAGTACATGTGATTATTTGCTAAACAGTAGTTGAACGTAGGGTAATAAATGTAGGCCAAATTTAAAGTGTAACTCAGAACACATACATCTACTGGCGAGTAAGTTAACATATACAACAATTTAAAAGAACAGATAAATTACAGTAATCATTATCGCAACAGTTTAAAAAAAGTCGTAATGGAGACAACTTGATATTGGAAGGATGGAAAATCGTTAAGTGCATTACATATCCTCGGTTCGTGGAGCGAACGGCAAATTGACGGCGAAGTCCAAATTAAAATCTACAGGGTCCTGAGAGAATCCCAGTAGGTACGCAGCAAACAAATGGGGGCACTTAACGCACCGGATCACTGGCTACAGCTTTAAATTTGTTTTAAAGTAAGGAAAAAAATAGAACATGGTACTTCACTTCCTTTTGTCGAGCCCCATTAGGCTCACTCGAAGCTGGCACAGATTGTTTGAGGTTATGTCCCACATAGAACATAGAAGGCTGCATTCGACTCTCGCCTTCAAGGTCAATACGGGTCCATGGTCATCGGCCGCATCCGGAACGACGTAGGTAGGTTAAAATTGGGGCTCCAACAGTAGCTATAGAAAATGCCCAAAATAGGATCACAAACGTCTTAAACACGGTACGAAGACACTTTAAACGACTTACCCCGAAAAACGAGTACGTGCGAGAAGTAACACCAGCGTGCTCTTACAGATCCGTCAAAAATTTGACGTGAGAAAGAACTTCTCACCAAATTGCCAAGCCGTAATATTCCGCTTTCATCAGCGAGGGTAAATTTCACCAAAACGAGGACCGAACGCCTGCAAGAACTTGGAAAATTATTGGGACGCTAACTGCCGGCCATGAACGTACATAGGGAAAAAGGAACGCGGAAACAAAAAGTCAAGCTATTATCGCTTCAACGTACTGATAAGCAAAATGCAAGCGGGAGGGAGATGCGCGAAATTCAACTCATGCGTCACAGACGCCGGAATAACTAAACCGTACTCACTGACCTACGAAGTTATAGAGGCGCGTTCTGAACCTAACAAATTATACACAATAAATATTTTTTCTTAAGTTGAAAATTCATTTTGGATATCGTTATCAGATCTCTCCTCTCTTTAGGTTTAGGCATTACGACCTTACGACTGTCAAAGTCGGATTGATGAATTATAGTGGTGATCGAACTGGTGTTTTCTGCTCAACCATGCACTGCATTCCACTATTTGAATATGTTATGTTATACAGAGCGATAACTACCAACCAAGGCCATAGGGAAATGGTTGTTTGATAACAAGCACAAAACTCGGGCATTTAAAATTCTGAATATTTCAACAAAATATATGAATTGCCGTGAAATATATTGGTTTACTGACGTAACTAGTCAATTAGCCTATAGCATTTTGACGTCACCATTGTATATTTTTGCTATAGGTAAAACGTCAAAAGTCAGGATACGAGGTGCACTGCTACAGTTTGCGAAAAATGTAAAACAAAACACAAGTTACGTTATGTAAATCGCTTTATTCCTTCCCAAAATATTCCCTTTTAAAATCTATACACTTTTGCATCCGATGAAACCAATCTGCAAAACACTTTTTCCACACTGAGTGAGGTACCTCCGAAACAAGTGATTTAAATGCTTCAACGGCCTCTTCAGGCAATGAAAAACGCTCGCGCGCATTTTATTTTTGATGTATCCGAATAAGAAGAAGTCATTGGGCGCTAAATCAGGCGAATATGGGCAATGAGTCATTAATTGGATGTTGTTACTGGTCAAAAACTCGACAGTTCGTCGTGCTGTGGAGCGCTTGCATTGTCATGATGAACAATGATTCGCCGGTTTATGTTGTTTCTTCTGATTTCAGCGATAACTTCCGGCAAACAAATTGAAGTATACCAGTCAGCCTTAACTGTCCTGCTATCCTCTAATGCAATAGTTGCAATATTACCCGTTTTTCCGAAGAAACAAGTAATCATTCTTTTCGAAACGCTTCTTGAACCCACCACTTTTGTTGGTTTAGGTTCATTTTGAAACACCCATACAGTCGATTGCTGTTTAGTTTCAGGCTCATATGAATATATCCAAGATTCGTCACCTGTTACGATGTTATATACGGAATTTGAACGGCCACCTTCGAATTTTTTTAGCATTTCCTTGCACCACTTGAGACGTGCCTGTTTTTGTTCTTCTTTCAAATTGTGAGGGATCCAACGACTACCAAGCTTCCGGACATGCAAATGATCGTGCTAAATCGTATGTCACTATATGTCACATGCCGATCTGATAAGATCATTTCACGCACAGCATCGATATTTTTCGCGACAACAGAGGTGCATGGACGACCTTCGATCGTCATCAAACGTTGGTCTTCCACGCTTGAATTCTGCGAACCCTCTGTAAACCGTAGTTTTGGATGGTGCTTCATCCCCAAATAACGAACTAAGTTTTTCCACACATTGATGCGGTGTTAAACCGTATCGAAAATCATAAAAGATCATCACTCGAAAATCACCATTCGAAATTTCCATTTTTCACACAATTATTACTCTGTTAAATTCTGTTGAAACAAAACTGCTCGGTTTGAAATCGAACTGTCAACTGAATTGTAGATTAAAAACGTCAAATATGACAATTACAGAACGCTGGCAATGCAAAGAGTACTCGATTCCGCGAACTTTAGCAGTGTACCTCGTATAGGCTGATTTTGATAATTGCCAAGTTCAAATAATCTTGAAATCTAGAAGTTTTAATAATTTTGTAAATGCATACCACAATTGGGTCTTTGTAAACGTAAAGCATACATGAACATTCTTAATGACAGTTTGATGTTCCTCTATTTAAATTTGAAATGACAAATGCTAGTTTCGTATACATAATAGTTAATTATGAAATACTTGTAATGGAAGGTACTTATTGACTGTTGTGGCTCAACTTCTTTGAATACATTCGCTCACCTAAAATTGCGCCAGGTTGCATTTCCCGTTCATCAAAGCATTTCAAATCCAAAGCACAAGAATGTGCTGTGCCTGTTTTCCCGTGGAGGGCCCTCCGGACGAGTGTTTTGTTTGTGCTGATTTACTCTGCCCTTTCCTAGTGCTGCACGGTGCAAAAACTGCCTTAATTAAGGCCCTCCAGAGGAGAGGTTATTTTATATTTATGCACCAGAGTTTAATGAGCATCTTTAATTAATTCGCTGTCCCTTTGCGCGGGGCGTTTTTAAATTGTGCTCAAACGGAATTTTCTCTTATTAAATCGGAACGAAATGATTTAAATTAAAGGGCTGCCATAAATGGAAAATTAATGAGCACCTGCGCTCTGTTTTGGCGAAGATTATTTTAGCTCGCGTTTGGATTATATTTCGCCAGGCTTTGCCCAATAATCGTAAATTAAGATTCTGCCGGAAATTGTCTTTTTCACCGTAGATAAGCCCGCTTTGGAAAATTCGTAGAAAATTAATGTTTCCTAAGTCACGAAAGCCTGAAAGTGTACTTTAACTACAACGACGTATGGATTTATTAATTACAGACGAATGAAAAGAAATTAAAATACAATTATTTTTGAGTGTTGACGCATGTAATATTATATGAGGGAAAGGGAAAATTATTGTTCGTTTCTTGGCAATATATTAGCTTTTCTAAATATTAATTATGTTTAATTTAAGGAAACAATACTCGGCCAGCTTTCAGTCTGTTGATTTTACAGAAAATGAATACTACACATTGAGAAGTTCTAAAGACTTAACACATTAAGAGCCACACGTTTTTAATTTTTAATTGTATTAGCGTTTCTTACAAAATTGGTAATCATATTGGAATCTTTTAATGAAAAAACTTATGGTAGAAATTCCTTACGAGGTATGCATTTTTTATACACCTATTATGTAATACGTATTTTATTTTAATGCTGCCCTACAGGAATTTTGCCATTATTAAAATTATAATAAAAACGAAAATTCTATTAAATCCCATTTTATTGAAGTCGCGTTCCCAGTTTTTTGTCGATCAACATACCCTCATCTAAATTACGGCAGCAATTTGTATTCGTTTTATTTTTAGAAATTTGAGTAGGCTTTGAAGTTAATAAGAAAAGCTTCCGCAACTGTTTGATTTTGATTTACCTTGTAAAATAACATTATTTTCCAAATTATTCATATCGAATATCCAGCCTTATAAAAATATGGAAACTAATATTTCCATAAAACATTATGGAAATTAACGATTTAGAATTTATTCTAGATATCAACAGTTTGCATAGGTACGGAATACACTGAATTCACATTATTATTTGCCGCACGTAATCCCATTTTGTTTAATATTTATTTTCTTTGTAAACGTGATAAAGAATATTTCCGAGCTGGTAGTAATTCAAATATTATTCTACTTCTTGCAGACGGTAGATATCAAGTCCAGAAATTGTAATTCATAAGAATGCTGTATTCTAACCAAGAAGACCTAAAAATTTATTTTTCTCTATAGCAAATGTTAAAGTGTACTTTAATCGACTCAAAACAAAAGGTCAAGTGTTACTTTAACATCAAGGGTAGATAATAGTAATTTATTATACAAGACGATAAAGTTAAATTATATCTACGAGTAAATCCTTTAACGTTGAGGCGAAGTCGGGACGTTAATGATTCAAAAATGTATAGTAATAACTTTATTGTCGTGTATAATACAATATTTTTTTCTATAGCAACAATTTTAACAATTTCAAAAGAAAATAAGGAATGTCAATCACATTTTATAATCTCAGTAGCTAGATTGGGTTGCTAGGATAATACGAAGCTGTAATATTTAATTTAAATAAAAGTTAGAAACTTAAATTACTTTATCTACCTTGATGTTAAACTGCTACTTATCTACCCTTGCTGTTAAAGTAACACTTGACCTTTTGTTTTGAGTCGATTAAAGTACACTTTAACATTTGCTATAGAAAAAAGTAATTTGATTTTCTAACTTTTATTTAAATTAAATATTACAGCTTCGTATTATTCTAGCAACCCAATCTAGCTACTGAGATGTTAGAATGTGATTGACTTTCCTAATTTTCTTTTGAAATTGTTAAAGTTCTTGCCATAGAAAAAAAATTGTATTATACACGACGATAAAGTTATTACTATCCACTCTTGAATCATTAACGTCCCGACTTCGTCTCGACGTTAAACGATTCACACGTGGATAAAATGTAACTTTATCGTCTTGTATAATCAATTACTGTTTATCTAGCGTCGACAAACACTTGCAGTTGTAATTCTATCTAGTTTTAAAACTGCCTATTTATGTTCATATTACACTATTTTCAAAGAAAGTGCATTTATAAGGACGTTGGATCAAACATTCGTATTCAGAATGCAATCGTAGCTCTAAAGTTCCGTTGAAACTTTTTCGATAAACTATTCGTTTGGAAAATAAATGGAATAGCAATAAGTGACGGCTAAAACGCAGCACTTCCGGAAATATTTCAAAATTGACGGGTTTAGTGTTTGTAAAAGGAGTTGTATTTTGCTGCTTACTTAGTATCTTTTGATAGTAGAACACTTAAATCTTAGCAAATACATAATGAGTGAAGTTTTTATTTTTCGTATTTAATATTTAAATTACTGAATGGACAACATTTTTAATTTTTACGATTTTCAACGGCTGAAGTGCTCAAATGTGAGCATATTTCATTACAGAACCTGCAATTTTGCTTTTCTTAGACGTTTTATAGACGTTTTATTTTACTTAATCGTACCGGCAACGATTTGATTCTGCCTTCTTGTGGTAGTGCAGTTGTACGTGTTTTTGACTAGCTGTCGTTTCAGAACTTCAATTTTGTCGAAGCCTGGAAGATATGATGAATTTTCCAACATGTTTCTATCGTATTTTTACGTGACTTCTCATAAATCAGGTTATTGCGGTTACAAGCAGCTTTAGGCTTAGTATTTGTGACAGGGTTACTCCTAAAGATTGAAATGAAGAAGGAATCGGCACCCTTCTACCCTAAAGTCAACGCTGAAATTTATATAAAATCCGTTTGGAAGGAAGCAGTGCCTATATGCATTACATCAAAGTACGTTATCAAGATTATATAAAAAATTCTGTATTCTGTTATGGGGAATATGATAAGGAAAGATAATGCTGATGCCTGTAACTTTTTTTTATAAAAACGGACGTGTAATCAACTACCTTAGATCATGCTTTATTAGAGGAAGTCATATATTTTCGCTCAACATCGCTCAACTTAATACTTTGATCTTCTGAATATTAAAACACCGTTTATCTAGAAAAAATTATCTCAATCATGAACTATATTAAGGAAAGACAAAAAAAGACATAATAACATAATTCATTCTAATTTCATCGCGTTCGGTGTGTCTATATACTCTATACTGTGCAATTTTGATATGATAAAAACGCTTAAAAGAGGGAAATGGCCTTATCTTGCAGAAATAAAATCGGAAACTATATAACAATACAGTAGAAAGATCAACAAAAGAGTAAAAATAGTTCTACAGGAAAAATATAAGAAATGCACAGAAGATATCGTTTGTATAGCCGAAATAATAATTCGATACACTCCTACTGTAATAGCAACAAATTGCATATAGTCGTGCAAAAAATAACTAGACAACATAAGTATACGTGAAAAGAGAACTGCTATGGGAGACGTAAATACCCGAATCGGCAACTGTGCAATTCCTGGCACAAAACAACGTTTAAATGAAGCTACTCAAATACCAATGAAGATCTGTTGATAGAATATCTACATATTTAGCCTGCAAGTAACAGTCCATAATCGACTATGTTATAACGATATCTATTTGACACTAGACCGGATAGTCGACATAAGAACTTTAAACTTGGCGAGACTACCAGAAGGTAACACAAAATATATAGAACAACGAAATAAATGTAAGGATTCTAATGATCTTTGTGATGGAGCAAAATCGATGTCTGCTCCAAAATAGAAAGAGAGACATAATTGAACGCCTCCCCCAAAATTGCAAAAGAAGATTGGAACCCCCAGAGCGATACAAGGTCGAAGCGCAACAGCAAATCACTCAAGAACAGGCAATTGAACCGGAAATAAACAACATACGGTTACAAAACGAAGGTATAAATAATGCTCTTTGTACAGTCATGCTATCAACCGATATATCAATAATGAGCCAATCAAATACGGTGTAAAGTTATATATCTTGTACTTTTTACTATTTCAAACAATCATTCTACACAGGACTAATTCTCGAAGAAGAGAATAAGTGTAATGAACACATATTCGATAAAGGAGAAAGTGTATTGAAAACTATTGAAAAATCTCTCTACTCAGCTTAGTGCTAAAGGTAAGTCCCCCTGATAAAAATAATGAAATGTACATGAAGCGTACTCAGGCCGATTAAACGAAATAACCAAAAATGAGAAGCCACGAAGAAAGCAACTACCAGAGAAATCATCTAAAAGATGGAGAGAAAATTGGATATCTCCTCCCAACAGGAGCTCCATGAAACCTCAACAAAGTGGAAGAAAAAAATTATTTCAATTGATGTTGTTCCAAAAAATAACTCGAGTATTCCCAATTTCCAACAAATCGGGGATAAAGCAAAGGCAACTATATCAATAAACATTTGCAACCAGTAGTAATGCCTAATATAGTTATACTCCTGGCAACAGGCGAATAGAAAGCGAAAACAAATCTATAGGTATAATTGCATACGCTATAAAGATATTCGAACTGCAATGTGCAGGCTCGAACATAGAAAATACCCAGGGGTCAACAAAACTAATGATATGTTAGAGTATAGCGGGAGCGAATTTTATTGGAAAAATCGTTGACGACTGAAATCCAGAAAATAGTACTTACAGATGGGAGACATATCAGAACAGTGGAGGTTAAGCATTATAGTTTTTATATTTAAGAAAGCATCCAAACGAGAACCATTCAACTACTGGGTGACGTATCAAAAGTATGTAAAAAAACTGAAGGACATTATAAATATAGCAGAATCACAACAAAAATACTGCAAAAATAGATCAGCAAAGGATGCCATAGTTATGTTACGTCAACCATTAGCGAAGACTGTAGAATACAATAAACCTTTAGTACTGTTTTGTAGACATCTCCCGAGTATTTGACAAAGTTCAACTTACTGACATCTAACTGCTGTAAAAAATTGAATGGATCTGGTACGATGTCATACATCTTTTCTAAATAGGTCGTGTGTATGTTTATCTACTTCTCTTTATTCTTTTCCATTATTTGTCGTACACAGAATATATTATCCAGACAGGAGGGGTGTGCTCTAAAACCGCACTGCTCTTCTAACTCCATCATATTTTCTTGTATTTTAGTTTTTTATAATTTTTCCAAACATTTTTACTGCAGATAGATTACGCTTATAGCTCTATAATTTCCACATTCTTTCTTTTGGAATGTCTGTTAGTATTTGAGGGAAAGGGAGAAAAATACAAATAGAAAATAGAGAGATACAAACACTTTTGTTTGCTAACAAAGTAATCTCTGCAAAAACATAACGCCATAGTTGGAACACATGGTTGCAATACTAAAAGAGCAATTTGAGTAAAATTGCCTGAAAATAAACTATGGCAAAACAGAACACTTGTGCGTAGAAGAAGACCAAAACGACATTTACATAAGAGACCACATTATTAAACACGCTAGTACGTTCAAATATGTAGGGCCAATCATCACGAATAATGGTACAGTGGAAAAGACGTCTAGGATTAGGATGGGAAAAACACCAAAAAAGCTTAAATGGAATTATATGGAGTAAGGATCTGACAAAGGAAACAGATTACGACTGTATTGTGCAAAATATAATAATATATACGGGGGATAAACTTGGCCAATAACAACGAAAGGAAGGAATAAAACAGTAGATTTTCTAAGGAAATGCCTACAAGTTACAAGGGAAGACAAATGACGAACAGAAAAAATATGACAAGAAATGGAAATCAGGTCATCAATTACGCGAAATTTTGAAAATTGTACTTTCATGTGGTATCGACACGTTGAGAGGAACTTTACTTCATTGGAAATCAGGAGCAAAAGAAGACGAGGGAGACCACCCCTTAAATAGAGGAAACATATCAATAATATAATGTACCGAAGGGGCTTTGTAGCCGGAAGATTGAGCAGACAGAAATTTTTGGAAGCTGAAGCAGAAAAAATAGAAAAAGGAAATGTTGGAAAGTGCAGGTTATTAGCCATTTATTGCCACGCTGCCTAGACAGATTGGCGAAATTTTCTACAGCTGTGATCCTGTTTGGTTCGTGGGAAGTATTTGATTTTCTTCCCACCACCCACATTTAGAAAGAATGTCCCTGTCCGCCACCTGGGGACGCACCCTTTAGGAGTGCATGACCCTCAGAGGTAAAAAACAAAAATGAAAAATGTAGAACTAACAGCTAGATCAAACTGGTAATGGACCGTACATATAGCCAAGATATATCCAGAAATATGGACACGGAAAACCATCGAAGACTCGAACAAGGTGCTATGATGATACTAGAAAGATTGTCGGTAGAAACTGGACAAACATCGCCAAAGATCGGGATAAATGGAAGAATTTGGGGGAGATGTATATCTAAGTGTGTATGATCAAACGCCACTCAAGAAGAAGAAGAAAGGGTCATGGTAATATCTAAAGAATACATTCGTTGCAAATCACCTCAAGATAGTCCGATACAACAAGTGATGGCATTTAAATATCAAGCGACATATTAGACAAGACACGCAATTCGAAGCTAATAAGGCGGTAGCTATTTGCACAATTTCGGATGAAGAGGCAAGTATATGCAAAGTCCACGCATATAAAACGTGTGTAACGCCCATTCTAGCTCATACTGCCGCAGAAATCCGTGCTGAAGCAAGTGAACACGCGTAGAGCAGTAAAAGGTAACATTATGTAGTGAACATCTGAAGTACAAGGTATAGTTAAGCGAGTCAGGGCTAGAAGAGTATAATGTAGATATAATGGCATAGGACAAACTGGAAACAAGATGGTGTGAGACCAGGGCTTCAATATCAGCTGGAGCAGGCCCATAAAGCAAATTTGATTTCAACAGGACGCAGTCCTATATTATGATAAAAAAGACATCAAAATAGCTATAGCTAGTCTACTCAAACTATAACATTTGAGATTTCCAGCGACTTTCTAATATTTTGTTAGAATTGTGTGCAAAGAGTGTCTATCAATAACTAAACCAAACAAATGCTGCAGTAACGCTTGAACCGACACAAAATCACGTGTCAATAACTGTTGGTGAATATCAAAAGAATAAAAGAGTGTTGTTAGGAGATAAAATATACTTGTTTCGGGCTATTATTCGCTGGTTGGCGCTTAACTTAAATATTCCCGTGCCTTTCGCTTCCAATATCGGAAGGCGTTAAGATATCTCCCTCAGCCCCCATTTGACCCATGGGGTAAGTCTTTTAGTCTTTCATACTCACTCTTTCGTTGTGGCGTTTGTACTTATATTCGCGGAATTTTCAGCTGTTTCCCCAGTAGCCGTTCAGGAGTTTTGTAACTTTACTTCTCAAGGCCACGTGCCGTTTTGTCTCAGCTGTGCTCGCTTGTTCTGAGAACCGGCGATTTCCTCATTCCGGTGTTCTGGAGAAATTCGGTGGCTTCGTTGTCGGAGAATTGCCATTTTTATGTAACTATGACTATATTGTTGTGGTAATTGCCACCATTCTCGACTGAGATCCTTCAAGTCTCCTCGAGTTTTGCTTGCTTATGTAAGCTTTTGAGTTTATGAGTTCTCTTTCCTATCTGGGCATATTTGTTGCATTAAAAACTCATTGGCGTCCCTTTGTAATGATGATTGAATTTAAAATTTGAAACGAACCCATGCTGTCTCAATTATAGTTGATCGGTCCTCGAATGTGCTCATGTAGTCTTGATAGTTTGGTATTTTATTTGACATATTTTGATATGAATGTCATTATTTGTAGTTTATGCAAACAACTAAATCCTCCTTGAAACAAAAGGTGGATTTCTTCTCCTAAAACAAAACAATAATACAATATTTGGTATCGTGGTGTAGCAATATCTAGTCTAGAAATTTTAACACTTTCAAGTGGGCGCAGCTGTTCGATTACACAGATTAAAGAACTTATATGACGCTTCTAACCCTTTCATTGCTTTAATTATTTTCTCATTAACTGTAAGCGCTGCCCTGATTGTGAGATAGCTTTTTGATGAACTTCTAGTTACTTATATCTTAATCTATCCGCATTACAGAATAACGCCACCCCTGCACCGGGTGATCTTTTGCGAATTTACAAAGTGCATGTTCCAATCAACCCTGCTCAAAATTGATGGCAGAGACGTGCGTTGCTATAATTAGCTCTGGATAGCTGAGTATAGTGTTATTGTCTCACGATCCGAAGTATGGAGGCTACAGACTCGTTCCGGTATTGAGATATTGTTCATCCGCTGACGCATTCGTGTGCACGTCACGTTACATCGGGGCGTTACATCCAATACACAATCCCCATAACCTTTTGTTTCAAAATATAATGTAGAAGAGAGGAGGTGGTTTCCACGGTTCGGCCAGCGGATGAGGCGGCGCTCTGGCGTCGGAAGTCCCTCGTGCACGCTAAAGCACAAGGTGCGTACGGATTATGTAAATGGGCCCAAGTTGCCGATGCGAAATTTACAATTCCAACGAAACTGCCCGAATTAGCAAACCTTTAAATTCTCTCGTGAACGCTCTGTATGCGCCGTGTGTCAAGACCTGCTTTAATGCTACATACACTTCGGAGAATTAATGTAACACCGCGCTCCCATCCCTGAGCGTCGCCGAACATGCAATAATGCATTTGTATTATTTACACGGCGGTTCAATTTTCTGCAACCCTGTGGCGGGTCGGGAATAAGGTGAATAATATACCGGCTCACTTTGAATGTCCGTCCTCCGAGCCGATTACTTTCAGGAGCCGTTTCTATTTATGCGGCATTGCTACCTTGATGTTCGATGCCCTCTGCATTTCCTGCTTTTCTGCATATATAAAAGATACGCTGCTATAAGTCATTCCGCGTCTAAAAATGTACATGCATATTTCATACATGTTCCAATTCTGGGGAGTTGTGCACACCACTTAGAGAGATTAAAGTTTGTTGGAAGTTTCTCTGATATGTTAATTATTAAGTTTGCTTAGTAATTTTAAGATAATCTTTGATTTTTTTTACTCTGGCGTTCCAGTATAATTGATGATGTGTAGATAAGTATTTTTTCCTCCAAACACTATGAATATCTGGAATTCTAATATGAATAATTCCTTGCTTTAATTGACACGAACAAAATCAAATTTGATATAACCATTATAGTATAACGTTACTTCAAGTCAGAGAAGGTAGTTTGGTTACTTTAGTCGCGCGTTACCAATTTTGTGGTTGGCACTGGAACCATTACGTTATTTATCACTGTGGAATTAAGGTCAGTACAATACAACAGTTTGTGGAAAACAAGAACATTCTGTTTATTTCTTTAGAATACACGAACAAAATACAACATACAAATTCGTAAATATTAATTTAAAATACAAATACGAATTTGAGTAGCCTGGTTTTCGATACCGAATTAATTATTAATAAAATACTTTGGAATTTGACCTCAGTCTCGACTTTGATCCAAAATGGAACAAGTCGGTATATGCCGAAAACGTAAAGTAAAAGTACAAGTGATACGTGATGAATCTTAAGTCTTAAGTCATCTCGGAAAACTAAGCTACTGCCTTTATATATTGGGCGCCTGAATGGAAGGGACATTCCCTCTTCTATTGAGTACAATAGGATTGTCCAGCTCTATTGTAGCACAAGAGGTTGAAATCGTCGATCGAAAAGAACTTTCCCTTTTCAAGCGTTTACAACTGTATTGTTGACCGGGCTAACATTTCCTTTTCGTCTGGTTTATTCTTATTTGAGACGAAAAGGGTTTGTTGGTCGATATTCCTGGTTTACGACATAACCCCGACTGTGCTGGGAATTGCGTCGTGAATGCGTAGAGAGTTCGTTTTGATTGTTCAACTCGACGACACAAATCACATTTGACATTACAGATCTATTAACTCTTTCACCAGACCTGTCACATCGCGAATTTCACTTTTTATTTGATTTAGCACTGCACTTTGTGTCACATTTTAGTTTATGGCCTTGTCTTGCGCGACAGACGTTTTCAGGTGATTCATCACCGCTACGCTACAGTAGCAACCGTGGCATCTTAATGCCTGAAAGCTCTTCGGAGAGGAGAAACCAATGTCTCTATAGCGGGATGCTCCCAACAAGACTGATGACGACGAGACCATTCTACTATATTTCACATTTTCTAAATTTACAATTTCATAGCTTTGTAATAAGTACCTCCATATGTTCTGACACTGTAGCCATGCAAAATATTGTGTATACTGAACTGACTAAACTAATATACAAAACAAAATATATGAGGCGAACTGTAGAAGCACGTGTGCAAAATATTTTTTTTATACAACTTCCTTCAATATTCGCACATTTGGTCTGTCGCTTCTCAACGACATAATCTTATAGGGATATATTTCTTAAAGGATCGCCTTTCAGTTATTTATTCATGGAAAAACCTTTTCCTTCAGAAAATGTCAGTAGACCCCAAATCAGGCCGTTCAAATGGATATCTTAACTAAACAAATCCAGCATCCTGAACATCTTAGCTTTTTGTGCTATATAAGCTCCACAGTTACTCTGTAAAAAACATATTTATTTCTGTAAGAATGTAATTTTTTGTCCGTTTTAAAAGTACTCATACTCAAGGTACTCCTTTCGTCCCAAATATGTTTACAACTGACTCTCTTGCAGTTTTTTGCCTTATTTTTTCTTACGGTAACGAGCCGTTCTGAAATCACTGCATTGACTCTGAAACATCTTTGGTTCTGCAGGCTGACCTTGTTATCATTGCCAGCTAGTAGTCGGGTCAGAGTTTTATGACCATTGAATTTTTTTTTGCTTATTTAAGAAATCCGCGAGAAAAGTTGAGAACAGAAGATAACAAACACGAATAGGTGAAAAAGCATGAGGAAGCACTGTCCGCTCTATTTCATTTATCGAAGAGTCGCTGAAAGGTTGAAAACAGAAAATGGAGGTGGTAAAAAGCAGGAAATTCTTTTTAACGCACTCGCAGAGATGTTAATTACTTTTTAACGAAAAATAACACTTGATTGTTTCATAGTTTGGAGATTTACTGATTTCCCCATAGAGAAAACTAAAGTAACTTCATGGTTTTCCATTTTAATTTAAGATGCACATTTTATAATAAAGCTTAAACGTTACCCTATTAGTTGCTCCTTTTTTACTAACTAGCTTAGTTTACAATAACACACGTATTACCTGTATCCCAGTTGCCGTTACGGAGAAGCCAAGGCAACGATGCTCCGTAACCTGGCTTGTAACACTGAAAAGATGTGCTCCACGCTTCTATTCAAATAAAGGCAAATCTGCTTAACATCAATATAACAGAAATATATATTGGCTTTAAATACAGGCATAAAACAATAACGGTGTTAACTAAAAATGTTTGATCAACGCGCATTAGCTGGTCTGTACGCGTATCTACAAGTCAAACAATCGCAAAATAACTATATTAGAAATACATTTACATACAGTAAAAGGACGCCAAGATAACTGTCTTTAATACGCAAACATTTGATGCATGGAAATCCGGTTTCGCGCGATTCTATGCATAGAATTCCGGCAATACGGTGCAATATGCTATTGTTACATAGCCCAACAAGTAAAAACCACCAACCTATTTTGAATTTAAGAATGCTAGCTAATATGTAGCATGTAGCTTTACACCTGGGGCAGGCTTCTCCACGGTGCTAGAAGACGGGGCCCTCGCTCTTGGTTCGCTTTAAAGGGCGTCGTACCGTGGTCGGCGATGCTTGCAGCTTGTATATGAACTGGTTATTTTCAATGCCCACCTAATTACACTGGGACCTGGCCCGGCTTTGAAGCAAAACTCTTGAAGCCGGGATGCTTCTTAACAGCCAGGCAAAATTACTTTGTTTTGCATGGCAAACTTGACAGCACCAAGGAGCGAACTGACCACCTCAAGTATTGCACCACTAATGACGCTTCTTGTGCACGAGCTTGTCGTCATGAATGTTTTTTTTTTCGCGCTTCTAGCTATCTCCTGCAAAAAATTTAAAATATTGCACTCTGCCGGAAACGCTACATCCTTGGCACGTGTTTCAACCAAATAAACTGGTCAAATAGGCTTATATCTAAATACTACAAGGTACACATGCTCAATTTGACTATATATGAAAATATTAGTTACCATCAAATGAGTTCAGGTGAAATGAGGTCAAGCCGTTCTAACTTGTCAAAAGAAGGTTTTTTTTAAATTGTTGTCTACTTATTTTTTATTTACCTTACATGTTCTCTGGTACACGTTTTCAAAATGTTCAACTTAAATCAATGTTTTCGGTTAATTCTGATTAATTCCTTATGTATCTAGACGCTTTCGTTAATAACAACTGCATTTTTAGTTGCACATTATGAGGTCAGTTAGTTGGAGCTAGCTATTTATTGTAATTATGTGTCAATATATATACAGAGTGTTTCGAAATCCTCGCACATTGGCTACAAGGGGTGTTATACAAGAAAAACTGACAAGGAAGTTTTTTCGATTAGACCAATACTTTTCAAGTTATCATGTTTTTGAAAATCTAAAAACAGTAAAAAAAACATTCAGTAAAAGTTATAAATCACCAACTTCGCTTTAGTTAAATGCATGAACTGGACTGTTAGGTATAAAATTAAATTGTTCAACATATAAATAAAGGTGAAGTTCGAGGAACCCTGAATGGGGTGTTATTCGAAATGAAACACAAGTTAAACTTCACGGGGAATTCAAATAATTTAGCCCGAGTCGTGGAAACACTTGACAAAGTTCATAAATCAAGAACATAGCTGCGCGCGCAAGCGATGAGTCGCTCCTTGGGCGGTTTATTGTCTCTTTGGCGATCAGCTGCAGCCCACGCCACATTTAGGTCAAAGTCATCCCATGAACGGAATTCGCCTGGGCGGAAGCAATCAACTGGGTCATGACAGCACGTGCACGATACGGGACGAGAACATCTGGGCACGGGATCACAACAGCTCGATTCGATATCACGACAGAGCATCATTACGGGACCAAAGCATCTCATTACGCGATCAGAGCAGGATCAAAACAGCTAGAAATATCCCTATAGTTAAACCAATTCGACAAGAATAAGAAACCAAGCTAAAATGACCCTGTGCAACTTACCCCAGAGATCGAAATCGGGCTGACAAGAAGAGGCACCGTAGCGCTGACAGAATCGGGACCAAAATTGGTGGAAATCGTCAGCGACGGGAAAGTGCGAGAGCCCGCGAAGCGACCTGGTTGACTAAGTCAAAACGTCGGCGCGGACCATTCAAATAACACTTCAAATGACTTTAGCTCAAAATACCTCGCTTTTTGCCCATAACAATATTTCCTAACATACCAACAATTAGTTTACCAAAACATGACATACTAGCTATAGCCCCCGGCGTATGGCGCATTTAAAATTTAGGATGCATTTAATAATGTGAGTGTAAAGTGCCAAAAAATATATTTTCAAATGGATTCGCGCGTTCGGGGGAGATGTGTGCAGATTGTCCTGCCATAAATGTCACTTGCGCTTGCCTCGGGCGTCGGAAAATCGATTTGTAAGGGTGTATTTAAATGGAGCATGTGAGCCCATTCAGTAAGGCATTAATAAAGCCTCCTTATTATTAAATGAAATCTACTTGTGATCGTAGTTTTAAAAAACACAACCAATAGGCATAATATGCAATTGTTTTATGTGATAATATCCATATTAAAATGGGAAGTTCGTTTACAAAAACCCGAAAATAGTAAACCGTTGAATGAAGTCTTGGTACTTTTGCCGGTTTAACACGGCATGTGGTGTATGATTCGTAGTCAAAAGGGGGGTATTGGTGAATAGTAACGAACAATTCCGATCCAAACTGAAAAGTTATGAAAATGCAATACACACGTCTCGTAAATCTAGTGCATAGGTCTGTATAGTGCTTTCAGGCCAGTATTTTTATATGAAATTTAAATAATGCTTTCATGAACGTCCTATAGATTATTTTAGTTATTGTTAGTAAATCTCCTACCAATTTAATAAAAAACAAAATGTTTTTATGTTTTTCGACAAAACTCGTATGTTGGTCGTCGGTAGTTCTTACAAGTTGTGTCAAAAATTTTCGAGCATACACTTCGATACATTGATTGTATGTAGTTTGCTGCGTTTGAGAGCATTTGAAATTTAAACGTACGAATCTTTCTAACAAACGTCGTGTGACCTGAAACTGGCCGATTTAGATATTTTAAGCTAGAAAAAGGTCATACTTGACTGGAGCTATTTCCAATATGAAACCACTTCGTCATTTCTATTTTCTAAATTAGTCGTAAATGAAATTAGTCGTAAATGGCAAGTCAAAGAAGCTTGCATGTTTTCATAATGTATTTTTCAAAATACACAATTATTTCTGTACTGCAACTGTAAAAAGTTATTAATTTATAGTAATAGAGCTTATTTAAATCAATAAAATACGCCCCATTCTTTTATATCGTTTCCAACAAACTTGTATTGTTCCCACCACACACTAGCAAAAGCATTGGAATGAATGGTGGCATGTAAATTTGTATATCATGCATTTCGTGCTTTCAGGTAATGACCACAAAACTAATTGCTCTTAATTTATCCGAGCAAATGGCTCCATTAAGTGACACTATTAACAATATGAATGTACAAGAACATTGTACAGCGCGTTTTAACTAACAACAGCAATCCTTCAAACTATTATGTAAATGATTTTCCAACGGTTTACATTCACCACAAAATGTAAACACACCGATAAGAATGCGCTAATAATTGGGTCATAATTTCCTGTATGTTGCTGATTAATATCAATTAGAGATTTCGCATATTTCCTGTTGAAATTTCTGCTTTTGGTACTTGCAGAGATATTTAGATTTTGATTCTTTTTAATTCAACCAGCTTTTTTATGAGTTATTAAATATACACAGGGTGCTTCTTAAGTTAATCGTGTGGTTCCAGGAGGTACATAGCAACAAAACAAGACGTTTCTAAAACTTTTTGCCTCAGAGCGGTAGTTCTATTTTTATAAACTGGTATAAATTACATTTTATAATTAAAACAACTTTTATTATAAATATAATGCATATGATGAGTGGAGATTGTCATTGATCACCCAAAAGCGTTATTGGAATTTGGGTGCTGCTGGTCTACGGGTGTTGATAACACCCTATATTGCGAAATGATAACACTTCTATGTCGGTTTATATGTCTTAATCAGTTGCGTACGTGGTGGGTTATGTATGGGTACCCGGTGCCTGGATGGACTCATGATGTCTCCTCGACGAAGTATCACTTTTGTTCGGATAGCTTACACTATCCGAGAGTTTTACTACCCGAGTCTTCGTCTGCAGGCGGTCAGTGGAGATGCCCCGATTTGTACGCAGCCGACCTTTTGTTGCCCAAAAGGGTTGGATGTCTACCTGTTGTTTGGTCATTGATTTCCTACAGTTTACAGTTGGAATAATGTGACAGATGGTGGGACCTAGTTTTCAATTGCGTGTCTTGTACAGCTGATTGCAAATAAAACTGGGACAGCTAATATGTAATATTGTAATATGAAGTACAATAACATATTAAATACTCGTAATTATGTTTCTTTTCTTGTGCTTCTATCTTTAATAATATTTTATGTATTTACCTACGGAAATATAAGTTAGAGAAAGTTTCACACGTTATTAAAAACACAAAAAGTAGTCTCAAGACTTGTCCCACTTTTATTTGCAATCAGCTGTACACTGGAGTCGTGAATGTAATTAATCACTTCGCGACACTAATTATTCAGTTTGCGACACTAGTCGCTTAGTTGCGCGTAGCGTAACATCCAATATTGGTTGACCGCTGATTTAGGCTGCACAGCTTTTTGAACTGAAGTTTTCCCTAGTATGATCGCTTGCTCTGATTTTGCGGGCTTTTCGTGGGGTGATTTATGGACGCCACACGTGGTCCAATCTCCAGTACATGAGCAACGCTATTATGTCAAGCAGGTGCCTATTCCACTTTCTAAAATACGTCTTTAGGAATTTTAGATGCAGTTGCGGTGAAAGATCGATCCGACAAGGTTTACTGCGGTGCTATCCAAAAGATGTAAATTCATCATATCCTTTATTAGTAGCTTCAGCGTACTTATGCGAACGTTTTGTCCGTCCGTCCGTCCGGATCGCCTGTAACTTTTGAACGGCTACAGATATCGAAATTTTGAAAGGGGGCAAAGTTGTTGCTAAGGTCCCGAGCACCTTCATGCGCTATTTGGTTTTGGCGAAAGGTCAACCGTTGGCGACCTATGTCAAAGGTCACTTTATTTTTCAATGGCAACATGGGTCATATGGGGTATCAATCGAAAGCGATTTTCCACTTTGCAAAATTTCCAAGCATTTTCACTATAATACTTAATGTTTTCGCAGTGCTGAAGCTACTCTTTAGACCTGTACTTGAGCAGTTTATTTATTTATTTATATAGTTAGTCTGTTTAGTACTTGTACAAAACTTATCTTTTTATTAACTTTTTGTATAATGAGAAAGATGGTCCCGTTTTCTAGATTTTTCACATAATAAATTTAAATTTTTGTTCATACTCTTTTTCAGATACAGCTGTTTAGTGAAATGTTCAGATAATATACAGTATAAAAATTATGTTTACTTATGCCACTTTCTAAATGCTGTTGTTTTCAACATATCTTTTTGATAATGGTACCCATTTTTATTCTATACTAAAATTGGGTAGCGGTAGACATATTCAATTTCTTAATGTCGAGTGGTTTGTCTATCTATTCCATAGAAAGTTTTCAATAAAAATAGTAGTTTAATAAAAACTGGTTATACAAGTTTTCTTTAGGTTCTTTAAACTATAGGTCTGAACCTATACTCATTTCACTATAATAAGCTTCTTAAATTTTGTTGTAAATATAAAAATTTTCACATATAATCTCATAAGAGCATTAATTCTTTCCGGAAATTTTTTTCAGTGCGGTCCAACAACGTCGTATTAATTTGCCCGAGCGGGACGCGAGGGCAAATTAGAACGTTGTTGGAATGCACGAAAATAATTTCCGGATATGAATTAATGCTCGAATGCAGATTCGGTAAGAAAATCGTAACGCCACAGACCCTCACAGTTAGGTTGGTCTACCTACAAAAAATTTCCAAGAAATTTTTTTATTGTCTTGGTTACGGCTCGTGAACTAATTGTTCTATTGGTCATTAATGAGTGTCGTACGATTTTCGGAATAGTTTTTAGCATTACGACGGTCGAGGTTAACTTCGATTTGCTTGTAGTTATATTTTTAGGCAGATTTTATCTTTGAATAATTAAATATTTCTAGTGCAATAGAGATTTCCAATTTTTTACACCGAGAAATTACAAACGCTTTCGTTTAGTATGTATATTGGCATTGATTTTTGCTTTTAACGTTCTATAAATTGTTAACTGATAAATTGTTTAACATTTATGTGCTTTTTACTTTTAATAGTTAACAATTTGAGCTTAACTAGTGCTGTAGGCTTAATAATTTCTCCAAATACTAAATACACGTTCCTTCTACTCCGCAGCAAAGAAGTCTCCACAAACCTGTTCCATTCTCGTTTGTCGTTTACTAGCACGGTTATCTTTCTCCCACTATTTTCTGTCTGCTTCAATTCCTCGTCTGCTACACGTTTACTGCTATTTTGGGGACATCCTTTCATTCTGTTTCCTATAGGTGTCCATTTCAGAACTTATCTGATTATGTGTTCTTTATTATTCCGAAAAGTATGCCTAATCCATCACAATTTTAGTTTTGTAACCTCCGTTTCAATAGGGCTTTCCTTTTTTTCTATAGATCTTTATGTGAAATAGTGTCAGATCAGAAGATCCTCGGAATTTTCCTTAGGTATGTATTGGCAAACACCTGTGCTGCCGTTAGACTCTTCTGTGTTGCTGACCAGGTTTGGCATCCATATAGTAGTACTAACTTTAGATTGCTATTGAAGATTCTGATTTTCGCGTTTTTGCTTATTTAAGTGGGCGACCATTTGTCGGTAGGAGCTCCAAAAACGGGTTTGGCCCTCTTTAATCCATTGTGCATATCTGCTTCTGTTCCCCCTTATTGAAAATGTTACCCAAGTAGCAGAATACTGCTACTTGTTGGTTTTTCTTTTTGATATATTGTCTCGAATTCGTCTAAAGTCGGGGTAACTGACGAAGACTAAATCTACTGTTGCGAGATTTATAAGAACACTTAAGTACAAATAATAGCAATTATTTTCTGCAGTTTACAGAACAACTTAAGTCTTATAAAATTACTCTTTAAGTAACTAAATTCTAAGTCCAGTTTGACCAAGAAAACTTGGTGGCGTTCTCAAAATTTCTAATAAGCCATCAAAGCAGCTCTTAATTTTGGACTTCTGTCACGTACGTGGAAGATGGAAGATTGTATTCCGCAGATTTCTCTATAACTGTTTTTATAGTGAGAATGTGATCTCACGGACTAACATTTTTCCTAAATCCTGTTTGCTGAACAGGTTGATAGAATTCTAACGTGTTATCCAATCTGTTTATTATTACCTTTATTAGGAATTTATTCATTTGAGGTAGCAGCGATATAGTTCTATAACTTCCCAGGTTATTTTTGTCCCCTTTTTTAATAACAGAACCACTAAAGACTATTCTAGCTCTCCGGTATTTTTACCTTTATTAGACATTTATCCAATAGTACTTTTAATGCTTTTAATACTGTTTTTCACCTTCCTTTATCAATTCTGCTATTTTCCGTCACTACTTGGTGTTTTGTTATTCTTCCTAGAGTTTATATTGGTCAATACATTATCCTCACTGATTTCGAGTATATCTTCGAATTCGCATTTGTTAATATTTCTGTTTGTAAATATGTTCTTATACTTTGCATATTTCTGCGCCTTCTTCGATTACCTTTTCAATCCTTTGCTCTATTTGCTATATTTTTCTGATTTATTGATTTTTACTTCCCTCATCTAAACAAAGGAAGTATTGTAATCGCGAAAAAATTACCTTCCGCGATTTCTTCAGATCTTCACGTTTCAGGGTCCCTGAGATGACGAGAAACAGGTTTTCTTAGTTCCGGCTGTCTGTCTGTTTGTCTGTTGGCGGTATAACTCAAAAACTGTTTGAGGAAGACAATATTTTGCAAACACATATGTCTACGTGGCATGAAACCGAGAAAATTTCATGAAATATATACAGCGTGAGCATCTTAAAAAATAAAGTTTTGTTTATTTTTGCTTTAATTTAGCTAAAAGTAATAATTTGTACATAGCGCAGGCTTTATTCTTGCCAAAAAATGGGACCCAACAGATACAGGATAAATGTTGTATAAAACAAAAATGAGTAACGAATAAGTGCGTTATGTTAAATATAGCTGCATCGAAGGAATTCGAAGTGCCCCGGTGGCTCAGACAGCGAATGGGCGCTTGACCCGTGAGCTACCGCCAAACAATGAAACGAATGCGCCAGCTCTTTCGCAGGCGCTGAATTTGGGTCCCATTACCGGTAATATTTTGTTTTAACTGAGAAGCAGATGAAACTAACAATTTGCACATAATTCAGGTTTTACTCTTGACGAAATTGAAACCAACAAATACAGCGTAAATGCTGTAAAGCAGAAAAAGCTGTCAACGAAAAATGGGTTCGACTTAAGACAGCTGGGACGCATGGACAAGAAGTTCTCAGTAGTGCATGTAAGGATTGCCCGTTCCCTTGCAATATCCCGCTAAACGTTGGAATCGCATTCGCAGCCACCTGCCCTTCGAATTCGAACACCGGTAATGTTTTTTATTTGAAGATTGATGTAATTTATTAAATTTGAAGATATTTTTATCCCTACTTTAATTTGATTTTTAAAATTATTTAGTGTCACAACGTCCGCTTGCGAGGGAAATTCTGTATAAAGCTCTTTACAGATTTTTTAAGTGCTTTATTAGTTTATGGTACCCAATCGTGTTTTACCTTGTCTTAACAGTTTTCTTTTTTTATGAAACAGATATTTTGTTTTATCACTCCATTTGTTTTCTTTTTGTCTTTGGGCTCTACCCACCTTTTGGACTATGTACTATCTATTTCAGTTTTATCACGTTTTATGCTGTCCATTCCGATTTACCCAGATCCTCTTTCTATTTGCTTCATTTTCGAACACTATTCATATTCTCAACCAGCATTGTCCTCATTCGTTTCGTTCTCCTAACCCAAATTCCCCAAGTTTTTCTTCACTGGGTTCTCTGTTTTGCCAAATTCTGCATTAAAATCACCGATAACCAGTATATGTTTACATCAGAACTAGTAACAGAATAAAATGTTTGCTGCCCTTATTAGTAGCAGATGTTTGCAATTAGGCTTAACATTGAATTGTGTTAATAAGAAGAAAAACTGTAGGCTATCCTATTTGTTAATTTTGTATTGTTATGTTGGCCAACTGCACTGCCTAATCAAAAAAACAAATGTCGTCAAGCGACGATATCGACTTAAAATGTCTTCCAAAAAAGTTAAAGTTTTTGCAAAACTCCTCGTTCCACAGCTTTCAGATGGGTGTTTGTCATGTTTTATTCACATTATTACATTCATATTATACACCATGGTCTTCCATAGCTCCATTTTGAGGTTGTGGAAGACGTGAATCAGTTAAGTAACTGTTTTATTTGATTTGCCCATTGAGTTGGTAATCGTTCTCTTGAACGACAACCTGATATTCTTTGTTGAACCAGGAGGTTTTTCATCTTGTTCGTCTGGCAATTTCTCCAAAATAGGTGAGATATTGTGGTATTTATAAAAAAAATACTTTGGCTACATTCTGCAGTTCAAGGTACTTGCAACATTCTACGTTACACCACCACGTTTACTTTATTGCTATCTGATTTCTTAATAGTCTACGTTTCATAGGAATATGACTCTATAGGAAATATTACAGCTTCTACTTTCTAGTAATCAAAGTCATTTATTGATACGCGTTTAGAAGCTCCTCCCCAAACTCTGCATCCATGTGTAATAATAGGCCTCAGAAATGATTTGTAGATTAGGAGTACACACCCGATCCGTAATTGGGATTTGCGATTTTTTGTAAACTGGTCTAGTAGCAAGTATCTACCAGCTTAGCAGCGAGCCCGGTAGGTGCGTTTTTATGGCCTAGGCCGGTAGCACTTAACGACGCCTGCTATTCGTATTATACGTTTAACAGTTCTCAAGTGCATTGGTGGTGGCACTGCCAATTTATGTTAAATTGGAAGTTAGTAATTAATCTGTCATGCTTACGCAAAATCTAACCTAAAATTTAAGATAGAGTGTTAGTGCCACGAGCAATACACTTGAGTACTGGCAAACGAACAACATGGGTCCTAGAAGAAAGCCTTGTGGTACTTGCGGCGTTGATTGATCTTGTACTCGAAAGTTGCGAAATTACTCTTACTGCAAAGATTCTGTGGTGAAAAAGGGACCAGTATTCTTAGCAGGTAGTTTGTTAGTCTTTCGAAAGGCTATAAACAGTTAAGTGGTGGGTGCTTGTCGTTTTTGAATCTGTATTCGATGTTTTTGGTGCATCGTAAATACTTATTGACTATATACACTAAGTAAAGATTCATGTTTTGACCACTATAGGAATAAAAATGAAATAAAAGTGAACATTATTTGGGTTGTGCTAACTGTGTAAAGAAAATTTAATATGTGGTGGACGAGTAAGTGTGAATCAGCAAGTAATCTAGTGGTAGAGATAAATTAAAACGGCGTAGCAAATCTTGTACAATAAGTTATTGAAATATTAGTCAAAAGAAAACCAATACATGGATAATAGACTCTTAACTTCAAAAAGAAAAAAAAGGAATAAATATCATCTGCGCATGCAATTTGTGTAAGTTTGATGTTTCGTTTGTTGAAAAACCACCTGGCTATAACATTCTTGCTTCCGCCTTGTGTACGAATTAGTATCGCAGATAAAATTTCACTTTTTACTCACTACTTGTATTTCGAAATGGATATGGAAATATGATAAATACTTATATTTCTCTTGTGTAAAGTACTTGGCCGGTTTGATAAAACCTTAAAATGCCGCCGAATCAAAACTTTTTCCGATTCCGCTGACTGCTTTCCTTCTGCTTGTTTTAACTACCAATGGCAATATTTCCCTGCTTGCTAACCTCTGAATGTAGGCCTCGCTGTTATTGTGAACGCTGAATATTGATTTACTTAACCAAGTTGCATTATCAGGATGACATTAAGGACGAAATTATTTTTGCAGGTCCCCATTTGCGATGGATTCATTAGCGCAGCAACTCGCAGTAAATTTCCCAGGCCGCCGGTATCAGATCGAGCAACTTCACAACTTACTGGGGTACAAAGACGAGCCCTTCCCCGACTGCGTTTACATCTATGGCTCGTCCAGCACGGGCAAATCCGCTATTGTGGCGTCCTTGTTGGACGAGCTTGAAATAAAGAGCTCCACCGTTAATCTGGTGGAGTGCTACTCCGCCAAAGTGTTATTGGAGTCGATTTTGAATAAGCTCTCCGGGCACCAAATCGACGCTTTCAAGGGGCAGCCGTACGCCAAGTGCGACAACATGATGGACTTCGTTTTTAATTTGAAGAAATGCGCCGCCGAGACGGACCTGGATAAGTCCGTTATTGTCCTCGACAAGGCCGAGCAGCTGAGGAATATGGACGCCAATCTGCTGCCTGGCTTCTTAAGGCTGGGAGAATTATCCGGGCTTGCTGTTTCGGTGATTTTCATCTCCGAAATTGTTTTCGAGAAGTATTACACTAGAGCCGGGGTCATTGAACCAATTAAAATCCATTTCCCTCAGTACACCAAGGACGAACTGCTGGAAATCCTGCGCCTGGACTTTTACCAAGTACAAGCTACCATATCAAACAATTTCAGCGGCGAGCTAACTGTCACGAGAGAATTCTTCGACAATTATTTGAACCTTTTCCTGTCTGTTTTCCTTCGGGCCTGCAGAGATTTATCCGAACTTCGCCACATGGCCAAGTTAAATTTCATCAAATACTGCGAGCCTGTATTCAGGAAGGAATGCAAGGTTGAGGACTCAATGGCGCTATGGAGACACATCGCCCCTATCCTGAAGGCGTCCCTCGAAGTGCTCTATCTGAGAATTTGCCCTGCCAACCAGCAGAGTCGCGAAATTAAATATGAAGGAATGCAAACAGGGAAGCAATTCACGTTTACTAAAGAAAATGTGGCGCAGTCTTTGGAGTTGCCCTTCTATGCCAAATATTTGCTAATCGCTGCGTATTTGGCGAGCTACAACCCCGCCAAGGAGGACAAGCGGCTGTTTATGAAATACCACGGAAAGAAAACCAAGAGGATGAAGGATGTGAAAGCGAAAAGCGCGGTTTCGGAGCGGCTGAACACGCAGTTGGGGCCCAAGCCGTTCGGCTTCGAGCGATTGGTCGCTATTTTCTACGCGATTCTCGAGGAGAAAATGGACTTTAATAGCAATTTGTTGGTGCAGATTTCTACCCTGGTCGAATTGCAGCTGCTGTCGACGGTTTCTGACAACTGCGATTTAGACGGTCGTAAATATAAGTGCTGCGTTGGATTCGAATTTATCCAGATCATTGCCAAGACCCTTGGATTCAACATTTCGAAATATTTAGTAGACTTCAACTAAATTCCATGTTAGTTATATAAGTTTAATTTAGTTAATTTAATGCCTATTTATAATGGATTCAGTATGTAAGTTAATTAAGTGTAATGTGTACTTATTTTTAATGTAATTTTAAACTTTGTAGTAAAATATGATTTTTATAAAAAAATAAATGTATTAACAAACTTTCTATATGTTGGCCTTTTATTCTTGACCAGAAGTTTATTAGAAACTTCATACCAGAGCGAGAGCTTCCACAGCGCTCACAATATTATAAACGGCTTTTCAAACCGCACTACCAGTAGCGAAAACAAAGCACAAACAATTTCAGCAATAAACTCTTCGAAATTTGGAACAAAAACCATGAAACCTTAGCGGCCAGAGATACCATCTTTTGCATTGACCGCGTCTCTGCTTTATCCTGACCCTTGATAAAATTACATATACACAAAGTATTATTGAAAGGGATAATCCTCGCGCAGCAGTTCCTAGTTTATATTACCGATTTGCAAGCTCTGCAAAAACACTGTTGGGAACTCTCTGTTTTATGGATTAACGGGCGGAAATTTTCGGAAACTGCATTGGTGCGAAATCAAACACATTAGTATAATGACATCCTCAGCTATAATAATTAGAATAGATTCAGGCAAGTGCTAGCCCTCGATTAGATATGGATATGACTCGTTAGCTTGAAGCACAACTTTCTTTTATTCAGTAACGTAACTAGATCACTTCCCGCCCGCGTGCGAGCAAAATTTTGTATAATGTACCTATTGTCATGGTATGCAGTGGTTATTTATTTAAATAAAAGAGTTAGTGTTATTAGGATCGAGTGCCTACAGCAAGTATTATTTTGTATGAATTACCAGAAATACATTTGCCATCAAATCAATTATCGTGGTATTATTTTTTAAATAATTTAAAAGTAAACTCTTTGTATAATGGTAATTTAACTAACGGGATAGCTACCATACAGGATATTATTTAACTAAGGGAAAATTCAGTTAAATATAGTTTTCTAACCTCACAAATCGTATGAAGTCCGCTATTAAACGACAATATAGCGTTTCCTAGGTGATAACAAATGCCGTAAGTAAATGCACGTCACCAAACAAAACACACTTAAAGGCCGCTTCTGCCGGAAGTGCTAAAAAACGACGCTACCACGAAATGCTTCAAATTTTATCTTTTAGGTGAAGTTTTCTGACCTTTTTGTTGCCTTTGGAACGAAATTAGGGCCCAACTCGAGCTCCTAGCGAGTACCACGATGCGTTGCCCCGTCTTTGTCCGTTGGCCAGCCTCTGAACGCTGCCGCTGTGATACCAAAAACTGCTTCCAGCTGTCCCCGTTGCTTACACCCAGGGCTCCGTCGTGTAACGAAGGATGGCGAAGGGCGGACCTTGCCTGTTGGCGGAAGTTGTACTGGGTATTCTGCCAGCTGGTAAATATCGGCCTAGGTTGGCTAACTCGTCGTGAGGGTCTTAGCGAGGCTGAAAACGAAATTAAGGGAGAGGGCGCCAGATCCTCGACTCAGACAAATCCTTGGGCCGAACAGAACAAACTAGTAACGAAATTTATTCTACTCTGGGTCTATAGTACTTACTCACATCATAAAAAACTCACGTAAATACACACACACACACAAATATAAATAGACCAACAAATATCACAATCACAAATATATATATTGAGATGGTTTTCAGCTCACAATTTAGCTCTGTATGCAGTGAGAAATATTGAACAAAGTCAATTAAAGCACAGAGTTGAAATATTTTATTTAATTGCAATTTAAACAGTAATTGAACTTATTAAATGCATTGGTAATGAGATGAAAGAGGTATAATTACAGGGATAAAGGCAACATCAGTAAAGCAAATTTCAGAGGGATTTAATTTAAAGTTTGAGTAAAAGAAAGATTTAAGATGGCTAATATAATATAAGTAACATGATAGTTTTGAGCATATTTGAAGCCAGATCAAAGGAAATTAAATGATACAAATGGTTGGTTATGTGCATAATATGAGCGTAGAGTTACAATAAACGTAGAGGCCAGTGAAAATCAAGCAATCTGAAAGGTAGATGGAAATCGAAGCAAGATAAGATAAGGTTTGCAAAGAGCAATCGAGAACGAGGGCAACTGAACTGAAGAAAATCCAGTGACGTGTTAAAATTGAACTCAAGTGCCAGTGCATTGTAAAAACTAAGTGATTATAGCAGAGCAATGATTATAAAAACGTTTATGTGACGAGAACAATTTCTAGGTATAAGAAATAAAGACAATTTTTAGATTTAAGAATCATGTTATCAAATTTGATTCCTTGATATAAAATTGTAACTAAAACTAATTTCCTATAAACAATTACAGATCGCGGTTACTAAGCAACGCGCTGCTGTTTTGTCAAACAATAAGAAAATTGTTGTAAATTGACAAGTTTGGGCAAAATTGTGCTCCAGCAAATTTAATGTTTTTATATAATAAAAAGTGTCTGCCAAGTCTAAAAATTTTACCATTTTATTATATCAGTTACCAGGCATCTGTGGAAGCGTTATTGAAAGTTTCCCAGTGATAAAATTATAAATTTGTGCAAACCGACTTCGGCCGTGAAACGACACCGACACCTGAGAATTCCGAACGTCGACAACGGACCATTTGAGCTGCAGAAGCCAGGTTTCGCAATTTCAACGGCCTAGGGAGGTGTGAACGAGCATCCTGAATAAGATTGGCTGCCAGGGAAGCGACTTCAAGCGAGGTAGGACCTCGGCGTTCCCTCAACCATCTTCGTGGCGAAAATCGGCTGGAATTTAAAAGGTAGGAGTGGCATGTTTTTGAGTGTTTGAGAGCCGGGAAAGCTAGTAATCTCCAAGAATACACCTTGTGGAAGAGGTCCATCATATTTCCAAGCGTTCAGATTTGTCTCAGTTTGAGTAATTTGAATGGCGTCAGTAGAAATTGCGGTTTTGCCAGAAAATTTAAGCCATCACAGGAAGTCCAGAACAAAAGAGCAGCTGGCGTCGTTTAACGTAATATCTAAACAAAATCGAGTCAGTTGTTGCTAGGCGGGAGTTTCAATTCAATTTACCTGACGTTTCCTTGCAGAATTTCGCTTTTGAATCTTTAAATACACGCTATATGCACTAACCACTTTCTGTAGTAAATGTCAAGTTTGTGAGGTTATGAGTAACCGAATGTAGTAGAGCTGTTGTACTAAAATTGCGTATATGAGCTACGCTGAGTCAAATATTCTAAACAAAATTTCAAATAAAACTCAAGATTTGAACCCAACCTGAAAGAGCAGTTTTCTAGAATATTATTGCAATTCGATAAAATATAGAAAGGGGCAATTAACCATTTTATAAGTATAAGGAATACATTTCATTTTGATTAGCCTAATATACTGACAGGCAAAGTTTTACACAATGAAAATACCCTACTCTTTATTAATACAAGGCATCATTCCACCTCAATATATCACAGATCTGCATAATTAACAAAAACAATATATAGTTCTGCGTAATGATAACTAGCTGTAAGGCGGTGGATGCTAAACTAACACCTAATTTGTACTACGCACTTAATTTGTACTACCCCCTAGCGATGTGTCGATCCGGTCGGATTCGGTACAAAGGAACGAATCCGGGCCAGAATCGATGATTGAATCCAAGTTTCGGGTCCGGATTCGTTCCGAGAAACGAAAAGGTCGCGAGGTGTCAATTCCCGCAGACATTCATTCCTTTGGAATAGCGATATTAATCAATCCAATTCAATACAGAATACAATACAATGTTTTGCCACAGAATAATAATAACCAGAAGGATATCTTGTACAAAACCGCTTTGATGTCGACGCCGACAACGGGTGACCTCGAACCTTTGTATTCCATGGGCTCTCCCCAAAGCCGCTACCTAAACTTGCCGTTTCGGGGTAGAATTTCGGGGTAGAAACGTCTCAAGGCTATGAGGGGCCGGCGGTCAGGTAATACGAGATATCCTTCTGGTTATTATTATTCTGTGGTTTTGCCTTAAGTTGAGGAGGAACAGCAAACGCTGATAGTGTTCGTTTTAGAGGTTCGACGTCGACAGACGACACATGATACGGCCGAAGTTGCATGCTTTTTTATCACTTATCAGTGATTTATGGCTTTTGGCAGCTTTGTATCCATTTGCTTTCAAGTTTCAAACATAAAAACATACTGAATTACGGACGGTGTGATAACTGAACAAAACAAACTTACTATGCAACATCAACTGCCTATTTATCACGTTTTTATACTTTGCTATTTGTAAAGCAAGGTTTTTTTTGTTTACAATTTTTGCCCTTTCAATAACGGCTGTAACACTCTTCGTCTGTATTCTGATTATTGCTCCATTTCTGTTCTATTTGTCTTTTCGCCAAGTGCATCATTGTTATTACAAAAATCTGGTGTGATACACTCACACAACTTCCTTTTATAGTTATCTTATAATTAGTCAAAAATTTAATTTTTAATTTCTAAGCATTTGTCAAAATTTTTCAAAAATTACAAATTCTATAAAAACGGTACAAAATAGAGCGTTAGTTGAAGAGACAAATTTTCTGTAAAATTTTAAGCTGAATTCAAAAATGTAATAATATACCGGGTGTTCTATTTAAAATAGGAGGTAATAAAAAAAATAGAAAAAAGACAAGAGAAGCCCACTTTAGAAGTATTCAAATGGAAAATGACCTAGCTCACATCAATACACATTAAAAATGTAATAAAAATGTAAAGTTTGAAAAAAATCGTGATAGCCGTTTTTGAAAAAATCGAAAAAACTGAAAAATCACAAGAGTAAACACCTACTTCCGGTTATGCGATTTTCTTCAAAAGCTTGCTGTCTCATCTACATACTACATAAAACTTATATATGAAGTTTCAACGCCATACCTCTTTTAATTTTTGAGATATTCTGTTCACAGACACACAGACAGACAGACAAATGAAAAAAAATATGTTTTTTGAGATCAGGGGACTCTAAAACGTGAAGATCTGTTGAAAACTCAATTTCGAATTTTTGGGGTGAATCCAATACTTCCTTTACAGTAAAAGGAAGTAAAAATGAACAAAAAACGTAATGAAATTTGGAACCTGTTTGATGTAGTAGGTGGGAATATTGCAAAATGTACATTCTGTAGTGGTACATTTTCCTACAAAGGTGGTGCAACAGCTAATTTAACTAGGCATTTAAAGTTTGAATTTCTTGCTTAAGTCACTCATACGGTCTTTACCGAGAAGCTGAGATCGCGAGAAGCGCAGCCAGCGCGTTGTTCGTTCCGAGATCCAGATTCAAGTGACCGGATACCGCGGGCGTCTACAAATTCCATTTCGTTCCGAGGAACGAATCCGACGGACTCGTTCCACTTGCGGAATGGGATTGGAATGAACGAATCCGCAAAAGTATCGAAACTTCCCATCACTACTACCCATTTGTAAGCAACAGTGAAACTTTTATTAAAAGTAAAAGGGGCTCCGTGAGGCAGAGTTCCCAAACAAAGCGGAAAATTACTAAATAATTCGGCAATCTCAATAACAAAATAACCCGGAATATTAATATGCACTCCGTAAGGCGGCGAGACCCGGAGTGCGTAGTCAGAGCAGTGCAAGTGAAGGGCTAGCCTAAAACCCCGTATACTAGCTTAGTGAGAGGCTGTTACGTCCTTCAAAATTTAAAGGGGGGCAGGATACTTTGATTTGTAAGGCCTTGCAAAATTTGAAATCAATCCATTCAGGAAATTCATAGTTTCAATAATATTTCAATTCAGTTCACTTGCTGTCGCCCTTAAAACCCGGAACTAGACAGACAA
The DNA here is from genome assembly GCA_940337035.1 of Agriotes lineatus. NCBI lineage: Eukaryota > Metazoa > Arthropoda > Insecta > Coleoptera > Elateridae > Agriotes > Agriotes lineatus. The sequence continues at coordinate 22,475,660 of OW679199.1, forward strand.
TTCGTAGCGTTCGTGCAGGTCGCAAAACGGTGATACTTCCCCGTGGGCGGTCATGTAGCCACCGCCAAAACAAAATACAAACCAATCGAGGTTAGAATACTACGTTAATCCCATATATGTATTGTACATATGTTGCTAGTAGGGCCTGGAAACGGCCGAAAACATTACGGCGCCGACATAGTCTCACTCTGAGTATAAAGCGTTTAGTGCGCATGCCTGAGAATTCAAACTCCGCCTTTAGAAGCGATTTTAAACTTGATTGCTTCCCCACCGCGCGGACGACGCCGACGCGCTTGCGCACAGCTCACCATATACATTGAAGAGTTGGCTTGGTTGTCTGTCTCACTTCCTTCGTGACCCCCCAACTCATAGCCGCTAGCAATATAGTTCTTTAAATATATGGTTAATCCGCACGACAAAGAAGTGACTACATAGCGGCCGTACAACACGTTAAAGCAATTTAAAGTGACACGTAAGTACACCAATTAATCAAAAGCATAATTACGCAGATGACGCACAAAATTTTATACACAAAAAGCTATCATATCAAATTCAACTATAGGTCATTTACAAAATTATACGAGGTTAAACTACTATATAATCTTCCAGATGCGAAGCACGAGATGCGGGGCTCGTGAATGCGGCAGCCAGGCATTTCGTCGAACAGCTGGGGTCAAAAGCGCGCCATGAAGGAGGTTCGCAGCTGCGGAAGCCTCTTGTCCCCGGAACAGAGATGCCATAGGGTATTGGCAGCCAACAGCCATCGGTACAACCAGCACGCAAGCTCTCGCACATGCACAGTATGTTCCCATGCAGAACAAATGATCCCAAATAGCAATAATGGTTCCATGCAGTAATGTAATTCCAGACGGTAAAATGAAAAAGCTAAAAGAATACAAATTTCCAGGTAGATAACGAAGCTAAAGAGAGGAAGCCGAAGACCAGGCCCAATCCGTTTCGGCCGTGAACGGAGTGGAGCTATAGAGCTAAGGGTTGAAATTCATGGTGGTGTCTTGGCATTTTACCAGAATTATGACTGTCCTAAGACAGAAGCGGACTTCACGAGTAACGTGAACCCCCCCGCGTTCTAGCTGTGGACGATCGGTGGCTTTAGTACCGTTCGCTCCCAACTCAAACCAACCTGTTATAAAATTTCGTTCATACCGTAGCAACGTTTTAATAATTTCCGGCATAGGCTGGATACAAGTATGGTCACATACTTTCTAACGTCTTCTAGGATCAGGGGCTAATTTTAATGTGTACATGTCGCTTGATTTTTGCGTACAAGAGATAACTTGTAAGTTGCCCTCTGGTGTTCTTTGTATTTGGTAGCATTTGTTGTAACAGACACATTGAGGATCAACAAAGGTAGGTGCCCGTTCGCTAGGACAGGATCAAACATCATCCCTAAGAAGTAACGTGACGTTTTTCCGCCCCCTGTTTCAAGTTTTCGAGTGATCAAAGCGGATTGAGAAAGAACTTGTAGCGCTCTAGGCGAATAACGCCTTGTATTTAATTAGTTACCCAATGACGTACCGTTATTGCATTTCGAGATAGCGGCACCCTAGCTTCAATGAGACGTCGCGTGGTTTTTTGTATTGACTAACTCCTATGTTGTGTACCTATTTATAGCCCTCTGAATTTCAATTACATACATTTAACATTAATGACATTTATAAAGTTTATATTTTTTCCGCCTCTGAGCGAGCAACGCACGTGTGCTATTGTACACATCGTACACCGATAGTTACGCCACTGGTTTTATTTAATATATACCTCGAATAATAAATTTTCGTTGTAAATTAAGGGCCCCTTAGTTAACAACCAGCAAAATCAATTGTAATAATATTGACGTTGTTTAAGATATTATGGCTATGCAGACCATAAATATTGTAGTGACAACAATGCACTACATTAAACAGCTAATATTTATATAATAGCTTTACTTTTAGATAGCCCTTATTTAATTTTCAAATGAATTACATATTTTGAATAATTATTTTAACTGAGTACTTTTATCAGGGTGGTTCGGCAATCTAGTGATCTGTTAATTGAATTTTCAATTGTATTTTAGAAATCTTTGACTACTAAATGACATTTAATGTCAACTTGACTTCTACACCTTTTCAAACCAGGTTGTTACCTAACTCTGACTATAAAATAAGGAGTAGCAAAGGCTACCGGATTCTCAGCCGGAGCTGGTCGTGGGTCGAACAAAAGACTTAAAGCGTAAGCTGAAACGATGAGTAAATTATGGGCGCCAAGTAGCAGGTGACCCAGCACTTTGCTAATCATCAAACAAGACACTACGGAAGGTGCTACTAAGCGATCCTGAAAATTAGAGATAGCGACAAGGACATACAAATCAAATTCGCAGGCATAAGTAACGAATATATATAATTTAATAAAATATTAACAATGCTCGGTAGTATATCACAACAACAACAGATATCACAAACCAGATTTCATATACCAAGATAGTAAAATTTATCACAGATTGAACTCACCAGTTTAAATAAATACAGTAGTCGAAGATCGTAGCAATTCGCATGTATGACCAAACGCGTCTCAAATTTAAGCGGTAGTTAAGGTTTTGTTTTGTTTGTCAAGTTGAAATCAACGCTAAACCCTCAGTTGCAAAAATACATAACTGTACTAGTAATCAAATGTACACAAATCCCATTGTTACCCAAGATCTTGGTTTATAGGGGCGCAAAATTACCCGAAACACGCTAATTAAATCTCGCCCTAAAGGGGCATAATTGCTTAAACAACGATCGGACTGATTTCGCTAATTTCTTGCAAAATGGGGCCGCACTAAGCCAAGTTCAACTGAACTGACAGATCTCTCCACTGAGATTGAGTCTAAAAATAAGGCGTATGCAAGAATTGCTTCACAAAATTTACATAAGGGAAACCTTATCGTCCCTATGCATCTACATTAGACACAGCCTGAACTCTAATGGAGGCTTGAAATGTCAAAGTTACAAATATTAAGATGTTATACAACAAAATAGGTTTACTTTAAACTGCAGGTGAGTTATCACAACATTAAAGTAAGTAAATTTAATCAATTATCAAAATCTGGCCGTAGCCCAAACGCTACAATGAATAATAATTAAACACACATTAAAATGAGGCCTATAACACAGGTTAAGTTGGTCGAGCTCAAAACTGCACAAGAACGCTTAAGGAATTGCAAAGACAGACCTTGACTGCACCAGGTGACGAGCGTGCTAAATCGGAGACCTGCTGCACGATGTCGAGGAAGCCAGGTGATCCAACGGGCTTTACTGCAGGTAACGTAGAGATCTCGGGCCAGTAAATCTGCTAGCCTGTTTTAGGGACTGGAAATCTCCCAAACTCACAGCCAGCCGACTGCAGCAACTGCCTGGAGAAAGTGCTCTCCAAGAGGGGCCAAATCCATCAACCAAACGCCTCGAAAAGCTCTGCGCCACCATGTACAAAGCTCGCAGCACACCAACAGAGATGCGTTAGTTCATACTAAAGGACTGCTTCCTAATCTGAGTGCGTTCACCGCCCGTACCAAAAGGGAGCTGAGTGCGTTTACCGCCCGTACCAAAAGGGAGCTAAAAGGGACAACATTCCGCCTTAGAAATATAACCAGTAATTGTCGAAATAGCATACCGTTAGGTGTTCTGCTCCGAATCGCCCAAGTAATTCCATGTGCTTGTCAGATGAATTCCGGACAAAAGTCCGTGCTTGAAATGTATCACAACAAAAACGTCGGGGACGTCTCCCGGACAAAATTCACACCAAAATACACATTTTCATGCTAGGATGAGCGTGACAAAACCGAATTACAAATATTCGTGCATCGATTAACCAAAGATGCTTTTTACCACATCCATCTTCTGACAAGTCAAAATGGCTAATGATAATTGACAGCTAGGCCCAGAATTCCAAATTTGCAGAAAAATCGCATCTGCAACCAACATAGCACGCGTACAACGTGAGGCCTAACCTGCAGTGACTTTACTTGAGGAAATGGGTAACTGAAATTAGGCTATTTAAAGTAAGTTAGATCTAGGATTAGTCCGATATAGGGTAAATAGAGCGAAATGTGCAAAGTGCCTTGAATTAGGCAAGGATAAGGCAAATCGTTAAATTAATACGAAAAGTGACTTTTGGCCCATAACAAGGTATTGACAATTATGCTTTACATTGACACACATATCAATCAATTCACCTGCGTAAGTACTGTATTAAGTTTATTTTTACACTTTCTTTTACTGATTGTTATTCAAAAACCTTTTATAAATTTTTTACACAAACCTTAAAACTTCTCTAGCTCTCACTGTAAAAATCCAACCAACAACAGCTTCCGATGTCGACTGTCTGCAACGCCTTCCGCTTATTCCTCAAACAGTAACAACTTTGATGGTCCGTCAACCCTCGAACTGCATCTATCCTGTCAATAACTCCTACTGTTCTTAGAATCCAGTCCTGCTCCCTTTTAAACGGCACCGTCACACCAATCGACTCCAGGTAAGTTTCAGTATTATGATGATCTAAATCTAACCTTGTTTATTCTGCAGATAGTCCGATGTCAGCAATACTCAGAAAATTATCCAAATCAATCAGCTAATTATGACAACCTCCTTTCAAATGCTTGACTTGTCTTCCACGCAACCACCAATGTCACCAATGAATCCTTATTATGTCTTGTATGTATCAATAAATCCAAATCCCATTCAAATAATATAATCTTCTGTGATATTTATTTCCGATTCACTATATGGTACAATCTCTTCATCGATTGTATATCTTTATTAATTCCAAGTTATATTCTCACCTATTACACCACGTAGATTTGTTTATAGCCCCTTTTAATTTGCATTTACCAGACAATGATACAAATTAAGGCATTAATTTCCCATTTTTTTATTTACCAAAATTCGTTATTTCTAAATTACATGTACATTTTTCATGAGTTGTTTCAGTAACTAATTAAACAAAATTTTCATTCCTGTTAGATACAATTCTTATTGCACACTTATTTATTTTAAATATCCTATTATTACACGCTATTAATTCTTAACATTCTAACAAATACATTTGTCAATTGTAACCTTGGCTTGAACTTTATTAAAATTAAACTCAACCATCAAATTTGTATACTCAAATGTTATTTCATTATCAAATTACCTCACTCATTGTCTCAATTAAATTTCATTATTCATTTCAAAATTAACATCCAATTCTATCCAAACACTTCAAGATTTGATTGTAGTAATCTTCCAAATTTATTAGTTTTATATTTTTATCTTTCAACCACCTTTAGTGTATCACAACAATATTTATTTTAACCATACTGGAAGTAAAATTGAACAAATGATGACCCCTAGCATTTTCCACGACTTTCGTCAACATCTCACTCAGTATTTTCACTTTTAGTCCTCCAGCCTCAGACTTATTCACAAATACTCGAACTTTGAGGAAGCCCATTAAAAAGTCTGGCACTATCAAATTACATCCCCGGTTTTCAAAATCGTGTGTTCAAAAATGTTTCCCTCAAAATACACACGCTTTCACGTGTTGTGGCATCGTTCTGTTGAAGTCTCATATTTATCGAGCCAAGCTCTTTCATTTGCGTTCCCAAACAATTTTTCAAGAGTGATCTGTAACGCTGCCCATTCACAATGATGGTTCTACATCTGTCATTCTCATAAAAATAAGGCTCATACACTTTTCCGATAGTAATCCTGCACGATACAGTCACTTCTGATTCATGTAGCGGTATCTCATGAAAAATTAGTGGGTTCTCTTACCCCAGAAGCGGTGGTTTTGTTTCTTCACAGTTCCATTCAGACAGATGTGGGGTTCGCCGCTCGCTATAATTTGTTCCAAACAATTTTATTTTGAAGGTTTATTACTGCATTGCAGCCGCTTTTCGCTGTCTATAGGAAGATTCTTTTGCGTTACCAGTATATTATACATAAACAGGTACTGCTACAAGCGACAGGAAATTCCCAATCGCATGGTTTGTTTTCTCGTTGACTCTGTTAACTTTTTCATCACATCTGCACGTGCATGGTCCATATTTTCCTTAAAAGGCTTGTTTGAGGTCTGCCAGCATGTGGCGCTTCCGTCGTAGTCCTACTTCGCTCAAATCAAGCAGCCAGTCTACCACAATTTCTGTGAAATTCTCGCCGACGGGACGGGCGGATTCTTGTACAACTTCTACACGTTTTAGACCGGAAGCGTAAGCAACCTACCATATGTAGTAATTATCAAAATTTGCAAAAATACTGTAGAAACATAAGACAGGAAGTTCGGGATCATTCCCAATACATACGCGCTAAAATCCATCAACCCAAATTTAAGCGAAAGGGAAACAAAATAGAGCAGACATGCTGCTTTAAACCTGGACATGAAGACTTTACCTTTTCAACTTCAAATTTGGACTAATCAATTTCAAAATGGGAATAAACAACTTCAAAATGGGAATTAACAATTTCAAAATGAGAATAAACAATTTCAAAATGAAATAAACAATTTTAATTTGATACTAAACGACTACAAATTGGGAGTAATCAACTTCAAATTGGGACTAATAATCTTCAAATTGGAACTAATCAATCTCAAATTGAGAAAAGCTTTTTGTTAACGGTAGGCTTTGGAAAATAATAATTACATGGTTGTTTGTTTGTTTCTTTGAAAGGACAAAATTAATTATTGTTAGTTCTTGTTGGTGTTCATTAATCTAATATAGAAAATGCCGTACATCAAGAAAGTGGATGCTGACAATGTAAAGAAGCAGATTCGAGCGTTATACAATAATAATGGAGACTGGAAAGCTCTTGCATCTTGAACGTCAAGAAATCGACAGCCAATCGATGTGTGAAACACCAACAAGAGGGAGAAGAGAAAACACGTGGAGGTAAGAGAAGAAGCAAATTACTATATGAACATCACCTATTTATGGAGGAGCGCATTCAGGAAAATCCTAAAATTACTTTGAAAGAAATGAAGCTAAACATACAAAACAGTTATCATATTGAGGTATCCACTGAATGTGTGAACATTTAGACGGCTTATTGTATACCTTGAAAGACGTTCGAAGAGAGCCTGAAAGGACAAACGGTAATAAAAATAAAGGGAAGAGGCGTGACTATGTACAGCAGCTGCTGCAGTACCAAGCAGGAAATCTTCCTATTGTCTACATGGATGAAACCAATTTCAATTTGTATATATCGCGAAAGAAAGGAAGATTGGGGCTATAGGAAATACGGGCTTGATACACTACGAATTAAGAAGAGGCGCCTTTAAAATGCCAGAAGCTAATGAATTTGTTAGGCAGTGCTTCCGCAATGCTCAGGGAATTTACCAGTCAGCAGTGGTGTTGATAATCGACAATGCTCCTTGCCATGCCTCAGTCGAACAAGTATTTAAAGAAGAAGAATTTAACGAACACCATTTGTTGAGACTTTCCCCATACAGTCCGATGCTTAATGCAATTGAAGCTGCTTGGTCAGCTTAAAGCGTGTTAACACAGGGTAAACATCACACAAGCTGCATATCGCTTACAGCGACTGGAAGAAATAATTAGACCGAATATTATGACGAAAATAACAGCCATGAATTATGCAAGATATGTTGCACACATCCAAATGTTTATTCCCGATGCTTTGAATCTGACAGACATGGTATTTTAAATAAATAACGTTTTCATTTTCATGATTTTTTGTTGAATTTGAATGTTTTAATAGTTATAAATAATTAATTGATTGTGTTACTTAATTTATTACCAATATATTATAAATAAAGTTGATTTATACAATTTTTATTAGATTTTGCCTTGACTTGTAAGGTTTCTCATTTCTATCTCAAAACACATTGTTTCAGATTTATATATTTGAATTTATTTATAATTCGATTTTAATCATCAGTTTTAACTTAAAGTTTATTAGTGCGAATTTGAAATTGATTGGTCCCAATTTGAAGTTGATTTGACCCAATTTGAAGTTGATTACTCCCAATTTGTAGTTGTTTATTCTCAAATTGAAATTGTTTATTTCATTTTCAAATTGTTTATTCCCATTTTGAAATTGTTTATTTCATTTTGAAATTGTTTATTCCCATTTTGAAATTGTTTATTCCCATTTTGAAATTGATTAGTTCCAATTTGAAGTTGAAAAGGTATAGTCTTCGCTGCAGAATGAAAAAGGCCTGTGAGGAGACTGGTGTAGGGCCCTATTACAAGACAGATCACCATCGTCCACTCCAGTTCCAGGTCACAACCACACCGCCGAAACACTCAATTCCAATACCCAAATCAGGGGCACTTTTAAAATCCCAAGAACACAATATGTGCATTAAAAACCAAATCGACCCACAAAAAGAAAGACGAATTCCTCGTTGAAGGTAAAATCTCAGAAAACCCCAAATAAATGTGGATTGATATTCATTTCAGAAATAAAAGCGTTCACCGCCAGCATTTAGTTACTTTTCACATATAACATTGTGACTTTTACGCCTGTACAGATTGAATTTAAATATATGTTAGAATAAGAACGCCGCCATAATAAGTGACAATATTTGCTTCACTTTTAGCGCGCTGCGAATTGCTGATAAAAGCAAAGACCCAGCCATGCGCGAGTTAGTCAGCAGGTAACCACGGCGTACCTCCACCTGAATTCCCCCAGGTGATGGCCTAGATAGCGGGGGACCCGAACGGGTATAAGAAGACGACTCCCGGCCAGTCCAGGCATTTGAGTCGAGCTCCATCAGGGAGCAGCTCTAAGCCCTGAAGTGCTTAGGGTTCAAACAATCAGTACCCAGCCGGCTGATCGAGCTACTTGAGTTTAGGTGCCAGCCAAAATAAGCCTTCCAAAGCTCTTATACCCACCTGAAGTCCTAAACAGGAACCTATCATTAACGCCGATGTTTTCGGTACCGGAATATACCTCTAAAACCAGACCCTAACCTACCTCGACACCGTGGTTTTCAAAACCGGAGTGTATCTTACCTAACCAGGGCCGAGTGCACCCTCCAGGCCGCCGTTTTCGGTACCGCAGTATAATACACCCTCTTCTGCAACAAACCGGTTGGGGGCTCTGTAATTATGACATTCAAAGGTTGCAGCGAGGGCTTCTACAATTAACTTGATCGTGGCGTATTAAGAACGCTTCGAATACAATCACCACCGTAATTAATCAGTGGCACAACTTACACGGTCAGGCGTATCTTCCTAACCAACAGCACCGTCCCACGACGCCCCCTGGTAAAATTACAGCTGGTTCAAGGAGCCTGGCGAACGGTACGTCAAATCCGTGGCAAACCCTGTCAAAAATTTGAGAGCACCCGGGCACAGGAAATATTCGTCCAGTAGGTAGCGTCGTATATTTATATTACGTTTATGTTACGTTTTTATGTTTCGGGATTTTTAAAAATTATACACCGCTTCTAGTTTCAAGTATTTATTTACAACGATTTATCTTAACTATTTACAAAGCAACTATTAAACGCGGAACACACTAACAGGACTATTTCTAACAACAGATATACTTTATTTATTTATTTACGACTTAACATTAATGATTTATATGGTTATATTTATTTGTTATTCACGCGTTATTTGTTTCAATAGAGTTATGTACACACGGGTTCATTTATATTGCAGTTTACGCGCTTCGAGTTTGGATGAGAACTGTCGATTTTTCCCACTGCACCGGTTTATATACACGCCGGGTGAGTCATCCTAGAAACGTCCAGACCCTGCTCGATTAATCCAGCGACGCTGACGTGTTCGCGCGCAAGGTCGTTTTGGAATGTTCTGAATGGCTGACTCACGCGTCTAATGCAGCCGGCTCCAAGGTCGTTCTGCAAGCCTGTCGCACGGGACGCTGAGTCATATATCTGGGGCAACGGCCTGGCCCCAGGATCGTTACACTGCCCCCGCCTTAGGTGGTTCTGTCCCAGAACGAGTTGCGTCGGGTGCCTGTCCTCTCGCTCTTGTGGTGGTTTGATGGCGGTATTTGCAGGCGGTGCCCTTCTTGCACATGGACTGGCTGAAGAAGCAGCAGTCCACCGTGGGCTCAATGCTTCGCAACGGCTGTAACAGCAGACCTCGATCTGGACGCCGGTTGTCTCTTGTGCTGCCGATCGGTAGGCCATCTGGAACAGGTGAATGCACTGGTCCAAGTTACGCTGATGCTCCGAAACCCCCTTGGCAGGTGCTTCCCCATGGTTCGGTTCATCCTTCCTACCATGCCGTCCGATTGAGAATGGAGGGAAGTGGTCCAGGTCTTGCGTATCCACAGTAGCTTGCAGACGTTTTGGATCAGTCCAGACTCGAAATTCCGGCCCTGGTCGGAAGGTAACTCCAGGGGGACTCCAAAACGGCTAAAGCACTCCTTCACCAGTACATCAGCGACAGTACCGGCCTCTTGATTCGGAAGGGCGTACGTTTCGGGCCACTTGGTGAAGTAGCCCATGCACACCAGGATGTATTTATTTCCCGCTTTGGTTTCGGGGCATGGTCCGGCGATGTCAATGGCTGTCTCCTCGAACGGACCACCGACGTTGTACTGCAATCTCGGAGCTCTACGTCTTCCAACCGGTCCATTTCCTGTAGCGCAGGCTTCGCACCTCCGGCATCACTCTCGGACGTCATCTCTGCAGCTCGCCCAGTAGAACCTTTCTCGGACCTTCTGCAACGTCTTTTTCAATCCAAAGTGTCCCCCAGAGGAACCATCACGCAGGTGGCGCAGAGCCTGGGCCACTCTACTCCTTGGAACCATCGATTGTGATCTCGTTGTCCTACCGTCCTCATCTTCCAAGATTCTGGTCAGGACGTTGTTGTCCAGCTGCAAGGAGCCCCATTGCGCCCAATAGGTCTTCACCGTTGGGTTGCTGACGGAGACCTCCTGCCAGGTAGGTCGAGCCTAAGTCGGGGTCGTTCTCCTGGCTGTTCTGCAACTCGTCTAGCTCCCACGAGTCGTCGACTACAGTGGTACGATTGATGGGTACCGCACGACTCTCCAGTTCCGAACAGTGGTCGCAGTTCGCAGGGCAGGGTCTCCTGGATAACGCATCAGCGTTGCGGTGGGCTGCGCCAGGTCGATGATTTATTTCCAAGTCGTAGTCTTGTAGGCGCTCGATCCACTTAGCCACCTGTCCCTCAGGGTTCTTGAACTGCAGTAGCCATCTTAGAGCAGCATGGTCGGTCCTCATCAAGACTCTTCTGCCAAACTCGAATGACTTATGTTTTACTACGTGGTTACGGCCGCTGGGATAATCTCCGCACTCGAAGATGTCTTGGTACCAGGCCACCAGATCTTCGATCTTCTTCCGTTCTTGTTGGCTCATGCCCCTTCCCAGGATTGTGTTTCTCCTGACGGTTCCCGGTTTCCTGTTAACGTTCATCATCCTTACTGGGACCTTAAGCCCAGTCTCTACCAACGTCTTCCCAACCAGGATACCATGAGTGACCTCCTTGACATGATCGGGTTCAATCCTGCGCACTACCCCGGATTTACAACGATTTATCTTAACTATTTACAAAGCAACTATTAAACGCGGAACACACTAACAGGACTATTTCTAACAACAGATATACTTTATTTATTTATTTACGACTTAACATTAATTATTTATATGGTTATATTTATTTGTTATTCACGCGTTATTTGTTTCAATAGAGTTATGTACACACGGGTTCATTTATATTGCAGTTTACGCGCTTCGAGTTTGGATGAGAACTGTCAATTTTTCCCACTGCACCGGTTTATATACACGCCGGGTGAGTCATTCTAGAAACGTCCAGACCTTGCTCGATTAATCCAGCGACGCTGACGTGTTCGCGCCCAAGGTCGTTCTGGAATGTTCTGAAAGGCTGACTCACGCGTCTAATGCAGCCGGCTCCAAGGTCGTTCTGCAAGGCTGTCGCACGGGACGGTGAGTCATATATCTGGGACACCGGCCTGGCCCCAGGATCGTTACATTTAATTGAATACGTTATATTTAACTGTACATACTCGCACATTTTCTGACATTGACATTAGTTTTAAGTATTAATCGAAATAATAAACATACTTTATCAAAGGTCTTCTTAGTCAAACCAATCAACGCAGTCGACGTACTCTGACATCTGTTTACCCACAAGCACTTGCATGCAAAAAGCAATTCAGCTTATAGATAAAATATTTTCCAAAAGAAACTTATTCTTCTACAGGAAAAGCAAGTATATATTAATACAAAAGTTATTAAAGTTAGTTTCCTTGAAAAAGTCTTGTAAGAGCAAAATAAACAATGTAGTTTAAAGATGCGATAAGATAAGAACTAAGAATAAGAACTGTGCCAAGAAGATAAGAATAAAGAAAGTCTCTCCATATATACATAAGTAGGGTGTATAAAAGATTGTCTAGTCAAGAGGGCTTGGAATTTGGAAAGTACATGTAATGAGCAATTTTGCCACAACATTGTGTTATGACTAATACTAATTAATTTAAGATTAACCAACATAATGCAAACAAATTTTAGTCGTTCTGTTCCTGCTAATACACCATTGTAGTTGAAACTTTGTAGTTCAATCAAAATTATCTGCATTATGACGATAAAAACAAATTTGTTTGCAATTTTTTAGGTTAAATGTAGCACCACGTCTTTATTTCGATCTGCGGTCTCCAAGGTTCAAGTATCCCTTATGATAGCCAACCTCCGCTAGGAGAGGCAGCGAAAGAAGAAGAAATGTAGCAAAGCTGTAAAAACCGTCAGAAATAAGTTGGCTGGTAATACAAATGCCGACAAAAGCCATAACACATTTCACAATGCCTAAACAGCGGCATCATTCATAGCCCTCTTCACCAGACAATCTTTTATAGACGCTATAATAATTGGTACGAAAATAATTCAGATTTTTTGAAAAATTAGAAAATGCTTAGTTTTGTTTGTCTTTACACGCACGTTTGAAGAAGCGCGTTAATTGTAATAGCTCCCCACGTTTTATGATTTGGAAGCACCGCAAAGGTAGGTGCTGCTTTTAAAATTAATAACACGCTGGGTCAACACTGGGGTTGTAACGGGACATCCAGTGGAATTCCTGAGGGAAGAGGTCAAATTTACGAGTCGAAAAGTCAGATAAAGGCTCTTAATAATTCAAGATTATTCGTGATACGACGCTGAAAGCAGTTCTCTGTGCGCGTCGTTAATCCAGCTCAGTCGTAATTCGTAATTACTCTGAAAGCTTGATTAGGATTAGCTCGCCTGTCTGGTCCACTGCGATCTGGCGAATCCCATGTGCACTAAAATTTTCCAATTAGGTTCAATTTTACTTACACCAAGTGTCTGTCACGGGAGCGGCGACCTGTCTTTTTCCGGGTGCCGCCCGCAAACGCAGCTGCAGTTTACTTAGCTCCTAATGAAATTCACATACTCATTTTCCGAGCGGAATTACTCCCTCGCTTACGTTTAACCCGGCAGGTCTTGTTCAGCATGTCCATTTTCACATAATTTATTTTCTACTCCCTTTGATGCGCTCCTTTCAAATGTTCGCTTTCACGTCTCGCAGAGAATTATCTGGCGGCTGCGGAGGCGCTTTGTCTTTGCGTTATGAGACAACGCGTAATCCTGACTGTTGCTGAAAGATGCAGCCTCATCATAATTAAATTGCAACAAAGGGTAGCGGTTTGCCGCTCTACGTATTAGAGGTCCAACATACCAAAGTGGCTCCATTATTGGGGAAATGATGAAGAAGACTCGCTTGAGTTCGGTAATTATTTTAGTTTAGTATAAATATTTACATTTACAACTTAGGTAATTAATCTGTTGAATTTTTAATATAACAAAGTGTATATTATCGCAAAAGTGACCAAACACCCTATGGGAAAACTGTACTCTAAAACAGAAACTCTAAATTTGAACAAGCAAATGATGCAGCAACAGAAGAAAAACATTGGATGCAACCAGATGCATGGGACTTAGTAATGCAGATCGCAGCAAGCTTAAATCGAAAGATTTAAATATATAAATGGAAGAACATAAGTACAAGCAATTGGCAAGACACTGTAGGAATGATAAGAACAATTATGTAAACAAAGTATTCAAAGCAGCTGAAAGACATGCAAACACGAACGAAACAAATTATTTTTTAGTTGTGAAAATTGACATTTCGAAATTTAAAATTATACTTTTGGATATAAATTATGTCAATGAATTTAGAAAATAGGCATGATTTTTACTATTGAAATAATAAAAAATCCATAAGTCGTAACACGTTTAATATTTTAAAGTATTAAAAAATTACAAAACGTTTCGTAACTTATGTTGCTTCATCAGTTGTTATAAAAATAGTTTGTTTAAAATTGACTTTGCATATATTACGATATTATATAGTTGATTTTGTCATTGTGCAAAATTAATTACAACATTTTTATTTATTATGTTTCTATTTTATTTAATTTAAAACTGAAATATTTATATAAAAACATGTTGACATTTTTTATTTTAGATTGAAAATACAACCCAATGGGGTTGAAAATTGAGCATTGAAGAATTCAATATAAAACTAAAACTCGGTTTAAGCATAGTGGAATGCAGAAAATAAATAGTTGTAATTTTTTAAAACTTAAAAATATTAAACATGTTACGAGTTATTGATTTTTTATTATTTCAATAGTAAAAATCTGAAAAGGCTTTACCCAGAACTTTCCTCGTCGACATTGTGACAATAAATAATTTTAAAAATCAAATTAAGTTAGTAGTAAAGAGATATTCACGTTTCTAATAAATTAAATAAATTTTCAAATAAAAAAGGACGTTACCGGTGGTCGAATTCGAACGTCAGGCGGACCTCGTGTGCAGCCCCAACGTTTAGTGAGATATCGTAAGGGGTCGGGCAATTTCTACCTGCGCCACGGAGGATCGACCTCTCGTATTCCTGCGTCGCAGCTATATTTAGTAATGCGCTAATTATTCTGTATCTTTAGCTCCCATTTTTGGTAAGAATAAAGCCTGAACTATGTACAAATTATTACTTGTATCTATTACTAAGTTGAATGAAAAATAAACAAAATTTAATTTTTTTGAAGGTGCTCACCATGTATATATTTCTCTGACATTTTCCCGGTTTCATTCCAGGTATATATGTAATGTGTATGCAAAATATCGTCTTCCTCCGACAAATATTTTTTTAGTTATACCGCCAACAGACAGGCAGACCTACGGAATTGAGAAAACCTGTTTTTCGTCATCTAGGGACCCTGAAACGTGAAAATCTGAAGAAATCTCGGAAGGCGATTTTTTCGTAATTACAATACTTCCTTCGTCTTTCAGACGAGGGAAATAAAAATAATGCATTAATAAAGTAATACGTATTTTCTAAATTAATTGACATAATTTATCTCGAAAACTATAATTTGAAACAAATGATTCAGAATAATGACAGAAATTTCAGGTGAATTTAAATACAGAAATTTACCCATCCTATACGACTTTTGGCAGTTTCACTGCCCAGGCTAACTCCAATCCTCGGCGATGACCGTGACTAAGAATTTCAAAAATGGCTCTTACAGTTACTAATAAGTAAACAACATGGGCAACAGTTGCCATCAGTGACAACGATAAACTCCATCTAACTAGGAGTTTACACGAAACAACTTACCGCTAAAGGCCTGTCCCGCAATCCTAATTTGTAGTAAATAGTGGGACGCGATAACAACCCGTAAATACGTAATATCAAGTATAAATGTTTTATTATAGTTGAACTAATACTCCGCAGATAGAGGTCCGTAGAGATTACACAACACTAAATTTCTCAACTTTTAGTTACTTAAAAGTTAAATTATTAATAGGTAAAAGTTAATACGTTGTTTTTACAATCAAAATGAGCTCAGAAAGTTACTATTAACAAATATAAAAATGATTTAAACTGCGTTCGTAAAATTTAAAAAGTCAAAATTTTAAATATATGAATTAATAATAAAAAAGAAAACATGACTTTAAGTAGCATCCGGAGGTCACATAAGCAAACACAAGAATAAAATTAATAGTGCACCTAAATCCACTTCAGGCACTCTAAAGAACTAGGGCTTTAAACGTAATTCACGCACGTGACACTTGTCACAAAGGCCATGGGGCAACGAAGCGCACTAGAACACTCGAAGTTAAGCTTTATTAAAAAACCAAATGACCTCATTCAACGCCATGGGCGTGAAGATCAAATTATTCCTATAACACTGCAGTCGAATGAATTCCAATACTAATTAATATATTAAACTAATAGAAAGCAGCAATCAGTAAAGGTCGTTGACAATAAATTATAAATTTAACGCTTGAAAATATTAACAAATCAATCCGAACAACTCGGAGAATTTTCAAAGAATAAAGACCAAACAAGAAAAAGTCTTTAAAGATACCTATTTCTAGAAGAAAGTGTAAGTGATCTCTATTAGAAAGGAGTAAGTATGTACTCAACAGAAACTAGTACAAATTAAAACAGAGAGACTGAATGGAACAACATCAAGAACGGTATAAAAAATACAGCAAACGAAACATTACGAAAATGGCATAAAAAGTATCGAACCAAGAGATTAAGAATTTGGAATAATGACCCAAATTGTCAATAAATGAATAACGAAATGCATACCTCCAGTATCCCAGTAAGAAAACTGAAGAAAGCAAAAGAATATATAAGGAAAAATGTTCAGAAGCAAATATAGTAAGAAATGCTCACCATGCAATCTGGAAGAAATATGTGACATTCAAAACGAAGTACACGGTCGCCAAGAAAATTGTTATAAAGTCAAGGTTGTACCCTTGCGCCTATTTTGTTTAATATAATCCTCAAGGACAGGTTGGAAACATGGAAATCAGAAGTGACTTACTTAATCCGTATATCAAGAAATAAGACAATTAAAACTATATTATTTGCAGATAATCAAGCAGTACTGGCAATTTCAGAAAATTAATTACAGAGAGCTATATACAAACTCCATATCATATCGCAAAGATACAATTGTTTAATCTCTACAATGAAGTCAAAAATAATGGCTTTTAAGGAAATAAAACCTGTAAAATCAAAAATAGTCATTAAGAACAAAATATTAGAGCAAGTCAAAAGTTTCATATACTTTGGATGTAATATATCGTACAGTGGTAAAGACGTTTTTAATAAGTCGGGCAGCGATGCTGTTGCCCTAAGTACTTCTCGGGACAGGTCTCCACGTTCCTAAAACAGGTGTGTAACTATCAGGAGGTTGCCCAAATAACGGTTTCATTATTGATGGAAGCGTACCAGGAAATACACTTGAAAACGTATCATTTCCATGTCAAGTCTCGTGAAATAAAATATATAAACTCATACCTGCAGGTGGAAAACGGCCACAAAGATAGCGGCGAACCAAAAATCAACATATCGCCCAAAGGAGCAGGCTACCTGCGGGAAATCTGCAAGCGGCACAGAAGGCATGAGGATTCACTCGTAAATTGGCGTACATGCGTGCTGATAATTATACCATTACACAGGATGAAGATGGCTTAATCCTTGAATAAATCCCTTGCCGCTTCTTAAGAATACCTGAATACGAGTGTCAAAATTCTCCCAAAATCCGGAAGAAGAGCTGCGCCATCAACAAGAACTAGGTGCTAAATTAAAATTGCAAAATTTCCCTAAATTAATGATGCCATGGAAGTTATAAATCCTATTGCGAAAAGTTATACGATGACAACAAATATTTTCTTAATGTAGATATTAATAAACATAACACTTTAACGCATGAAGTCTAAAACACACAAATTGAAACAACACAAAGCAATTGGTCAAGACGAAATAGGTACTGAAATGCTGAAATCGCTAAACGACATTAGCATAACTACCCCAAATAATTTGCAACCAGATATGGAACGAAGGAATTCGATCAGAAGATTGCCTTCAATCTGTATTTGTACCAATAACAAAACCTACCTGAACAAGCCGGATTTGATAAAGGCAGAATCCTAGATAACAGAAGTTTAAAAATCGCTACCGTAATTAAGAATTAGTTGCCCTTGAGTACGTTTCGGAAACTAAGCCGTTTAGGACTATGGTTCGTATAAACTTTGCCTTATGAAATGATTCAACGTACTTATATACCATAAGCAAAATCTCAGAAATGTACAAGACTTCTGCAGTTACGTAGAGGTAGAAACAAGAATATAATTAAATATAGGCAAAGCCCGGATTGCTTAAATATTATATTGCTAGTTTAAAACTACATGTGGATGAGATATGAGTAAGAGATATTTGAAAGTAGTTGAATACATTTGAAGTTTAGTTTTAATGTTGAAAATGGTCTAGTCGAATCGGATATTTTCAAAGAAACGTACATAACAATCTATAAAACCCTTAACAATCACACTTTGAAGTTCTTCCGTAAGGTTATTGGTGGGACAGTAGTATAACAGGATAAGCAGGATCATTTTCTATTCATGAAAAATGACAACTGGAGAAGCCGCATTCAGTCCTAACGATGAGACGATGCCTTGATGTTAACAAAACGTGCTTTGTAAACTACCAAACATACTATGATATGTTTTTCGGACTTTTTCCACTGTCTAGGGTGTAAATCACACAACGTTTCGGGAGTTTTGTTCTACTCCCGTCTTCAGGTGTTCCTGGTTAGTCCTGAGAAGGACTTATATTCTACGTTTTTCTCCGTAAATTTGTGCCTCCCCCGGGGTTTGAACCCGGGACCGCTGATCGCTAGTCTGCCACTCTAACCACTAGGCCACCAGGGCGGTTTCCAAACATACTCACAGACGCAACACCAAACGCGGTAAACAAGCATAGCAATGTAGATCCCTAATAATATAGCATTAAATTTTATATACAGGGTGTTTTGAGAGGAAATGGAAATATTTTAAGGACATGTCTAGAAAGCCAAAATGAGCAAAATAAGCTCATATGTTCAAATCCAATTTTTATTTGTTTGAGAGATACTTTGATTAATTTTAATTTAAACAGTAAAGAAAAATGCATTACAAAACTAAGAAAACTAAAAAAAAAAAAGACAAATTGCATTAATTCACAACAAATTTTCGAAAACATCGCCGCCCACTTCGATACACTTTGCGCGTTTAAAAATTGAACTAGTAGTGAGTTTTAGTGAACGATGATTCGCTCTAATGTATTATGATATTGACTATGACCTAGCTAATTAAAGGCAAATGTTGATGTTGTGCTATTCTCTGACAGGGCCGTAACTAGATATAGGCCGAGTAGGCACCCGCCTACAGGCGCAAGCGGTAAGAGGGCGCCAAAATGGCACTGAAAAAAAAGAATTTCTTTCGTACTAATAAAAACAAAGCGGGCCCACTGATTGCACATATTACCTACACATTCACTGCTTTGGGCTCATCATTGGTACAGTGACCCATTGCAACAATAAGAAGAACATCACAGGCCAATTTCGAGAGCTTGTTCCACTACTATAGTATTTTTCGCTACAGTCACTACCGGCTAGAGTTGGTCCAATTTAAGACACTTCTGCGACCCTACACGACGGTGTGTGGCTGTGAGTATAGAACCTTATTCTATGTTCATATGTTACTAAGCATAATAATATGTAATGATTTGTTCCGATTGTATTATTTTAACATACAGTCTTCACAATTATCTACAAAATATGTAAAAAATACTTTAATGCTGCTAATAACAACGAAACACAAAGTAATGCGAATTACATGAATTTGGAAATTAAAACAAAACATTGCAGCCAATAGGATTCGAACTCTCGGTCACTGATAAATGCATATGCTTATCGTTGCGTTATAAATGACGCAGTAATGTTGCGATTGTGACGAAATGCGCCCGATCGGTGCCGATGAAAAGGTGACGGAGAGATGCTGGTACACCACACGTAAGGATTTATAAAATGTTCTACTGCCTATGTGTTTTTTCTATTAGAATTGTGGTTTATGCTCTTGTTTTCTGTTCGTATTTTATTTGTGTTGCATTATGTTATTTTTTCGTTGATCGTTTATTTATGGGTTTCATTAACGTATAGAGAATGGTCTATTAATGACCCTTATTAATGAATGATTTTTTATTAATGAACTATTTTTAAATATCTGTTTATGTTGGTGGTAGTGTAAATCTATGTCAAGTTCAAGGTTAGCAGGTTAGGTTGACATAGACTTACTGTGCCACCAACATAAACAGTGCCAACCTTAAAAAGAAATCACAACCATCTATGGTCACCCGGTACCATTAATGTCAAAACTTTAAGTGTCAAATTCTTTTCATGGAATAAAATTAGATTTTCTTCAAATTAATAATATACGATCAACGAAAAAATATTGTAACAAACAAGTATATTAATCCTCGATTAATATACTCTACAATTAACACGCTCGCTGGCGCTCACGCTTTAAAATGTCTCGATTATTAATCGTTCTCATTAACATACTTGTTCATTAAATAACTATTAACATTTATATGTTTTAAAACTTAAAAATGTTGGATTTATTTTTGAATGCCTACCTGTTCGTTTTGAGTTCATTACCTCATATATTCGGAGATAAATGTAGAAGTCATACAGTAGCAGTAGTATTTTTTGTCACATATATTGTTAGTGTACTGAGGGCCGCAACAATGTTGGCTTGCCTACAATAAAAGTTTGCCTAATTACAGCCCTGTTCGCTGACACCTACAGAGAATGACAAAAATGGAAATATCTTTAGAAAACGATATCTAGAATCTATGATATACAGTGTGGTCCATTAAGTGTGCAATAAATGGGACATTTTTTTATTAGTTGTACAACTAAAATTTAAATACAGCCAAAAGTTAGTGCATGTTTGATAACCATATCAAATGCCCTTAGAATGGCTTCAAGTCACACAGCATGCAGGGTCGGACAAAAAATATGAATTTAGTGAAAGAATAACGCCCCTTATTTAAAAAAATATAGCAAAATTTTATTGAGGAAAGTCGATTGGAATCAAAAGTTTCTGTTGAAATACCGCCTCCTATTCGAATTTTTATTCTTTCTTTTTTGAAAATTTTGTATTACCCCATTGGCCTTTGTAATTAAAGAAATTTAATAAACAAGAACTCTTAACAGCTAAGTTTCAAAAAGTCAAACTGTCAAACTACAGATTCTTTTAGCGCTTATTAAATTTGTTTTTTCCATAGCTATGGGCGATAGTTTTGGTACGCTTTGTTAATATCTCTTCTACATGACACATTTTCATAAGAATTTGAAATACAATTGTAGGTTTTAATTGAGAGTTTTTTCATATATAAATTATTATTAGTAAAGCATTTGCCTTGTTAAAAAGAATATTTGCGAAATCATAAAGTTCTGTAAAATACCGTTGCAACAAACATGAAGTGGATGGTTACCTAAAAAATATAAATCCAAGTAAATTTTACAAATACGCTTCAAGTTGATAAAAGTTATTTAAAAGTGCTGTGGTTGTGGCTACTTTAAATACATATAAAATCAGAATAATAAAAATATGTATCATACGGGGCTATACAAAATTTTCCAAAAAAGAATAAAAATTCGAATAAGAGACTTTGTATTTGAGTACAACTTTTGATTCTAAACAACTTTTCTCAATAAAATTTTGCCATATTTTTTTAAATAAGGTAACTTTATTCTTGAACGAATTTCATATTTTTTTTCCTGCCCTGTATGCTGTTTGACTTGAAGCCATTCTAAATGCATCTGATATGGTTATCGAACATGCACTAACCTTTGGCTGTATTTAAATTTCGGTTGTACAACTAATAAAAAAATGTCCCATTTGTTGCACACTTCATGGACCACACTGTATATAAATACCTAAAAATATCTACTGCTAATTAGCAGACAACTGAAGTATCAATCAAATAGTCTAACAGCATCCTGAATTAAATGCTAATAACACAAACTCATACAATAACAACAGTATACGTTTTTCTATAAAATAGTTTCTATAGTACTACAGATACTATAAATGCAGCGAAATGGATTAAAATACTATGAGAATACCACAAAACCCAATTTTTGTTCTAAAATTATTGATACAGGTTTATACTTTTTTCCCCAAACTTATTCTTGACTATGTACAGCCATTACATACACTTGATCGAAGTGTGCTGGCCAAGGATCGTCGATGTCGTCCGCAAAATCGAACTTGGTGAACTGCAACCAGTTAAGTCATTATATGCTTGTGTTATACGATTTAAGTTCTGCATATCGTAAACATTTACCGCCCGGGTGTTTTATTTTATTTTTTTTATTTTGGTACACAGCCAACAGCCGTTAGGTCAATTATAGGCGTCACTGTACATTTCATGGGGACTTCCAACCCCACTAACCACTGTCATGATGTTATTATGACATCCGGGACCAACTAGCCGTAGAACTCCCATCCAAGTTCTGACCAGAAAGAGCGTTGCTTAACTCTGCTGATCGAACGTGGACGCTTGCTCAAGCTACACCACCTGGGACGAATTGTTGACGAATTGGTTAAGAAACCAACCACCATCAGTGGACGATAATTTTAGGCTTGTTCTTGCTGCATTTGTGAAGCAACGTAACGGATATATTTCTCTCGGTTTCAATTGTCCTTTTTCAGTAGCTCAGCAGCCAGGGTTCGGGATTACCTGACTAATGAGACAGCGATCGAAAATAGATTGGTTTATTTACAATTAATACATGGCACATAATTCTAAACTTAAAATTGAATTTACGATCAAAGAATTTTCAACCAAAAAATATATAAATAAAGATTGTGTTCAAATAAGTCTTCTTCACTGCGGCTAACACTGCCTGGACGGGATGCAGCTCACGAGACACAAGTACTCGGCGATCGGGTTTTACTGTATCAGGTTGAAAGCCGTAGCCATGCTGTAACTAAATTTGTTTAAACATAGAACTGCGTGCGATTTCAGTAGGTGTGCTCAAAGCATTTTCATTCAAAGAATTTTCTATGGGCTAGTGCGATGACAATAGTTGTGCGTGTGGTGTTGGTTCACAATTGTCTATCTGGGAATGCTTTTACCATGTAAGTTAAGAAACGAAACAGGCTACCCAGTGACTTGCAGTTTGAAGTGCTCTTTGCACTCCAACAACTGGTCCTCTGTCCGGATCGAATTTAAGTGATTGTTTGCTAGCGAATATCGGTTCGACAAAATACAGGTACAGAAGATGTTTGCTACCTAAAATTGGCTCAACAAAGGGGTTTAGAACTTCGAGATGGTTTTGGGGCTCTGTAAATCTCGACATAAGTCTTTTCTGGCGGGAACTTGCTTCGCGGGATGAAGCGGAGCTGCGGGGCCCCAGTTCCCCTCCAGGAGTCGGGTTGCTTCGCCGGGATGAAGCTGGACTCGAGATTCGACTCAAAAGTGTCTTGAACGGGCCGGGTATTGCTCTTATATACCTGTTTAAACGTCCTTTCCTTGGATCATCGCCTGGGGGGAGTGAGGTGGAGTTGCGCTACGAGTATCTACTATGCGAATTGCCGCATCACTGAGAACAAGCGTCTCTCGTGACCAAAATGGTGACACACAGATTGTTCACATTATTGTTTAATGTTAAAATATAATTTGCACAGGTGCAAATATCACAAAGTTGTCTTCAGCGTATTACCAGATTGGACCACGCACCACGAGACCGTATTAAGATTTTCTTAGTTGTATAATGATGTAGGTAGTATTTAGAAGTTTTTGTGATTAGAACCGTCTGTATGCGATCTTGATAACATAAGTGCGTCCGGCCAATACAGCAGTTCTTTACTTTGACGCATTTTACTTTGGTTGTGAATCGCGGGTTAATCAAAAACATTATAGCAATTAGATAAGCCGTTCCTTGAGCCGACCAGCTTTCCTGTAGCCCAGCAAGAAGGTTTATCCTATTGGAGGGCTTCCCACAGCATCTCAAGGCTTAAACAGTAGGCTTCGCCTAACAAATTGTTCCGAATTTGTCAATTGTGTTTATGGTATAGTCAAATTTATACCCATTCGGAGTCACGTGATAATCTAGTAATTTTACGTATGTCGATTCTTAAAAATGCAATTTTAGGGAAATAAATGACATTCCGTTTTGTAGGTTATCCTGACATATGCCAATTTCTAAAACAAGGTTGCTACGGGTTTATTCTCTTATATGAAATCAAACTGAATTTACAGGTTAAAGAAAACATAACATGTCGTAAAATGTAAATATAATAAAGATATGTCAGCTGCTACATTAAAACCTGCTGCGTATAGCAAATTTTAAGTCAATTTCTGTGCATGCATATTCTGTTATAGAACATTGCCATTTGAAGCCTATTTCCTTGCACAATCTATTTAGGGAAGAAACTGAATGTGAAAAATCTCCAGATTCTTCAACCAAGCATTTTTTAGATTTTTTATGGTTACAAATTCTTTAGCTACATACATTTTATATACAGTGTCTTGACTGCTTCGTCGACTTCCGTTTTTGCATTCTTCACTTTCTGGCTCATATTTTCGGTAAATTGTGCTCTCCGAGATATTTAACGCAAGAGAAGCACGGTGAACAGCGTTGGAGGGTGAAACTGTTGGTTTACTATTATTAATATTGTACTCTTCATTAAAAAAAACGCATAATATTCAAATTAATTGTTGTGACTGCTCGTTATACCGCATGTCCGATGGTTTCTTTTAATTTCCAGTTTTCGGCTCAACAATTTTAGGTTTTATTACCCTTATCTCAATAACTTACACGAAAAATATAATCTGACAGATTAGAAACGTCAAATTTTTAAAATTAATTTTATGAATCGACATGCCTTTTTTTCAAATTTCTTCCATTTCATCTATTTTACTAAAGATGAACAGAGACAGACAAAAGTCACGTGACTCCGAATGGGTATAATTTTGACTATTCAACACTATAACATATAAGCCAATCATACTGCAGACATTTGCTTTTTTCAACCAATAACAGCAGTATATCACTGAATATTGGGCACCATGCAAAATATTCACAAAACAATGTACGTACTCAACAAATAAATAGCCTTGCTGCGAAGTATCGCTTAGCAACAAACTGTGTGGCTTGTTTTAAAGATTTTAAAATGCTGTGTTTTGGAAGTATTCCGCTGAATTTAATTGAGCATGAATAATTATATTAATTGTTGGAATATTTTTCAATAAAGTTAATCGTTATGTATTAATATTGTTAAATAGTCGTCCCAAATACCACTCGAAGTGGATATATATTTTTTTTTAATATTTTGCCATTTCCATAGAAATTATTGCAAATTTCACTCAACAAAAACACATTTAAATGTCACTCGCCTTCGGCTCGTGACATTATTGATGTGATTTTGTATCGTGAAATTTAAACGCAATAATTTACATGGAAACGACAAAATATTTGTTAAAAATATATCCACTGCTTGTGGTATTACCCTTGACTATACAACCTATTTTGACGTTCGGTGAGCAAACAAACACGACCCTGTTCATTGAGTTTTAGACTGTAGCTGAGGATGCACGGTTGAGCTACTATTAATTTTCTTTTGGAAGTTTTCTTTTGACTCCTTGAATATATGTCGGAGGTAAATGGTTATTTTAGGGAAATAGCTTTTTCTTAGGCGAATATTACTGGCCTAGACGAATATGCTTTTTTAGTCGCTGAATGACCGAGAAAATTTTTGCAAAATATAGCGTTTAAATAGAAATACATGTCATAAGGAAGTTGCCCAAGGCAGATACTATTTGTCCAGGAGAAAGCTAT
This sequence comes from Agriotes lineatus, assembly GCA_940337035.1. Classification (NCBI taxonomy): domain Eukaryota; kingdom Metazoa; phylum Arthropoda; class Insecta; order Coleoptera; family Elateridae; genus Agriotes; species Agriotes lineatus. The sequence continues at coordinate 22,501,360 of OW679199.1, forward strand.
TTTAAGCAGTCTTCTTGTGTACAACAATCCAAGCTGATATGTTGTAGTGAGCTTTCATTTTGATATTTCCTCTTGCTTTGTTGCTGAAACCAATCTGGCAATCTATCCCATTTTTAATTTTTAGAAAACTGTTACCAGTTTGGTCGCTTACTTGCTTTCTGTAGATGGTTTGTGTTTTAATTAGTATTAAAAGTAGTACATTGTGATCGCTGAACGCTCCAATAGGCAATAGCAGTAGAATAAACTAATAATAATTTTACAACACTTCCATATAAGCCGGATAGCGAGTTATGAATACTAAAAACAGTCTCGTAACCAATAGCGTCCAACGGGCCAGCTCCGGAGGTGGGAGTAGGGTAACATTAAAATGATCAAAACGAAATACGGGCGCCACCAATTTGAACCCGCGGCTCTGAGTTGGACGATCCCCGGTAAGATATCTCAAAATTACATTTATCAGATGCTCTTTGATAAGCTATAATCTGTTATAGAAAATAAAAGGCACAGATATAGTGATATTTATTTCCAATACGTGCAGACAAATAATATAAGAGCGAAGAAATTGTATAAATGGTATTTAAAGACAAAGTACCTACGCAATTGAGACAAACCTAATACTAAACCCGCGACGTGTACACGAGGCATCACAACTTAATGTGAATTTCGAATATAAGCTTAAAGCTCAAATAGCGCAAGGTTCGCAGGAAATATACATACATTTATAGTACGTCAAGAAACCCGGCATAAATAAGAAAATTCCTATGTATGTCAATAGACTTTGAAATGCGGAAAAATCTTTATTTAAATGAGAGCAAGGTTGGGGCTTATTTGTAGTAACGCGCCTCATACGAAAACGATGTCCAAAGAGTCAAAGACGCAACTAGGAGCTCCAATCTAGCAACCATAATCTCAGATCAAAATCTAGAAAGCCAATCCATCAACCCAAATATAAATTTATATCCGACATCTGGACGGATTCATACGGAATAAATATTGCAAACATAAGCCCGTTCATTACACCACATTTAGAAAAAAATACTTCATGTAAATACATCATACAAAAATACACAAGGTAAAATCACTCACGTCGTTAAAGGTCTTTTCCCGAATACAGAATTTATCATAAAAACACATTTTTCGTCAATTTTCTTTACTAGCGACTTTTATTTTTTACATTTTATCATCTTCGCTGATCTTGATATGTAAGAAAACTATTAAAATTTGTAATGACTCCCCCAGTATCAACTAGAAGCTGTACAAAGTAAAATAGCAAAGTGCATCGTCAAAAAGTTTATTATTTCTGGATAGCAAAATGCAATGTCGCTTCTCTAATAAATTTTTTTATTCGTCTCCGAGATTTAGTTCTCATTTCTAGTAATGGTTCAAGCGGCTGAACGTTTATAGCCCGAAGTTACGATTTGGAATTGAGAAAAGTGCGGTGATCACGAAGCTGTAGAGGTGAAGGAAATGTAGTTTCGGTGGAACGGGGGAATGTTGCCTCGGGGAATTGTCCTGGTCGGCCTTGGGAAATCAAAGACTTGCATCTTACCGACTAAATCCGGTAAATGGTGTTGATTCGACGGCTTCCAGGAGCTAAGTTTTCGACTGCTTATTACACTGTCCTGTTTTCGGCGCTCCGCTAATTGCAGGGGCGCTTGCGAATTCACTTGGCATGCAAGTTAATTAACAATGTGCATACCGCTTGTTTGCCGAGCTGCTTGTGTAACTCTATACACATTAGATTAATTGTGATAGGGATGTGTTGAATTCGGTGGCGCTGCGAAGATTGCTTGGGCTCAGATTGGGTTTCAGCCATTATGCATCCTACACACCCTGAATCAGCAGAACTAGAAAAACTGCGCTTTTAGCGGCTGCCTCCCAGTTTTCATGGCAGCAAACACATTGTTTACAACGGGGAATTAAGTTCCCTTTGATATCGCTAAACAAAGGGCGTGCACACAAAGGGACAAACTAGGTTACTACACAGCATGCATAAATATAGTGTTTGTACTTATGTACTTGTAAGTAAATAAGTTATCACTATGTATGCCTCCTTATCTCACTACAGTTGAACCTCGGAACGGTCCTTTGTGCCGACTTTTTGTCCCTTGGATAAGTTCGCCTGGTCGGAGCGTTGGAGGGTTAAATCCATTTCCACTTACAGACGCAAATTCTGTCTGCTCTATGTTCTAAGTTGCTACAGGGGAAAGGTATTTCCTAGGGTGCTTCCAAATGTAGGTATTAATACAAGCAAAAGTATATCTTCACGTGTAAGTTTTAATAACAAGTTTTGTATTGTAATTTTTTTACAGAATAAATTTTACCAACATGTTACTAATAAATTTCTCTCGGAAGGGTAGAATTAAATTTTGAATTGAAAAATAAGTTTACAAACAACTCCTGAAAAGTACACGTTTATAATATGATATACACTGTAGTTATATTATAACACCAGAACTATCAATAAATTAATCGAGTTTGTTGCGTAGTAATGTATACGACTTAATTTTTCTGGAATTTTTAACTTCAATTTCAAGTCCCTGCGAAGAATGTTTATTTAAACTGACCAAAATTAGCTAAATTTAGTTTCAAACTGGTTGTCTATTCAAATGTATAAAATACAGTGTAGAAATAAATCGTATACTAGCTTTTTAACTAAATACTAAATAATATTATGTACATAAAATATTGTAACGCCATATTCTTTCGGTGTATTACTTCTGTTATTATCGGACGCTCGGCAACCCAAACGGCACTTTGGTATGGCCCTGTTGTTGCTCCTGAACTCTTTTAAAGAAATCTCAGATGAGGTACTGATGGGTGGTCGTAGGTTCGGATGAAGTCGTTCCGATGTACGTGAACTGAAAACGATAGATCTGAAACAGACTGTATTGCCCCGGAAAAGATGACGTTTGTTATTTATATTTTACGGGCGGACATATTTAATGGAATAAAGTACTTTACGGTGTCTGTGACGTTCACGGCGAGTGCATTAAGTCTAGTTGGACGTGGTACTTCTTTTGTGAATACGTTTGGACCACTCGGAATAATATAAAAGAAACTTTTTACCTTTTATAAAGTTCGGCTCGAATAGCCGGTGATCGCTGGAAGATTTCAGTCGGTCCGGACTGCGCCTCCATCTGGGCACCTGCATTATGCCGGTGGCCTGGCGGTTTTTCTGGTAAGTCGTGCTCTAGGTTAAGGTTATAAAGCGGTTATGGCAATATTGCAGGAATTAAACGGGGTTTATAGCAAGGTGGGAACTGAATCCACCGTTGCTGGCTAGGTCAGGAAATTTTCTAGCAAGATGGGAACCGGATCCACCGGTACTAGTCAGGTCAAACAGCGGGTAAGTGGGCTAAGCTCTGAGGGAGCTGAGAGTTTGTAATTAGGATCGGGGAAGTTAAGTTGTCAAGTCCCATGTGAAGTTAACTAGTTGCAGATTCTTCTTTTATACTCTTCGAGCACATCGATATCAGGACATTACTAGGGGGATTAGAGGAAGTAGTGTACCGGTTTACGTTATGTCCGCGCACCTCGGCTAAGATCGCCTTATTGAAAATCCGAACGCTATGAAGATGTGAGCGACGATTGTAACAGTTTTAGCGCTATTCAAATTTCTAACATACTATTTAAGCTTTAGATAAATTTGATGCGGGGGTTAGCGTTTACAGTAACCACACGTGTCAATTTTACAATTGAAAATCACGAGCGCCTGCATGAGGAATTTTCTGTCAAACTGACACGAGTCATTACAGTAACAAGCTCGAATTTAGTTAATTAGATTCATTCAAAGTTATATATCTAAATTATTTTAGACTATAGCAACTCAAAGAGTTTATTTGTATTTGTAGCTACGAGAGAAGGGGAACCGTTTTTGCAGTATTATCTTGCGTACTGTGGGTAAATGGGTTTAAGCGTGGCAGAGAAATCCTTGAAGATGATACCAGAAATGGAAGGCTTGGTACAGAACTATGAAACTGTGGCCAAAGTAGAGAAGTTTCAAAGTAAGGAAGCTAGTGATTGAAGATAGGCGAATTATTATTAAAGCGGTAGCAAAGACTAAAAATTTATGAGAAATCGGTTAGATTTATACTGTGTGACATTTTGTATTGAATACGGACTCAGGCCCGATTGATGTCAGGATCAAGTGAACGTTAGTCGTTAGCTTTTAGTTCGTGTCGATACAGATTCCAACACATTTTTGACAGAATCCTTACCATGGACGAATGTTGGGTCTATCACTATGACTTTGTCACCAAACAAGCCAGCATGAAGTCACGGTATTCCAATTCTCCACCTATAAAGAAGATCAGAAGGAAACAATTGTCTGGAAAAATTGTGCACGATTAAATGCCGTAGACGACTACGAAAAGGAGTACTCCTAGAGTACGACAATGTGTCGTCGCACAAATGCGCAGCAAGCACATCAAAATCAGTTGAACTATGCTACGAAATGCTTCTACGCCGTAGGATTTATTCATGCTTGGGAAATTGAAAACTCACTTTCGTGGACCGCATTTCAGAGACGTTGATAATTTCATGGGTAGAGGGTGTGGACCTATAAGGAGGGAATTACGAATCTGAAACATAGATAAGCGAAGTGCGTTAATTTGACAGGAAACCACATAGAGAAGATGTAAGATGTGTTTAGAATTTCTAAATTAAAGCAGTAGTTATCTAAAATGGACTTTTTTTACATTTCTCTCCTATTGCAGGGATGGTTACTTGAATTAATGCGATATATGTTGAATAACATACAAGAATGGTTAAAATTTGACGCATTGTTGCCAGTGAAAGTAAATGCGTGTATGTTACTTTCATACTACTTTTTTACACTACTGACTACCCTTGCCTCACGGAACCTCTTACGGGTTACTTCAAAAAGCGAGGGCGGCACTTAAACCTAAACCTTAACTAAGGGAAGCCCAGATCGCCCGGGACAGGAGTCGAATTTTCGCCCGTTCCGAACCGAGCGTTCCGTATTTTCACTGTGACCTCAGCTGCACATTGCACAATAACCAGCTTTCTCAATGAGACAATGCTACTAAACGCATAAATATTTACTTGGAATAAATGGAAATAAGGCCCACTATAGCTTACGGGTGAGGTTAGGGGTGGATTTCTAAGCTACTCGCATGAATATCAGTCGCGCTACAGCTTAGAGGCAAGTTTAGGGGTGGATAGGTAAGCCAGTCACAGGAGTATCAAGCGCTATAGCTTAGGGGTGGTGAATAAGGATCTAGGTCTGGGCTGGTAGGTTCTCTAGGTGGTTCTACTTTTCCGAGCGAAGCTGGTTTTAGAACTTGATGGGATGAAAAAACTCACGGGGTTGCTTTGACGGCCCGCCTCGCTGGATGAGGCAGGATTCTAGGTACCCTCGGATTCTTAAGCCGTCCTGGCTGCGCCGAGTCGATTCAACTAGCTGGGGATTGTCTTCTTATACCCGTTCGGGGTCTCCTTCCACTTCGTTCATCTGGGGAACCAAAGTGGGGCAAACAGTGGGAAAATATAGGTAGGGTTGCGCGAACTCGTGCGCCGCTGGGTTTCCACATGAATCACCTGGAGCGATCAGCCGAGTTATGTTGGAACTAGGTGGCGCCATGTAAATTTCATATTCTTATATAATTTTCAAAAAACTTTGCAAGGATGCAACGTCACAAAGATACTCGAGCCGATACTCATAATTCATAATGCCTCTACCTTTTTTTCTACTGATTATTTATTCTAATTGCATTTATTCCTGGTCTACTATCTTAACCCATTGTCCGTTTGTCTTTGACATTCATTTTCTCTAGTTTAATGTTTCAACTAAGAACTAGCTTTTTGTTCAACGTCTAAGCGATCTACTAGGTTGTTTCTTATCTGATTTGCTATTGTTCATATTAATTCTTTTAGTATTCTTTCCATGTGAACTTCCAATTTTTAAGCAAGTGTACATTTAATAGATATGACTATATGGTGTGTTGCAAACTTTCTCTCATAATTCATAAAGCATATTCTGTTTTGGACCTAAGCATTTTCATTTCGATAGTGCACACTAATTGTTGCGCCTTACTGGTTTTCACTCTTGTTTTAGCTGCGTAGGTGTTAGGAGGTCCAATAAGACGGTTGTGTATCTAAACTTTATTCTCGAATATCAGAAGAATCTTGATATTTTTGCTTTTGTTTTTCTCTGGTAAGAATTTTCGGTCGATACATCTATCCCAAGTAATAAAGTTTAAAGCTTATTCAACAGTAGTACCATCTCTTTCTAGCTTCAATCTTAAAGGCTTTGTAGTTATAGCCACGCATATAGTTTTCCGTCTTGACCGTCGCGTGCTGCACTTACAATCAACTGACTAAATAGACATCGAAGATTATCTCCCTGTCTAGCCCATTTAATTAAATAGTTAGATTTCTTCTTTATATTCAGTTTTCACTAATTTTTCTTGGTCTTTTAAATTCCAAGATGCAATGTTTCTAACTCCCGAGTTAATACATCTTTTTATCTCCATTTTTGTTTTCTTTTTCTCCCTGTGGTCGTTAACATGTATTCACTCCTATTCTGAAGCTCATGTCTGTTTCATGAAAAAGTCTCTAGCGTGTTGCTGGTCTTAGCGGAGGAGGACCTTTAACGACTTTTCTTGGTCTAAATCCGTCGTGTCTTGTAATATTCTTTATCGTGCACAACGATCTTAAGTTGGCAGACGCTCTCTCGAGTTTCGCATTTGTCAACGCTAAGTCACTTTTAATTTAACATTTATTGTTTTGTATGTTCTCAATTTTTAAATATGGTACAATGTGTTAGAATAGGATACATTGTGCATGTGTTATTTACCGTTGATTTGAAATGTGTTTCATGTTTTAGCATGGAATTTTGCCTATGTGAATTACCCCTCATATTTGAATGTGTTTTGCGGAGTTGATTGTTATGAAATAATCTTTGGGGCATACCGCAAAGAAACGCATCAATTTTATGATGAAAACGCTTCTTTCACAATTTTTACAATGGTCGCCATGTGAGTTACAAGTTATAGGAACTGGCATACATACTTTGTTTTAACTCCAGAATTCTCTGTGGTGCCTATAGTTAATTCTTGTCTACTTACATATTTTAAAATATTCCCAAATGATTCGTTTACAACTTCTCAGGCAGAAGAATAATTAACCAAGGTTCTTCTGACTTTCATGAAATCTTATAGAAGTAAAGTGTATGGTAACTATGTTGAAGATTACATTAATTAATGCATTCTACATGCCTTCCAAATATATTTTTCGAATTATCGACAAATTTACTTTAGCCAATTGCATTTAGTATCTTTTCTAACCTGTTCCAACCACAACATAATAGTGTATAAAATGCAATATAACATGATGCTTTTAAAGAGTAACCCTCCAATACTCGTACGTAAAGAAAAAAGTAAGCATTGAATCATTTGAATCATCATCAAAATCCAACGTCGTTAACGACGTGTGGTGACCATTATATGTCGTCATTTTCTTGGTCTAGACGCCTTATAACTTGTGCGACAGTGAGACGCCATCTATCGCGATTTTTGGCTTCTTGTGTTGCTATTTTCAGACTGGATCCCGTCAGCTTTACCATGTCTGTCCAACGAGTAGGAGAGCGTCCACGGCGTCGTTTCCCTTCAGGCATACCCTGTACTATTAGTCTTTCCATATTGTCGTGACGTGATATGTGCCCAAAGAATTTCAAGATATTAGACACTATGCTAGAGAGACGATTGCTGGGCTTAATCTCATCAAGAATGGACACGTTAGTGCGCCTTGCGGTCCATGGTATTCGTAGAAGTCTACGCCAACACCACATTTCAAAGGCGTCAATCCTCCGTCGGTCAGCCATCTTTATCGTCCATGTCTCAGATGCGTACAAGAACACAGAGAACACCAGCGTGTTGACCAACCGTGTTTTTGTTTTTAGAGATATGTTGCGGTCTTTCCACATCTTGGTTAGTTGACTCATCGCTGTGCACCCCAATCGTATCCTACGTCGAATCTCCAATTCGCTGCTTCCGTTGTTCTGCAGCAATGATCCCAGGTAAATGAAGTCACTTACAACTTCGCAATTTCCGACAAAGGCGGGTATTGGTAATCCTTCGTTTTCTCTGTCGATTATCATTATCTTGGATTTGCTATAATTAATCTTCAGTCCATATTCTATGCTCACCGCTTTTAGTCTTTCTAAGATTTCCTCAATTTCTTCTCTGGAATTGGCTATTAGTAGAGTATCATCGGCGTAGCGTAAGTTATTTATTTCTTTGCCGTTAATTTTAAAACCTCCCCTCCAGTTGTCTAGAACCGATCTCATCAGATGTTCAGAGTATGCATTATACAGTAGAGGAGACAGTACGCAGCCCTGTCTCACACCCTTACTGATTTTGCAGGTACTTGACAAAGTGTCGTCTATCTTGACTATAGCAGAGCTATCCTCGTATAAGTTGCGAATAAGCGTTACTAGATGCAGGGGTGTTCCCATTTCTATGAGTATTGACCAGAGTTTTGGCCATTGAACATTGTCAAACGCTTTTTCGTAGTCGACAAAACAGAGGTACATTGGCAGGTAGTGTTCTCTAGCCTTCTCAATAAGTATACGGACATTTAATATTTGCTCTCTTGTACCTCTGTTTTTGACAAAGCCTGCTTGTTCTTGGGCTATCTGACTGGAGACAAAATGGGTTAGCCTTGAGCGGATGATATACAGCATGATTTTGCTGGCATGTGAGATGAGTGCAATGAGTCTATAGTTGTTACATATCTTTGTACTGCCTTTCTTATGAAGAGGTATGATAACTGAGTTAGACCAGTCCTTTGGCCATTGGCCAGTTTGCCATATTGCTTGACATAACTGGTGGATAACAGTCAGGTAATTTTCACTAAGACGCTTCAGTATCTCTGCTGGAATGTGTCTTGCCCTGTAGATTTATTGTCGTTTAAACTTTGGATTGCTTTAGTCACCTCACTCTTTAGTATGTCTGGCTCGTCTTCGAATATGTCCAACACTCTATAGTCCACGCGTTCGTCCTCCCTGTATAAACTCTCGCAGTAGTCTTTCCATACCTCAAGCACCTGACGAAGCTCTGTTTTGAGAGAGCCCTGCGCATCTTCTACTGCATACGATCTTGGTTTGAAGTTGCGCGTTAGTTCTTTAATTTTGCGGAAAAGGTCTTTTGGTTGGTTTGTGTTCGCATGTGTGCAATATCTCGACAGAGTTGCTCGTAGAATGTAGATTTATCTTTCCTGCATTCTCTTTGCACATCCCTGCTTAAAAATCTGTATTGTTGAAGTCTCGAAGGATCATCAAGTCCAGCGCTCTTCACCTTTCTTCTGGTTTCTCAGAGTTGGAGTGTCCTGTCAGAGATCCATGGTTGTCTCTTACGGGGTGTTTTGGTCTCTGTCGATAATTGAGCGGCTTTGATAATTGCCGCCTTTAGATTGTTCCATATCTCTTCAGGTGTTGCATTGTTTGAATTTATAGGTTGCAGAGTTTGAGATAGAGCCTTGTTGAAGTTTTCTTCTGGTATATTTCGGTCTAGTGTATTATTGGTCTTGGATGGGGTGTCTACCTTGAGTTTTATTCTGAGCGTGGACATCAAAAGTTGATGGTCACTGCCGCAATCTGCCGATGGTAGGGTTTTTGCGTTGTGTATAGATGATTTCCAGCGCGATTGAATAAGGATATAATCTATTTGGTTCTTATGTAACCCATCTGGTGAGCGCCAGGTATAAAGCCTTCTCTTATGTTGTTTATGAATTGTGTTCATTATTGTGAATTTATTATCAAGGCAGAATTGAATGAGTCTTTCTCCTCTCTCATTACGCACCCCAAGTCCAAACTTACCCACAACAGCTCGAATGTGGTCATCGTTAACCGTCGAACCGACTTTAGCGTTAAGGTCGCCTATTATCATACAGATTTCTTTCCCTGGTATATTTATCAGTTTGTTTTCTAAGGTTTGATATATTTGCTCTACTAAGGTGTCTCCAGCTGCTGTTGTTGGCGCATATATAAGAAATATATTAAGAAGACAAGGGCTACTGTTTATCTTGATTTTCATGATGCGTTCACTTATAGCTTCGTATCCTATTATCGCGCTCGTGAGTCTCCTCGAGACGAGAAATGCCACACCCTCAGTGCTTGTGTCCTGGTTTCCCGAAAAGAAGACGGTGTAATCTGCTGTTGTGTAATGCCCGCTTCCCCGCCAGTGAGTTTCTGTTAATCCACAAATGTCTATGTTACATCGGAGGAGTTCCCTCTCTATGAGTGCTAGTTTCCCAGTTTTGTTCAACCCACGAACGTTCCATGTAGCAACTCTATGTGTTGTTTTCTGAAGATTGTATCTCCTAGTAGCCAAATTTCTGTGTGGTGCCCAGAAGTCCACCTCCACACAGCCAGTCCTCATATTTCACACCGTCCACCCTGGACGCGGATCGGCGCCGATTGTCAATCGGATCGCTGTACATATCATCCGAGGCGTATTCAAAGTCCAGCATTCATATACGTATAGAGACATATAATGTGTTCATGGAAAGTTTAAAAAAAGGTGGTTTTCCATTGCCTTCCTCTTAGGATATAGGATATAGGTAGGGATAAATATAAGAATCGGTAGGTATGTGGTTTAGGACATGATTTCCCCTCGGTGAAAGGAGTTAAGAGAGAATCAAGGCTCGCGTAGGCAGGGTCGCATCCCTGAAGTATGTCTATCGTCACCGGGATCGTGACGAGTACACACCCGCTACCTTATACACACCCGCTACATCATTTGAATATGATCGTATAAAACTATTCTATGAATGACGACTAAAAAAGAAAAAGTATAACTTGATAAACAAAGAAGGCAGAGTAGAAAAAGCTTGGTGTAAATTAAGTGCATATACAGGGTGTAACAGCTAAGGCGTGCCAAGCGAATATCTCGATTATTTGAGGAGATACGAAAAATGTATTAACAAAGTCCAAAAAGACTAACTTAACTAGGACTCTAGCTAATAAATATTTAGTAAGCAAGCAAAACTCATCGTAAGTAATTTTACAGCAATCCTCTGCCTGACCGGGGACAAGGCATGTCCAAACAGCTAAGGGTTGACTTCTTCACGGTGGCGCCTTGGAATTTTACTATTTTGGATATTCTGAATCAGGACCGGACTTCGCGAGTATCGTGGGCTAGCCCTCTCTGCTAGCAAGCCGCTGATAATCGGGGGTATTTCTACCGTTGCCTCCCAACGCAAACTGATTTGTGGTAAGTACGATATGGTGTAAAATTTCGATTATAACAGCTTACCTACTGAAAAATGATTGTAGGATGCAGTATACCTGACCATCCAATGTCATTTAGTTACTTAGGATGATGTCAAATATATATCATATAACCAGAAAATCAGGCGACATATCTGGGTATGTTCGTGGCATTGGTCAAATAACCATACATCAATCATGCATATATGAAATCTTTATATATCCCATATTAACCTCTGCAATAAGGGTAGAAATATCGAAAACGAAATGTTTAATAAGATAGCCGGAATTAAAAACACTATGGTCGATACAATTGGTTACTCTTAGAGAATACAATTATCTGGTGTAGTGAGGTGGACTCGACAAAGGCGGGGATGGAATGCTCATCTAGGCAGAATGGGAAAATTGTAACAATGAATCTCCCACATTCCAGAAGATCATCTGATCGACCACCCACCAACACCTTAGGTAGATTCGTAGACCTCAATATCGCAAGTAAAAGAAGCCTAGATGATTGCAAATAATACAGTGATAACCTATTAAAAAAAGAAAAACATCTTTTGTAATATTGGTTGCAAAAGAGGTCTGTGACGGCAAAAGAAATTTAGTTGCAGTTTTTTCAACAAAAGCAACAGGATATTAATGGATTAATATCACCTAAATTATTAAAAATGTTCTAATTCTTTGAATTCACTTAGAAATATGTTAAGCAAATGCTTAGATTGTGGTAAGATAGAGTGGTTATGATCAACTAAACAATTCAATAAAGTTTAATAAAATATCTTATTTGATAATAACCATGGAAAATATATTCCCATAGGTATAAACCGACACTGCTTATACCTTTTTGTGTAAACGGTAAGATGACTAGCTAAATCACGTATATTAATAAGGTTTCTAGGGCGTCGAAGCATAATCATATTTCAGAAATAATCATTCACGAGGGTTTGTTTTCATTGACTAAATTTTAAAAAAAACTGCAAATAATGCAAATATCCAATATCATTCGAAAGTATCCATTCTAACATCCGGATAATATCGTTGAGACTCAGATGTGAGGATTGTACATAATTATAGCTTGTATCCATATCAGTGCCAACACTTTCTACCGTTTATTAATTATGAACAATGCTTAGAGTAACCGGTTAACTGAACACTATCCTCTTCACGGATGAAGCCTAATTTACAGACGACTGTACGAGTGCACGACACAGACTGTTAGGACTACTAGGATACGTATATGATGTGGTTAAAAATCATTTGCAACATAGATTTATCTTAACATACTGATATGAATTTAATAAGAGTACCTATACTATTCGGCTACTTTTCATTGAAAAACGGTTAAGGTTTATACAGTATTGATTTTTTCGCCTTATTTCTTAAAATTATTTAAACAATGAATGCAAGAAACGGCTTAACTACATTTAGGGTTTATTTTTTGCTTCAAATTGATTTCAGGTTACACTATCTGTTATTTGACACCTAAGGAATCGTTCAACTGCTGCTCCTTAATTGCATTTTAATTACAAAATTTAGTATTACTGGTGCATAAATGCTAACCTGAGACTGAAATGTATCCAATACCTCGTATAGTACGATGCAAACACACATTAAAGGATGAGAAGAAGTGCACGTTCTATCAATTTAAGCCATTTAAATACATACATATGTAATGAGATTGCATAAAATGCTTCTGAAGCAGTGCGACTGCATGCTCAGGAATTTAAATGAGCAGCACCTCAATTTAGGGTATGATTCGTAAATGTAATGTACGATAACCATTATATTTAAAAAGATATTGTAATAAACTGTTTATTTGGAAAACTAACATTCGATAGAATACTGTGCGGTATTTTTAAAATAGATTTGGCGCCTCCAACGAGCAGCTTTAGACTTCTAGTAAACAAATTTACCACGAATCAAAGTGATTTTCATAATGATCTGTATGAAAATGACAATTTATTTTCTTAAAAGATTTTTATTTTAAGCGATTCTCGAATTCTTCAATTCTTCTTTAATTCATGATATCATGTGACTCAATAAATTTCCATTCTAGGCAGGTCAAAAAATTCGGGAGAATTTCGTTTGTAAAGTTTAAATGCCATCTGCAACATATTCTGCAACTGGATTGAATATTTATTAAGAAATTAGGTATTAAATTCATTATAAATGTTGAATATAGCCACCATCTTCTTGAATTCGTAGTTAAGCCCCTCTTTTAACTCCATCAATTATCCGTTGTACGAGAGGATATTCAGTTCTGATTTATTAATTTAAGGCGTGACCTCTACATGACTTTCGTTTCCACTATAAGTCTAGTATAGAAATGTGTTGGACCACATGATAGTTGAAAGCTACTGGACAATGTCAGAAGTAATGCATATTGAAGTACAATGATGTTGAAATCAAGGTTTCTTAATGTAAATTAAAAATGCTGAGGACCTAATGTGAAATTATATAATCGCCAAAAAGTTGAATGACTGTGATTTGGTTTGATAGTACAAAAATAATAATAAATTAATAAATAAATAAATACATTATATATTGTTTCATAATTTACATAAACAATTGTAAAAAGAGAGTATAGCAAATAGTTTACAGTGAGTAAGCTATAAAATCACGACGCGAAGTTCAGGAGGTATCCTGTTCGTCCACTAAACCTCGATGTATTGAAATCAGAAAAATACTAACTGTGGAATGCCAAAAGATATATCTCATACCTATATAATAATCCACAACACTACATGCCGTGTTTACACTATAAAAAGTAACATGGTTGCATTCGTACGTTTCTATTTTCGGGTTTTTGTAAATAAACGTCCCATTACTTTTAATAACGATATTATCACAGAAAACAATTACCTATTATGTATATTATTTGTGTTTTTTTAAACTATTGACACAGCTTCGAAGGCAAGTACATTTTGTTTAATTTAATATCTGGTAATTACACTGAATTATCGACTAGGAGCGTTAGGTAATCGTAAAGCTAAATTGTTCGCGCAATATGAACATACCTTTTTTTGTAGGTTTTCTTAGTACAGGCGATGTTAATTCACCTGGGAACTATGCTATTCCTGATCAAGCAATGACATTAAAATGGGTGTATGAAAATGTGGAATGCTTCAATGGCGATCGAAATTCCATTACTTTAATCGGTCCTGGAGCAGGAGCTACATCTGCTGGGCTTCTTATGGTTGCCCCAGATACCAGACATATTGTAAATAAGGTTATGGCACAGGTATATGTTGGTATTTTATATTCACGATATGGTGTTTTATTTAAATTTTATTTCAGAGTACATCGGCAGTAGCTGATTGGGCATAAGACGAGTAGTGCATAAATATACAGCTCAAAATACCAGTAGAGTTTTTGGTGGGGTGCAGTATTGAGTCTTCATGGAAGTTGGTGAATTGCCTCAAACAAGGTCGTAGCTTTTATGAATTAGGGAATGCAGAGTTTCCTCCTGAAGTAGGACTTTTCCCGTGGGCTCCCGTGATAGAAATCAACGTAACTATGCCCTATTATGAGGGGTGGTATGAAAAAGATTGGCCTTTTTTGAAAGAAATTTATTAAAAACTGAAAAATTTAATCCAAGCCTAAGGTGCATGTCTAATGTAACTATACGGGAAGCATCAGATTTTGTTAGTAAGTTATTTGGTGGAATTTCATTATGTGTGTGGTTATTTTTTGTGTGTTAACAGATAAAAATGAAAGTTTGGGACTCGATCGCATAGTGAATCAAGATTTTTTCGATCAAAAGATTAGGGAATTTGTGTTACGATTTAATTATACTTTAAATCCCTATGGCACATATGAAGCAATCAATATATGTACACTTACTAGCCAGATTCATATATGGTAAGAAAATCGTTTTAATTTAATTTTAATTGTGTGGAGCCAGTAACTTTATATTTTCCAAGCAAAACGCAAGAGGCTTTAAGCCCAATAAGTCGAAAGTTAGCATTATTGATCCATTAGTTTCCTTTTAATTGTAAAATTACATTGCAGACTATACTTATTATGGCTATTGCTGGCGGTTGTCGAATTGGAGAACTGGTCAAAATGAAAATTGACGACGTAGACGTCGTTTTGTTAATTTAGTTGTAATGTATTTATGTATAATTACATTTTAGGAGACGACAAGTTAAGAACTGCAGAAGACATAGATAGAATTGTAACAGCTGAGATTCCAAACCCATTTGAAGATAAGCGACTCTTCGAGATAGTCAAGAAGTGCATGGTCCATGGCCCTTGTGGTATTTTAAATTCTTCTTCTCCATGTATGCAAGATGGTGTATGCACGAAGGGATATCCAAAAAGTGTTTGTGAAGAAACCAAAATTGAAGTGGATGGTTATCCTCAGTATAAGAGACGTGCCAATGGAAATACTTTGCAGGTAGGTATATTAATATTTATGTCAATAGTATTTAGTAAGTCTTACGTTCAATTGCATTAGGTTTATAAGCAATTTTTTAGGCTTATTGAGGCTACAGATAATTATATTGCATTGCTTTCATTAATTTGTGTGTCAAACATGGAGTGTACAAACTGTTTTGCCGCAGTGCTAGACAGTTCGCGTAACGTTGCGGTTATTATAGTATTTCCTGTTAAACCATTGTAGTTGCTAACATGTCAATTTAATTCATTACCGTCAGATTTCATGATCCTGTTTAATTTTACGTTGTGGCAGATGAGGTCTGTGTCGCATTTGTGCTGCGTTTAGTTGATTATCGTCTTTTATTGCTGTTTATTGAGTCAGTGTTTTGGATAATTCAATGTCAATACCCTTCACAAATCATTTCATTAGTTGATGTCAAGCTTACCAATTTATCTAAATTAAGACGTTACGTAATTTACATATTTAACCATTACTAACCTATTTCGTACCTCTATGTACTAAACTGCTGTTCATTAACATAAATATTTTTGCCAATACAGTTCATTGTTTATTTAGCTGTGGTTTTTCTTGTGATGATTTCTATATTTGCTTGCGATTTGTGTATGTATTTCCAGTTGTAAAAGGAGTTTAGCAAGCTGCACAAATGAGTTTCCCGAAAGGTAAGTCCGATGTGGTTGAAAGCGGCTCGCCGACCAGGACACTTCCAAGGTTAGAGTTCGAAGCTGTATCCATTCTGCTTCCACTCCGGGTTCCTCAGCGGGTTCACCTGTGTATTTGTACCGTGTAGGAACGTGGTGGCGCCTTGGTAATTAAGATTCTGTTGTTAGGCCGTTCACCCGTTGAACCCTCCTCGCTCCACTGGTGCTATGTCGGTATCTCTTTTGTTACTGCTGGGGCAGCGGTTCTATGTAATTCCTGCCCCAATTTGAGTCAGCTTACGCGCTGGTCATTTAGCATTGTTTGCGTTGTAAGCTCAATTTATAATGTAACAAGCTGGCATGCCAATATGGTGCCATTGTTTTTCTTTGTTGTTTACTATCGATTTAGCCGGTAACAAACTGTTCGCCCGGATGTTATGCCCTAACAAACTGGCGCGTTGTCCTAGTTATCGTTTTATCCCGTAACAAACGTACCCCCTGGAGATGTGTAGGTAATTGTCGTTCTCCTTGTATAGATTGTAAAACTATGATTGCAGTATAACAATGAGAAAAATTTAAAAAAATGTATGTACAAAATTAAATGTTGTATTCTTAAATGATAGCAAGATACCCGTTTCCACCACTTGGGGGTGGAATTTCAGAAATCCTCCCATTTTATTCTAAACTGGACCCACAGCGAAAAAACTAATAACTTTAACCTCTTATCGATTTTTACTTTTAACCCCTTTCTACCGCTTTAGCAGTGAAATTTAAAAACCTCTAAATCACTTTTTAAAAATTTCAAACCATATAGTGTATGACAAAATTTACCCCGAATGCATATTCGCACCTTTAGGGGTTGGTTACGGCAAAATCCTGAAATACGTTTTTAGACATTTGAATTGAAAGCCTTTGCTAGCAAACACCAAATTGATATCTTATCCGGTTGAAGAGATATCGAGGATTTCATGAAAACACAGTATACCCCTTTTCACCCTCTTAGGGGTGGGATTTCAAGAAGTAACTTTTTCTCATTTTATTCTGAAACGGACCCATAGCGAAGAAATTATCAAAATTTTAACCCCCTACCCTTTTACAGTTTTCCCTTTTTTGTTAAAGTTTAAAGAAGCGTGAAATTTAAAAAATTCCTTAAACCTCTTTCTAAATATTTTATAAAGACATCTATATGCCAAAAAGTATGTTCTAACTCAACAAAAATGGGAGCTACAAAGTGTTATTTAATTCACTCCGAATCCAGTTAGGCGTTGATTAGGGTAACATTCTGAAATATGTTTCTAGGCAGTTACATTGACAATCTTTGCAAGTAACTTCCAAATCGATATCTCATCGGGCCTAAGAGGTATTGATGAAGTTGTAGAAACACATTTTACCCCGTTTCGCCCTCTTGGGGTTCGAATTTCAAAAAATTCCTTCTTGGCACTACCTTACGTAACAAGTTGAATCTTCCACCCAAATTTCAAGCTCCTAGTACCAGTCGCAGTGGTTACGCCTCTGCGTTTTTTAATCAGGGTTTTGACTTTCGTTTATATTTACAAAGTGATTCTTGACTTATACTTCATATTCTTATTTGGGTATTTCGAAAAGGAAACGGCATATATTTTACTTAACGAAGACAAATGCGTGTCGTCTTTTTCAATATTTTTAGACAATAGTGGGCTACCAATTCTTAAAGATCAGATCAAGTAGGTATAGATAATCAACAAACGTCAGTATCAAGCAATTTATTGGAGGTTGGTCATTTTTCAATCCCAGGGTAGATTGTCCCTCGAAACGTTTAAGTGGCGAAATACCCAAATAAGAATATGAATTATATCACGCCACAAATAAGTTTCAGAGACTATTTTGACTTATACGCATAATTGCGAGGAATTATAGTTTGCAATGTGTAGTGATGGGTAATTAAAAAAAGTGTAGTAATAGATATTTAGGCATTAAGGGAGATATGAATATGTTTTTCCCTGAGGTTGACAACGGAAGGCAAAGAACATGAATATCTCCCGTGGTGCATACAATATTTTATTTACTAGCATATTAGTAAGAATAGTATGAAACTTCAATATGTCGTAATGATATTTAAAATTAGAATCTGTAAGTAACATCAAGGATTGCCTCAATGTATGGTTGCTAAGACATTGCCTGTAGTTGCATGATTACCACGAGTTTGAGGGAGAAATAATTTGACAAGTCCCTTGGGAGTTATGAGTAGCTTTTCACATTTTGTTTCTATGACGAAAATGTACAATATCATGTCGCTAGTAAATAAAAGTATTTTATTTCATACTGATGTCAAAAATGACATTTTTCGGATTATTTATGGTACAAAAAATGGAACATTAAAATCCTAGTACTTTAAAGTAAAATTTTAAAGTTCAAGTACTTTAAAATTATACGTCCGTTGTTGACATGAAATTTGAAATGATTTACAACTTTTTATTTAAAATTCATTAAACTTGCAGTATGAAATAAACCGTTGTATTCACCACGAACGAAAAGTGTTTTTAAAGGTCCTCGCAAGTAATTCCGTCCTCGGCTGACGCCTCGGGCGTAAACAACTTTCTCGTCTCTAAAATTCCACTTTTCGTTCTAGATAAATAAACTACTATTATTAACGGAGATAAAGAATCAATTATGTAACTTAAACTGGAGTATCACAATAATTGTTCGAGGTGATTTCCTTCGTTTTCGATGCACACCTGAGCGCGTCGAATCCATGCTGCACCACACGCATGGCGTAGACCAGCATGTTGCCGAATTGTCTCGGCAACAGCATTTATACGATTTTTCAACTCTTCCTCAGTATTGACTTCAGTTGCGGTTGGCCCTAAAAATAAAGTCAAGGGGATTCAGATCAGGCGACCTAGGAGGCCAAGCAATTGTACCACTGCGACCTATCCATCTTCTCGGAAACACGTTATTAAGGCAATGTCGTACCTCTAGCGCAAAATGTGGTGGTGCACCATCGTAAAGAAACCACATGCGCTGTCGAACGTCAATATTAACTTCCTCGAACAGTTCTAGTAAATTTGCAATAATTCTAAATAAGCAGCACCATTTAAACGACTTGGCAGTATAAAAAGCCGAATTAGTAATCCATTCACAATTCCAGCCCATACATTCACTGAAAATCGTTGCTGAAAGTTGTTCGTCGAATGGTGTGTGGGTTTTCCATTGCCCAAAAATGCGTTTTGTGGAAATTGTGGATACCGTTACGCGTAAAAATTGCTTCATCCGTAACTGAAAAATTGTCAGTAAAGTTCGGATGAACCTGATCCTGATGTAAAAGCTCCTCGCATAACACTATTCGAAGAGAAAAATTCCTTTGAAATAGAGCTTGTACACGTTGTACGTGAAAAGGGTGTAGTAATGCATGCCTTAGTAAATGCCAAACTGTGACTGCGATATTGCAAATTGTGCTGCAATTGTCCGAGTACTAAGAGTAGGTTGCTCCTCGACAAGGTTGAACAACTCCTTCTCAAGAGTTAAAATGCGCTTAGGTCTGATGGCTCCCCAGTTGTGGCCGAACTTCGGTTGTAAATTACCAGTTTCTCTAGTACGCTGTACAACACGTAGAAAAGTTTCTCTATCTACATGATATCTTTGAGGAAACCTTTGTGCATAAAGCCGAGCTGCAGCTAATGAATTTTGGTGTACTTCCCCGTACGTTAAACCATGTCCGTGAGTTCTGCGTTGGTGAAGTTAGGTGCCATAATTTTTCTTTTACGAATAAATGAAGCTCCAATTTGACAATAGTAACGGAGAGTGACAGATACAATTCAAGGTAAATGCGATAATTTTATTTTTTACTAGTTCACCACTCTCAACATAATTAATTCGTTATCTCCGTTAATAATAGTAATTTACGATACAAGTGCGTAAAGCTACTCTTTAGGCACGAGTGGGGTAGAGTTAAAACGCGAGTGAGCGAGCGTTTTAAGCCCTACGAGTGACTAAAGATGCTTTACGCATGTGTATCGTACAATATTTTATCTACGATAGAATCTAAAAAATACGGTAAACATAAAAAATATTTTACATGTAAATTAGAATTACTAGCAACCGGTCCTAATTTTGAGTGTTTTAAAAATTTTAAAACACGTTGCTACTAACTACGTGCCTAATGAAATTTTTTAAGCACGTTGCTTTTAACGACGTTAACTAATGAAAACATGTTATTAAACAGTCGTTTTACAAACTTAAAACTGCCAACTAAAAGGCAGTTTTACACACTGTCGTAGATAAAAAATTTTAATACACTTTTATACTTCCTTTTACAATGAAGGAAGTATTGGATTCACCTCAAAAATTGGAAATTGAGTTTTCAACAGATGTTTACGTTTTAGAGTCGCCTGAACTTAAAAAACGTGTTTCTGTTCATTGGTCTGTCTGTCTGTGTGTGTATCTGTGTGTCTGTGAACAGAATATCCCAAAAACGAAAAGAGGTATGTCGTTGAAACTTAATATATAAGTTTTGTGTACCATCTAGACGCGACAGCAACCTTTTGAAAGAAATCGCATAACCGGAAGTATGGTGTTTACTCTTGTGATTTTTCAGTTTTTTAAATTTTTTAAAAACGGCTCTAACGATTTTTTTCCATCCTTACATTTTTATTACATTTTTTAATGCGTATTGATATGAGATAGATGATTTTTCAGTTGATACCTCTAAAATGGGTTTATTTTATTTTTTTTCTTTATTAACTCCTATTTTAAATAGAATACACATTTTTGAATTCAGCTTAAAATTTTAGAGAAAATTTGTCTCTTCAACTAACGCTGTATTTTGTACGGTTTCTGTAAAATTTGTAATTTTTGAAAATATTTGATAAATGCAAATTTTGGGCTGATTCTAAGATCACTGTAAAAGGAAATTGTGTGCGTGTATCACACCAGATTTTTTAATTGACTATCACTACACATCACGAACTATTATTCCTGGCAATTATGGGTAGAAGTTACTTGCTCCACTTTGTGGTAACAACAAATCAGAAAACGTAATTGAAAAAGTAGCAATGACAAGAGTCAAGTAACTTCTAAAAGTTTATCAAAAATAATAGTTGGTGCATGCAATAATACAGTAATAGAACATGTGAGCAAACGAAAATGAAATCAAGCTTGGCTTTGAAATATTTGTTTTATGAATAACATGTTGGTGGCACTGTAAGTCTCTGTCAAATTCGATGTTAGCAGGTTAGGTTTTCGCGACAGCTTTAACACAAACTGACGCAAAACCTAACCTGCTAACAACGAATTTGACATAGACTTACAGTGTCACCAACATATTATTCATAAAACAAATATTTCAAAGCCAAGCTTGATTTTATTTTCGTTTGCTCACATGTTACAATAATATATTAAGTATGAAGAACGGTAACCCTTAACATTCAACATGCTTATAATATGTTTTGCGCTATCGGAATTAAAATTATACAAAAAAATTAAATTATTGACTGAGAAATTAAAACAAGCGATATACATCGAAAAGATCGAAGCATGTGGCACACATCACCAGGTAACAAATTTGTTATTTGTCAAACAGAACTTCATAAAATTGTGCATGTAAGACTAATTTTGATTGTTTTTAAAAAGGCTTCGCCAAGTATTTTTGCTGTTCAGTTTTTAGATCGGTAAGTAATTTTGCTGTCGTCGTAGGCAATAAAGGTATGTTGCCCTCTTATCTTTTATTTATTGGCAACTTACTAAACTTTTGCGCCGGCTAGCTATTGAGACTAAAATATCTCAGGGTTAGGTTGTTACACATTATAACTTTTACCATTGTATAGCAAATGCTCGATTTTAACGAATGACAGATAACCACAAATATTCACTGTAAACAAATCTTCCTGAAAACACAGAAATCCAGCGTATTTTGACCGCAAATAAACCAACAATTAATCAGTTCGCCTCAGGTAAACAATAATAATGCAATTCAAATAATCAAGTTGTTCGGCTAACCGAGAATTTGTTTGTTTTTCAAGTGAAAAGGGACGCCAACCCACATTTGTTTCTTGCTTGCTCGTCAAATCCACTTCCGGTTTCCGCAAAAAGATGAAGCCAAGCTCGTAATTTCTTCCTGGAACGCTTTCAGCGGCTGCTGCCTGTTTCTGGACGATGAACATAATCCTTTCCCACGTGCTGCACGTTGCCGTCGGCTTCTAGTATCACCCAGCCTTGGTGGAGAGGTTCGAAAGTTGACCTCGCACCGGTCCACTGTTGAAGCTAACGCCAAGCTTATACCTGCCTTTTGGTGATATTTTAGCTACTGCTACCTTCTTGTATACCACAAACAAGGGCTCCTCTAGACGCTGCACTCTGCTTTCTGCTTCCCGCAGCTCCAAAACTTGCCAATAGCTTCGAAGGCAATCACAAATTAGCGAAGATCCAGGTTCAATTGTCTCGGTGACTGAGAGCATGGCTTAATTGCCATGTCGGTTGAGCGCCGACCGGGTGCGTCCCCAGGTGGCGGATAGGGGAACGGCCACGACCATTTACGGGAATGACTGGTTAGCAGCACAGCTGTCGCAGACCAACTCGCATACCGTAAACCACCAGTGTTTGATGCAACGACCCCTGAGTGGCCTTCGGCGCTCAGGGTAGTGTCAACCTGGGGCACGGGGAACTGGGCTTAACCGCCTGGTTCGTGTGGATGGGGCCCCACTATAAAAACCCCCCTAATCCCAAGGTACGGTGCGCGCCGAAGGGATGCATGGCCAGGAGGCAACCTGGTCCCTAGCGACCAACCTCGGGGCACCTGGCGCACCCCGTTGTATTTAGCCCTTCACGCATGCAGGGGGCTCCGTGCGTGTCGAAACCCTTTCCCCCATACTCGTGGGAACAATATGGATAACAAAGACATATTACCTAACCTTTCCAGCGGGTATGAAGAAGTCCTGCTGAAATCACCCAAATCAGATGTGGCTGAAAAAACCATAACTGAGGAGGAAACCACCGTCGATTCGGAGGCTGTACCCTAACCTCCAAAATCGAAAAGGTGTCACTGCAACGGCTTTCTGGAGCACAGAGACGGAAAGCCGCAATCGAGAGGGCCAAAGCTCTTGGCGAACCCATACGCCATAAGAGGAAGAACCCCAAAAAACCTAACACAAACCGTGACGGGAGCTCACACGCTCCCACCGGCAGTGTTAAGAAAGGTGAAACAGCTGGCGGCTCAGGCATACCGGCTACTACACCTTCTAAGAAAGGAGAAATAGCTGGCGGCTCAGGCGTACCGGCTACTACACCTTCTAAAAAGAGGCAGAGGTCCGACGGGAGCACACCAAACTCCCAAACCGCGACAACTGCAAAAAAGTCCTGCACTGATGATAATGCAGTGAGGAAAGAAACCTTTAAGGAAGCCCTTAAAGGATTA